>CAWUFW010005529.1:0-658341 GCA_963921515.1 Calotriton arnoldi
GCACGTCATACCACCTGTTCTGGATGTCGGTCTTTGTGCGCCGACATGGTGATTGGGCGTTCACCCTGTTGATGATCCTCTCCCACATCTTGGTTTTCTGCGACATGGGGGTCTGTTGGACCAGAGTGCCAAACAGCTGTGGCTCCACCCTGAGGATCTCGTCTCACCATGACTTCCAATTCACTATCTAGGAACTTGGGATTCTTCTTGGGGGCATGGTGATGGGTGGTGATAGTGGGTGATGTGTGTGTTGGTGTGCAGGTGAGGGTGTGTGGGTGTGTGTTGTGCTGGGTGTATGTGAGGTAGGTATTTGTTGGTGTGCTGCTGGTGTGTGGCTTGTGTGAGGGATGAGCTGTGGGTGTGTGGTTGCTTTCTCTTGGGTGCTGGCAGTGGAATGGCATTTGCAAAGGCTCATGGTAGTGATTTGTGTCCTTTATATAGGTGGAGTTGTTGGTGTGTCTTTGTTCTCTGTCCCCACCCCCAGTATTTATTGGCTTGGTAATTGCTTGTTTGGCCTTTTTTTGGTTGATTTTTCCTTTGTGCTGTTTGTGTATGTTGGAAACGTTCTTGTGACCGAGTCGGACCCTGCATTGGTCTCGTACGGTGTTTTCCGTTTCGTTCACGCTGTGTTTGTGCAGTTTTGTATGCTGCGTACGCGTCGGTCGCGGTGTATTGTGTTGCTTCGGCTCGGTTTTGTATGCGTGTCGGTCGTACGGCTTGTCCTCCGTCCGACTCGGTCGTGTTTTTCGCGCCTTGCATCGTACTTTGCAGGTTGGAGTTGGCGGGTACGATTCGGTCGGATTTGTTCCGGGTGCGTGTCGGTCGGTTGGATTCGCGTGTTTTTCCGGCCGGATTGCTATTTTCCGAGCGGCTCGGTCGGTCGGCTTGGTTTCCTGACGTGTCGGTCGGATTTATCGCGGCTTGCATCGTACTTGGCGTGTCGGGCGCCACTGGTACGTGTCGGTCGGTATTTTTTCCGGATCCGAGTCGGTCGGTGCTTTTTCCGGCCCGAATCGGAATCGACCCCTATATCTTTGAATTTTAGAGTATAGAAAATATATATTCATGTAAAAAAAAAAAACCACCATGTAATATATTACATTAATTTTGATACGTGTACATTGGTGGTGCACATTTTAACTTCTGTTTTGGATGTATTTTATTATTTGTTTTAGTTGTAGATGTGTGGCTTGCAGTTATTTTTGGGGTTGTTTTGGCACAGTGTTCTTTTGTTGCAGTCAGTTAAGAGGAAAAATGTGTTGGGTGTGTGGGGTTATTTTTTTTATTTAAAATGTAGTTAGGGCTTTTTTTTAACAAAAGAAATTAATAGCGGTAAAGTTTTATTTTTAATTACATTTTAGTTTTGTGTTTTTGGTTACTATACTTACTTTTGAGGTGATATTTTTTGAATTTCAAGTAATTCGATGCCTATGTCTTTATTTTATTTTCCTTTAAGTGTTATTCCTTCTTGTAGAGGATGCAGCTATAATTTGGGAAAATAAGATGTAGCATATCAATTTATTGTCAAACCTAATTTGTAGAATTTAGTGGTTTGTTGAAGTGTTGCAATCTTCTTTTGTAGGTTTGCAATCCGGCAGCTTGATGCTGTCATTTCTTTTTGTTGCTATTTTATATTGTCTGCTAATCGGAAAAGTATATCTATTTTTTAACTGTTTTTAAGTCTCAGTTAATTTAATAGGTTGGAGACTAGTTTGAATTTTCTTTGCACTGTTTACAGTAAATGATAATTAGTGTTTTCATTATTTATAAATTGTATATTAATGTTATTTTTTCATACATGATTATACATTTAATGTAATGCTCTGCTCCCAAACATCCATCTTCACCAGTTCAGCAGAAACGAGCCACACTAAAGGAGTTGACCACACTCGGTTTTGATCATGTGACACATAGTTGCAATCGCACTTTTTTAAAGGGGACTGCCGTCATTGAAAACATAGAAGACAGACTTATGTGTGTACACAATTGTGGAAAAAACATAAGTGCACAGAGTGAAAAACAAGGAAAAAAGACCATTTTGAACCCCCTCCTCTTCAAATGAATCACATAATTATGGAACAGTAATTAAAATGCAAACTTCATCAATGGGAGAAACACTACTTAATCTCCTGTGTCAATTTATATTTATTAAAAACGGGTGTATACATTAATCGTTAGGTTTATTTTTCAACACATTCAATGCAATGTCATTATGATAGTTAACCCAAACAATTTTATGCAACTTTACATTTCAAACTCTGGCTGCAGTAGTCATATGAATCACTGTTTCCTAATTCCATACTAGTGTATAAAAAAATCAACATTTTGCAGTGTGTGATAACATTATCCCCATATATCAAGACGCCAGGGAGGGCTTCTCACAGTGCATGATCATTTGCCCATAATAGACTGCAGAATCACCAGCTATAGTAGCTCCCATCATGATTGTATTATATACAAATTCATTCCCTTTCATTACTAATCCCCGTTGTGACTGCATCGTCCATAATTACATTCCATCAATACTCAGAACTGACAGTCTTCTGAGAGGGGAAGATACATCTGAACACCCTAATGGAAGTGAAAAAGATACATAATCAATGGAAAATGAGCCCTCAAATCATCAATGTTTGTACTCATTAAAACCAACTACAGTTACTAAAAACCCTGCTGAGTTCATCAGGGAGGGAGGCCTCATAGAGCTTTACATGTCATTCTTCATAAATGCACGGACAATTCCTCATCTATATTCATGCCTACAGGGATCACACGCTCTGCTTCTAAAATTATGCGAGATTTCAACCTTCTCAGGATGACCAGTCCATTCCCCCTCTTGGATCTTTGGGCACAGTATCTAAGCCAAAGTATTTGCCCTGCCTCCAATCAACTGCATGATGTTTCTTAAAATGTTTTGCTGTGCTGTATGTTGTGTCATTGTTTGTTATTGCTCGCCTGTATTCAAGGACAAGTTTCTTTACTGGAAAGATGGCAGCTCCTATAAACCACTTTCCACAAAGGCAGTCAATGGCATACACAACGATGTCAGTGTTCCAAGTTATAAACTTTGTGATTTTCCATGTTTTTTGTGCACCGGAGAGTTTTACTTTGTCCACATTGTCACCATGTTTGCAAGCTTTACAGCGGACACAGGTTTTAAAGCCTTTAGGTCCCGGCAACCACGTACCCTCCTTAGGTTGCAAAAAACTGTACACTAACATGCCTTTGAGTGAGGTGTTTCTCTGGTAGATGATCGTGGGGCAAGTGCTTATGTTGTCACTTAGGGACAAGTACTGTTCATTGTTTAGAATCTTGTACAGATCCCTTGACCCTTGAGAATATTTGATGAAGAATCGTATTTCATTCTTACAGATATTGACCATCTTGGGAGCTTCAAAAATTATTCTTTCTCAGCTCATCAAATCTGCTTTTTAACTGGCAATGTTTAGATGTTTATTGGAGCAACCTCTGGATTTGAACCTAGATCTCATTTGTTCACGGACGTCCACATACTCTTCCTCTGAGCTACAGTTACGCTTCACTCGGAGGAATTCTCCATATGGGATAGTCCATCAGAAGTTTAGTGCATGGCTACTTCGGGCATGCAGGATAGAATTACATGCAGTGGTTTTCCTAAACAGCTTCGATTGTAAGGAATTGCCAACCACTGTCAATTTAAGATCTACAAATTGTACAGTATTTCTACTGTGAGACATTGTAAAATGCAGATTCACATTCTCCTGGCCATTCCATAAACAGAAAACGTCATTGATGTACCGAAGCCAGATGACTACCTGGCTGGACCAACGAGACATCCCTGCTTCCCAGAGCACCTGCTCCTCCCACTAGCCAACCAGAAGATTGGAATAGCTGGGGGCGAAGCAGGTACCGATCACCACCCCGAGTGTCTATTAGAACAGAACCTTGTTGATCAGGAAGAAGTTCTCATTGAGACAAATGCTGACCATGTCTAAAAGCACGTGAGTATGCGCGGAAAGATTGATGCTCCTAGCTTTTAGGAAGTATTTACAAGCAGCCAGCCCCTCTTTGTGTCAAATGATAGTATATAAGCTTTCAACATCAAAACATGCCATTATGTAGGATTCCTCCCTATTCAAATTTCAGTCAGAAAATTGTTTGCATCCCTAATGTATGATGTCAGACTCTTCACAAAGTGGTAAAGAAAGTGGTCCAAATAAATGGAGGTGTTTTCAAACAAACGATTCTTGGAGGAAATGATGGGTCAACCTGGTTGACAAGTTTTGGTTTTATGAATCTTGGGGAGCAAATACACTGTTGGAAGAACTGGGAACTCATTTTTCAAAAATTGCATTTCCTCCCATGTTAGGAATCGGCCATTATACCATAGACTTAGCTGATCAAAACACCTCTTCTGGACATCAAGATAATACACTTTGTCAATATGGGTATAACATTTTGTATTGTTCAGTTGATGTAAAGCTTCTTTCACATAATCAACCTTAGACATTAGTATCACATTGCTCCCTTTATCAGAGGGTTTGATAACAATATTATCATCACATTGTAAACTTTTGATATCCTCCTACTGCTCTTTACTCAGGTTATGTGACTTAGATGTGTTCTTACACAATTTCAAGAAATCTTTCGCTACTATGGCCTCGATTACGAAGGCGGTCAGTCAGACCACCTCCCGCTATTGCGGCAGTCAGGAGACCATCTGACAAGCATGCAGCTGTCTGACCGCTGCTTTCGATGCAACCACCAGGCTGTCGGTCGTAAAGGTGTCAGAACCACAGCGGTGGCATGCTGCAGCCTTGGTGAAGCACCTCCTGCATGTCCATGCACCGTGTGTAATGCACCATGTCGTGCATGGCACACGGTGCACATAGGTGAGTGGGGACACAACATGCCTTTTCAGTGGCCTACGACGGGATGGGGCCCTGTTTGGAGCCCCCAATATCTCTTCCTGACAAACTTTTTTGGCGGTGTTCCTGCCATGAAAAGGCTGTCAGAAAGGGATATCCAAATCCCAACGGACGTGCCTACCTCAGCACAGTCGCCTTTGGTGGACTCTGGTATGACCGCCGCCCCGTTGGGATCTATGATCCTGGCAGAAGTGGCGGTCTTTTTTGTCCGACCGAATAGGGTTTGACCACCAGCATAGTAATGCGGCAGTCGGACCGATGGGCTGTTGGTGGTCGGTCCACCACCGGCGGTCTGTCGGTGTGCAGTCGGACCGCCATTGTAATGAGGCCCTAAATCACAAAATACTTAAATGTTCTCTTTGTTGCTTTGGGGGATGAACTTAGATTGTGGTTTCAAGTGGGTTTCAGAGGGCATGTCAATGATGATCCCAAATTCATCCTGGAGGTTCCCCATCACTCTAGGGCAGAGATCTTCAAACTTTTTTACTCTGAGCCCCCCCCAAGCAAAATGTTTTGAAGTCGGGCCCCCCCCTCCAAAAACGCATGTCAAGAAAATGAAGAGTGGAAGGGGCAGGGGTGAGCTCCAGGACGGCGCTTAGGAGATCATTTCAGGGGTATTTTTCTGTAGCACATAAGCTACGCTATATGTGAGACTTATGAAAGTACAAATATATTAAACCAAAACAGAAATGGACCAAAAACACTAGGGCCCATAATTGGAGTGTTGTGAGCCTAGATCCCAATGCAACTGCACCTGCTGCACTAAAAAAAAACTAAAAATAAAAAAGCTGCAAAAACTCCCCAACTTCCTCAAAGCATCTCTCTGAGGTAGCTGCCTCTATCATTTGTAATCTACAAAATGATCTCCTGCCCCTATATAGCACCATTTCCTCGGGGCTATCTCTTTGATGCTGTCTAAGGAGCTCACTACTTTCCTCTTTCTCCTGGAATGAGACCCTTCTGGCCTCCTCCCTGTCATCCCCTCTACTCACCTTGAAGGACATCTGCATGCTAACAGAGGTCGAAGCGGACGGGATCTATGGGGAGCCACATGCCATATGCTTTTTTGATTTTACAAAAGCAGTTCCCATTCTTTTTGTTCAAAACACAACCACCTCTGGACAATTGTTGTGGCCTTTGACGTTTCTCTGTGTAAAAGTGAAGGGAGGTTGGAGTTGGGGGCGGAGTTTTCTTGTGCTGTGAAGCTCATGCAGGGACACAAAGCTAAGCAGGAAACAGCCATTCTCACCAGGGTGCCTGCTACCTGAAAGAATGCAAATGTGTGCAATTGGTTAATCACCACAAGTAAAGGCAGCTTGGAAACCAGTTTAGGATTTAATTGATGGAGGCATCTGAGGCTTCATGTGGACAATGAGCTATTCTTTTTGATATTTAGGGGCAGATTTGCAATTTTTTCATGTAGCGCACTGCAGCAGCCGCAAATGTTGCGCTGTGCTACATGATAAGGAGAGAGGAGGAGAGCACCCTATTTACTAAAATAAGGCACTCTCCTCCCCTCTCACTAGCGCCGGTGCTGAAATCAGCTGCTGTGCGCCACGGAGACAGCTTTGTGCCATGGTTCAAGGATATCTCTGTGAATCTAGCATAGGTTTTGTACTGGAAGGAAGCCTTTTAGTAAAAAATACTATGCACAGACTCACTTTAACCATTTTTCCACTTTGTATGTGTGCTGTAAAGTGCAGCTCACATGCAAAGTCGGAAAAGGAAGGAGAAATGAAAGCATTTCTCCTTCCTTGCGCCTACTTTAAAAGGGCACAGTTTTTTTCACGCTAAACCCAATCTACTTTATTTAGTAAATTGGGTCTAGCGTGAGAAACCTTTGGTGGTTGCATGCGATCACCCATGCACCACCCTTGGTACGCCACCATGGCGCAAAGTAATGCAAAGCAGTGCCATGTACTGCTTAGCATTACTTTTCCGTTACTTCCAGAGCTAAACAAGTTTAGCGCTGGAAAGTAAATTGGGGAAAAAAAGATTTTGTGCTGATTTGCGTCACTTTTGTGTCTCGCCCCAAATGTCAGGGTGTTTAAAGCTGAGTTCTAGAAAGTGTACTTTTAATAGACAAATGTTTGCACTAGGTATAGTTATAGGTATAGTTCACCTATTACTAAATTATATATGTTGAAGGCACTTGTTTCATCTTCAAACACCAAATCATTTTGCAGCAGTCTACCTTATGCAGTGAATAATAAAATGTTAAAATAAAGACTTGCATATTCACAGTGCGTTCTGCTCCAAGCTGGGACCTTGTAGCACTATGAATACACAAGCCATTATTCCTCACATCTGCAGTGGTCATATTACTCAAATGAAATTTCAAAATGTAAAAGAATATATTTCTATCTGATTAACTTACCTTCTATTTATTTTTCAGTTAATGTTTCTACATTATTTTATATGCCATTAACTGAAAGTGAAAAACAAAACACTTAAAGAATATTTTCTTCTTTATAGCCACGTTTTTGACCCTGCCACCACCTGACTAAAAGAAAAAAAATATTCTGTAAGCGTCTTGTTTTTCCACTTTCAGTTACCTGCATATAAAATAATACAGAAACCTTAGACGAAAAATAAATGCAAGTTAAGCTAACCCGATCGAAATGCATTCTTTTAAATTATGAGGTCCCTCCCCGTGTATGTTTTTTTTAACCAATTCAAGGACTGCATGTAAATGAAGACAGCCTGGAAACGTGCCAAGTTGGGGCTTCCAGGCCATCTTCATTTACAAGTGCTTGTGAACCATTTGCGCCCCCCTAGGAATGCAGCCACGGCCCCCAGGGGGGCGCGCCCCACAGTTTGAAGACCTCTGCTCTAGGGTCAAAGGGATCTATTGAGGTACCCATATTGGTGATATTGTCAGTGTCTAGGGTTGTATTGAGATTGGATAGGGAAGCAGAGTCTTAATATCATAAATTATAGATTGGATTTGGGAATGGTCAAAACAGTCACACAATTTGTGTTAGAATCTCCTTTCAATAAATGAAATATGTGTATTTTTTACTTGTGAACAAATTTGAATAGGTCTATCCGTAGTTGGGCATAATTGTTGGGTGTGCTGGGACTAAAGGACTGGCCTTATCGCAAAATATCAATAGGGGTAAGGTCTTGGTTAGAAAGATTAATTACCGTTAGTTGTTGTTCTGTCTTTTATTTAGAATTATGTTGATTTTCCGTTGTTCCATATTTTCATTTTCGGTATTGTTGTATAGTTTCTTTAGTTTTCATGTTTAAGCAATATTTGTTATTTCTTTTTTTTATGTACAATGCTGTTGAGTTTTAGATAATTTTTCAGCGATAATTTTGAAAAAAACTATGGCCAAATAGTGTATTTTCAAGCAAATTTGAGAAAGCAAGAAGGTTAATAAGGCAATTGTGAAAGTGTAGCAAGAGATTTCCTATGACAATGATGTAGGTGCTGCTTATTCAGTATAATCATATACTTGATAACAGACCTTGAGATAACAATGCTGAGTACCTCACAGATTTCCTTATTTATTGATATACCTTTACAAATGAAACTAAATGAGGAAATACAAATTATTGTGATTTGTCAGACTTGACACAATGAGACAGCACTTTATTGTCTTCAATGGAGCTCACAACATTCCAATCTTTTAATGCTGAGTACACAGTTCCATGCCCCAAATTGATATTGATGTGACCCCTACCCACCATGTAGACCACTGCACATACATAGTTAGACTTTCGTCTCAGTTTACCTTTGTGAATCGGGCCCTATATTTTTAACAAACTGTTACACTGATGCTAAAGGAGTAAGGCATTTAGTCATCTTAATTTTTTGTCACTCCAGGAACTAAAAAATATTAATGACATTTTCCTTCTGCATAAATATGTACCCGTGTAGAAACATAGAGTGAACTGTACAGAGGACCTTCTCAAGTTCTAATGCGAACAGGAAAAAAAACTGAAGTTAACTGTTTAATAAATTGCTTCCCTTCCTCCTTGTCATTCACAATCACTCACAAGGGCAGGATAAAGTGACTGCAAGATGACCGGAGCCCCACTCTTCCCCTCAATCTTAAACCAATGTTTCCAAAATAGACGACCTCACGGCAATCCATCCTACCACCCTCACGTCCGTGCTAGGACTTGCACCAAATAGGGCAAGGAAGCTACAGTGAGAAGCTCTGCCTTGAGCAACTACTATTTTACAGAGCAAACTGCTTTACAAATGCCTGCACAATACAAACAACAGGAAAAAAAACATGCACAGGCTGCAACAAACGGTCACATGCTGGGGACATTAACTTATCTGACTACATATGCTGGGTGTCTTGTTGCTCTCTTATTATTTATGTAATTACAATAGCAGTTTTGCTTATGCTAAGGTGCACAGGGAAAGCTGTAAATTGTGTGAACATTCTTGCATAAATATCAGAAGAGTCAGGAGGCCATTTCATGGTAATTTTTAAACAAAACAGTGAAGTGGCAAGTTGAACGCTTTGGCCGCATTGCATACTCAGCTTTAGCAGTAGGACTAAGGAGGTACATCTGCTGGTCAAATGGCACAGGACCCTTGTGCCACCTCCCCTAACTCACTAATGTGCACCTCTCTTGCCTATAACTGTCCACATATGTATGTATAGTGACAACGCCATTTTGTATAGTGTAGGCCTTCTATGTGAGCCCCTCGCTTCACAGCTATGCAGAGATCTCATGAAGTTTATGACTTTTAGCTGCCAATACCAATCACTTATTGAGAATTAGCGGTGTGGGGCGTGGTTTACTCGGCAGTCTTTAGATGGAACCACAAGAGGATTTGCGTCATTGCATGCCCTGATTGAGTCACTTGGGAGACAAAAGTGAATTATTCTTTTTTATAAAGTCGTGACTGCTACCCATTAAATGAGCCACCGGAGGAGGCATTGTTTCTCTTCTTGATACTAGCAAATGGCACCATAATTACCGGGTCTGACAGTCCACTCGACTCCAGAGTACTCGTATCTTCGTGATGATTGATCAAAAGCTGCTAGACTCACCACAGCAGCATAAGTCACACGTGGGGTCTGACTCTTTCTGGTTCCGACTTGCTGAGAGGGGGGGAAAGGGAGACAGAGGCTGGCTGAGCATGCGTCGCACACCCAACCCAGACGCTGCTCCCTTGCTGTATTCCACAGCATGAGAGCAGCACCAAGATTGGCTTGAGCGGGGAAACTCACCGCTCATTAGGCGACGGGGATCTGTGGTTTTCAGCAACCCCAGTGTTACCCATGTGTGTCTATATCACATGAAAGCCCTGCCCGACCCCCTTCAGAGCCGTCATTGCGACTGAACGATGACCCACAGTCACGCTAATTGGATTCCAACAATACTGTAGCGTGTGTATATTCACATGGGGGGTGTCCAAATGTAGAGGGTGAACGCCCCAACATCCTAAAGCAGGAACTGCCCCTGACCACAACTGCTTCCTTCCCAGATAAGGCCCAAGCCCATTACCCATGGTGTATCTGAAACATTTCTACTTGCACCACATTGCAATATTTTAAAAAATCCTTCCCCTGTTAGTTTTTCTGACACCAGCCATTAGTCTCATCCTTTGAAAGCGCTTTAGCACATCTCTCATGGAAATACTGTACTTCTTATAAATGGATGCAACACTGATATTCCTTTACAAGCAATGTTGAAGTGTCCTTAAATCAACTGCCATATCTTTCACATCTCCATTTTCCTGACAAGAATGGCTTCCCCAGAAGAGGCTTTGCAAAGAAGGCCCTGGGCAGCCATTTCCACAGAATCGAATTCAGTGACCAGAATGTTGAGAATGTTACCTGGCCCGCAGTATTTTTCCTGTGCAAAAGGTAAAACAAAGGGGCATATTATCAAGGGCAGTATTGCCACTTTAGCGGCACTTTTTGCCGATAAAGCGGCAATATTTTTATCGCCCTATTAGCAAGCTGTCGCTAACAGCTGTTAGCGACAGCTTAATCGCGATAGCGGCCGTCTTGTTGCCGCTTTGCATGTCAGCGATAATTATCGCTACTAACATGCAAAGTAGGCGTTCCCAACTAAAAGCAACTGCAAACAGTCGCAAACACAACTTCCCCCTTTTATCAATGCCCGCGAAGCGATAAAAATAGTCGCGCTAACCGCGATTATCGCTGGAATTTAACACCTGCTAAAAACTTGACTTAACCATCTTGTCAATGGGAGGTGAATTGTAAGGTTAAGTCCTCACCTGCCTATTAGCAAGCTTTTTATTAGCGCAGTGAATTTATCGCTGGATTTCTCGCGCTATTGCTGGGTTTCGCCGCTATCGCTGGATTTTTTATCGCCTTGGAGATAAGGGTTGATAATAACACGTTATCTCCGCGATGAAATCCAGCGATAGCCAGCGATAAAAAAAACTGCGCTAAGCGCGCTTTGCCATAATTATCGCAAATCCTTAGTAATATGCCCCAAATTTTTTTTTCAAATCATTAAATTGTAACAGCATTCTTTTTACATTCTGCTGATACTTCCACGTTCATCGTGCCCATAAAATTATGGAGGCGCTCAGACTGAGGCCATCCTGTAAATACCCACTCTAGAGATGGGTACGAGATCTCAAAAAGTGAGCATTGTGGTGCACCATTGGTAAGATGTGGTCCTGAAACTGGTAGCAATGTAAGAGCTTGATGTAACTTGGCCCTTTCAAACCCCAATTCACAGTCGCATACCCTTCCAATGGTCCCCTCAGGGTCTGAATAATTCATGGCACCATTGACTCCGTCTATAAAAACATTCAAGGAGATTCCACCATTTAAGAAAGATGGTGGGTCATCCTGAAATCTCCTTCCAATTTTTGTGCACAGAAGGGGATATTATTGGAAATGTTCACTCTGCAACACTTGTATTTCAGACAATGCTGACATTAATACAAAATGGAGACATCCCATTATTAATCATCAAGGGCACCCTGGCAAATTGCTATTTCCCCCTCTTCTTCTTTTAAACCCTCAGTATCAAACAGTTTGAATACTTCAACGTTTTGCATGCACACAAATTGTCCTTATTTGCTGACATTATAAATCACCCCAGGGATTAAGAAGCACCTATGGAGTTGTAACCACTTCTTCACTTTCTTTCCTGGTTCTGTGGGTGTTTGCACCCCCATCTGTTCACAGAGCCTGCTCATTTTTCTCTCTAGTCTGTAACTCCAGATGAGATGTTAGAGGCTCAGCATTCTGCCTCATCTTCTTGTGAACACAAACAAAGACCTCTGCAATCACTGATTTTGCAGCCAAATCCCTTCAACGCCTCAGCACCACCATCCTCCTCTCTGCCATGTACTGAAGATAAGCCATGTTACCGATGAATGCCTTTCCTCACTGGGAGCAAAGCTAGTTCCTTTCCAAATCATAGTTCTCTCGGCTACATTTAGGTGGTAATCCACTGATTTGTCATTTTTACAATTAACTGTGGCCTGATTTTGTCAATACCTACCTCACCAATATCTTCAACACCAGTACTTCCCTACATGCAGGTGCCACACCTTCTCGGAGTTTCGTGAATATGTACTCCTCTCCTCCCTCCATTGTCTCCAGGTGACTAGTCTCTCACTGGCCTGTAAGAGCCCAAATCCCTGGATTTAGCTGAGACTCCTGAAACTTTCTGTCACCTGAGGTCTGCTCTTCAATCATTTGTTCTTTCTTACGCATTGATTTCTTCTCTGACTCTAAACCAACTTACATTGCTTGCTTTATCAACTTCATCGGCCTCCTCTGTTCTCTTTGGTTGCTACTATGCCTCACCTGTTTTTACATCTCTTTGTATTTTTGTCACAGAGCAGGGTAGAACATAATCTTTCTGCTTTCTTTTTCAAACACGGATTAGCATTATTCTCTGCCTTTTTGTATCCCCAGTGCACATCCAGTACTCACTCAAGACGCTAACCTCTGTCAATTTGGACAGACTCTAACTGGGTGTATGGCATTAGTATGCCTAGACGCCACTGTGACAAGTGATGTGGGCCTTGCTGTATGGCTCTTCCTATACATAATAGACACTGCACCTGTTGTCTTTTCACTTCCCTCCACTTCTAGTGTCCTGGCTTATGACTGTCCCAGTCTATTATTTCTCTATCCTCCCTACTCGATGCTGCACCCCCTTCTGCCCCCCATCTACCTCCTTCTCACTTCCCCTGCAGTATCCATCCTTACTCTCCCTCCTTCCTTTAAATGTTCCCCTCCAAAGGTTCACTGACTCTTGTCACCTGATTTGAGACTTGTTTCCATAGTGACATGTTGTCCGGAACCCGAAGTGTCAGCCACGTTCATGAAAAGCTTTACATTTCTGTGCAGCCGGTCAATGCCACCAGCACGACTCCATTGCCCACAACTCCTATCAACATAGAGACCTTTACTATTACTTCCATAGTACTTAAATATCCCAGCAGACATAATTCTCTTTTTTTTGGTCCAGCACGAGCTGTGGCAAGAGGAGAAAGATGACCAGATAGAGGCAAGTGCATGCTCCAATCAATTGCACACACCAATGTGACCCCAGTGGCTAGTTGGAGCTAGTGAGGAGACACCCAGCACTTAAACTTGTGCATCCCACACATACTCTAGTTAAAAGGCTACCTCCTGTGGATCCCTTTAATACTGCAATTAATACTGCAATTACAGCACTGTTGCAGATTCCATTCGTACATGAATTTAAATAAGGAGGAGAGGTTGCAGAATTCACAGGAAGATAAGTTCGGCCAAGTGCGAGTGGGTGGTGTACTTCAGGAAAGAAACCTTAAGTAGATTCTGTTGAAGAGATTGTATTGAATAAGAAAATACTCTTTTAAAAACAGTACATGCATAGTATTTATTTAATTTTTTTTTCAAGACATTGGTAATTAACTCCTTACCTTCTCTTCACTGCGATAGCATCCATAAACAGGTTTATTTTTTTACTGAAAATGCTTTTCCTGTGACACTTGAGATTGGAACACCTTCCACCAGAAGAAATCCTGAAAACTGCTCTATCACTCACCTTCTGTAGACATCTTTTTACATCAAATTTCCACTTTTATGCTTATGCCATGTTCACCTACAGAACCTACCTAGTAGCACCAGTAGTTAATTTGTGCTGGTGGGTGCCAGTGGGTCCCACCGACTGTATTTAGGGAATGCAGACTCCTGTAGCACCATACCTAAAGTAAAGGAAGTCAAGGGCACTGATTAAATCTGAGAGCTCCAGAGACAGTGCTTCTGATGACGGACTAACAGACTCCAGCGACCTTTGCCATCGTGTTCTACTTATTTCTGCCAGTGCTTTCCAGAAATAAAAAGCAAAGGCTGAATTAAATTAAGCAGAATGGCAAAGGTCACTGGAGTGTAGTACAACTATCAGAAGCAGCAATGTCCCTGTTAGATTTCGTCTCATATCAAGATCCTCACTTTGAGTACAAAAAACGAATCAGTCAAGACACGGTTTGCACAAAGCAAGGAATACATTATGTTCGTGTTCCCTTTTTTAAGGATAACATAAGCGTATTTTGAAGTATTGCACTCAGTTACTGCACGGGCAGCAACAGTCCAAAGTTTTCTTCCAAACAGATCAGATGTCAGGTGCAAGTGGGCAATGCCAGTGGAGGAAGAGGCCGGCACGCGTGGTAGAAGTGGGTGGCGGCATCTCAACAATTTTGCCACCTGCACTTATTTACTTTGCAAATTAAGCAATAAGGTGCACATGCATCAAAATACCCAATAGCGAATCCTTAATTACGATTTTTAAGGAATCGCAATTAAGGATTCGCTATTGGCTATGCATGTAGGAATCGCTAATAAATTAGCGATTCCTACAAAATCCTTAATTGCGACTCGCAAATTGCGACTCGCAATTAAGGAATTGCTTCCCATTCATTCCTATGGGCCTATAGGCCGTTAGGAATGAATGGGAATTGCATGCGCAATTTGCGAGTACCCAATAGGTACTCGCAAATTGCGCATGTAATTTTAAGGGTGCCAAAGGGACACCCTGTTGCACCCCTGAAATTACAATTTTGCCACATGTTGCGCACACACATGCCCCAAGGGCATGAGTGTGTGTAACATGGGACTTTGAAAAATGCACTTTGGTGCATTTTTCAAAGAAATCGCAAATTACCATCACCTTTCAAATGACGGTAATTTGCGATTCTTAATTGCGAAATCGCATTTTTTTTTTCTTCAATGCATTGCATTTAAGGAATCGCAATTTGCGATTCCTTAAATGCAATCGCAATTGAAGTATCACAAATTTTGCGATTCCTTATTTAGCGATTTTTGCATTTGGGATGATGCAACCCAAATGCAAATCTGCCCCTTTGCGACCGGTATTTCGTTTGATGCATGGGTACCTAAGTACCACTTGCTCGTTTTAATCATGTTCTGGTTGTACCGCTGCAAACAATGTGGATAAGGCAATCTCTAGTTAGTCATTTCTTGCTAAAGCAATTAAGATGCTAGTTACCTAACAACTATTAGCTGTTATCAAATAAAAGTTTATATTTCATTTAAAGTTATCAAGTTTTCCTCCCATTAGTGACATAAAATGGGCCTTACATACCAGCGAACACTTCTTGGAATTTTTATGGAGGAAAAGCCAATAGTTTTACTATGAAATGAAATACCAGCATTTGTAAAGCGCACAGCTACCTCCGGAGAGGTGTCTCGGTGCTGGGGGCCCACAGGAAGATTAAGCAAGCTATTGCCCAGAGTCACATGGTGCTGGGCTAACCTGCCGTCGGCACCGGGGATCGAACCGTGAACCCCGTGGTCCGGAGTCAGGCACCCTGGCCGCTGCGCCACACCTCTTCCACTATGCTGATGTTGTTTGCAATGTTTAAGAAAGTAAGACACAGTCTTAGTGAAGAAAATACATATTCACTTTACTTACTGCTCTCTTTTTCACCAACTAATGGCAACAGGCCAAAGTGGAAAACATTTAGGTTGTTGTGAGAAGCACTGCCTCAAGTTTCATGTTTGTTCACCACCGTGTTATATCTACCTATGTCCTCTTGCCAAAATCATCCATAGGAGTGAAAATAGAGTATTATATGTGGAGTACACAGTTGGTAAATATGCATGCCAGGGTAGAGCGAGGTAGACTTTGCCACAATTAAAAAGCAGTTTTGGCCTACCAGTTTACAGTACAAGAATGCCATTTAGTGTCCAGTATTTCGAGCACAGAAATGTTATGTCCTTGACACATTAATCTCACACCATTATTACAATTCTAGACTGAGCAGCACAACAATTTAGCAGTGCCTACTACCATGGTGCACAATTTTGGCACCGGTGTACTGCACCTCAGTAGCTTGTGGGAAGATCCTATAAGAGAATTTATGCTACCTGTCTGTCGCCAGTGTATGGTGTGCCTACTCATTCGGCACTACTACATAGGCCATGTAGGACAATTATCCTGGCTGCCTGTATCCTGTACATGCCCATGGGTCACTTTCCTCTCATTCCTCAATAGACCTTCTAAAACATTTAATCTGGCTGCTTGAACCAGTATAGTCCTGTGACCCAAGGGTAGTCTCTAAAGAACATTTACTATGGCTTTCTCCTGGGTTACTTCTCATCGTGCCTGGATGACTTTTGAGATCCTTTACTGTGGCTGGCTCTATACACTCTGTGGCATATTTATTATGTAGTTGTGTCGCACTTGCACCACGCATTGGGGTGTATGCGTGACGCAATTACTAAGTATGATTTATCAAGCCGCACAAGGCCACCTTGCATGGCCCTCAGTGGCGTCATTAATCCAGACTAATGCAATGCAGCACAAATTGCTGCGTTCCGTTACTCTGCCCCACGGAGGCCTTCCATGGGTATTGTGTGGGTGTTCCCACGCAACACCCATGGATCATGATGCATTCCCAGATTTACCATAAGTGCATCCCCAAGTGAGGCGTAATGAGTAGAAATATGTTTATTTCTCCTCAATTTTCCTCTTTCTGGTTAGAAAGAGGAATATGCCTTAGGGGATTGTTTTTGTGCTGGAAGGTATTTTGATAAATACGTTCCTCCATGTCTACAGGTTGCTCACCTGTTTATCTAGGGGATTATATATATATCATATGCTACAGCTGCCTGTATCCAAAGTATGCCCTGATCTCCTCTTCTGCAGCTCCATGTGGATACTCACTTTTCTTCACCATTTATATGTCTAGTCACAGTGACCTAAGAAAGCACAACTCCAAAAGGCTTTCCAAGTAAGCTACACTGAAAGGAACTATTCTTCCAACCAAACACTCCCTCCATGTGTAGCATGATGCCTCTCGCTAATGTGCTTCCATCAGGGATATGGAGGGCTACATAAAAGCAATTACAAAACGGTCTGATACAAGTCAGGACTTCATTTACAGGTTCTTAGAAACTAAAACATTGGCAAAAATGATTTTTCTCTACGTTTAAACATTTGAACCTATTATGAGTTAAGGGCGAATTGTGCTCAATAGGTCAGCTTTTGCAGTTTGATTTACCAGCAAAATGGATGCTGTATGGGACATAAAAATCATTAGTGCTAATTATTCTATATTATATGTGTAAAATGATAAAGTGGTTGGTAAATTCAGCTGTGGTTGTGGCGCAATGTGGTAAATAAGGTACATAATTCAGTGACACCTTTGTCATCCTACAACTATCAGCACCAGAAATTACTTATCATATATGTGTGTGTGAGAGACTGCTAGGGGCTTGGCTGTGAGCAGTCACGACTGGTTAGTTATAGTTAGGACAACATTTCCATACGGAATTTAATTTATTGGTTTGCTAATAACTTTGACGCAGTTTGACAAATCTTCATGGAATGTTCCACAAAAAATGTTACACCAACTCAGCTCCTTCCTGTAAAGCTTTAGGGTGATCCATCAAATGGATCCCTAGAAAAGGGGGGTCCCACCATGCATTTTTCCCATGCAATTTTCCACAGGAAAATGAACAGTGATACTGCAAAAGCTGCAGAAAAGAAATTAACTAAATTTGGCAGGAAGCTAGATTTGGTCCATGAAATGTGTTTTTTGCGATGTGATGTAAATCTGTTCAGGTGGTTTTGAAAAACTGAGGTTAAACTTTATAAATATATATCACGCTGCTGTGGAAAACCTGCAGATCTGAAAGAGATCTAAAGATAAGATCTGATTGTCAGCCACAACATCCACAAAGATGTGTTGGCAGCCATTTTAGGACTTTGGGACTCTGACCTGAAAAATAGTTAAAAAAACATATGGGGGCAGGGTAAAGATACCCTGCCCCCATGCCTAGTGTCAAGGGTCCCCCAGGCCAAAAACGGTATTTATATGTTTATAGGACCACAAATCCTCAGAGGCTTAGCAGAACTGTGGTCCTGTAAAACAAATGATAGGGTGTGAGCTATAGTTATTTTAGAGTTGAATTCAAATTTATTATATATACTTGAGATAACTATAACTGGGGAATGTAAGTGTTTTTCTTATTTTAAAATGGTATGCTTTAACTGACATTGTCACCTAACTATAACGACTCGTGACCAAGGAGCCGTATGCCCTGAAACACAGCGGGCTGATTTTGCTGCTGAGTAAAAAACACGCTGAAATTTATTGAGCTGCGCCCCATCTTTCTTTTAACAGAACCAATGTAGAAAGTGGATTGGAGTTGTTTATAAGAAGGTGCTTGCTACCCCACCGAGGGCTCGCCACCACAAGAGGCGGAGGATATCAGCGTATTGGTGTTGGAATATATATAGGGATAGCCAGTAGGTAGTTATAGTTAGGACCAAAGGTTCCGTAGGAAAAACAATTTTTGTTTTGCCAATAAGGTTGGCGCCGCTTGATGAATCTTCACAAATTTTCACAAAACGTTCCCTTTTTGGTTCAGCTGCTGTGTTGAAAGTTTTGGGGTGATCCATCAAGAGGGGGCCGAGAAAAAAGGAGAGTCCCAAAACTGTCTCAGGGATTGGCTGTATGGGTGAGTGAGAGGCTGTGTGAGTGGCTGTATGGATGTGTGAATGGGTATGTAAGTGGTTGTGTGGATATGTGAGTGAGTGTGTGTGTGGATGGGTGAGTGAGTGGCTCCGTTGAGAGGCTGTATGGGTAAGTGAGTGGGTGTGGGAGTGGCTGCATAGGTGAATAACTGGGTGTGTCAGTAGCTGTATGAGTGAGTGTGTGGTTGTGTGAGTGGTTGTATGTGCGAGTGACTGGTTGTATGATCAGGCTCTATGAGTGAGTGAGTGAGTGGGTGTGTGAGTAGCTCTATGGATAAGTGAGTGGCTGTGTAAGTATTTGTATGGGTCTGTGAATGGGTATGTGAGTGGTTATGTGGGTGTGTGAGTGGGTGTATGAGAGGTTGTATGAGGGTATGAGTGGGTGTGTGAGTGGTTCTGTCAATTATGTAATCAGTGATATCATTTGAGATGCCATCAATGATGTCATCAGTGATGTCACTGACCATGTCATGAGTGAGGTCATAAGCAGTGCATTGCGGGGGCATAAGTCATAGTTAGCCCAGGTAACTATAACTGGTGAATTTCAATGGTTTTATATGAGTGAAATCTGAGCCTAACTATAACATCCCTGTAACCTTTGTTTTTTTCAGTGAATTTCTAAGGTTTATTTTAATTCTATTTCTTAACTATAACGTCCCTGTAACCTTTGTTTTTTTAGTGATTGTCTAAATTTTTTAAATTGTATTTCCTAACTATATTGTCCCTGTAATCTTTGGTTTTTTAAGCAAATTTGGAGGTTTTTTATTTTTATTTCCTAGCTTTAACCACTAACCATTGACACTGAGTGTGTGAGTGAGTGCATTAGTGTCTCAGTGGGTGTGTGAGTGTCTGAGTAGGTTTGTAAGTGTGTGTGAGAGAGTATGAGTGGGGCTGTAAGTGGGTGTATGAGGGTCTTAGCGGACTGTGAGTGGGTGTGTGAGTCTTTGACAGGGTCTCTTGAGTTGGTGTTTGAGTCTCTGAGTAGATCTGTGAGTGGGTGAGAGAGCATATGAGTGATTCTGTAAGTGGGTGCATGAGTGTCTGTGTCTGTGAGTGGTAGTACGTGTCTGACTTCCTCTGTGAGTGGGCACATGAGTGAATGGGTCTGTGAGTAGCTGTGAGAGTGTCAGAGTTGTTCTGTGCATGGGTGCCTGAGTGAATTCTGCTAATTTTCAGCTCGTTTTCTGTAGGCCTGGGTGGAACTTGCAGAGTTTCAGTCTGTGGAATTCTGCAGAGTTACCGAAGAACACTGCCAAATTCTGTGGCGTTCTGTGAGCAGAAAGAGTATAGCTCGGGCACCCCTAATGAAGTCCTTATTGCTGCTGAGGGTCACTGGGGGACAAGAACCCCTATTGTTGCCACTAGTAAGTCCCCCATAGTGGGATTGCTGAGACCTCGTCGGAGGCCCCATCCCCTTTCTCAACCACTCTGCAAACGGGCCTCCTGGTGCACTACTGGATGGGGGATGAACTCCCATTGTCTGCTGAGGGTCGTTGGGGGCCAAGAACCCCTATTGTTGCCACAAATAAGTCCCCTTCAGATTGGGATTGCTGAGATCTCATCAGAGGCCCCACCCCTTCTCAACCACTCTGCAAAGGGGCCTACTGGCACACTACAGGTTGGGGATGAAGTCCCCTTGGCTGCTGAGGGTCGTTGCGGGCCAGGAACCCCTATTGTTGCAACAAGTAAGTCCCCCACAGTGGGACTGCCGAGACCTTGTTGGAGGCCCTGCCCCCTTTTTTAACCACTCTGCAAATCGCCTCCTGGTGCACTACTGGTTGGGGTATGAAGTCCCCTTGGCTGCTGAGGGTTGTTGGGGGCCAAGAACCCCTATTCTTGCCACAAGTATGTCCCCCACAGCGGGATTGCTGTGACCTTGTCAGAGGTTCCACCCCCTTTCTCAGCCACTCTGCATAGGGGCCCCTGGCACACTACTGGTTGGGGGATGAAGTCCCATTGACTGCTGAGGGTCGTTGGGGGCAAGAACTCCTATTGTTGCCACAAGTAAGTCCCCCACCGTGGGATTGCTGAGACCTAGTCAGAGGCCCGCTCCCTTTCTCAACCACTCTGCAAACGCACTTCCTGGCGCACTACTGGTTGGGGTGGTGATCCTCGGGGCTCGGGTGGGTCCGCGAGGTCCCCCCAAGCATTTAATATATAGCCCCGGGAAAGTGGTGGTTCCCAGGGATCCACATGGCTCAAAGAGACTCCAGAGGGGGGTCCCGTGCACCCCCTCCTCTTTTAATAAAATGCCCCTGGGACCTTGCTCATTCAGGGGCCCTTTTCAATACATGCGCGGAGCCCGATCTTGGTTTTTCTTTCTGCTTCGAATATCGCAGCAACATTTAAAAAAAAAAAAAAAAATGCTTTTTTTACCTGTACGATACAAGGCTTCTTGTCACTTGTCTAACAACACTCATTTTGTGTGGAGCACCCTTCAACCACATTTGATATATTTATTTGAGGATGTCATATGGAGTTAACATTGTGTTTTCATTAGCATTACACTCTGAAATGTTATTGCACATGGCCAAACTATGTCTTGAGAACAACTTCTTTCTCTTTGGCACACACACTTACAGACAGCTCAGAGGGACAGCCATGGGCACCTGCTTCACCCCCAGCTATGCGAATCTTCACATGGGCTGGTGGGAGGAGCAGGTGCTCAGGATCAACTTTGAGAAAGAATGGAATGAAAACATTAAGGTCTGGTATAGATTTATTGATGATCTATTCATTATATGGAAGGGCCCAATGGACAGCGCAGATGCCTTTATAAATGCCCTTAATGACAATTCACTTAATTTGTTTTTTACAAGTACGATCAGTGACTCCAATATACACTTTTTAGATCTAGAATTTTTTATCATTAATGGCATTTTACATACACAAACTTTTAGAAAACCCACGGCGGGTAATTCTATACTGCACTCAGACAGTTTCCACCCAAAAAAATTGAAGCAGAGCATTCCTTATGCGGAGCAGCTCCGAATGAAAAGAAATTGCAGTGAAGCAAACTCATTGGTCTTCGCACAAACAGATCTGACAAAGAGATTCAGGGAGAGGGGCTACAGCAAGGCAGTACTTAGTCAAGCGCTAAAGAAGGTGGACAAACTATCCCGACAACAAATTCTTTTTGAAAAGAAGGAAGAGAAAAAACGAATAAGGTTTCCAAACAAGATATCAGAATGATAACCAGGTACAGTGCTTATCATATGAAACAAAAGAGAGATCCACCTCAAAAGAGGTTGTAATAAGGAAATGTGTTTCCAAACTTGGTAGGAAACACACAATGTTTGCTTTGATACCCCTCACACACCAAAAGGACCCTTGGTGTCATGCTTCATCATAGGGGTCTTCCCGCCCCAGCTGCGGGACGGGGCGTGCTGCGACCAGCGACTACGCGGGAGCACTGATATTTGTAGTGCTATGTGTGGTGTAGGGGTAGTGAGAGGAAGGGTCGGGGGTGAATGCGAAAAGTGAGTTAAAAAGAACCTGGCCTCATGGACTTAAGGAATTTAATAGGTCATAGAGGCTGGTACTATTAAAAGGGTGGTTCGGAGATGTCCTGCGTGTAATGTGCAGATACTCCTGGGTGTGTCAACATGTTTCGAAGCCACAAGGCTTCTTCATCAGGACTAAAAAATGATCCCTTCAGTACTCACTATGTTGCTATCAATAAATGTGTGATATGTACAAAAAATGTTAAAAAAGGGGGGGATGCATAATATACAGTACCCAATCAAATAATGGTAAAGAGTGAGCCCACTCAGTATTTCTGAAGTGTAAGCCTGAAAAAGAGAGAGCACAGTTAATTTATGCAAGTGCGCCTCCCAATGCGCAGACACGATTAACCTAAGAAGAAACAAAACATTAACTGTGACTGTAGTGTCCATTAGCCTTAGTTTGTAATTTAACCAAGTGCTGTGACCTGTTAAGAAAAAGGGGACAAATAACAAGACATACATACAAAAAACAGAAAACACACTCTCTATATTCAATATTCAAAGTCATTGTGATTGATGCTTCAAGTTACGTTCATATAATGAAGATACATACTAGAGAAAGCAGGAGTTAATGCTCCATGAGCCTTTATAGTGGTTGGGAAGGGTGTTGCCACGTCTGCTATTTGAAAAGACGAGATAGAAAAATGAGAAGAAACTGTTTGTTCACGGAGGATTTTGTATAATGAACACCAGGTTGGCGTTAACTTTGAACGACTCCAGCGTTACTGGTACCCTACACGGCTATGCCGTACTCACGTTCTGGTCAACAGCTCCTCGCTTTGATAACGCCATCCCGCGGCTCCGTTGTGTGAGTGAGACCGCGGGGGAGGCTCTTTTAAAGGCAGGCAATTAGTTTACAACAGGGCGCACCTGTGCGAGATCCCGCAAATTAGAGTTCGAAAGCGGAAGTGACTAACGCTAGTACGCTAACCCATTTCATCAGGATGTAACCGGAAATGGTTGAAACAAGTTCTTGCCGAACATCGTAAGTATTCTACATGAAATGAATAGTCTTTCGAGTTCATTCAAAAGGGAGTGGTACAGACAGACCTAGAGGCATGAGTATTAAATATAAATATAAACAGCGCTATAACAGACGGGCACAATCCCAAATGGGAGAGCGCTGACTCTGTATACTGCTGTAGGGATTGTAACCGCTTGTGGGAGCATGGAAACTAAGACTAAACATCAGTTTGCCCTAAAAAGGGTTGAGGGTGAAGTAGTGATTAAATGCCCAGAAGATCGGAAAGTGAATGAATAGCACTAGATGGATGAAAAAACTGAGCCCGATATCAGAGCACTGCCTGAATTAACCCATGCGCAAAGATTAGGTGTTCCTGAAACCGACCACAAAACCCCAGGATTTGACACCAGGTTGCACTGAGTTCAGTATGGAAGCAGTTTCAGAATTAAATGTACGTAGAGTTAAAACAGTGATACACATAAGTGAAGTTGATTATCTAGAGATGTTAGAAGAGACGCGATTATCTTATGGACATTGATTACTGCAAAACCAGATCCGGAATGACTGATATATTGATTGATCCATATCAGTATACCAGGAGAAATGTACAGTCTAGGTCAGTTGAGCCCAGGGAATATCATCGTTCAGACCTGTCAGATGAGTGCCCAAACGAAACACCCAACGTTGTTCCTTTTCTAGCAGGTTGCTCTCGTTGTGGAGTTGTTCAATCACAGTCCATTTCAAATCATCCACGTTGTGTGGCATAATGAGATAGTGATTTGCCATCTTCGTGGTGCTTTTTTTGCAGCGCACATTGCTCTTGTGCTCGCCGATGCAGATCTTAATTGGCCTTGAAGTCATGCCAATATATTCTTTTCTGCACGGACATGTGATCATATAAATCACGTTCCTGCTATTGCAGATTGTAAAGCCTCTTTGTTCCCAAGTTGTTCCATTCATGAAGGTTATACTTTTACTTTTCTTAGTAAGATTACACGTGCTACAGTTACCACACGGGTAATGACCCTGTAGTGGTGGGAGGGTAGTGGTAGCCAGACTCCTCTCGAATATAACCCTTGGTCTGGTATGGACCAAAACGTCCTTCAGGTTTCTGCCTCTCTTATGGGAGAACATGGGTTTGGGAAGGTTGAGACTGCCGCAATTGAGTATTCTCCAGTGCTTATTTATTAGTTTAGACACTTCATTTGAGTGAGTATTGAAAGTGGTAACACATATAGGCCTGATTTCCTGTTCCTTAGGTGTGTGGTTTTCTAACAGGGCTTCGCTGTTGTTATTTCTGGCCCGCTTATAGCCTTTCTTTACAATCCGTTCCGGATAGTTGCGTTTCAGTAGTTTGTTTTCCAAATCGGAGGCTTGTTTTTTGAAATCCGTGAGCTCGGAACAGTTCCTCCGGAGGCGGAGGAACTGTCCGTAGGGGAGGTTGTCCCGTAGATGCCTGGGGTGGAAACTGTTGTATGATAATAGGCAGTTTTTGGCTGTAGGTTTGAAATGGGTGGTAGTTTTAAGCTTACCCTGGTCAGAGTAGATGTTCAGGTCAAGGAACACCAGATTCATATTAGAAAATGTATGGGTGAACTTTAAGAATGTGTTTTGTTCATTGAGCCAAAGCATGAAGGCTCCAATGGATTCAGCGTCACCTCTCCATATAACAAGAATATCGTCAATGTACCGTTTCCAGACAACGATGTTGTCTTTGAACGGGTTGTCATGATGTAATATCTTGTTGGTTTCTAGGTGGTGGACATAGAGGCCAGCCAGACTAGGGGCAAAGGTGCTCCCCATGCTGGTCCCGTATCTTTGTAGGTAATGTACCCCTTCGTACAAAAAGAAGTTGTTTTTTAGTGCCAGAGAGATACATTCCATAACCACATTGCGGGGTGTATGATAATCCCATGTTGTGGTAAATAGTACTTCCTCTATGATGTCTAGTGTTTCGTCATGGGGTAAGCTCGTATATAGGCTTTCGACATCAAGTCCCAAGAGGAGGTGTTGTGTTGGATCAAAAGGGAGGTCCTCGATAAGTTGTAGAACGGCCTTGGTATCTTTTAGGTAGGTTTGGGTTTTCTGAACTAGAGGCCGTAAAAATGCGTCAGCAAACTTGGAAAGGGGTTCCAGTATAGAGCCAATCCCCGATACAATAGGACGGCCGGGGGATATGCCACATTCTTATGGATCTTCGGGATGGTGTAGAAATAGGGTGTTTTAGGACATTTCTGTATAAGGAATTCTGCCTCCTTTCTTGACACCCAGTCATGAGCTATGGCTTCCTCCACCATCACCATAATCCGTACCCGCGTCTCTTCTGTTGGATCATCGCGGAGGACTTCGTAGTTCCTGCGGTCATCAAGGAGCTTCATACATTCGACGTCATAATTGTGTTTCGTTTGAATAACAATGGCACCTCCTTTATCTGCTGGCTTGATAACCAGGTCAGTGTTATCAGCCAATTGATGTAATGCTTCTTTTCCAATCGTGTGGTGTTCTGGAATGTTCTTTTCCCTCACTTGGTAGGTTCATCAATTCATCCATTACTGCTTTCTCGAAAGCAAGTAACTCGACTGGTACCGTGGAGTCCAAAGGTGTGAAAGTAGATTTGTTTCGCAATCCAGTGTCAGATGTCTGTTCCACTGTTGTCTCTGTTTCATTTTGGTTTGCAAAGAAAGCTCGTAATTTAAGCTTGCGCATAAACTCCTTCATTTCTAGGCATAGTTTAAATTTGTCCAACTTGTTTGTGGGGACAAAGCCCAGGCCCTTTTGCAGGACGTGTTTCTGGGTCTCTGTCAAAGTGTACTCCGTTAAGTTAACCACTAATTGCTCTACCTGCTGGTTGACGGTTGATTTGCTGTTGCTGTCATACTCCTCGTTGAGACTCTCGCCACGTCGTCTGGTTCGTGACTCCAATGGACCTGGTTGCCTCTCCGGTTCCTTCCTCTCGGTGGCCCGGGCCGTGATCCTAAAAAAGGAGGTGGTCCATAGTAGTTAAATTCTTGTGGTTGTGGGTTCCATTGTTGGAAAGGTCCTGCCATGGGTGGTGGACCATAAGGGTAGTATGCATAGCTCGGTGGTCCTTAGAAATGGTCCCAGCCCCTTCCTCTTGGTCTATAAGGTCTCTAGTACTGAGCTCTTCCTCTCTGGTTCCTTTGGTTGCTACCCCGGCTTGAATGTGAGTCGTTGGAGCTAACATCAGATGAATCGCTGTCCGAACCCTGTTCACTATGAGTTTTCTTGATCACGTAGTCATCTCTTATGTAGGGGTAGACGCGTATCCACCTCTAGCACCCACGAGGTGCACCTCTTCACTCCCTATCCTTGTTATTTATAGCTACCTTGACAGCGCGCAGCTGTGGGAGGAATCCAGTAACCCTGGTCCTTGGGCGATAACGGTCAGTGTACCTTTACCTCATTCCCCTTTTTCCCTTCTATTATTGGAAAGAACAGTATATGTCTTCAATTTTTCATACATACACTTTTCTCAGCAAAAACACACGCTCAATTTTTATTTTGACATTCACAACATGGCAGAGACAGCAGGCCTCACCTTTGATGAGGGTGAAATCGATAGAATCCTGACAGCCCTCAATCCGTTTGAGGGACTGAGCAGCAACGATCCAGGTCCGGACAACGCAGACTGGGATGAGTTGGCAAGCCTGAGGAGAACACAGATAAAAACCGCTTTGCATGGCCTTCTAATGACAGAATACCTTAGGGCCAACGCGGCACCTCAAGGCCTAATAGTTCGGAATGAACCATTTATATTCCAGCATGACAAATCCTTTAAAAAAGATTGGTCCTTAATATCGTGGCACTGCACTAGGGATTGGCTGGTTCTCATAATCAAAACAGCCACCCGATTGGCACAAGAACTGAAGATCGACATACAGAAACTAGAGGTCCAACTAAAAACCTATCAATTAACTACCGTTTTGAAGAAAAGATTGGATGAACTCAACCAGCAGATGAGTGAATACGAGATCTCATTGAAACAGAGCAAGTATAAGAAATTGAAAAAGGACACTATAGCTTTCAGCCATGAACGCGTCTACCCCTACATAAGAGATGACTACGTGATCAAGAAAACTCATAGTGAACAGGGTTCGGACAGCGATTGATCTGATGTTAGCTCCAACGACTCACATTCAAGCCGGGGTAGCAACCAAAGGAACCAGAGAGGAAGAGCTCAGTACCAGAGACCTTATAGACCAAGAGGAAGGGGCTGGGACCATTTCCAAGGACCACCGAGCTATGCATACTACCCTTATGGTCCACCACCCATGGCAGGACCTTTCCAACAATGGAACCCACAACCACAAGAATTTAACTACTATGGACCACCTCCTTTTTTAGGATCACGGCCCGGGCCACCGAGAGGAAGGAACCGGAGAGGCAACCAGGTCCATTGGAGTCATGAACCAGACGACGTGGCGAGAGTCTCAACGAGGAGTATGACAGCAACAGCAAATCAACCGTCAACCAGCAGGTAGAGCAATTAGTGGTTAACTTAACGGAGTACACTTTGACAGAGACCCAGAAACACGTCCTGCAAAAGGGCCTGGGCTTTGTCCCCACAAACAAGTTGGACAAATTTAAACTATGCCTAGAAATGAAGGAGTTTATGCGCAAGCTTAAATTACGAGCTTTCTTTGCAAACCAAAATGAAACAGAGACAACAGTGGAACAGACATCTGACACTGGATTGCGAAACAAATCTACTTTCACACCTTTGGACTCCACGGTACCAGTCGAGTTACTTGCTTTCGAGAAAGCAGTAATGGATGAATTGATGAACCTACCAAGTGAGGGAAAAAGAACATTCCAGAACACCACACGATTGGAAAAAGAAGCATTACATCAATTGGCTGATAACACTGACCTGGTTATCAAGCCAGCAGATAAAGGAGGTGCCATTGTTATTCAAACGAAACACAATTATGACGTCGAATGTATGAAGCTCCTTGATGACCGCAGGAACTACGAAGTCCTCCGCGATGATCCAACAGAAGAGAAGCGGGTACGGATTATGGTGATGGTGGAGGAAGCCATAGCTCATGACTGGGTGTCAAGAAAGGAGGCAGAATTCCTTATACAGAAATGTCCTAAAACACCCTATTTCTACACCATCCCGAAGATCCATAAGAATGTGGCATATCCCCCCGGCCGTCCTATTGTATCGGGGATTGGCTCTATACTGGAACCCCTTTCCAAGTTTGCTGACGCATTTTTACGGCCTCTAGTTCAGAAAACCCAAACCTACCTAAAAGATACCAAGGCCGTTCTACAACTTATCGAGGACCTCCCTTTTGATCCAACACAACACCTCCTCTTGGGACTTGATGTCGAAAGCCTATATACGAGCTTACCCCATGACGAAACACTAGACATCATAGAGGAAGTACTATTTACCACAACATGGGATTATCTTACACCCCGCAATGTGGTTATGGAATGTATCTCTCTGGCACTAAAAAACAACTTCTTTTTGTACGAAGGGGTACATTACCTACAAAGATACGGGACCAGCATGGGGAGCACCTTTGCCCCTAGTCTGGCTGGCCTCTATGTCCACCACCTAGAAACCAACAAGATATTACATCATGACAACTCCGTTCAAAGACAACATCGTTGTCTGGAAACGGTACATTGACGATATTCTTGTTATATGGAGAGGTGACGCTGAATCCATTGGAGCCTTCATGCTTTGGCTCAATGAACAAAACACATTCTTAAAGTTCACCCATACATTTTCTAATATGAATCTGGTGTTCCTTGACCTGAACATCTACTCTGACCAGGGTAAGCTTAAAACTACCACCCATTTCAAACCTACAGCCAAAAACTGCCTATTATCATACAACAGTTTCCACCCCAGGCATCTACGGGACAACCTCCCCTACGGACAGTTCCTCCGCCTCCGGAGGAACTGTTCCGAGCTCACGGATTTCAAAAAACAAGCCTCCGATTTGGAAAACAAACTACTGAAACGCAACTATCCGGAACGGATTGTAAAGAAAGGCTATAAGCGGGCCAGAAATAACAACAGAGAAGCCCTGTTAGAAAACCACGCACCTAAGGAACAGGAAATCAGGCCTATATGTGTTACCACTTTCAATACTCACTCAAATGAAGTGTCTAAACTAATAAATAAGCACTGGAGAATACTCAATTGCGGCAGTCTCAACCTTCCCAAACCCATGTTCTCCCATAAGAGAGGCAGAAACCTGAAGGACGTTTTGGTCCATACCAGACCAAGGGTTATATTCGAGAGGAGTCTGGCTACCACTACCCTCCCACCACTACAGGGTCATTACCCGTGTGGTAACTGTAGCACGTGTAATCTTACTAAGAAAAGTAAAAGTATAACCTTCATGAATGGAACAACTTGGGAACAAAGAGGCTTTACAAACTGCAATAGCAGGAACGTGATTTATATGATCACATGTCCGTGCAGAAAAGAATATATTGGCATGACTTCAAGGCCAATTAAGATCCGCATCGGCGAGCACAAGAGCAATGTGCGCTGCAAAAAAAGCACCACGAAGATGGCAAATCACTATCTCATTATGCCACACAACGTGGATGATTTGAAATGGACTGTGATTGAACAACTCCACAACGAGAGCAACTTGCTAGAAAAGGAACAACGTTGGGTGTTTCATTTGGGCACTCATCTGACAGGTCTGAACGATGATATTCCCTGGGCTCAACTGACCTAGACTGTACATTTCTCCTGGTATACTGATATGGATCAATCAATATATCAGTCATTCCGGATCTGGTTTTGCAGTAATCAATGTCCATAAGATAATCGCGTCTCTTCTAACATCTCTAGATAATCAACTTCACTTATGTGTATCACTGTTTTCACTCTACGTACATTTAATTCTGAAACTGCTTCCATACTGAACTCAGTGCAACCTGGTGTCAAATCCTGGGGTTTTGTGGTCGGTTTCAGGAACACCTAATCTTTGCGCATGGGTTAATTCAGGCAGTGCTCTGATATCGGGCTCAGTTTTTTCATCCATCTAGTGCTATTCATTCACTTTCCGATCTTCTGGGCATTTAATCACTACTTCACCCTCAACCCTTTTTTAGGGCAAACTGATGTTTAGTCTTAGTTTCCATGCTCCCACAAGCGGTTACAATCCCTACAGCAGTATACAGAGTCAGCGCTCTCCCATTTGGGATTGTGCCCGTCTGTTATAGCGCTGTTTATATTTATATTTAATACTCATGCCTCTAGGTCTGTCTGTACCACTCCCTTTTGAATGAACTCGAAAGACTATTCATTTCATTTAGAATACTTACGATGTTCGGCAAGAACTTGTTTCAACCATTTCCGGTTACATCCTGATGAAATGGGTTAGCGTACTAGCGTTAGTCACTTCTGCTTTCGAACTCTAATTTGCGGGATCTCGCACAGGTGCGCCCTGTTGTAAACTAATTGCCTGCCTTTAAAAAGAGCCTCCCCCGCGGTCTCACTCACACAACGGAGCCGCGGGATGGCGTTATCAAAACCGAGGAGCTGTTGACCAGAACGTGAGTACGGCATAGCCGTGTAGGGTACCAGTAACGCTGGAGTCGTTCAAAAGTTAACGCCAACCTGGTGTTCATTATACAAAATCCTCCGTGAACAAACAGTTTCTTCTCATTTTTCTATCTCGTCTTTTCAAATAGCAGACGTGGCAACACCCTTCCCAACCGCTATAAAGGCTCATGGATCATTAACTCCTGCTTTCTCTAGTATGTATCTTCATTATATGAACGTAACTTGAAGCATCAATCACAATGACTTTGAATATTGAATATAGAGAGTGTGTTTTCTGTTTTTTGTATGTATGTCTTGTTATTTGTCCCCTTTTTCTTAACAGGTCACGGCACTTGGTTAAATTACAAACTAAGGCTAATGGACACTACAGTCACAGTTAATGTTTTGTTTCTTCTTAGGTTAATCGTGTCTGCGCATTGGGAGGCGCACTTGCATAAATTAACTGTGCTCTCTCTTTTTCAGGCTTACACTTCAGAAATACTGAGTGGGCTCACTCTTTACCATTATTTGATTGGGTACTGTATATTATGCATCCCCCCTTTTTAACATTTTTGTATATATCACACATTTATTGATAGCAACATAGTGAGTACTGAAGGGATCATTTTTCAGTCCTGATGAAGAAGCCTTGTGGCTTCGAAACATGTTGACACACCCAGGAGTATCCGCACATTACACGCAGGACATCTCCGAACCACCCTTTTAATAGTACCAGCCTCTATGACCTATTAAATTCCTTAAGTCCATGAGGCCAGGTTCTTTTTAACTCACTTTTCGCATTCACTCCCGACCCTTCCTCTCACTACCCCTACACCACACATAGCCCTACAAATATCAGTGCTCCCGCGTAGTCGCTGGTCGCAGCACGTCCCGTCCCACAGCTGGGGCGGGAAGACCCCTATGATGAAGCATGACACCAAGGGTCCTTTTGGTGTGTGAGGGGTATCAAAGCAAACATTGTGTGTTTCCTACCAAGTTTGGAAACACATTTCCTTATTACAACCTCTTTTGAGGTGGATCTCTCTTTTGTTTCATATGTTTACCTGAGGAGGACGTATCCACCTCTAGCACCCACGAGGTGCACCTCTTCACTCCCTATCCTTGTTATTTATAACAGTGCTTATCATGCAAGGGTGAGGGACTGCATGAATAAGCACTGGCACCTGGTTAAAGGGGATTCCACCTTAGGTAGCCTGGTATCCCGTAAACCTCTAGTCTCATATAGAAGAGCCAAATCCATGAGGCAGGAACTGATGAACAGCAGCCCAGAGATTATTGAGAGTGGGAACTGGCTTAAGTCCAATCCGGGCTTCAATAAATGTTTCAAATGTAAAGCTTGCAAGCACGGAGTTAACAAGAAAGAAGTTCAGCTCCCTCTCATGAATAAGCCGTGGAGGATTCCACGTTTTTTTAATTGCAAGAGTGACCACATGGTATGTGTGCTGCAATGCACTTGCCCCTTGATCTATGTGGGCAGCACAATCCACATGGCCCACATCAGAATTCTACAGCACTTAAGGGCGGTTAAAAATAAAGATCAGTCTTAACCAGTGGCACGACACATTAATGACATGCATGGAGGCAGAGTGTAAGATTTGTCATATTTTGCAGTGGACTCAGTACCCAAACAAAGACGGGGTGGGAACCGAGAGGCCAATTTGAGAAAACTTGAATCCCGCTACATACTGATGTTTGACTGCAAAACCCCTAATGGGTTGAATTCTGATGAAGAATTATATGTTCATCTAACATAATCTATACAAACGTGCAATACAAGAGTAGAATCTTAACTTGTCAAGAGTAGTTTCCATTAGAATTGTCATTAAGCACATACCGCTGCAAGGAGAAGAAGTTAGGATGTAGTCCATATCTTTTATGGCTGTTTTTAGATCTGTATAATTTTAGACAACGGCTTGTACTAACAGTATAGAAACATGTTGTAGGGCTGATATAGGACCTGAGATGAATTCACCCCAGGATTATGGATGACAAGAGAGAATACTAGTTTTAACTTGCGTAAATGAATTTTAATACGGTAATATGTAGACAAATTTTTATATTCTGTAAGAGTTAACGAGGGGGCTGTTTTTGCACTAGGAGCACTTGCACTTCATTACATGAAAGTATGTACACTGCGTAATTTGCACAATTATCCATGAATTATCAACTCAGGGAATTGTGATGCTGCTAATAATGAGGACATTATCCTACATTGCACTTGCACTTTATTATATCATAATTTGCACAATGCGTAATTTGCTCCATTATCTATATATTATCAATTCAGGGAATGGAAATGCTGCTATTAATGAGGATACTGTCCGACAATTGCACTAGCACTTCATGTAAAAGTGATTTGCACCAGGCACTAGCACTTTCTTTCCCCTACGATCGAACTCAAATAAGAATGATGAACAGTACTGTCTAGTATTCACGTAATAATCTTGTATACTAATCATCATGCAGGATCATTCCGTCTAAAGATCACAGAAGTGACAAGGTCTTAACAATTAGGCACTAGCACATTATAATGAAACTTGCGCGATGTACATATCTTGCCCAAATGATTTATTGATAAATTATTGCTAGTCGCTTCGTAGAGACGGAAAGTATTAAGATTGAAAGCACTTGCACTTTCTAAACACTTCCAAGCCTGTCTCACTGTTGACAGTATGGAATGAAGCAAATGAGCTTGTTAAAGCCAGGTTCGCTCATTAAGCGACAATAAGCCAAATGAAACCCAACATCCCATCTAACAAGTTAATTACTGTGGTACAATAAAGTTTTTTTAAACAAATATACATTTCAGTAAGCCATGTACAATAAACAAAGAAAACAAACAAAAAAAGAGGAAAATCAAGTAAGAACATTATAAAATGTATATAAAGATGGAAAAAAAGAAAAAAAGAAAAAAAGTAAATGGTCATGTAACTGAAAGTTCATGCGTAGATAATAGAAATGTAATGACAGTATGTTGTCTATGTTCATGTTATCACGTGATGGTAACATTTGAGATATAAAAAAAGTGTTGCATTTTGGCTCGTTGTGTGATCAAGGCAGGGGATCCTGCCGAAACGCGTCATAGCCTGAAATGAGTCAATAAAGGACGAAGAAAATTCACCTTTGGATTGCGGTGTCATTTTTCTGGTCGAGCGATTTCAAAGTACCAGAAGTTGTCTTGGATATATATATATATATAAATTTATATATATATATATATATATATATATATATATATATATATATATATATATATATATATATATATATATATATATATATAGAGAGGGAAAGAGGAATGAGGGGGTAGACATGTAATAGATGTGGTCTGATCCAATATTGACTTCAAAGGGTTGTGTTAGATTGAGTTCTTAAACCATGAGGCCAAAGGCCGAGTGCTTTGTAAATGTCTCCAGAACCTCAAGATGGCAATATTGGACCCTAATGCACATGTAATTAATATTTACCCATTATGTATTTTTTATATTTTATGTTTATGAAGGGGTTGTTAACTTGAAAGCAGTATTTTCTTCAAAGTACAGCTAACATTGGGCACTGATTGGAATTGAAATGTTTAAGTTTACCTTTCATAGATACAATGTTAATAAAATAATGGACAATAGTGAACACCAGTACTTTTATGAGGTTTTGGGGCTTCAACATTTAGCACATTTGCCACATAATTTTCCAACTTCGCAAGAAATCAGTGCCTCTAGCAAAATTAGATGAAAATAATACTGCAAGAGAATGTGCTGCATAATTTGTTTTTTTTCACATAATTTTGATAAACTTGCCCGTTTCCTGAATCAATGCATTCACAGTTCTTATATTTTCAGACAGCAAAACGCCTGGTTTAAATATCATTCAAAGGCAATGTAATCAGGAATATGCCCTGGGAAATATGCCCAGACTAATTCAAACCGATGATACTAGGGCCAATGCCTATGTTTCACATCTGGCAGATGGTTACTTGCAGGTAATTGAAGGAGAGAAACAAGGAAAAAAGTATTTTTAGCAAATGTAGGAGCAGACAGCCTACTTATCAACTAAAAGAATACATGAATGAAATCCTCTCAGATTTATATATAGCGAGGCAAAACAAGCGTCTGCAATATTTCGGTCATTATGCGAGAGTATGCTAGAAAAGGGCATTACAAAATTAATCATGCCTCTCTCCCAAGAATGAACATAGCCTCTGTTAACAGTTAAAATGTATATAATTTGTATACATGGGGCCCGATTCTGATGCCTCGGTCGGAGCGCTCCTGCCCGCATCATGCACTGCTGTTCGGATTCCTTTCTGACCGAGCCATTCTGATGGGCTTGGTTGGAAAGCAATCCGACTCGGTTTTCCGGATGGCTTCCGATGGGCTCGGAGAGCACGTCCGCCATCCGGAAACACTACTTTTAATAATTTTGATATATAATGCAATTTTTACTTTACATGGGATTTTTTTTATTTAAACTTAAAAAAATTATTTTAATTTAATATATTCAAAATATTGACATGTTGAATTTGCAAATAAATGTATTAATGCTGTAACATATTTTTTATTGTGTTCTACATTTAAAATAAATATATAAAGTTAGTAACATTAATATTTTACATAAAAACATTTTGCCTATTTTTTTGAGTTTCATAAACTTTTAGAATTTTCCTCTTATTTTACCATTGGGAGATTCTTGTGAGCAGAATGTTGAATACGGTTGTAAAGTCACTACTAGTAGTAACTTTACTGTTGCAGTTGATGTTTTTAGTGCCCCGTTCAGAGGGGTGGAAATATGTAAGTCTACACTTTGTAGTAAATTTGCACACATAAATGGTGAATAGCATAAAGTAGTAAATTTACTACAAAACATAAGAGTAAACTTACACATTTACATTTACTCAAATGTACATTTACCTTTGTGAACGCCACCTCCCCCATGCAATGTTTCTGTTGTAAATTTTTGAAACATCATGGAACAATTGGGGAAATTCATGGTAGGTCATGAAACTTGTGCATAGCACTGTGGTCATGTTGTCTTCCCTATACTTTGCCAATTGTAAAACACATACAGACAAAAGCATTCAGCTGCGAGTTTAGTCAAGGGTAGCTTCTGTATACCCATGTGATATTATTTCCCCTCCTGGCTGTGCACAGAGTGTATGGGTACTGTGCACTCTGAGGGTGTGTGGGAAGTGTTCAAAAGTAGCTCAGTATTATGCATGGCTGTCCGTTTTTTCTCAATGCCATAAAAGGAATTAGTGAACTGCAGCATTTGGGGATAGGTCCATGAGCATGCACAGAAGAACCAATTGAAAATACTTATAACCCAACCACAAGGGACTACTGGTTTCCTGTGATGACTATAGGCTTTAAAACTCAGAAGAATCACACTATAATAGGTAAAACTCCTACTACCTTAAATCTTTACAATGTTAGGGCAGCTTTTGGCAAAATTCAAACAAACCCCTAAAAGATACGATATTTATAAAGGACAAAGTGGTACAGGAGAAGTTTGCATCCATTGCAAACCTTAAAAAATATCCACAATGATCGTCTACTGCACAAAATATTTTGTCACTGCATTAGGTTATTATTCAAATTGTACGGAAACATGTAATGGTCAAATGGCATAGAGAATCTTGCATGACTCAAGTTGAGGTCCTCTGCTGAAATTTCAGGTTCAAAGAACCACAGACATTTAGCAGCAAGCAGAGCTTTACCATGTGCATCGTTAACCTCCAAAGTGATCAAAATCCTCTTTACATCTATGGCAGAGGATCATGGCAGCCTCAATGTCTAAAGCCTAGGAAAACATCTACTCTCAAAAAATATGCTCACAGCCTGATCTGCCCAGTGGTCAGCACATAGCAACACTATCTGTGTCTGAGTGAGTGAGTGAGTGAGTGAATGGTTCAATGGATTTGTATAGCGCTCGTTATGAATCCAATTGTGGTTGATGCAATTGACAAAGCAATCTACATTTGAAATCACAAGATGCTAAACTGCTGCCCCATAGAGAAGGGACCTCTCTGGGAACATATGTTTTAGATGCATTTTTTGCCTTAGCAAAATGACCTATCAGCCACTGACATGCGAAGCTGTTGCAAGGACCTCAATAAAATAAATGCTCTCCTACAATTATTCATAGTAAAGCAGGTACCTCAACCACTTAAATCCCAGCATGGAACATGGCCAGCAAATATCACTTTTGGTGGTAGTCATTTCCACAGTATTTGCAATACAGAAATTGGAAATACAATGGTGATAGCATGCTGGTCATTTTCCCGATCACCTTTGATCCAGCATCTTTATCTCCACATTTACTCTGGGACCAATAATAACTACTTTTTTTGATGTCAATGTCATTGTTGGTTATGTAACGAGGACCAGGAATTAGTGACCAACCTACAAGTTGGTAATCAGGTTCAAATAGATTACTCTCTAGACCATACTGTAAATATACAGAATGGCAACAGGCAGTCCCAATCTCCTAAAGAAATTTAGACAAGTCAGAATGACACAGACTAGGAGTTCAGCTGCAGCAATACAAAATATTAGCAATAGAACCTGATGTTCCGTAAACAATTTATGTCTCTGCTATACATTAGGAACCTATGCTCTTTCACAATCACTGTGAAAAGAATAGTTAAGAAACTCAAGAGACTCAGACATTTAGAGTTTTCAATTAATATTTATAGACTTAGTAAATTGTAATAAATGCATTAAGCAGTCATTTGGAAAATTAATTAATGAATTCGAAGAAATTGATTACAGATGTAGTATAATACTTCGCATTAAAACAGCAATGTAAGGCAAAGTTCTCAAATTCCCTAGTCATATTAGATCAAGCAAGAGTCTCTAAATCAGCAAGTTCAGAAAGGGATATTTGGCACAAAAGGGCATTTAGGTTATGGTTCTGCCAGGGGTTCAAAGGAAGTCTGCAAGGCAGGGAATTCCTGCCTTCAGGGGCAGAAAGAGTCTATCAGCTCTCAGCAGTCTTGAGCAAGTCAGCCTGCAAACCAACTAGCTCAAATCGGCAAAGGGCAAAGTGGGATCAGACAGCCAGTCAATCGATCAGGAAAGAAGCATAAGGAGCAAGGCAGGGAGATGTGCCAAAAGAAAGGAGCTCTTCCACTTCTTGGCACAGTTCAGTAATATCGATCAACAGTCCAAATGTAACCCCTCGTGTCACACAATCGTTGTGCCATCATCGCACGATGTCACATGATGTACATTTCTGCTGACAAAGTCTTTGAAAAAAACATTTCAAAAATTCTCCCATATAGATCAGGGAATCGAGTGTTCATCCTGGTCCCACAGGTTAGCTTAGAAAGGATCATTGATTTTCAAAACTTTGTAAACCAGCAGTAGCAATAAGTTAGTCCTCAAGTAGGTAGCAACAAGTCAGATTCAAGTTGTATCAGTTTCCATTGGTTTTCCTTGAGAAAGTACATGAAAGTTTCGTGAACACATCTGCAAAGGAATTCCATTTTATTGATGTCAAGAGGAAGAACAGGCCTAGAATTTATGTCAAATAAAATGCATTTAAAGTATCATGGTACGAGTAAAGAACAAGTATACAGTTAAATGAGCAAGTATCATTTCGAAAATGCATTATTGAGAACAGTTAATATCAAGAATTATTGTATGTCAAAGTCCAATGAAAGGCATGACTCATTACATTTGGGAATATCTATACTTGAGAACCATATATATACATTAATAGAGCAATATTGTTTTAGGGAATTCAAAACACTCTGGGGCCGATTCCGATTTCGGCAGGAAGCGCACTTAACACTATTCGTCCGGAAAAAAACCAAGCCGAACGCGTGTTTCCCGACCGATTCGAACATTCGCACTAACGAGCAAGTACGATGCGCATAACTGCCCAGATCCCGACCCAGCCGTACTTACCCATTCCAGCTCCTGTTCCCCGCCCGAGCCGGATCCGTAAACGCAGAATCGAGTCGCACGGAAGCAAAAATACAGCACCTTCCGGCCGGACCAGTACGATGCGCCTTCCGTACGCGCCGAACCCGTCGCTACGTCCGGCACGTCAGAGCATCCGGGAGAGCCGCACATAAGCTCCGATTTGTGCCACAAGACGATCCACGGCTACGAGATGAACAAGCCTGCCACGAGTACGAGTCGAAGCAACGAGAAAGCCGAACGAGACGAACCAACCTTGAATCCCATCACGCAGGTCCTACCAATACTCTACATCTATTACCGGAACAGGTACGGACGCGAACGGCGCAGACGGTAAGTTAAACACCCACTACACAAACAAACGACACATACCCGACATATAACACACACACATAGGGATGCAGAAATGACTTACACTAGCAACAGCAGAACCATAGGGGCGGGATGGCTATCACCAATGCCATATACACCCATAGGGGCCTGGATGCCAACCACTAACACCACCCCTACTCAGGGGGGCTGGATGCCTGTCACTACTACCATCCCCAATCATAGGGGGATGGATGCCTACCACCAACACCACCCCTACTCATGGGGGGCTGGATGCCTACCACTACCACCACCCTACTCATGGGGGGCTGGATGCCTACCACTACCACCACCCCTACTCAGGGGGGCTGGATGCCTACCACTACCACCACCCCTACTCATGGGTGCTGGATGCCTACCACTACTACCATCCCCACTCATAGGGGGATGGATGCCTACCACTACCACCACCCCTACTCAGGGGGGCCTGGATGCCTCTCACTACCACCACCCCTACTCATGGGGGCTGGATGCCTACCACTACCACCACCCTACTCATGGGGGCTGGATGCCTACCACTACCACCACCCCTACTCAGGGGGAGGCTGGATGCCTACCACTACCAACACCCCTACTCATGGGTGCTGGATGCCTACCACTACCACCACCCCTACTCAGGGGGGCCTGGATGCCTGTCACTACTACCATCCCCACTCATAGGGGGATGGATGCCTACCACCAACACCACCCCTACTCAGGGGGGCTGGATGCCTACCACTACCACCACCCCTACTCATGGGGTGCTGGATGCCTGTCACTACTACCATCCCCACTCATAGGGGGATGGATGCCTACCACCAACACCATCCCTACTCATAGGTGGCTGGATGCCTACCACTACCACCACCCTACTCATGGGGGGGCTGGATGCCTACCACTACCACCACCCCTACTCATGGGGGGCTGGATGCCTACCACTACTACCATCCCCTCTCATAGGGGAATTGATGCCTACCACTACCACCACCCCTACTCATGGGGGCCTGGATGCCTACCACTACCACCACCCCTACTCAGGGGGTGATGGATGCCTGTCACTACCACCATCCCCACTCATGGGGACCTGGATGCCTACCACAACCACCACCCCTACTCAGGGGGCCCTGGATGCCTGTCACTACTACCATCCCCACTCATAGGGGGATGGATGCCTACCACTACCACCACCCTACTCATGGGGGGCTGGATGCCTACCACTACCACCACCCCTACTCATGGGGGATGGATGCCTACCACTACTACCATCCCCACTCATAGGGGAATTGATGCCTACCACTACCACCACCCCTACTCATGGGGGCCTGGATGCCTACCACTACCACCACTACTCAGGGGGTGATGGATGCCTGTCACTACCACCATCCCCACTCATGGGGGCCTGGATGCCTACCACAACCACCACCCCTACTCAGGGGGGCCTGGATGCCTGTCACTACTACCATCCCCACTCATAGGAGGATAGATGCCTACCACTACCACCACCCTACTCATGGGGGGCTGGATGCCTACCACTACCACCACCCCTACTCATGGGTGGCTGGATGCCTACCACTACCACCACCCCTACTCAGGGGGGCCTGGATGCCTGTCACTACCACCACCCCTACTCATGGGGGGTTGGATGCCTACCACTACCACCACCCTACTCATGGGGGACTGGATGCCTACCACTACCACCACCCCTACTCAGGGGGGGCTGGATGCCTACCACTACCACCACCCCTACTCATGGGGGCTGGATGCTACACTACCACCACCCCACTCAGGGGGCTGGATGCCTGTCACTACTACCATCCCCACTCATAGGGGGATGGATGCCTACCACTACCACCACCCCTACTCAGGGGGGCTGGATGCCTACCACTACCACCACCCCTACTCATAGGACGGGTAATGCATGACACAACCAGCATACTCCAACATAAGGAATGTCAGAAAAACACATCCCCCCAACACCATGACAAGCGTGTGTAGTCTGTGTCAAATGCCTACAACACTGAACATGACATTGAACATACAATGTGACCCCCTATCACATGTGTCACACATAAATGTGTGTGGCCTCCACAATGCAAGCAGACCATCACCACTGTGGCAATGAGGTCTAACACCCCATCATCACAGTGACCAAAAGGTAAGTGTGGGGTCCATAGCTGAAGCACATTTTGAACATTGTGGCAATGGGGTCTAAACCCCCATCATCACAGTGACCAAAAGGTAAGTGTGGGGTCCATAGCTGAAGCACATTTTGAACATTGTGGCAATGGGGTCTAAACCCCCATCATCACAGTGACCAAAATGTGTGGGGTCCATAGCTGAAGCACATTTTGAACATTGTGGCAATGGGGTCTAAACCCCCATCATCACAGTGACCAAAATGTAAGTGTGGGGTCCATAGCTGAAGCACATTTTGAACTTTGTGGCAATGGGGTCTAAACCCCCATCATCACAGTGACCAAAATGTAAGTGTGGGGTCCACAGCTGAAGCACATTTTGAACATTGTGGCAATGGGGTCTAAACCCCCATCATCACAGTGACCAAAATGTAAGTGTTGTCATGGAAAAAGCTGCAAATGCCAAACAGCATGGATGATTCCTGGTCACAGAACAACAAACACATCAGTGGCATAGTAGATTGGGTGAGGCAAACAGTGCAGTGCAAATAAGACATACCTTTGGCCATGTGCAGACAAACATCACCCATGGGGGCTGACATTGTCAACATTCATCAATAACACAATGACAGAAGTGACCATCATAATGCAGACCCACATATCTGCACCAATGGACACACAAATGTAGATATCCTGTGGAGACTGTAGATGTGAGGTGAACAAATACCATACCATGGCAGCAATGGGACATACAAACCATGATCATTGTGCTGACTGATGACCTAGGAGTCCCAGGGACAGCAGGGGAAACCCACCAAACAACATACAGCCAATGGCACACTAAAGATATGCCAATGCAGTGGTGCAGATGCACAAACACAAACAGGCAGCCTCACACTGCATATCAAACACAACAGGTGATGGGGGTGTGCCAGTGTCCCCAGGCAACCACACAACACATGAGGAGGCCTGAATCCCAATTACACAGATTTGTATACAGTGCCACACAAAAGTAACTCATGGATCGGATTCCCCTATGTGGGCAATCAGGCATTGTTAGATGAGAGGGAGCCCAAATTACACATGTCACACAAGCTTGTAGGAACAGCAACTAACACAGCAAGAGACAGACCCACCACAGCACTACCCCCAGGGACCCCACATTGTGGTGACACTGGCCTGCATGATAATCCCACTGTGATGACAAAGCTAGATGTCGTTCACACTGTGAACCACAGTCATGTGTCCTGAGCAACAAACTACCATCACACCTACCCAAGCACAAATCAATCAGCACGGCCTGTCAGCCAAGGCCAATATGGAGGTAGGGGTCTAGCCGTGCAACAACTCTCATTTGCACACACTCAACACCACACACCTTGATCTCCACCAATGTGCAGCAGTGAAGCTCACATGGACTGGTGACATTGCACATGCACCCATGACAATCCCAGGGGTGGTGGTGGGAACTAAGGTGCAGAAACCCATCACACATGGCCAGTCAACAAGACTCGTGAATGTCTGACACACTGCACAGTACGCCGTACATGGGCATGACGTCAAATCCACACCAACCAATGGGATCCCGGCCACAGTCACACACCAATGAAGAAGCCAAGGTCACCCACAAAGAACACACATAGACAACTTCCAACATTGCAGCTCTGACCCTGAGGAGTGGCAGCAGTCACACACACAACGTGTCACAATCACTGAAAGCTACCACAAACTGTAAATTACATGACTTGTGTAACCAACAAGTGCCAAGGGGAATCCTGACTGTGTCTCATCTGCGTTTGCCCACAAACTCAGCCCTGACAGCAAACACACCTATGGATGACACCCTGATGACCAGTAATGTGCCATGCACCCACATCCCAGAGAACCCAGGGCGAAGATTTTGGGGGAACATAGGTCAACTCAGCAAGCATCACAAACAGGAACATCACTAGGGATCCCAGCCTGCGTAGCAAAATGGAAGTGAACACACACAGACATGCTCACACAACACACACCTTGGGCTCAGGCAATGTCACGGAATTACACACTGCCATGAGGGGACTCCACTCCTGTGTAAGGAAAGCTGTGCCATACGTTGTCTCTGCAGGGCTCTATCATGTCAGCAGAACACTTGGTCACTCAGTCAACAATTAGCACAAAATGAAGGCTCTCGTCACATCAGCCAGGTCATGGGAGTGTCACCGAAATCATCTGCACAGATCCAACACACATGTATAGCAAGTTGCACTGATAACACAGATGAGTCCTTCCCCATTGATGCCCAAACTTGCATGTCCAGTGGAGATGGTCACACGGTCAGGGAAATAGACAAATTGAACAATGGCAAGCACAACAGATGTGCAGGGGTGTAAGCCACAGATGTGACATTGCAAATAAAAGTAGGAAATCCCATTGGCAAATATTGAAAACATGACACCCTCATATTGCTGCAAAGGATGACATGGATACACACCAGGATAGGACACATTCCCCCTGGACCACATGGGGTCCTGCACAGTAACACTTCATTTTCCTGACATCAAAAATCACCATCACTGCAGCAAGGGCATGGTTAGCATCATCAACATCATGTACATCTGAAGCAAAACCAATAGAGAACAGAAAGTAGCTTTATTCAGCATATGTGGCTTCAAAAGTGAAAGTCCTGAAAAAACACAAAGGCCAATGGCCAGTCCATTAGTAAAGTCCGAACAGGGTGACAGTGGCAGATGTCACCCTTTGCTTGCCTGCACTGCTACGGACCAGGGACATTCCCCTCGGAGGGGCATACGGGGGGCAGGCCAGGCACCGCAGGGACAGGATCAGGGCTCACCAGAAGGAGGCAGGGAAGGGGTGGTGGGTGCTGGAGAGTCACTGACAACTGCAGTGGAGGTGTCTGACATGGTGTGTGCCGGCACAACTGGGGGGCATGAGTCAGATGGTGTGGGTGCCGGCACGACTGCAGTGGGCTGGCCAGATGGAGTGGACAGGTTCCCCACTGCAGTGCCCAAGTCAGACGGGGTGGTAGTGGACTCCACTGCAGTGCCTATCTCCAGGGGAGTAGAATGGGGTTCAGGTAAGGTGGGCAGGACAGAGGGGAGGACACGGTCTCCACACCAGTGGCACAAACATGCGCAGCGGGGGTGTGGTGCTGGAAGAGCAAGTGGTAGGGGGAGAAGGCCGGATCATTTTGGGGATGGTGTATCTGTGGGTGGGGGAACCTGGGGCAGGGTGTGGTGGGGGAACCTGTGTAGTGGGGGCCTGAGGGATGGAGGAAGGAGACTGTGTGGTTGAGCTGCAGGGCGGTGGCGGGGTCTTGCTCTTCCGGGTCCGGGGGGACTTGCGGGTGGGGGCCTCAGTCTGTCTGTGCCTGGGGGAGGGTGTCCGGGGGTGAGGGGCACTCCCCTCTGTGTGGGTGGACTTCCTCTTCCCCCTGTATGCTGGATCAGCTGGATCGGAGGGGAAGAGGCCGAGGTCACAGAGGAAGAGCTGCTGTGTAGGTGGGGTTGCAGGTGAGGCAAGGGAAGGGGCCTTGGAGGGAGAGGTATCGGAGGACTGCGGAGTGACTGTGGATGCCTGTGTGTGTGTCTGTTCCCCATCCCCTGTGGGTGTGGTATCAGTCCCCTGAGGATGCTTGCGTGCACGTTTTGTCTTTGTTTTGGGTGTTCCTGTGCTGCTCGTGTCTGTGTGTTTGGGTGATTGTGCAGGTGTGCATGTGCTTGGGACAGGTAGGGTGCCAGGAAGTGTGGATGGGGCAGAGGTAGGAGGGGTGAGGGACTGTTGGAGGAGGGACACTGCTGCCGTCAGGGAGGAGTCCATGGACTTATTGCTCCTCTGTAGGGCAGACATGCCCGATGAGATGCCCTCCATGAACGACACCAGCTGTGTCAACAGAGTGGTGTGTGCATGGAGGACACTCAGCATTGCTGTCTGCCCTACATGGAGCTGGCGAAGTAAGTACACAGACTCCTCACTCAGGGCAGCAGGGGACACAGGGGCAGGGGGTGCGGTGCCTGGCACGAAGGAGACACGCTCCCGAACACGGGAGCCTCCACGGACCTCTGGAATGGGAGCCGATGGGAGGGCGGTGGTGGTGGTGGTGGCGGGGACAGCAATACTAGCTGGGGTGTGGTGGCTGCTGACACCCGCCTCCACAAGGGAGTCATCCTCCGAGCTGCTGTGGTCCTCAGCTGAGGTGGATGGTGCTGAGGACTCCTCGGTGTGGCTCCCCTCGCCCTCCGTGCCACTGGGTCCCTCCGACCACTCATCGGCTGCTGACCCAGTCTGGCTCTGCAGCTCCTCCTGGTCCATGGAGCTGTCCCCTCCTGTGGCCGTGGATGTATCTGCAAACAATTAGGGAAACAGACAAACATCAGTCACCTGCACTGACCGCACACACCACAGTAAGTACAGCACATTACAGAGCAAGCCCTGGCATCCTTAGTTGAACATTGCCAAAAGTGCTCAAACAGATTAGGAGAAGCCAATTGTCAGTCTGATGGTCAACCATGGCACTCACATCCCTCCTGGCCTCGCACCCATCTGTCTGGTGCCTGTCGGATGGTAATACCCCAGTGTGGACACATGCACCACCTACACAGTAGTTGGACATTGCAGAGAACACGGTGAAGTATGTGAACATGCACACATCACATCTCTTGCCACTGAGTCAGTACAGGTGTCCGGATAAAGGGATGGCCAGAGTCTAATTTGAAATGCATGTGATGCATACCAGCACCAGACACCATGATGCACCCATGTCCTGATAGTCAATGCCACAATGGGGTGCATGTAGCACATGTCACTCACCTGCAGGATCACTCTTAGGGAGTTTAATGCCATGGCACAGGCATGCCTGCAAAGTCATACATCACTGTCTCCAGTCACATGGGCAGGGCAGCCAGCCAACAACAGTCTGCACTGTGTCACAATCCTAGGTCATGGGGAATGCAAGTTCTGTAGCTGACAAGTGCACATGTCCATCCCCCACAAACCACATCATCTGAACTCTTATTTGTCCACGTCATACCAATTGGACATATGGGAGACATGAAACACAACCCTCTGAACCTGAGCACCTCACAGTCTGCTGTGAATGAGAAACAGCTGCCTGAACTTCACAGTCGCATACCCCAGTCTGCACAGTCAAGTGATCAAACACCTATATGTCACACAAGTATCGTCTCCTATGGTCACATCTCAGGTGGCATGCTGAGCCCTAACCGATAAACACCCCAGTAGTCCTGACAACGAAGCCACAGCACAATGACACAGAGGCAGACACCTGAGGGAACATTTCACTGAGCACAATGTGTCAGCTGATACACGGGAGTGGGAGTACAGAGTGTATTGTATGGCCTGGAGTAGGCATGACTGTCCTGCTCCACGTGAAAGAGGGATGAGCCCTGGACAGTAGGCAGGTGGCTAGGTATGTGTGACACACTTGATATACATACTCCTGAGGCCCAAACATTGTTCCCACCCGCAGCATGGGTGTGTGCCAAATACCCCAGGCACATGTGGTGAGTCAGATCAGCAATTGGACCACAAATCAAAGTTACACGCAGATTACATGTCAGAACCCAGGCATTGTGTAAGCAATTGACCCACCCATGAAGCCCACCACAAAGCTACGGGAACAAATGCTGTCCCCCACCTTGAGCTAAGCAAAATGCAAGGACACAGTACCCAAGTGACACAATTTCCTGACTGTAAGGGCCACACCTGGGTATCAGATGAGGAGTGGGCATGTCACAATTGAGGGACATGGGTCCTGGACCACAAGACTGATGTACTGTGGAAGTTTAACCAGGCCAGAGGAGGGCACATAGCATGTCAGACAAAGTTCACAGTGCAGTCATGGACTCACCCCCTCCTTGCTGCTGTCTGGCCTTCAGCTGCCCATCCAGGTCAGGGAAGACCACCGCCAGGATCCTGAGCATGTGGGGGGTCAGGGTCCGGTGTCCGCCCCTCCTGCGAGGAGGCGACAGCTTCAGCTGGACCCTTGCGATCCTCCGGGTCCAGCCCCGAAGGTCCTGCCACCTCTTCTGGCAGTTGCGGATCCGGCGCTTGTAGACCCCCACGGATCTTACTGCCCGGGCGATGGTCAGCCAGATTTCCTGCTTCTGGTGGGCATCAACCTGTGAGGATGACAAAGTGAAAAGGCCATTACTACACATGCAACATATCCGTGCATCACACATTTGGATATACATGTCTCAATCACAGGGGCATATGATGTACACAGGCAGTGCAACTATGGCTATGGACAGTTTGCCAGCAGTTACCACATGGTATCATTGCCTGGGAAGTCAAACCTTGTTGGAATGCACTGTTACTGCACTATACCTGTTCAGTGCATGTAACTACACACTTTGGGGGGTGACAACTACTCAGTGAGCATGCTAGCCAGTGGCGTGCACACTGTAAGTCTTGCTAGTCAGACAACATGCACATTTAGTAAGGCAGTGGACAGCACACTCACCTGCTCCCCTGGTTTCCCATACAGCTTGCTGTACTGTGGAAGGAGGCTGTCCAGCAGGGCCTGGTTCTCCTCAGTGCTGAAGGCTGGGGCTCTCTCCACAGTACGTGCCATTGCAGTAGCCAGAGGATGCAGAGACAGCAGCAGTGTTGGTGGCAGATGTCGTCCTGGAGCATGTAGTGCAGGCAAGTGAGCTCTCAGGGGAACAGCCAGCATTATATGTGTGCTGCAGAGGCAGATACTGTCCCATGTGTCCAAAGTGATAGGTCCAAGTCGTTTGCATCTTCTGAATCTGGCCAATCCATGGAATTGCACCACTTATACACGCCCACAGCATCCTTCAAAAGTTCAACTTCATGACACCCATGAATTTGCAACATTGTTGTGGGTGGCCAACTGAATTCACTGCATCAGACTCGTTAAAGGTTCGAAAACGCGTCCGTTGCCATGCCAGGCCATAGCCAATGCGTGCGCACCGATCGGTCCATTGCTGTACAACGCGTATTTTGAAAAACAACGCGTACCCGTCCACATCATATGCAATGGCCAATGCGTGCACACCGATCGGTCCATTGCTGTACAACGCGTATTTCTGTCCACATCATATGCAATGGCCAATGCGTGCGCACCGATCGGTCCATTGCTGTACAACGCGTACCCGTTCACATCATATGCAATGGCCAATGCGTGCACACCGATCGGTCCATTGCTGTACAACGCGTACTCCGTTCACATCATATGCAATGGCCAATGCGTGCGCACCGATCGGTCCATTGCTGTACAACGCGTATTTCTGTCCACATCATATGCAATGGCCAATGCGTGCGCACCGATCGGTCCATTGCTGTACAACGCGTACCCGTTCACATCATATGCAATGGCCAATGCGTGCGCACCGATCGGTCCATTGCTGTACAACGCGTATTTCAAAACAACGCGTACCGTCACATCATATGCAATGGCCAATGCGTGCACACCGATCGGTCCATTGCTGTACAACGCGTATTTCTGTCCACATCATATGCAATGGCCAATGCGTGCACACCGATCGGTCCATTGCTGTACAACGCGTATTTCTGTCCACATCATATGCAATGGCCAATGCGTGCGCACCGATCGGTCCATTGCTGTACAACGCGTATTTCTGTCCACATCATATGCAATGGCCAATGCGTGCGCACCGATCGGTCCATTGCTGTACAACACGTACCCGTTCACATCATATGCAATGGCCAATGCGTGCACACCGATCGGTCCGTTGCTGTAGAACGCGTATTTCTGTCCACATCATATGCAATGGCCAATGCGTGCACACCGATCGGTCCATTGCTGTACAACGCGTACCCTTTCACATCATATGCAATGGCCAATGCGTGCGCACCGATCGGTCCATTGCTGTACAACGCGTACCCGTTCACATCATATGCAATGGCCAATGCGTGCACACCGATCGGTCCATTGCTGTACAACGCGTATTTCTGTCCACATCATATGCAATGGCCAATGCGTGCACACCGATCGGTCCATTGCTGTACAACGCGTATCTCTGTTCACATCATATGCAATGGCCAATGCGTGCACACCGATCGGTCCATTGCTGTACAACGCGTACTTCTGTTCACATCATATGCAATGGCCAATGCGTGCGCACCGATCGGTCCATTGCTGTACAACGCGTACCCGTTCACATCATATGCAATGGCCAATGCGTGCGCACCGATCGGTCCATTGCTGTACAACGCGTATTTCTGTCCACATCATATGCAATGGCCAATGCGTGCACACCGATCGGTCCATTACTGTACAACGCGTACCCGTTCACATCATATGCAATGGCCAATGCGTGCACACCGATCGGTCCATTGCTGTACAACGCGTATTTCTGTCCACATCATATGCAATGGCCAATGCGTGCACACCGATCGGTCCATTGCTGTACAACGCGTACTTCTGTTCACATCATATGCAATGGCCAATGCGTGCGCACCGATCGGTCCATTGCTGTACGACGCGTCCCTGTACAAATAACTCGCATATGTCACCATGGTTGTCACTGGTGAACGTATGCCAGCCACAATTACTTGCCAGGGACTCAGGGGCACACCTACAACACCACAGCCTGTCCACACTGTATCCTAAGGCATGTAAGGCTGCATTACCTGTGTGTGTATGGGGGTCAACCTGTGTTATTTTTGGTGGCACTTGGGGGCAGCCACTCCCAGGCTGTGCACGTGTTCATGGGGACAGAATCCTTTGTGTGTTGTGCACATGACCACTGTGATGTGCAACTGTTCAGTTCAGGGCATGTGGCATGGTCACATTTCCAGGTTGTGTATGTGTATGTCATGTCACATACACCCTGAGTCCCATGTGGGAAGGTATGTACGTCACAGGGTGACCCATTGCCACAATAGTGATGGCCCTCCACAGTCTGTGTGCATGTTGTGTTTCAGATGTCTCTGATTCAATGTGCACAATGGGAGACAGTCTCCACATCCACGTTGTTTGTGCATCTACTTTGATGTTGTGCGTGTGTGTGTCACAGACGTCCATGTCTGTCCTGCAGAGGCAACAGGGGCCACTACCTGTGGGAGTCATGGTTGTTTTGCTGACGTGTACATGATACGCCATGTCAGGCCACTGTCCATGTGGCAATACAGGGTCCCTGGGAATCTACCTGTCAATGAGCTGTGATGCCTGTGGCACATCTGTCCTCACTTGTCACTGTGGTGTGTGTTTGGAACGTGACAGCAGTACATGGGTACTGTGACACAGCCTAATGATTTCCCATAGCACGACCTGGAACTTGTTGTCAACACATGTTGAACTGTGATGTTAGATGTTGGCCATGTAGGTGCCATATATGTCCATACAGAACGGCACACACATCAAGTACTTGTGTCTTGTAATGATGTATCATGTGATATTGAGTATGGTCAATGCCACATATGTGGGGTGACTGACAATCTTTCTTTGTTCACCTATGCACTGCAGGGCACCAGCTGTCCATAGACCATTCCCTGACCTTGCAACCATGGTGGAACGTGACTGCATCCGACGGTACCGCTTCAACAGGCCGCTGATTGAGGAATTGACGGTGCGGTTGGCCCCACATTTGCAACCTGGCCGGACATACCCTACAGCGCTGACCCCCAAGGTGAAGGTGATGGCAGCCCTACACTTCTTTGCCACTGGTACCTTTCAACACACTGTGTGTCTGCTGGTGGGATGTCGCAGACCATGTTCAGCCGTGTGCTACACGATGTTTTGGAGGCAATGTTGAGATACCTGAACCAGTACATCTATTTCCCTAAACGTCAACAACTCACTGACGTCAAGAGTGACTTCTATGCCCTGGGGAGGATGCCACATGTCATTGGCTCCATTGATGGGACACATGTGGCTTTGGTACCACCACAGGCACATGAGCAGGCATACAGGAACAGGAAACATTACCATTCTATCAATGCTCTGGTGGTATGTCTTGCAGATATGACCATCTCACATGTGTGTGCACGTTTCCCCGGTTCTGCACACGATGCCTACGTGATGAGGAGTAGTCGCATCCCGAGGATGATGTCACAGATGCAGAACCAGCGTGCCTGGCTTGTCGGTGTGTACTGACTTTTTACCATTGTGTGTGTTCTGCAATGTTGTATTCCACCCTCTTTACCCAACTCAGCTAATGTGCAATTGTCTGTATGTAGGTGACTCCGGATACCCCAACATGCCGTGGTTGCTGACACCCCTCAGGAACCCTGTGACACCAGCCCAGATGCGCTACAATGAGGCACATGGTCGGACCAGGAGAGTGATCGAGCGGACATTTGGTCTCCTGAAGAGCCGCTTTCGCTGCCTGGACAAGACAGGAGGGGCCCTCCCATATGCCCCAGCAAAGGTGTGCAAGATTGTCATCGTCTGCTGCATGCTACACAACCTGGCAGTGCGGAAGGAGTTGCCTCTCATCCTGGATGACGATGACCAACATCCGCCACCTGTGGAGGATCCTGGCCTGGGCCACGATGCCAGTGATGATGATGATGATGATGGTGATGTCCGCACACAGCTCATCACCAACTTCTTCAGCTGAATGTGAGTATCCAGAGTTGTCATGTCAATGATTTGAGTTTGCATGATATGTGTTGGTGGTGCTCTGTTGCTGTTTGAGTGTGGCCATGTGCTACTTGACTGTATGCGTGCAGCGATGTGTCCTTACAGGTAGTCTGTACTCCCCAACAGTGTTGACATGCTAACTTGGTTTTGTGTAGGTATCTTGTGACATGTATTGGGCATGAGTATTGCAGTTCTGTCCTGTTCTTCAGTGCTTTTGACTGTGTGTCATGTCTGTCCTTCACAGGGTGCTTTCAGAGTTGTTTGGTCCACTCGGATCCCCCGACACCATGATTCAACTTCCAGGGTGGAAGCAGTCGTTTCCCTACAGGTGATGTGCCCCACACCCCTGGACTTTATTTCTTCTACAATTGTTGACTGTGTGGCCACTGCCACGTGGGATTACCTTGCATCTGTAGTGGAAACAACATGTTGCAAATGTGTAATAAACCTGTGCTTCACTTTGGGATGTGCGTTGTCTGTGGTCACACATCTGACTGACATTAGCTTACTTCACCTGTGGGCTAGTTAACACAGACTGTGAATAGGTGTGGTGTCTGTGCATTCCACTGTATTTCCTGGCAACATCAGTGTAGGCGATGAGTCAGATGGCCCTGGTGTGTATGTGTTGTGTAGCCCTAGTGGTGTGTCTCCCTCATATGTGTCACGTCGCCATGACTCACATGACGGTGTTGAACTTGCTGTAGCAGTTAGCATGCACAGTGTCATTTAGCAGATCATCATCTCCATTACAGAAACAACGTTGGAATCACAACAGAGGCAAGTATGGTGTATTAGTGAGTTTATTTACATACATGTGTGAGGATAGTGCACAGGATGGTGGGTGCTGTACATTGGGATTGGAATCCAAAGTTCCCAGATGAGTTGGAAGTGTTGGTAGCAGAAATGTCCTGAGTAAAGTCCACAGTCATCTGATACATTGGTCCAACTTAAAGTCCCCATGTCATGTGGGAGAGTTGGGTTGCATTCGACAGGGTGAACAGTTTGCACACAAAGGTGGATTTCCAGAACAGGTGTTGGGTTCCTGGGGGATGTACATGGCCATCGGCCTCTCAGTTCTCCTTCCTCGGACGACCCCTCTTCTTTGGGGGGGACCCTCACGTGCAGGCTGCTGCGGTGCAGAGGACTCTCCGCCAGAGTCATCCTCCCTCCCTGTGGCAGTTGCAGTTGTTGCGGCACCAGATGTTGTGGGCACACAGGGAGGTGTGGCCATGTTGGTGCTAATCTGGCGGAGGCATGTCAATATGTCCCTATGCACCGCTGTCAGTTCTTGCAATGTGTCCCACTTGGACTCCATGCGAGACATGTGTGTCTCCACACGGGACATGTGTGTCTCCACACGGGACATGTGGGAGTCCAAGCGGGCATGATGGGCAGCCTGCTGCTGTTGCATGTCCTTGAGGATCCCCACTACCTGGCTGACCTCTCCGGTGCTATTCTGGTACGCTTCAGCAATGCGTACCAGTTGTGGGTCATCATGCAGTCCAGACCCCTCTGCAAACAGCGACCTCTGCCTACCACCCCTCCCACCACCCCTGGCCACACGTGCGGGACCTGCGGTGGCACGCACAGGTGACCCTAGGCCCCCTTGGGGGTTGGTACTGGGGTTGTTGTCCGTTGCTTCACGGTGGGCCGGGGTCCCTGTGCTGTTGTCATTGGTGGTCCTTGGTCTGTCCGTGTCGGCGGGGGTGGTCTGTGTGTTGGCAGTTGTTGGAGGAGTGGGTGCAGGGGGTGCAGATGGTGGTCCTGCTGGTGCTGCATGTTGACTCACACCGGAGGGGCCAGGTAGGTCTTCGCCATCCGAGGAGGGCAGAGGCTGTTCCACACCAGAGTGCTCAGGGTCCCCCGGAGCCTGGGACAGGGACTCCTCATCGTCTGCTGCTGTGTCCCCATCATCACCTGTTTTTGGAAGAGACACACAATGTATGTTATGTTTCTACAGGCATCAATGGTTCAAACACCTGACAGTTGTGACTGTACCTCTGGATGCGGGCCTGTACATTGCATTGTCCTAAGTTGTCACAGTCAGAGGTTGATATTGGTGTGGCACATTGTCCTGACAACATGAAGCATTTCAATGTGAATGTTGAGGTGTGTGCATGGCCAGCATTGGTGGTATTTGGTTGACATCCGGACATCCTTCTCCCTCCAGCCCAGTTATCCCACCATGAAGCATGCCACCCTTGCAGTGGGTGCAGGTTGACTCTCAGGATGTCAGTCAGTGGTGTCCTGCTGTTGGTTGGTGCCCAGTTCCCAGCAGGGCCTTGTGCTCCCCACAACAGAGCACCAGTGTCAGACATCTTTGAAGTGGCTTTTCACTCCCTGTGAGGTATGCATGCTTCAGTGTGAGCTTGCCGGGCCATGTGGGTGGGGGATGTTGAGCTGTGACTACCACTCCCATCATGCTATTGCCTACACCCCCCTTCCCAGCATGCCCATACTTCCTTCCTTTTGAGTGGACTTCACTGTGTGTGAGTGTGACAGCACTGGCAAGATGGCTGACAGTGGTGTCCTGTTGTTTGTTGGTGCCCAGTTCCCAGCAGGGCCTTGTGCTCCCCACAACAGAGCACCAGTGTCAGACATCTTTGAAGTGGCTTTTCACTCCCTGTGAGGTGTGCATGCTTCAGTGTGAGCTTGCTGGGCCATGTGGGTGGGGGATGTTGAGCTGTGACTACCACTCCCATCATGCTATTGCCTACACCCCCTTCCCAGCATGCCCATACTTCCTTCCTTTTGACTCTGCTTCCCTGTGGGGTAGTGTGCCTGTGCTGACAGGATGGCTGACAGTGTTGTCCTGGCGTTAGTTTGGCTACAAGTCCCAGAAGTGTCCCTGTGCTTCACACAGCATAACCCAGGGTGGTGGTTCTTTGTGGGATATTTAATTAGAGTGTGAGGCAATGCATTCTCCCAGGTGAGTTGTGTGTAGTTTGTGTTAAGGGTGTGTGTGAGAACAGCTGCTGGTAACTATGGTCAGTGCTGTCAGTCCTCCTTCCCACCCAGCCAGATATCCCACCATGGAACGTGCTTCCATTGCAGGGAGTGCAAGTTTGCTTTCAGGATGTCAGACAGTGGTGTCCTGCTGTTGGTTGGTGCACAGTTCCCAGCAGGGCCTTGTGCTCCCCACAGCAGTACCCAGTGTCAGCCATCTTGTCAGTTCTTTTCCACTCCCTGTGATGTGAGCATGGTTCAGAGTGGTGTTGATGGGACAATTGTGTGGGTGAGCAATATCTGTGACTACAACTCCCATCATGCTATTGGCTACACTGACTTCACCAGCATACACAGAATTCCTTCCTTTCAGTGAGCTTCCCTGTGAAGTGGTGTTGTAGTGGTGGCAAAATGTCTGACAGTGTTTGTTGGTTAGATTTGCGCCACTGCCTTGCTCTATTTGTTGTTAGGTTTGTACATGTCATGACACAGTTACATATCACTATGGGATGGCAGGTGTGAGAAGTTGGCCTGGTATATGCTGTCCACTAATTATAGTGGGCACCTTGCACCAGTCCAAACAACCCCTTATTGGAGATAGGTTAAAGACAACCTTATTGAAAGCTATCCTAGTGGTAGCTATGGAGAGCAGCCTTCAGGCTAAGTCTTGAAGGAATGTAAAGCAGCTTGTTTTACCAGTCTATAATCTCTTGAATGACCAAATGAAAGAGCACCACACCAGGTATATATTCAAAATATATGTATTTATTGCTAAACACACCCCTCTAGTCTCTTTATGAGGCTAGAGTTCGAAGTACATAAGTTAGAAGTTATTTAAACACAGTAATAGCACAAATACACGTTTGGGCCCTAGGGGCGTAACCAAACCATATACCAATAAAGTGGTATAAGAACCACGACTGAACTAGACACTAGGCCTAGAGCCTCTAGAAGTGCTTGGACCACAAGGAACCACCCAAGGTAGTGACACAGGGGACCCACGGGAGACGCGTGCAGTGTATGTACACAACCGCGATACGCCGTTGACTTCTATGGAGAAAGTCGTGATCGGGAAATTAGAGAAAAGGGACACTTAAAGGAGGACTTGGAGCAAACCCTTTGAGATCTAGGACTTTGAAGAGTCTCTACCCATGGGAGCACCGGAGTACTCATGTTACCTCACCCAGGGAAGCCGGGTGCATAGGTGCCTTTCGGGGTCGGGTTTCGTCGTCGATTTGAATGGCGATCTGCTGCAAAGGGCTGCTGGCGACCAAGTGAAAAGTGTCCGGGTGGATCCAAGAGTGGATCGAAGTTCTGAAGAACCTGAAAGCAGAGGGGACAGAGTCTGGGTCACTAGCCAGTGACCAGGAGGGCGATGGACAGATGCCCACCGATGTCGAGTGCTTCAGGTGCATTGACGGTCGTCTTGACTCTTCAGCCACGAGGTCCAGGAGGCGTTGTCGGCAACCAGGAGCAGGATTTGGGCTGGGACACGATGTCTGTCGAGTGCTGAGGTGTCGGCGACCGGATTGGACCCAACAAGCCTTGGCAACGGCAAGTCTCGATGCAGAGGAAGATCATCGATGGTGCAGACCAGCAAAGTCTGGGGAACTCACCCAGCAAGGGTAAGTGAGAGCAGGCCTGGAGCAACCAGGATGCCAAGTTAGAAAAAGATTGGCCTTCGTTAAGGGCTACTAGCCAATGGGCTAGCGACTGCGAAGGAGCCTCAAGACGCCGCACGTGGATCTGGCTCACAGGACACTCGTGGAGTGGAGGCCAGTGATCTTCGGTGCAGATGGTGCTGGAGGGTAGGGCTACTCGGAGCCCAAAGTATGACTTCGGGAGAGACCCAGAAAAGGATGCACTTGCAAATGTGCTCGGTGTCCAGGGGTCACGGTCTCAAGTCACCCACGATAGCCACGGGCCTCAACTTTGCTGGGGACTCAGGGTAGCCTCGGGGAAGTCTGAGAATCCACTTCTGGTGATGCGATGACTTCAGCGTCCGGCGGGAGCTTTAGAAATGCGAACCGGACAGATGCTTCTTTGGTGCCTGCCAAGCAGGGGAGTCACTCCTTGACCCCAAGGGAGATTCTTCTGTCCTCTAATCGTGAGTAGAGCGTCGAAGGTCCAGGATTCAGTTTCAGAGTTTCGTCCAGGGATAATCTAAAGTCCTAAGGACTGGGTTCCTACCTTTATTCTAAAGATAGGGGTTGGACTACTTCTGTGGCCCCACCTATGGGTGGGTCAGGGCAGAGGGGGGCTACACCCTTTCCCTTTGTCCAGTTTGCGCCAAAGCAGGGGCTGCAAGCCCCTGATCTGGTTTGAACTGGGGTATGCACAGGGACACCAAATGTGCCCCCAGTGCAGGACTTCAAAGCACCCGAAAGTGCTCCCGCCCAGCCCCAATACACATTATCCTGTCTGGGGAGGTGGTCACACCTCCCTGGGACAGGAAACCTATTGTCCAGGCCTCCCCTGCCGGAGTTTCGTCCAGCAGCAGGAGGCCAGACTCGTGTCTGTGGCGGCAGCATCCATTTTGTGATGCCAGGGCTCTGGAAAGAAGTTACCGGACTAGTCAGAGTTAACATGTCTTTCCCTCTAGAAGGGTGGAATGCTACCCCCGCCGCCAGAATTGGCGGGGGGGTAGTATTCCAAGATGTTTGACACCAAACACGACATGTTTAGGTGCAGCCATTCCAAAGTTAGCATTTTACCGCGAGGATATAATGCGCTTAAGAGTATATGGTCAGGCTGCACTACAAACAGCATCAGAGATGGTCTCCGAACGCTGCAGAGGGGCCCTGCTCATGCAGGGCACCCTCTCACATAGGAACCACGCACTCTGCCTTTAGGATTGATAAGGCCTGCCTTAGGAGTGACTTATAGGTTTATATGTGTGTATGTATTTCGTAATATAGGTAACCTATATCACAGTAAGGGGTGCATGCACCACCTTACCCAGGCTGCAGTAGCAGACCTGTGGTGTCAGTTTGGATGGCCTTCCAGGGGTGGCATAATACATGCTGCAGCCCCTGGCAGGCCTCTGAGGTACCTATGCCCTTGGTACATAGTATACCATATACTAGGGACTTATAAGGGCACTCCAGATCCCAATCAGTGATGTGCCTAAGGCACATGGAAACCATTTTAGAGAGGAAGCAGCTAGGCTGGGGTTCTGATTAGCAGGGCCCCAGCCAGACTAATGTCGAAAAACAGTGAAGCATCAGCAAAAAGTGGGGGTACCCATGTGAAGCAGATCCTACTCTCCTACAGCAGGTATTGTGTTTGTCTAACTAACATACACATCTTGGGATGATTATGTTTTGGTTACTGTGGCTTTGCTAACGGTGCATGGTTTGACTATCCCCTTGACAGTGATGTGTGTGTATTGTCACACAATATTGGGTATATTGGTTGTGTACTCACCAGGCTCTGGGATGTTTGATAGTCCATGTACGCTCTCTGGTGGTAGGATGGCCCGCACCTTCTCCTCCCAGGGCCTGAGGTATACTGGTTTGGCAGGAGGGCCACTGCCGGTGCGATGGCTCAAGGTGTAATGCTTCTTGAGTAGGGCCTTGACCCTCCTGCGCACATCATACCACCTGTTCTTGATGTCTTCCTTTGTGCGCAAACATGGTGGTTGTGCGTTCACCCTGTCGATGATCCTCTCCCACATCTTGGTTTTCTGCAACATGGGGGTCTGTTGGACCAGTGCACCAAACAAGTGTGGCTCTACCCTGAGGATTTCATCTACCAGCACTTCCAATTTACTGTCTAGGAACTTTGGATTCTTCTTTGGGGGCATGGTGATGGGTGGTGGTGGGGATTGATGTGTGTGTGAGTGTGCAAGTGAGGGTGGGTGAGTGTCAGTTTTGCTGGGTGTATGTGAGGGTGCTATTTGGGAGGTGCTAATGGTGTGTGGCTTGTTTGATGGATGAGTTGTGGGTGTGTCTGTGGTTGCTGTCTGATGGTGTTCTGTGCTGGCAGGTCATTTGAATTTGCAAAGGATCATGGTAGGGATTTGTGGCCTTTATATGGGTGGAGTTGTGGGTGTGTCTTTGTTCCATGTTTTTTCCCCCCAGTATTTATTGACTTTGTCATTGCTTGTTTGGCCCTTTTTTTTGTATTTTTTCTTTTGTAGTTTTGGGGCATGTAGGAGACGTTCTTCTGACCGAGTAGGACGCTGCAGTTGTCTCGTGCGAGCTTCTCCGAGTCTTTCAAGCTGTGTTTCTGCTGTGTTTTATGTGCGGCGTACGCGTCGGTCGAGGGGTATTGGTTTGCTTCGGCTCGGTTTTGTATGCGTGTCGGTCGTACGGCTTGAGCTCCGTGCGACTCGGTCTGGTTTTCCACGCATTGCATCGTACTGCGCGGGTCGGAGTTCGCGGGTATGTTTCTGTCGGGTTCATTCCTGGTGCATGTCGGTCGGTTCGATTCGCGTGGTTTCCCGGCCGGATAGCTGTTTTCCATGCGGTTCGGTCGTTCGGCTTGTGTTCCGTACGAGTCGGTCGTGATTCACATGCATTGCATCGTACTACGCGGATCGGGCAGCGCCAGTACGTGTCGGTCAGAATAAATTCCCGTACCGAGTCGGTCGGTACGTTTTCCGGCCCGAATCGGAATCGGCCCCTCTATATCTATCACATAATCCTAAAAAGTTTTAACTTCCTAGCTATTACGGTTACAGCATTGCTCCACATTTTCAATACTCAATAGTGCACTGCAGTGAGATTACATTCATCATATTAAGTCAGTATCTGACTTAGTTTAGTGGCAAATAGGTTCAATAAGTGATTCAAATGTACTTTCACATATATGTTTTAATCTAAGGTTATTTAATACACATTTTAACTACGACTTTCGTTTTCACATTTCTCATTAATTATTTCATAACTTGGTATGGTTTATAACCTTATGAACTAATACGTTAATTCAGTTAGACACACAGTATATGATTTTTTACTAATTTTATAACTTGAGCACGCTTTTATGATGCTTGTGCTTCATTTTCTCATACTTATTGACATTTCTAGAACCGTGTGCATGGTGCACGTTCAGTTTATATGTCTATTGTTATTCTCATAGTGTGTTTAAAAGTCATGTAAAGCATGAACAGTTTTTAAGCTGCATCAAGTTACTGGTGCTTTTTGATGTTGCAAAGGAGTTGATAAGCAATTTGCAAATGAGAAGAGGTCGCCAATGGACACCAAGGGACACCTTCCCCCTGCTGAATGTTGAAAAACCATTCCTTAAGAGTAGGCAGTGGTCTACGTTTGAGCTGCCAGAGCAGATTCGCAGAGGGAGTGGAAGGCAGGAAGCTGCAGCCACCTGCACGCATCATTCTCCACATCAGTGACAGTGACTTGGCATTGGTTGGGTGAAGAAGCATTTACAAGGCACAGATGATTGAGATTTGTTGGTTAGCAAAAAGGTTCCCCGGGTGGTAATTGTGTGGTCTCATATTATTCCCCAACAGGTATGAAAAGTTGGTCCTCTTTCCAGGGGCCTGAACAAAGTGGTCAAATGTTTGAGTAGTCATCTGAGAAAGTTGTTAAACACAACACTTTGCACTCGCTGACTAAGAATAACGACCTGTCATTGGCAGTCAGTTAACCGTCTGGCCCTGTTGCGGGGATAGAGCTGTGGTTGTCCAAAAAGCAGGTAGACACCTTAGCATCAGGCAGTAAAAATGCAGGCAAATATGGATTGATTTGGCTTTAAATCTTATCCCAAGGCAGGGAAGTGGTACTGTGGTGTGCAGGGTGGGGCCCGAGATGCGATGTCTAGCTTACTGTTATTATTGGAAGAGACCATGTTATGTAAATAAAAAGAAATATTTAAATTTCTGCTATCTTTATGACGTGTGAATAAATATGGCCTAACAATTGTTTATTCTTTTACGCAACACTGATGGTTTCAGGTTGTTTGTACTAGTTTTGACGACAATTGTATAGGTTGCTTGATATTTTGTATATTTGCCCTTGGGGACTTTCTCAATCCAAGCCTGGGAGGGACCCCCAACTGTCAAGAGGGTGTCGCTGGTGGGGTGGCAGGGTCACCCTAGTGATGCATAAAGGTCAGGAGGCCAGACTTGGTCTACTCATTGCCCCTGCCAAGCACCAATGCACCTGTTGCCTCTGGCACAGTATCTCCTGTTTTTTCACACTCTCCCATCTCTATAATTAAGATTAGTGGCACAAATTATATAAAGGACATGTTATGCTCTACTTCTGTTTGGTCATTTGGATCACTGACAGAATATCGACATTGAAAATTATCGAGGTACAAAAATATCGAAGCAAAAATATCGTTGTCCAGAATATCGAAGTCCTATCTACATAATGGTAAGTACAAAAATATTGAGAGAAAAAATATCGTTGTTAAAAAAAATTTTAATGTTTCAAAAATAATGTAAAACAAAGTAAATAATACATATAATTTAAAAAAACATAGGGGCTGATTACGATGGCGGGCAGAGGCACATCCGCCATGCTGGCGGAAAATGCCCTTTTCCGCACTCCATCGGTGGTCTTTGCGTCCTCCGTATTAGGATGGGCATAGATAGCCCATTTCCCGTCCGCTGCGGTGTTCCGGGTTCCGCTCGAAAATCTCCGTCCGCACCGGTAGCAGACGGAGCCAAAAGAGAGGTACGGCCATGCAGAATGCGGTCACGACCGCCGGTCAAATCACGATGCCTCAAACAGCCCACCATACCGCTGCGGAGAATCCGGCCATTCGAGGATGGTGGTGGCAATACTGCAGATAGCTCCATGTTTTCCAGACCGAAGGGAAACAGCGGTCTTTGGCCTTTCCGCAGCAAATCCGACCGCCGCGGACGGATTTTCAGCTTTTCCGGCGCTGAATCCTGGAATCCGACCGCCGTGGTAGGAAGTTTCTGGCGGTGCATCCTAATCTGGCTGGCGGTTTTTCCGCGGTACCTGCGGGCGGAAGTTTCCCGCTAGCACGGAGGTCAGAATGCTTTTCCGCCCGCCATCGTAATCAGCCCCATAGTTAGAATTATTAGAAAATGTTTAAAATTATAAGTAATACATATAATGTAAAAATAAATTAAACATATATATAAAATATAATATATATATTTACTTAATAATATTGATAAATATGTATTTTAATAAATTATAAATTGTTAGAAACATATTAAAAATGATAAATACATATATATACACATACACCAATAACATAAAAATAAAAATAAAATATATATATAATAAATTAAAATAGTAAAATATTTTTAATCTTTTTAAAATACATTTTACACTACATTAACTGAAACAGTAGAGAAAATATTGGATAGCGGAGGGGATAAAATTACTATTCCCACTCCAGAGAGTGCAACAGTAGGGAAAGTGTTGGATAGCGTAGGGATAAAAATTACTATTCCCACTCCAGTGAGTGCAACAGTAGGGAAAGTGTTGGATAGCGAAGGGTAAAAAATTACTATTCCCACTCCAGTGAGTGCAACAGTAGGGAAAGTGTTGGATAACGTAAAGGTAAAAATTACTATTCCCACTCCAGAGAGTGCAACAGTAGGGAAAATGTTGGATAGCGAAGGGGTAAAAATTACTATTCCCTCTCCAGTGAGTGCAACAGTAGGGAAACTGTTGGATAGAGTAGGGGTAAAAATTACTATTCCCACTCCAGTGAGTGCAACAGTAGGGAAAGTGTTGGATAGCGTAGGGGTAAAAATTACTATTCCCACTCCAGAGAGTGCAACAGTAGGGAAAGTGTTGGATAGCGGAGGGGTAAAAATGACTATTCCCACTCCAGAGAGTGCAACAGTAGGGAAAGTGTTGGATAGCGTAGGGATAAAAATTACTATTCCCACTCCAGTGAGTGCAACAGTAGGGAAAGTGTTGGATAGCGAAGGGTAAAAAATTACTATTCCCACTCCAGTGAGTGCAACAGTAGGGAAAGTGTTGGATAACATAAAGGTAAAAATTACTATTCCCACTCCAGAGAGTACAACAGTAGGGAAAGTGTTGGATAGCGAATGGATAAAAATTACTATTCCCACTCCAGTGAGTGCAACAGTAGGGAAAGTGTTGGATAGCGTAGGGGTAAAAATTACTATTCCCACTCCAGTGAGTGCAACAGTAGGGAAAGTGTTGGATAGCGTAGGGGTAAAAATTACTATTCCCACTACAGTGAGTGCTACAGTAGGGAAAGTATTGGATAGCGGAGGGGTAAAAATTACTATTTCCACTCCAGTGAGTGCAACAGTAGGGAAAATGTTGGATAGTGGAGGGGTAAAAATTACTATTCCCACTCCATTGAGTGCAACAGTAGGGAAAGTATTGGATAGCGGAGGTGTAAAAATTACTATTCCCACTCCAGAGAGTGTAACAGTAGGGAAAGGGTTGGATAGCGTAGGGGTAAAAATTGCTATGCCCAGTCCAGTGAGTGCAACAGTAGGGAAAGTTTTGGATAGCAGAGGGTTAAAATTAATATTTCCAAATAATTAAAAGAAAAAGAAAAAGGAAACAAAATAGCAACTACAATAGAAAAATTGTTAATAACACAAAAATAAAAACCATATAAAAATATTAAAAAATTCCAAAAGTTAGGAAAATAATTTAATGTTAAAAAATACTAAAAATTAACTACAAACATTAATTTATAAAAGTTTATTAAGGATTTTTAATAATTTACTTCACACTATATTCCCCTATAAACGCACAAAAAACTCCTACAGATTTGACACAATTAACATATTTACCAATTAATTATTTATAATTTTCAAACAATTAATAATTAATTATTAATAAATAAATTACCACAAACAACACTATAAAATCGAAATATAAATAAATACTAATAAATAAAAAATATTAATTAATTTATTTTAATTAAATTACTTCCCACCCTATTCCCCTTAAAACCTACAACCCGCTTCTTAAAAAAATAACACTATTAACATAATTATCAATTAAATAATTATTAAAAATTAATAACCAATTAATAATTATTTAATAATAAATTAATTATAAATACTAATAAATAAAAATGAATAATTACTTTATTATAATTAAATTACTTCCCACCCTATTCCCCTCTAAACCCACAACCCGCACCTAAAAAAAAGAACACAATTAATATAATTATCAATTAATTAATTAATAAAAAATTAATAACCAATTAATAATAAATTAATTATAAATACTAATAAATAAAAATTAATAATTACTTTTTTATAATTAAATTACTTCCCACCCTATTCCCCTATAAACCCACAACCCGCTACAGAACTAAAATACGTAAAAATTAATTAACATAAAATTAATTACGGCTAAAAATTTAACACATACATTAAAAAAAAGCTATACTTATACAAAAAAATTACATCACATACTTTTAACAAGCATACTAATATACAGAACACTAATATAAATATTGATATTATTAACAACAATATTTTTACAAACGATATTACTGTCTTCGATATTAAAAAAAATGATATTTCTTACCTTACTGTCGAATTTCTGTACCACGATATTCTTGCAGTCGATATTCTTGTACCTCGATATTTAAAACTCAATATTATGGTACTTCGAAAAAAACAACTCGATATTCTGTCTGTGCACCGGTCATTTACTACAGTTATTTTTCATGCATTCCTGTCATATTTTGCAGCGATGGAATAGTGGCTGGCCAGCTAGACTTAATCATAATGTCCATCACCAGAGATCCACCGCTGCTGGATAATGAGTGGACAATATGTCACATCAGCAACAATTAGTTCATAATTGAAATATCCTGGTAACCTTCAGTTCAAATGTTCTCCAACATTTCTGACTTTCAGGGGGATGAATCATTTTACTAATGTCAATGTAACTAACTCTAAAAGATGGATTTGGCCTTGCCTTTGGGCTGAGGTAATTTCTGGCAAGCTCTTTGTCTCCCATGCCTCAGCTGATTTGTTAAGCTATATTTATTGTTGTTTATTCATTCTCATTCAAATGTAAAACTGCAAACATGTCCCCAGACACTAGTCATAACTGGCACCAATGAAAGTGGTAGTATTATTTAGAATCAAGAACACAAGAGATCGATAAGTCAGGTTACAGTCTTATAGTGCAGTGCACTGAAATATTACTAACCCTACGTTTGCAAATAGGTTTCTTCCCAGTGCCTTGAGCACATCCTAAAAGACTCCTCAGCACCCCTCACACATTTAATCATCTCTCTAGGGGTAAGATCTTTTCGCAGTTTCTGGGAGAACCTCGCCCTCTCATTCTTTAATCCGCACACATAGACAAGCCCATTTCTGGAATTCTGGAACTATCTCATACCCAACTGGGTCTTACTATGTTTGGGTACCTCTAACTCCCTCACACACACAGGGGCCGATTCCAATGTTGGACGGACTCAGGTCCGTCCGACATCGGTCAGGAGCCGTAACCGACCGACCTGCTGTCGTCGGTTACGGCCCTGCAAGTACGATGCGACCGAACCCTGTTCGGTCGCACTCGTATACTACACAATGGGAGCATGCATTCCGAGCGGAATGCATGCTTGCATTGTGGAAAGCAGGGGTGCAGTTCATCCCTGCACCCTGTGGCCGGCACCCCAAGGTGCCTGCCACCGGGTGCAGGGATCAACAGAGGGGCACCATAGGTGCCCCCAGGCCGCCATACGGCGGCCTCGCACCCATGGGGGCCCTACTGGGGGCCCCCAAAGACAGTTACCGACTGCCTTTTCGTGCCGGAAAGACTGGCACGAAAAGGCAGTGACATACTGCCATCGTACTCCCTCGGTCGTGAAGAGGCGGCCGGGGAGTACTGAAGGATTTCCAGATGGCGGACGGGCTCTCCGAGCCCGTCGTAAGCCATCCGGAAATCCGAGTCGGATTCCTTTCCGACCGAGCCCATCGGAATGGCTCGGTCGGAAAGGAATCCGGCCGGCATGTTCCGATTCGGTCGGAAGGGCTCCGACCATCGTTCGGTGCCCTTCCGGCCGAAATCGGAATCGGCCCCACAGTGTAGCAATGTAAGGGTTAAGGATTATTTCCTTTTCCAAGATCGTTGCCAATACCCTGTTCTTTCTAACCCAAAAAAGAGAGTAAATGACGGTATTATGGTAATGTGCATCCTCTGAGAAACTCTGAACATCCAAAAAGATAATGTAACATTCACCTAGTATATTTGTCTGAACAAGAGTGACTTTTAACACAAATTTTGTACTTTGTATTGTACCCTGTTCATGTGTTGAAGGATTTATATGAAAATGATGCGACTCTCTCACCCACAATTAACAGCATACTTCATCATAGGACTTCACTCTTCATCAGCAGCAAGAGTTGCAAAGTGGGCGCTCCACAAACTATTTTGCTTGTATTTGGTTGTTGGGGAAAGAATGGTGGATATTGATATCCAAAGTAAGTCATTGTTACGTTGTGGGGCAGTCACCAAGTAGTTAAAATTGTGTTGTGATGGGCTGTGTAATTCTTTATCTGTGGCCTTCCTACCACAAGTTTAAAAAGAGGACTATGTGGGGGCATGGCCTGCGGCTGGAGAAAATGGGTGCACACTAGTCGGGCTCCTGGGACCCGCCACCGATACCGCATCACATCCGCCATGTCATCCCTTTCAACGGTACCACAATTGCAGTATGAACATCCTGCACTGACACGGCCAACCAGTGACGAAAACGCAGACATTCCAGTGGCTTCCTGCACAGAGAGCGGAGTGCAGCCTTGCCTGGGCCTGAAGCCGGGGACTGAATTTGCTGATGTGCCCTGAAGAGAGCCTGTGCTAAGCCAGCACAGGAAGACAGACAAAGATACAGCCGACCCCTGTGACACGATTGCAGCTCAGTCATAGACATTGAGCGTCGCCGCGGCATCGAGTGACCGGTGGGGACACGATGCTGGCTTGGTACCCCCCAGAGACAACGAGATTGTCCAGAGGTGGCGCGAGGAGTGGGGGAGTGACCCAGCCCATCACCGCTGTCGGGAAGAAGGTGAGGAGATCTGGATCCCTGCCGGGAAGAGGAGGCTACAGGGCCGGTGTGGGGGAAATGGCTGGAGGACTGCCGTGTTGTCGTGCTGGGAGCCTGCAGTGATGCCACCGCATAGAGGGGCCTCACAACGCGCTGCACACGAGTGAGCCTGGGCGGCCGAAGCATGATCTGACCTGGGACTGAGGCAGCAGAGCCTTCCTGCTTGCACTCCATGGGTACCCGCTGGTGGTACTGGCTCGGTTGGGAAGAGATTGGGCAGAATACTGAGACCCATTGCCTACTGATACGGCCTGCCTACAGCCTCATTCATGGTCACTGTTGGAGGAATTGACCACAGCCCTACTCATGAGGAGCATTGAGACCCCAACTCAACCCACCCCGAAGATGCGAGGTGAGCCTGTGGAGGCCGACAGGCCAAAATAGAACAGTGGGGTGCTTCCTGGTCTCACAACAAGTGGTTCGGTCTACGCCTAGACCCTTCGTGACTGGATGTATCCCCTGGTGACTCCCAGGGGTGACATCTTGTCATACTAGGAGCAGTCGGCCGGGTGGCGCTGCCCTAGTTGGAGTCAGCCAGAGTAGGGGTGGAATTCCACCTGGAGAAAGCCGGCAGGCCTCAGTGGGAATTTCTCCCCCAGGGCAGGCAGTGGTGATTACCTGGGAGGATTGTTTCTGCACTCCACTCCCCACAATCATCCTGCACCTATAAATGCATCATGTGCAGTGGTAAAGGGGGTGTGGAATGCACCCGACCAACTCGACAGATTCACGTCGCAGAGGACTCAGGATCTGACCAGTAATGCAGCAGATCCGCCTCCAGTGGCAACACAACCCGTGACCGGAAAAGAAGAACTCACCTTACATGACGTCATCACCGCTATCAACGATGTGCGTGCCTCTTTGGAAATGAGGATAGTTACTGTGGTGAGGGAAGTCTCCCTACTCAGAGCGGATCTGCACGAACTGGATGAAAGAGTCACAGAGGTGGAAGACGCAACATGCACCCTAAATGTTGACACCAAAGTCCTTCAACAAGTTACCCCTCTACAAGAAACGACTCAGGGCCCGATTCTGATGCGGGTTGGAAAGCTTCCCGACCGAGGGCCTGATTCTGATGCGGTTAGGAAGGCCTCCTAACGGCATTTGCTCCTTCCAAATCGGATCGGGAACGTGTCTTCCCGACCGAGGGCCCAATTCTGATGCGGTTAGGAACAAATGTTCCCATTGAAGTCAATGGGAGTTCAACCAAATCGTATCTGGAAGCATCCGGATGCATCCTACTCCGCCGGTCGGACTTTCCCGATCCGAGTGGGTCGGACACCATTTCCCAACCGATTCGGTCGGGAAGCTTTCAACCCGCATCAGAATCGGCCCCTCAGACTCTTGAAAGTAAACTTGATGAATACGAAGGGAGATCAAGAAGAAATAACATATGTATTTTAGGTGTCCCTAAATGGGTGGAAGGACCGGCCACAGACTTGTTCATAGAGGAACTGATCCTAAAGCACCTTCGCCCAAGGGACTGTCCATCTACTTCTCAATCGAGCGAGCTCATCGAATACCCGGAGGGCGACCGGTGCCGGGGGCCTGTCTCAGGCCGATACTGGCCCGAGTCTTTGACTTTTGCGATGGAGACATCATGCTCCAGGCTGCCAGAAGCGCCCCAGCAGTCAAATATGATAACTGCACAATCACCTTTTTTTCCGATTCACTGTAAAAGTGCAAAAACAAAGACGCAGTTTCATTGAGGTTAAGAAAGCCCTCAGAGAGAGAGAATTCAAATGCGCCATTCTGTTTGTGGTCAAGCTGAGCGTGTAAGCACAATGAAAGACCTGGCTCTTCACTAGCCCTTAGGCTGCTTGGGAATGGCTGGAGGGGTGGCGTAGAGTGGGAGACCCCAACACTCCCTGGAAAAAGTAAAGGTGGCTCGGGAATCCAGTGAAGCGCGTTGATCCTGATCCTGTTGCAACATTCACAACAGTACTGGAGCCGATCACAGACTGATGTGACTGCACGCATTCACCAGCCGGGCACACGGGTAACGATCTCCACTTGGGTGCTGCTTGCAGATAACTCATTCCCGGGAGGGGGAGGATGGTCCACCAAGGCTGACCACTCATTCTAAAACTTTGCTCTGCTAGGACTTTGCATTCGCTATCGCCAGAAAGACTACTGAACTATTTAACAATGACACCGTAAAGGTTTTTCACTTAAAGGTGAAGTGGAGGGGGCGGGGCTCCTGGGGGTCCAAGCCTCTATTCTGGATGGGGTGGGTCGACAGGCACTCTGCAATTTAAATACAATTCAGAGCACAGCAATAAAGTAGTTTTAATTAAGCCTGGGCGTAGTTCGCGAAGTAGCGCTACGCGAAGCTACGCAAAGTGCAGTTCGCACTACGCGAGCTACGCGTAGCACTACGCGAACTGCGTAGTGCACTGTTCGCAATGATTGCACAGTGCCGGATGCTTGTCCGCACTGTGCAATCATTGAAAACGGCATCTTGCACAGTGCGAGCTGTCTTTTACTGCCGCCGAGTAGATTTTTACTCGAGCGGCAGCTTTCTCAACGCGGACTGGTAGTTTCTCATCGCGAGCGGTCGCGAGCATACGCGACCACTCGCAATGAGAAACCTGACCTCCCGCGTTGAGAATCTCGCCGGGAGGTTTATTTTCCACGCTTGCGATCGGCAACTTGATGTTGCTGATCGCGAACGAGGAAAAGTCTCGCTGGATGTACATTTTGCTTGCTCGCGGTCGCCAACTTGACGTTGAGGACCGCGAGCAAGCAAAAATGACCGCTGCACTACGCTACGCTACGCGTGTTTGCACTGTGCTACGTGCAATTCGCGTTGTGCGAAGTAGCGCAAACTTCGCAAACTACGCGAGCGTAGCGTAGTGCTTTGCCCAGGGTTAGTTTTAATCCAACACTATGGCAGATCTAATTTTAATTTGAAAAACACTCCAAAAATAGCACAAACTAAACAGCACAAATTTTAAAAAGTCCCGGTATCCACAGTATTTTTATATAGCCGATTGATCCGTTGACACGTTGATGGATAGAAGGCGCAGACAGCAATGTTGGGGAGACAGGCATTATTAAACCATCCTGCAGGGAGGGGAAGCGGAGTTTACAAGTTACCGTTTGGGACTACAGTTATGTTACAGTTAACAAATGGGAGAATGTGGAGGGTATAAGTGACTTCACGACACTTTCACTGCTCACATGGTGAGATATGACCGAAACACTCAAAAGACAGCCCATATATACCTTGAGGAGGGACCCACTTGATATTTGGCCCTGTTACTGCCCGCGTAGGAAGAGAGAGAGGGGTAGATGTTCCTCTATCAACAATGACACTTGGGGGCCGAATCCGATTCGGGCCGGAAAAAATACCGACCGACTCGGTACGGGAATTTAGTCCGACCGACTCGGACCGGCGCCGTACGACCCGGGTAGTACGATGAAATGCATGTGAAATCCGACCGACTCGGATGGAATACAAAACGACCGACCGAGCCGGACGGAAACAAGCCATCCGGCCGGGAAATCACGCGAAACAAACCGACCGACACGCACCCGGCTTGAACCTGAACGAAACGTACCCGCGAACTCCGACCCGCGTAGTACGATGCTGTGCGTGCAAAACACGACCGACTCGCCCGGAGCACAAGCCGTACGATCGACACGCATACAAAACCCAGCCGAAGCAACCCAATACTCTGCGACCGACTCGTACGCCGCATATGAAACCTAGCTGACACACAGCGGGAACGAGTCGGACAAGATCGCACCAGACAACTGCAGCATCCTACTCGGACACAAGAACGACTCCTACATGCACCAAAAACACCAAGGAAAAAAAAAAAAGTGGCAAACAAGCAACCACAAAGCCAATAAATACAGGGAGGAAAAAAAAATGGAACAAGGACACACCTCCAACTCCACCTACATAAAGGCCACAAATCCCTACCATGATCCTTTGCAAATTCCACTGACCTGCCAGCCCAGAACACCATCACACAGCAACCACAGACACACTCACAGCTCATACATCACACAAGCCACACACCATTACCACACTTACAAATAGCACCCTCACACACACCCAGCTAAACCTACACTCACACCCCCCCACTTGCACACACACACACATCAATCACCACCACCACCCATCACCATGCCCCCAAAGAAGAACCACAAGTTCCTAGATTGTGAATTGGAAGTCCTGGTAGATGAGATACTCAGGGTAGAGCCACAGTTGTTTGGTACATTGGTACAACAGACCCCCATGACGCAGAAAACCAAGATGTGGGCGAGGATTGTCGACAGGGTGAATGCACAATCACCATGTTTGCGCACAAAGGAAGACATCCAGAACAGGTGGTATGATGTGCGCAGGAGGGTCTGGGACCTACTCAAAAAGGACTACCTCCTCAGCCAGCACACCGGCAGTGGCCCTCCTGCAAAACCAGTATACCTCAGGCCCTGGGAGGAGAAGGTGTGGGCCATCCTACCACCAGTGAGAGTATACGGACTAACAGACATCCCAGAGCCTGGTGAGTACACAACTAATATACACAATATGGTGTGACAACACACACACATCACAGTCAAGGAGACAGGCAAACCATGCACCCTTAGCAAATACACAGCAACCAAAAGATATCCATCCCAAGATGTGAATGCTAGTCAGACAAACACAATACCTGCCATCTCATAGTGATATGTAACTGTGTCATGACATGTACAAACCTAAAAACAAATACAGCAAGGCAGTAGCACAAATAGAACCAACAAACACTCCCAGATATTTACCCACCACTAGAACACCACCTCACAGGGAAGCTCACTGAAAGGAAGGAATTCTGTGTATGCTGGTGAAGTTAGTTTAGCCAATAGCATGATGGGAGTGGTAGTCACAGATATTGGTCACACCCACAATTGGCCCATCAACACCACTCTGAACCATGCTCACATCACAGGGAGTGGAAAACAACTGACAAGATGGCTGACACTGGGTACTGCTGGGGGGAGCACAAGGCCCTGCTGGGAACTGGGCACCAACAAACAACAGGACCACACTGTCAGCCATCTTGCCATTGCTCTCACACTCACACACAGTGAAGTCCACTCAAAAGGAAGGAAGTATGGGCATGCTGGGAAGGGGGTGGATGCAATAGCATGATGGGAGTGGTAGTCACAGCTCAACATCCCCCACCCACATGGCCCAGCAAGCTCACACTGAAGCATGCACACCTCACAGGCAGTGAAAAGCCACTTCAAAGATGTCTGACACTGGCCTCAGCTGTGGAGAGCACAAGGCCCTGCTATGAACTGGGCACCAACAAACAACAGGACAACACTGTCAGCCATCCTGTCAGCACAGGCACACTACCCCACAGGTAAGCAGAGTCAAAAGGAAGGAAGGATGGGCATGCTGGGAAGGGGGATGGAGGCAATAGCAGGATGGGAGTTGTAGACACAGATACTGATCAGCCTCACAATTGGCCCATCAACACCACTCTGAACCATGCCCACATCACAGGGAGTGGAAAAGGACTCACAAGATGGCTGACACTGGGTACTGCTGGGGGGAGCACAAGGCCCTGCTGGGAACTGTGCAACAACCAACAGCAGGACACCACTGACTGACATCCTGAAAGACAACTTGCACTCCCTGCAATGGAAGCACGTTCCATGGTGGGATATCTGGCTGGGTGGGAAGGAGGACTCACAGCACTGACCATAGTTACAAGCACCTCCCCTCACACCCCCCTCAACACTAACTCCACATAACCCACCTGGGAGAATGCAATGCCTCACATCCTAACTGAAGATCCCACAAAGAACCACCACCCTGGGTTATGCTGTGTGAAGCACAGGGACACTCTTGGGACTTGTAGCCAAACAACTGCCAGGACAACACTCCCAGCCATCCTGTCAGCACAGGCACCCCACCCCACAGGGTAGCAGAGTCAAAAGGAAGGAAGGATGGGCATGCTGGGAAGGGGGATGGAGGCAATAGCAGGATGGGAGTTGTAGACACAGATACTGATCAGCCTCACAATTGGCCCATCAACACCACTCTGAACCATGCTCACATCACAGGGAGTGGAAAAGGACTCACAAGATGGCTGACACTGGCTACTGCTGGGGGAGCACAAGGCCCTGCTGGGAACTGTGCAACAACCAACAGCAGGACACCACTGACTGACATCCTGAAAGACAACTTGCACTCCCTGCAATGGAAGCACGCTTCATGGTGGGATAACTGGGCTGGGGGAGAAGGAGGCCTGGATGGCAACCAAATACCACCAATGCTGGTCATGCACACACCTCAACATTCACATTGACATGCCACAGGTTGGCAGGACAATGTGCAACACCAATATCACTCTCTGACTGTCACAATTTAGGAGAATGCAATGTCCTGGCCCATATCCAGAGGTACAGTCACAACTGTCAGGTGTTTGAACAATTGATGCCAGTAGAAACATAACATACAATCTGTGTCTCTCCCCAAAACAGGTGATGATGGGGACACAGCAGCAGACGAGGAGGAGTCCCTGTCCCAGGCTCCGGGGAACACTGAGCTCACTGGTGTGGATCAGCCTCTGCACTCCTCGGATGGCGAAGAACCAGCTGGACCCTCCGGTGTGAGTCATCATGCAGCACCAGCAGGACCAACATCTGCACCCCCTGCACCCACCCCTCCAACAACTGCCAACACACAGGCCACCCCTGCCAACACGGACAGACCAAGGACCACAGATGACAACAGCGCAGGGACCCAGGCCCAAACTGGAGCTGGTGACAACGAGCCCAGGAACAACACCCAAGTGGGCCCACGGTCACCTGTGCGTGCCACCGCAGGTCCTGCACGTGTTGCCAGGGGTGGTGGGAGGGGTGGTAGACATAGGTCGCTCTTTGCAGAGGGGTCTGGACTGCATGATGACCCACAACTGGCAAGCATCGCGGATGCGTACCAGACTAGCACCGGAGAGGTCAGCCAGGTAGTGGGGGTCCTCAAGGACATACAACAGCAGCAGGCTGCCCATCATGCCCGCTTGGACTCCCACATGTCCCGTGTCGAGACACACATGTCACATGTCGAGACACACGTCTGGCATGGAGTCCAAGTGGGACACATTGGACCAACTGACAGCGGTGCATAGGGACATACTTACATGCCTCCGCCAGATCAGCACCAACATGGCCTCACCTCCCTGTGTGCCCACAACATCTGCTGCTGAAACAACTGCACATGCCACAGGGAGGGAGGAGGACTCTGGCAGAGAGTCCCCTGCACCGCCGCAGCCTGCACCTGAGGGTCCCCCCCCCAAGAAGAGGGGCCATCTGAGGAGGCCAAACTGAGAGGCCGATGGCCATCTACATCCCCCAGGAAGCCAACACCTGTTCTGGAACTTTTCATCTGTGTGCAAACTGCACGCCCTGTCGAAGCCAACCCAACTCTCCCACATGACATGGGGAGCTCTAGTTGACCAAATTTATCAGATGACTGTGGACTTTACTCTGGACATTTCAGCTACCAAGACTTCCAAATCACATGGGAACTTTGTATTCTAATTTCTATGTACAGCATCCACCATCCTGTGCACCATCCTCACACCTGTATGTAAATAAACTCACCAATACACCATATCTGCCTCTGTTGTGATTCCAACGTGCTCTCTGTCATGGGGATGGTGATCAGAAAAATGAAACTGTGCATGCTAACTGCTACAGCAAGTCCAACACCGTCATGTCAGTCATGGCGACGTGACACATATGAGGGAGACACACCATTAGGGCCACACAACACATACCCACCAGGGCCATCAGACTCATCACCTATACTGATGTTGCAACGAAATACAGTGGAATGCACAGACACGCCACCTATTCACAGTCAGTGTCAACTAGACTACAGGTGCAGTAAGCAAATGTCAGTCAGATGTGTGACTACAGACAACGCACATCCCAAAGTGAAGCACAGGTTTATTCCACATTTGTAACATGTTGTTTCCACTACAAATGCAAGCTAATCCAACCTGGCTGTGGCCACAAAGTCAAACAGTGCAGAAGATAGAAAGTCCAGGGGTGTGTGGCACATCACCTGTAGGGAAACGACTGCTTCCACCTTGGAAGTTGAATCATGGATTCGGGGGATCCAAGTTGATCAAACAACTCCGGCAGCACCCTGTGAAGGACAGACATGACACACAGTCAAAACCACTGAAGAACAGCACAGAACGGCAATACTCATGTCTAATACATGTCACGAGATAACTACACAAAACCAAGTTAGCATGTCAACACTGTTGGGCAGTACAGACCACCTGCAAGGACACATCGCTGCACGCATCCAGTCAAGTAGCACATGGCCACACTCAAACAGCACCAGAGCACCACACACACATATCATGCAAACTCAAATCATTGACATTACAACCCTCTGGAGACTCACATTCAGCTGAAGAAGTTGGTGATGAGCTGTGTGCGGACATCACCATCATCATCATCATCTTCACTGGCATCGTGACCCAGGCCAGGATCTTCCACAGGTGGCGGACGTTGGTCATCGTCATCCAGGATGAGAGGCAACTCCTTCCGCACTGCCAGGTTGTGTAGCATGCAGCAGACGATGACAATCTTGCACACCTTTGCTGGGGCATATGGGAGGGCCCCTCCTGTCTTGTCCAGGCAGCGGAAGCGGCTCTTCAGGAGACCAAAGGTCCGCTCAATAACCCTCCTTGTCCGACCATGTGCCTCATTGTAGTGCATCTGGGCTGGTGTCACAGGGTTCCTGAGGGGTGTCAGCAACCACAGCATGTTGGGGTATCCCGAGTCACCTACAGACAGACAATTGCACATTAGCCGATTTGAAAATGTGTGCCGAAAACAACATAGCAGAACACACACAATGGTACAAAGTCAGTACACACCAACAAGCCAGGCACGCTGGTTCGGCATCTGTGACATCATCCTCGGGATGCGACTACTCCTCATCACGTAGGCATCGTGTGCCGAACCGGGGAAACGGGCACACACATGTGTGATGGTCATTTCTGCAAGACATACCACCAGAGCATTGATCGAATGGTAATGTTTACGGTTCCGGTATGCCTGCTCATGTGCCTGTGGTGGTATCAAAGCCACATGTGTCCCATCAATGGAGCCAATTACATGTGGCATCCTCCCCAGGGCATAGAAGTCACTCTTGACGTCAGTGAGTCGTTGACGTGTTGGGAAATAGATGTACTGGTTCAGGTATCTCAACATTGCCCCCAAAACATCGCATAGCACACGGCTGAACATAGTCTGTGACATCCCACCAGTAGTTGCCACAGTGTGTTGAAAGGTACCGGTGGCAAAGAAGTGTAGGGCTGCCATCACCTTCACCTTGGGGGTCAGCGCTGTAGGATACGGACGGCCAGGCTGCAAATGTGGGTCCAACCACACTGCCAAATCCTCAATCAGCTGCCTGGTGAAGCGGTTCCGTCGGATGCTGTCACGTTCCACCATCGTTGCCAGGTCTGGGAATGGTCGATGGACAGCAGGAGCCCTGCAGTGCATAGGTGAAGAAAGCAAGCTTGTCAGTCACCCCACCTATGTGCCGTTCACCATACTCAATTTCACATGATACATCATTTACAAACACAAGTACTTGATGTGTGTGTCGTTCTGTTTGGACATATATGGCACCTACATGCACATCATCTAACATCTCTGTTCAACAAGTGTTGACAACTGGTTCCAGGGTGTGCTATGGGAAACCATTAGGCTGTGTCACAGTACCCATTTACTGCTCTCACGTTCCACACACATACCACAGTGACATGTGTGGATAGATGCTCCACAGGCATCACAGCTCATTGACAGGTAGATTCCCAGGGACCCTGTCTTGCCACATGGACACTGGCATGACATGGCGTATCATGTACACATCAGGAAAACAAACATGACACCCACAGGTAGTGGCCCCTGTAGCCTCTGCAGGACAGACATGGACGTCTGGGACACACACACACACAACATCAAAGTTCATGCACAAACCACGTGGATGTGGAGACTGTCTCCCATTGTGCACATGGAGTCAGAGACATGTGAAACACAACATGCACACAGACTGCGGAGGGACATCACTATTGTGGCAATGGGCCACCCTGTGACGTACATGCCTTTCCACATGTGAGCCTGGGGGTATGTGACATGTCATACACAGTATCAAAACAAGAATGGGGGGAGAGCGAGGAAAAATAAAGGGACGTCCCTGTCCCCAGGTTCAATATACAAACAATGTGGACGTACCCACTGAAAAAGACAAGGAGTTAGGACTCACTGTGATAATAAACAGTGCCACAAAACCATTAGGTTTTATTAAAAGACCCCTCACACACCAACCTGGTTGGTGTCATGTTTCATCATTGGGGTCCCAACCGGGTGGCCGAATGCCGCCCGGTTGTGCTACAACGCCTGATTACAGCGGAGCTGGTGTGGTGTATTAGTGTGATGTAAGATGTGCAATTTAAAAATATCTCTGGGAATCTTTGCCAAATGTATTTATTGTTGGCGGCCCAGGATATATTAAAATCCAAGAGCGCAACTAGTGGAGTTGTTTTAAACCCATAGTTGTCTGTGATAGGTCTACATGTTTCAGCCCCTGTAAGAAAATAGAGGGGGCTTTCATCAGGACCGGGTGAAAAAAGGTGAGTGAGTGGCAAAATATGGCCACGTGAGTATTAAAAAATCACAACACACACGCTAAGGTGTGTTGGAGAAAATGAGGGGAGTCGGTACTTACGACCCCACTTGGAGAAACACTAGAATAAAGTGTCTAGCAGCATTTCAGGGCCCAGGAGGGGAATCGTCTGTAGTCACACATTCGTCAAGATGGGTATCCCGCTACAACCTACTTCGATCTCCCGTGGTCCCGGATGTCATACACATACACAACCTGAAAATGTGACCATGACACATGCTCAGAAATGAAAAGTTGCACACCACAGTGGTCAGGTGCACAACACACAAAGGACCCTGTCCCCATGAACACGTGCACAGCCTGGGTGTGTCTGCCCCCAAGTGCCACCCCAAAAACCACATGTTCACCCCCATACACAGATAAGGTTATGCTGCCACACATACCTTAGATACAGTGTGGACTGGGTGTGGTGTTGTAGGTGTGCCCCAGAGAACCTGGAAAGTAAATGTGGCTGGCATAGGTTCACCAGTGACCAGCATGGTGACATATGCGTGTGACCTGTCCAGGGACGCGTTGTAGAGCAATGGACCAATCGGTGTGCCCGCACGGCCCATTGCATTGTATGTGAGCGGGAACGCGTTGTATCCCGGGTACGCGTTGTACACCAATGGACCGATCGGTGTGCCCGCACGGCCCATTGCATTGTATGTGAGCGGGTACGCGTTGTATCCCGGGTATGCGTTGTAGAGCAATGGACCGATCGGTGTGCCCGCACGACCCATTGCATTGTATGTGAGCGGGTACGCGTTGTATCCCGGGTACGCGTTGTAGAGCAATGGACCGATCGGTGTGCCCGCACGGCCCATTGCATTGTATGTGAGCGGGTACGCGTTGTATCCCGGGTACGCGTTGTAGAGCAATGGACCGATCGGTGTGCCCGCACGGCCCATTGCATTGTATATGAGCGGGTACGCGTTGTATCCCGGGTACGCGTTGTACAGCAATGGACCGATCGGTGTGCCCACACGGCCCATTGCATTGTATGTGAGCGGGTACGCGTTGTATCCCGGGTACGCAGTAGAGCAATGGACCGATCGGTGTGCCCGCACGGCCCATTGCATTGTATGTGAGCGGGTACGCTTTGTATCCCGGGTACGCGTTGTAGAGCAATGGACCGATCGGTGTGCCCGCACGGCCCATTGCATTGTATGTCAGCGGGTACGCGTTGTATCCCGGGTACGCGTCGTACAGCAATGGACCGATCGGTGTGCCCGCACGGCCCATTGCATTGTATGTGAGCGGGTACGCGTTGTATCCCGGGTACGCGTTGGACAGCAATGGACCGATCGGAGCGCACGCATTGGCTGGGGCCTGGCATGGCAACGGACGCGTTTTTGTGGCTCCAACGAGTCTGATGAAGGGAATTCAGTTGGCCAGCCACAACAAAGTTGCTGAATCATGGAAGTAATGAATTTGAAGATTTGAATGATGCTGTGGGCGTGTATTAGTGCTGCTATTCCATGGATTGGTCAGATTCAGAAGATGCAAACGACTTGGACCTATCACTTTGGACACATGGGACTGTATCTGCCTCTGCAGCACACATATAATGCTGCCTGTTCCCCTGAGAGCTCACTTGCCTGCACTACATGCTCCAGGACGACATCTGCCAACTACACTGCTGCTGTCTCTGCATCCTCTGGCTACTGCAATGGCACATACTGTGGAGAGAGCCCCGGCCTTCAGCCTTGAGGAGAACCAGGCCCTGCTGGACAGCCTCCTTCCACAGTACAGCAAGCTGTATGGGAAACCAGGGGAGCAGGTGAGTGTGCTTTCCACTGCCTTACCAATTGTGCATGTTGTCTGAGTAGCAGGACTTACAGTGTGCACACCACTGGCTAGCATGCTCACTGAGTAGTTGTCACACCCCAAAGTGTGTAGTTACATGCACTGAACAGGTACAGTGCAGTTACAGTGCATTCCAACAAGGTTTACTCCCCATGCAATTATACCATGTAGTAGACTGCTGGCAAACTGTTCATAGCCATTGTTGCACTGCTTATGTACATCAGATGCCCCTGTGATTGAGACATGTATATCCAACTGTGTGATGCACGGATATGTTGCATATGTAGTAATGGCCTTCTCACTTTGTCATCCTCACAGGTTGATGCCCACCAGTAGCAGGAAATCTGGCTGACCATCGCCCGGGCAGTAAGATCCGTGGGGGTCTACAGGCGCAGGATCCGCAACTGCCAGAAGAGGTGGCAGGACCTTCGTGGCTGGACCCGGAGGATCGCAAGGGTCCAGCTGAAGCTGTCGCCTCCTCGCAGGAGGGGCGGACACCGGACCCTGACCCCCCACATGCTCCGGATCCTGGCGGTGGTCTTCCCTGACCTGGATGGGCAGCTGAAGGCCAGACAGCAGCAAGGAGGGGGTGAGTCCATGACTGCACTGTGCACTTTGTCTGACATGCTATGTGCCCTCCTCTGGCCTGGTGAAACTTCCACTGTACATCAGTCATGTGGTCCAGGACCCATGTCCCTCATTTGTGACATGCCCACTTCTCCTCTGATACGCATATGTGTGGCCCTTACAGTCAGGGAATTGTGTCACTTGGGGACTGTGTCATTGCATTTAGCTTTGCTCAAGGTGGGGGACAGCATTTGTTCCCGTGACTATGTTGTGGTATTCATGGGTGGGTCAATTGCTTACACAATGCCCAAGTTCTGACATGTAATCTGGGTGTAACTTTGATATGTGGTCCACTTGCTGATCTGATTCACTACATGTCCCTGGGGTATTTGGCACACACCCATGCTGCCGGTGGGAACAATGTTTGGGCCTCAGGAGTATGTGTATCAAGTGTGTCACACGTGCTTAGCCACCTGCCTACTGTCCAGGACTCATCCCTCTTACAGGTGGAGCTGGACAGTCATGCCTACTCCAGGGCATACAATTCACTCTGTACTCCCACTCCCGTGTACCATCTGGCATGTTGTGATCAGTGAAATGTTCCCTCAGGTGTCTGCCTCTGTGTCATTGTGCTGTGACCTCGTTGTCAGGACTACTGGTATGTTTTTTGGTTAGGGGTCAGCATGCCAGCAGAGATGTGACCATGATAGACAATACTTCTTTGATGTATGGGTTTCTGATCACTTGACTGTGCACACAGGTGTATGCGACTGTGACTTTCAGGCAGCTGTTTCTCATTCACAGCACACTGTGAGGTGCTCATGTTCAGAGAGTTGTGTTTCATGTCCCCCATATGTCCAATTGGTATGACGTGGACAAATAGTAGTTCTGATGATGTGGTTTATGGGGGCTGGACATGTGCACTTGTCAGTTACATAACTTGCATTCCCCATGTCCTAGGATTGTGACACAGTGCAGACTGTTGTTGGCTGGCTGCCATGGCCATGTGACTGGAGACAGTGATGTATGACTTTGCACGCATGCCTGTGTCATGGCATTAAACTTCCTAAGACTGATCCTGCAGGGGAGTAACATGTGCAACATGCACCCCATTGTGGCATTGACTATCCGGACATGGGTGCATCATGGTGTCTGGTGCTGGTATGCATCACATGCATTTCTATTAAGACTCTGGCCATCCCTTCATCCGGACACCTGCACTGACTCAGTGGCAAGAGATGTGTTGTGTGCATGTTCACATACTGCACCGTGTTCCCTGCAATGTCCAACAACTGTGTAGGTGGTGCATGTGTCCACACTGGGGTCTTACCATCAGACAGGCACCAGACAGATGTGTGCAAGTGCAGGAGGGGTGTGAGTCCCATGGTTGACCATCAGACTGACAATTGGCTTCCCGAATCTGTGTGAGGACTTTAGGCAATGTTCAACTAAAGATGCCAGGGCTTGCTCTGTGATGTGTTGAATTTACTGTGGTGTGTGCGGTCAGTGCAGGTGACTGATGTTTGTCTGGTTCCCTAATTGTTTGCAGATACATCCACGGCCACAGGAGGGGACAGCTCCACGGACCAGGAGGAGCAGCGGAGCCAGACTGGGTCAGCGTCCGATGAGTGGTCAGAGGGACCCAGTGGCACGGAGGGCGAGGGGAGCCACACCGATGAGTCCTCAGCACCATCCACCTCAGCTGAGGACCACAGCAGCTCGGAGGATGACTCCCTTGTGGAGGCGGGTGTCAGCAGCCACCACACCCCAGCTACTCTGTCTGGCCCCACCACCACCACCACCAACACCACCACCACCGCCCTCCCATTGGCTCCCATTCCTGAGGTCCGTGGAGGCTCCCGTGCTCGGGAGCGTGTCTCCTTCGTGCCAGGCACCGCACCCCCTGCCCCTGTGTCCCCTGCTGCCCTGAGTGAGGAGTCTGTGTACCTCCTTCGGCAGCTCCATGTAGGGCAGACAGCAATGCTGACTGTCCTCCATGCACACACCACTCTGTTGACACAGCTGGTGTCGTTCATGGAGGGCATCTCAACGGGTATGTCTGCCCTACAGAGGAGCAATAGGTCCATGGACTCCTCCCTGACGGCAGCAGTGTCCCTCCTCCAACAGTCCCTCACCCTCCCACCTCTGCCCCATCCACACTTCCTACCACCCTACCTGTCCAAAGCACATGCACACCTGCACATTCACCCAAGCACACAGACACGAGCAGCACAGACACACCCAAGAGAAAGGCAAGACGTGCACACAAGCATCCTCAGGGGACTGATACCACAGACAAAGGGGATGGGGAACACACACACACAGGCATCCACATTCACTCCGCAGTCCTCCAAATCCTCTCCCTCCAAGACCCCTTCCCTTGTCTCACCTGCTACCCCACCTACACAGAAGATCTTCCTGTGTGACCTCGGCCTCTTCCCCTCCGATCCTGCTGATCCAGCATACCGGGGGAAGAGGAAGTCCACCCACACAGAGGGGAGTGCCCCTCGCCCCCAGACACCCACCCCCAGGCGCAGGCAGACACAGGACCCCATTAGGAAGTCCCCCCGGACCAGGAAGAGCAAGACCCCACCACCACGCAGCTCCACCACCCAGTCTCTCTCCTCCATCCCCCAGGCCACCACTCCACAGGTTCCCCCGCCACACCCTGCCCCAGGTTCCCCACACACCGATACCGCATCCCCAGACTGCTTAGGCCCTCCCCCTGCCACTTGCTCTTCCACCCCCAACCCAGACGCTCTGCCTGTTAGTGGGACTGGTGTGGGGACCGGGTCCCCCTCTGTCCTGCCCACCTCATCTGCCCTCCCTTCCACTCCCTTGGAGTTATGCACTGCAGTGGAGTCCACAACCACCCCGTCTGACTCGGGCACTGCAGTGGGGACCCAGTCCACTTCATCAGACCAGCCCACTGCAGTGGTTGCAGCACCCACACCAACTGACTTGTGTAGCACGGTGGTGCTGGCCCCCGCTGAGTCAGACACCTCCACTGCAGTTGCCGGTGACACTCCTGCACCCACCACCCCTTCACTGCCTCACTCTGCCATCCCCTGATCCTGTCCCTGCGGTGCCTGGCCTGCCCCTTGTATGCCCCTCCAAGAGGGATGTCCCCTGTCCCTAACAGTGCAGGCAAGCAATGGGTGACCAGTTGACACTTATCACCCTGTTGGGACTGTGTTTTTGGACTGGCCATTGGCCTTAGTTTCTTTTGGACTTCGGATTTTTCATTTGTATTTGCTGAATAAAGCCTCTTTTTGTTTAATTTAGGATTTTCTTTCGATGTACATGATGTAGATGAGTAGCATCCTGCATTTGCAGTTGTAATAGTGTTCAGATCAGGAAAATGAAGTGTTGCTGTGATGGACTCCATTTGGTCCATTGCATATGTGTCCTGTTGTAGTGTGGATCTATGGCATCCTTTGCTGCAGTCTGAGGGTGTGATGTTCAGCAATTGACACAGGGATGTACGTTTAGCATTTGTAAATGAACATCTTTGTCTTCCACTGATGCACATCTGGTGGGCTTACCACTCTTCAATGTTCCAATTTCCTGACTGTGTGCCCATCTCCACTGGACATGCAGTTTTGCACATCAATGTTGAAGGACTCATCTGTGTATACAGTACAACTGGATTGCCACGTGTTTTGGGTGTATGCAGATGACTGACGTGACACCCCGTACTCCAGGCTGATGTGAGCAGAGGCTTCTGTGTGTTGTAGTTGTTGACTCACTGACGGAGTGTCCTCCTGACATGTTTGAGTCGTGCACAGACAAGGTTTGGCACAGCGGACCTTCCACAGGAGTGAAGTGCCCTCATGGCAGTCTGTAATCCGGTGACATTGCGTGTGCCCGTGTTGTGTGTTGTGTGAGTATGTCTGTGCATGTTCCCTTCCCTTTTCATACACAGGCTGTGTCCCTAGGGATGTTCCTGTTTGTGATGCTTGCAGAGTTGGTCTGTGTTCATCCAGCATCTTGGACCTGGTTTCACCGTGATGTGGGTGCATGGCAAAATAATGTTCATGAGGTTGTCATCCCAGGTTGTCTTGTTGTCAGGGCTGGGGATGTGGGCAAACGCTGATGGGACACATTCAGGATTCCCCTTGGCACTTGTTGTTTACACAAGTAATGTGATTTAGAGTTTGTGTTAGCTTTCAGTGATTGTGACACGTTGTGTGTGTGACTGCTGCCACTCCTATGGGTCAGAGCTGCAATGTTGGAAGTTGTGTACGTGTGTTCTTTGTGTGTCACCTTGGCTTCTTCGTTGGTGTGTGACTATGTCCAGGATACCATTGTTTGTGTTGGATTTCACATCATGCGCATGTACGGCGTACTATGCTGTGTGTCAGACATTGACGAGTCATGTTGACTGGGCATGTATGATGGGTTTCTGCACCTTAGTTCCCCCCACCACCCCTGGGATTGTCATGGGTGCATGTGCAATGTCACCAGTCCATGTGAGCTTCACTGCTGCACATTGGTGGAGATCAGGGTGTGTGGTGTTGAGTGTGCAAATGTGAGTTGTTGCACGGTGTGAGAAGTTGGCCTGGTATATGCTGTTCACTAATTAAAGTGGACACCTTGCACCAGGGCAAATCGACTCTTATGGTAGATAGGTTTAAGACAACCTTTTAAAGAAAGCTATCCTAGTGGTAGCTGTGGAGAGCAGCCTTCAGGCTAAGTCTCGGAGGAATGTAAAGCAGCTTGTTTTACCATATAATCTCTTGAATCACCAAATGAAAAGACACCACACAGGTATATATATCAAATATATATGTATTTATTTCTAAATAACTCTCTACTAATCTCTTTATGAGATTAGAAGACAAACATATGCACAAATCAACGTTTCACAATAAGTTAAGCACAAAATATGGCTGGGGCCCTAGGGGCGTACCAGACCATATACTAAGTAAGAGACTTAGGGACAACGACTTGCAGGGAGACAAGGCCTAGGGCCTTCAGAAGTGCTGGGGCCTCACGAAACCACCCAAGGCAGGTAAGCAAAGGACCCACGGGGACGCGTGCAGTGTAGATACACAGGCGCGGATCGCTGTTGACTTCAATGGGGCAAGTCGTGGTTGGAAATAAAGAGTTTTAGGATACTTCTATAGAACCTACAAGCAAGTCACTTACAGGGTAAGTCGTTCTAGGGCCCACACCCACAGGAGCACCGTAGTGCTGGAGTTACCTCACCCAGGGAAGCCGGGTGCACAGGTGTCCTTTGGTGTCGGGTCGCGGCGTCGTTTTCAATGGCGAACAAAGAAGACTTGCTGCTTGCGGGAGCTGAAGAAGTGTCCGGTGGAATCCAAGCCTGGATTCTGAAGAAGGATGACCTGAAAGCAGAGGGGACAGTGTTCAAAGTCACTTGGCAGTGACTCGGGGCAAGGAAGATGGATGCCCACCGTCGTCGAGTGATTCAGGTCGGTTGTGGGTGCCTTGACTCTTCAGCCACGTGGTCCAGGAGGCGTCGACGACAACCAGAAGCTGGATTCGGTGTGTCCCTCGACGTCTGCAGCTGACTGCAGTGTCGGCAACTCGATCGGAGCCAACGAGCCTTGGCAGCCGCATGTCTCGGGGAGATGAAGAAAAGTCGATGGCGCAGACCAGCAAGGTCTGTGGAACTCACCCAGCGAGGGTAAGTCAGGGCAGGCCTGGAGCAACCAGGGGAGCCCTTTGGTTTCTTTAAGAAGTCTTCTGGGGACCCACAAGCCAGCGGGCAAGGGATCGCGAAGACACCTCGGGCGGAATCACTCAACAGGGGCCCACGGTCACTCGGGACGGTGTAGGCCTCTGATCTTCGGAGGGATTCCTGTTGGAGGTCGGGACCACACGTGGTCCAAAGCACAGGTTCGTAGAACGTTGTGAAGGGGTTGCACTCGACAATAGTGCACGGTACCCAGGGGTCGCGGTTCCTCGTTACTCGTGGGGTCCACTTGCCTCAGCTTCGCTGGGGACTCACGATGGCCTGGGAGAGGTCAGGAAATCCACTTTCTGGGCTGCAGGGACTTCGGACTCCGGCGGAGCAGCGTAGTTTGCGACCGTCGTTGTCGTTTTTGGTGCCTGCCAAGCAGGGGAGTCACTCCTGACTCCAAGGGAGATTCTTCTGTCTTCCAAAGGTAGTGGAACGTCGAAGGGCCAGGATTCTTCTGTAGAGCGTCGTCCAGGGGTTATCTGCTTTGCAATGGCAAGGTTCCCCTCTTATACTAAAAAGAGGGGATGGACTAGCTCTATGACCCCACCTATGGGAGGGTCAACGGAGGGGGTGGCTACACCCACTTCCCTTTGTCCAGTTTCGCACCAGAGCAGGGGCAGGTAGCCCCTGAGCTGGTTTGAACTGGCATATGCACAGAGGAGCCTTTTGCTCCCCCAGTGCAGGACTTCAAAGCACTCTAAGAGTGCACCCACCCAGCCCCAATACACATTATCCTGTCTGGGGAGGTGGTCACACCTCCCTGCAACAGGAAACCTATTGTCCAGGCCTCCCTGCCGGAGTTTCGTCCAGCAGCAGGAGGCCAGACTTGTGTCTGTGGCAGCAGCATCCATTTTGTGATGCCAGGGCTTCAGAAAGAAGTTACCGGGTAAGCCAGAGTTAACATGTCTTTCCTCTAGAAGGGTGGAATGCTACCCCTGCCGCCAGGATTGGCGGGGGGTAGTATTCCAAGATGTTTGACACCAAACACGACATGTTTAGGTGCAGCCATTCCAAAGTTAGCATTTTACCGCGAGGATATAATGCGCTTAAGAGTATATGGTCAGGCTGCACTACAAACAGCATCAGAGATGGTCTCCGAACGCTGCAGAGGGGCCCTGCTCATGCAGGGGCACCTCTCACATAGGAACCATGCACTCTGCCTTTAGGATTGATAAGGCCTGCCTTAGGAGTGACTTATAGGTTTATATGTGTGTATGTATTTAGTGATATAGGTAACCTATATCACAGTAAGGGGTGCATGCACCACCCTACCCAGGCTGCAGTAGCAGACCTGTGGTGTCAGTTTGGATGGCCTTCCAGGGGTGGCATAATACATGCTGCAGCCCCTGGTAGGCCTCTGAGGTACCTATGCCCTTGGTACATAGTATACCATATACTAGGGACTTATAAGGGCACTCCAGATTCCAATCAGAGATGTGCCTAAGGCACATGGAAACCTTTTACAGAGAAAGCAGATAGACTGGGGCCCTGAATAGCAGGATCCCAGTCCAACTAAGTCATAAACCAGCAAAACACCATAAAAAGAGTGGGGGCAACCATATAGTCAGATTCCACCTTCCTACATAACCCCCCAAACGAAAGGAGATAAGGCTAACCTTGGCCAGTTGAGCCTTCATTGACTAAGTGGTCATATAAGGAAGCACCTGCACTAGCATGGTTGCCCCCTGTCTTATGGTCCACTAAGCAATCCCTCACCCTAAGGGTATGAGAGGGTCTCCACCATGGGGAATCACTACCTGTGGTGTGCTTAGGTAAAGTACAAGGCTGGTGAGGTGTCTGAGTAGGGAAGTGAGGCCCTAGGAATGTTGGCCTCAGCTTCCTCAGATCACTGGTCACCATGTATGCCTGTCTTTCCATGACTGAGTTGCACTTTGCTCTAAGGGTCAACCTTTGGCTGCCTACAGCTGTGGGTTGGGTCCCTTTGGATGGACTACTGGAGGGACATGGCAGGTTTGGAACCTTCTGGTCCCAGGTTTGCCCTTGCCTACCAGAGGTCTTCTGGGGAGGTCCCTACATAAAGGTATGGGGGATCCCTCAGTGTGTAGAGGAATTTTCACCTGGCTAGGGCTACTAGACTGGGTGCCCCTAATCTGCTGATGGGGGCTTCCTCTGGACAGGGGGCCCTGGGGGTCCACTGACCTCCCTGACCTCTGCAGCCCTGGGCTGACTGAGGCAGGGTAGAGAGGGGCAGGTTACCTGCTCCAGACGGGGTACCACCTTGGAAGGGTCCTCTGCCATCAGGGGTGTGGCCAGGCCAGGCCTGACTACCTCTGTGGCAGTTCCTTCACTAGGGGTAGGGTCAGTTCCCTGAGGAGGCTGACCCTTACCTACTGTCTGGGGGAAGAAGACTTTTCTTCAACCCTTGTGCTCTCTTTTGGGGAGAGTGGGCCATTCTTTCAGGCTCCATCTCTCCAAATTCTTGGGCTGGGGCTGTGGCCATCACAGCCCCACTAACCTTTACAGGGACGCCCAACATCCTAAGATGGGTTTGGTGTTCCACTTCAGCCCAGGCTGAAATTTCCAGATCATTGCCCATCAGGCAATCTACAGGTAGGGTTGGGGACACTGCCACTCTTTTGGGCCTGTGACCCCCTCCCAGCTGAGATTGACTATGGCCATGGGGTGATCTGTTCTGACACCATCAATGTTGGTCACCTGGTATTTAAACTCAGGTAAAAGCTGGTGAGGGGGACTAGTTTCCCTGCCACCATGGTGACACTAGCCCCTGTGTCCCTAAATGCCACAGCTTTCTGACCATTAATTATTGGCTCCAATCTGTACCTGCCCAATGCTATGGGACCCATGGTAAAGGTGGCAAATCCTATACCACCATCAGAGTCAGAGGAGTCTGTTGAGGGGTCCCTGTCTAAACTAGGGCCCACCTCTGTTCCTCTTGCAAAAGCACCTAACTTTTGGGTGCACTACTCCCAACTGGAGGATTACTACTGGTAGTACCAGGAGGGGTGGTAGTAGTTGTGGGAGGAACATTTTCTTTATTGCCAATCCTGGGGCAACTGGGATCAGTTTTCCAGTGCCCAGGCTTTTACAGACATGGCAATAGGGTTTCTTTTCAGGAGAGGAAGGAGTTTGGGACCCACCCCCAGAAGAGGAATTTTGGGGCCCTGTAGGGGACTTATCCTTAGATTTATCCCCACCTTTCTCTTGGGACTTAGTAGAATCTTTCTTCTGGTCACCACCCTGATTTCTAGTTTTTACTCTGGTTCTGACCCACTTGTCTGCCTTCTTTCCCAATTCTTGGGGAGAGGTCAGATCAGAGTCCACCAGATACTGGTGCAAAAGCTGGTTTTGACAATTATTAAGGATCTGCTCCTCATAATCAAATTGTACAATCCTAAAAGTCCTGCACTTTGTTGCCATGTATCCAACCTTCCAGAGCCTTTGTAGCACAATCTACAAAATCAACCCAGTCTTGAGTCTGAGCTTTTGGGTGTCTCTGAACTTCAACCTATACTGTTCAGTGGTTAGGCCAAACCCATCTATCAGAGCACTCTTCAAGACTGTGTAATTGTCAGCATCCTCTTCTCTTACAGTGAGGAGCTTGTCTCTACCTTTGTCTGCAAAGGAGAGCCACAAGATTGCTGCCCACTGCCTCTGGGGGACCTTCTGAACTTTACAGGCCCTCTCCAGTGCAGTTATCCATTTGTGGATGTCATCCCCACTCTGGTAGGGAGGGACAATCTTGTTTAGGTTTCTATGGTCATAAGACCTGTCCCTATCTCTAGGGATATTGCTGCCACCATGGGACTCTAGTCCCAACTTTCTTCTCTCCCTGAGGAGATCTAGGGATTCCCTATCTAAAGCCAGTTGCTTTTATCTGATTTCCAGCTGAGTTTCCTCATACCGGACCAGCCTGGCTCTCCTCTCATGAGAGGATTCCCTCCTGTGAGAGGAGACAGAGCTCCCTATAGAGGTGCCAGAGTGGTTAGACTCCTGAGAAGGAGATCTAGACTTCCTGGGCACACTCTTAATCCTTCCTGGGGGACAAAGAGGGCATCATTTTGATCATCCTCATCATCATCCACAGGAGGGATTGGGTTTTCCAGGTCAGGGTCATTGTCACCCTCCTGGCCAGTTTCAGAGGGGGGCTGGGGGTATTGGTACCCCTGGCCTCCTCCTCTTCTTCTGCCCCACCCTCAGCTCCTACCCCTTCAGTCCCTACAGGCTTACTAAGGTCATAAGCCACCAACAACTCCTTGAGGGGTTGGGTGGTGGGGCTTTGGCCTGTCCTTATTTTTCTCAAGTTGCATAAAGCTCTCAATTCCAAGAATGGGAGTGTATCATACTTGGAGGGTGGAAGCTCAATGGCTTCCTGCAAGGATTCTTTGGATCCTCCCCTTAAAGACATTCTAGTGTTGTGCAGTGTTGTACTACCTACACTAGTTTGTGGCCTACTGATCCTAGCTTGAGCTGTGGAAAGGGTGTGCTATCCCTTGGCACTCCAGCTCTAAGTTCAGTAGAACTTATTGATACTAAGCTTGACTTTATATGTACCTTGAGTACCTATAATGGTTTTCAGTTAGTAATTTAAATAGAGATTTTCTGGTAAAACAATGGCAAGCTGGAATCTCACACGCTGCCCACCAATGTGAGAAGTTGGCCTGGTATATGCTGTTCACTAATTAAAGTGGACACCTTGCACCAGGGCAAATCGACTCTTATGGTAGATAGGTTTAAGACAACCTTTTAAAGAAAGCTATCCTAGTGGTAGCTGTGGAGACCAGCCTTCAGGCTAAGTCTCGAAGGAATGTAAAGCAGCTTGTTTTACCATATAATCTCTTGAATCACCAAATGAAAAGACACCACACAGGTATATATATCAAATATATATGTATTTATTTCTAAATAACTCTCTACTAATCTCTTTATGAGATTAGAAGACAAACATATGCACAAATCAACGTTTCACAATAAGTTAAGCACAAAATATGGCTGGGGCCCTAGGGGCGTACCAGACCATATACTAAGTAAGAGACTTAGGGACAACGACTTGCAGGGAGACAAGGCCTAGGGCCTTCAGAAGTGCTGGGGCCTCACGAAACCACCCAAGGCAGGTAAGTAAAGGACCCACGGGGGACGCGTGCAGTGTAGATACACAGGCGCGGATCGCCGTTGACTTCAATGGGGCAAGTCGCGGTTGGAAATAAAGAGTTTTAGGATACTTCTATAGAACCTACAAGCAAGTCACTTACAGGGTAAGTCGTTCTAGGGCCCACACCCACAGGAGCACCGTAGTGCTGGAGTTACCTCACCCAGGGAAGCCGGGTGCACAGGTGTCCTTTGGTGTCGGGTCGCGGCGTCGTTTTCAATGGCGAACAAAGAAGACTTGCTGCTTGCGGGAGCTGAAGAAGTGTCCGGTGGAATCCAAGCCTGGATTCTGAAGAAGGATGACCTGAAAGCAGAGGGGACAGTGTTCAAAGTCACTTGGCAGTGACTCGGGGCAAGGAAGATGGATGCCCACCGTCGTCGAGTGATTCAGGTCAGTTGTGGGTGCCTTGACTCTTCAGCCACGTGAGCACCTAATGAGCAGTGGTATTTAGTTGGGTAAATGAAGGCGCCACTCGGGAGAGATAACACAAATATTTGATATTTACTTGCTGTTTTGATCACGGTGCTGCAAGGTGAAGAGTTTTTATTCCTCAGCACACGTCTGTTATGTCACAATATACATAAACATGCTTGATGTGAGCATAAGTAAAATACAAGTAGGTAAGTTCTTATTTCTTTTTTCCTTTTTATTTTCCGATGTTCAGACAGCCGACACGTGTTTCGTCGCTTACATGGGAATTAATCCCGCGACTTTATCAAGGCTATTGTCTTCCTGTGTATAACCTTTATTAGTGGTGTTAATTCCAACCCACACTGGGATTCAATATCTCGCGACGTCTCACTTCTCAATGTTAAATCCAAGGGATCCCTTATTTCTTAGTAGTTTGATCCCACACACGGACGTCGCTCCTCGTGTTGCCGAGTATGGTGCACGTGGTCCAGGAGGCGTCGACGATGACCAGAAGCTGGATTCGGTGTGTTCCTCAACGTCTGCAGCTGACTGCGGTGTCGGCAACTCGATCGGAGCCAACAAGCCTTGGCAGCTGCAAGTCTCGGGGAGATGAAGAAAAGTCGATGGCGCAGACCAGCACGGTCTGTGGAACTCACCCAGCAAGGGTAAGTCAGGGCAGGCCTGGAGCAACCAGGGGAGCCCTTTGGTTTCTTTAAGAAGTCTTCTGGAGACCCACAAGCCAGCGGGCAAGGGATCGCGAAGACACCTCGGGCGGAATCACTCAACAGGGGCCCACGGTCACTCGGGACGGTGTAGGCCTCTGATCTTCGGAGGGATTCCTGCTGGAGGTCGGGACCACACGTGGTCCAAAGCACAGGTTCGTAGAACATTGTGAAGGGGTTGCACTTGACAATAGTGCACGGTACCCAGGGGTCGCGGTTCCTCGTTACTCGTGGGGTCCACTTGCCTCAGCTTCGCTGGGGACTCACGATGGCCTAGGAGAGGTCAGGAAATCCACTTCCTGGGCTGCAGGGCCTTCGGACTCCGGCGGGAGCGGCATAGTTTGCGACCGTCGTTGTCGTTTTTGGTGCCTGCCAAGCAGGGGAGTCACTCCTTGACTCCAAGGGAGATTCTTCTGTCTTCCAAAGGTAGTGGAACGTCGAAGGGCCAGGATTCTTCTGTAGAGCGTCATCCAGGGGTTATCTGCTTTGCAATGGCAAGGTTCCCCCTCTTATACTAAAAAGAGGGGATGGACTAGCTCTATGACCCCACCTATGGGAGGGTCAAGGGAGGGGTGGCTACACCCACTTCCCTTTGTCCAGTTTCGCGCCAGAGCAGGGGCAGGTAGCCCCTGAGCTGGTTTGAACTGGCATATGCACAGAGGAGCCTTTTGCTCCCCCAGTGCAGGACTTCAAAGCACTCTAAGAGTGCACCCACCCAGCCCCAATACACATTATCCTGTCTGGGGAGGAGGTCACACCTCCCTGCAACAGGAAACCTATTGTCCAGGCCTCCCCTGCCGGAGTTTCGTCCAGCAGCAGGAGGCCAGACTTGTGTCTGTGGCAGCAGCATCCATTTTGTGATGCCAGGGCTTCAGAAAGAAGTTACCGGGTAAGCCAGAGTTAACATGTCTTTCCCTCTAGAAGGGTGGAATGCTACCCCCGCCATTCCAAAGTTAGCATTTTACCGCGAGGATATAATGCGCTTAAGAGTATATGGTCAGGCTGCACTACAAACAGCATCAGAGATGGTCTCCGAACGCTGCAGAGGGGCCCTGCTCATGCAGGGGCACCCTCTCACATAGGAACCATGCACTTTGCCTTTAGGATTGATAAGGCCTGCCTTAGGAGTGACTTATAGGTTTATATGTGTGTATGTATTTAGTGATATAGGTAACCTATATCACAGTAAGGGGTGCATGCACCACCCTACCCAGGCTGCAGTAGCAGACCTGTGGTGTCAGTTTGGATGGCCTTCCAGGGGTGGCATAATACATGCTGCAGCCCCTGGTAGGCCTCTGAGGTACCTATGCCCTTGGTACATAGTATACCATATACTAGGGACTTATAAGGGCACTCCAGATTCCAATCAGAGATGTGCCTAAGGCACATGGAAACCTTTTTACAGAGAAAGCAGATAGACTGGGGCCCTGAATAGCAGGATCCCAATCCAACTAAGTCATAAACCAGCAAAACACCATAAAAAAAGTGGGGGCAACCATATAGTCAGATTCCACCTTCCTACACACGGCTAGACCCCTACCTCCATATTGGCCTTGGCTGGCAGGCCGTGCTGATTGATTGGAGCTTGTGTAGGTGTGATGGTAGTTTGTTGCTCAGGACACATGGCTGTGGTTCACAGTGTGAATGACATCTACCTTTGTCATCACAGTGGGATTGTCATGCAGGCTAGTGTCAGCACAATGTGGGGTCCCTGGGGGTAGTGCTGTGGTGGGTCTGTCTCTTGCTGTGTTAGTTGCTATTCCTACAAGCTTGTGTGACATGTGTAATTTGGGCTCCCTCTCATCTAAGAGTGCCTGATTGCCCACATAGGGGAATCCAATCCATGAGTTACTTTTGTGTGGCACTGTATACACATCTGTGTAATTAGGATTCAGGCCTCCTCATGTGTTGTGTGGTTGCCTGGGGACACTGGCACCCCCCCCATCACCTGTTGTGTTTGATATGCAGTGTGAGTCTGCCTGTTTGTGTTTGTGCATTTGCACCACTGCATTGGCATTTCTGTTGTGTGCCATTGGCTGTATGTAGTTTGGTGGCTTTCCCCTGCTCTCCCTGGGACTCCTAGGTCATCAGTCAGCACAATGATCATGGTTTGTATGTCCCATTGATGCCATGGTATGGTATTTGTTCACCTGACATCGACAGTCTCCACAGGATATCAACATTTGTGTGTCCATTGGTGCAGATATGTGGGTCAGCATTATGATGGTCACTTCTGTCATTGTGTTATTTGTGAATGTTGACAATGTGGTCCCCCATGTGTGATGTTTGTATGCACATGGCCAAAACGATGTTTCTGTGACACTGCACTGTTTGCCTCGCCCAATCTATGTTGTTATGGGACACATGCACTACTATGCCACTGATGTTTTAGTTGTTGTGTGACCAGGATTCATCCATACAGTTTGGCTTTGGCAGCTTTTACCATGCCTACACTTACCTTTTGGTGACTGTGGTGATGGGGCTTTAGGCCCCATTGCCACACTGTTCAAAAGGTGCATCAGCCATGGACCCCACACTTACCTTTTGGTGACTGTGGTGATGGGGCTTTAGGCCCCATTGCCACACTGTTCAAAAGGTGCATCAGATATGGACCCCACACTTACCTTTTGGTGACTGTGGTGATGGGGCTTTAGGCCCCATTGCCACACTGTTGAAAAGGTGCATCAGATATGGACCCCACACTTACCTTTTGGTGACTGTGGTGATGGGGCTTTAGGCCCCATTGCCACACTGTTCAAAAGGTGCATCAGCTATGGACCCCACACTTACCTTTTGGTGACTGTGGTGATGGGGCATTGGGCCCCATGGACCCCACACTTACCTTTTGGTGACTGTGGTGATGGGGCTTTAGGCCCCATTGCCACACTGTTGAAAAGGTGCATCAGATATGGACCCCACACTTACCTTTTGGTGACTGTGGTGATGGGGCTTTAGGCCCCATTGCCACACTGTTCAAAAGGTGCATCAGCTATGGACCCCACACTTACCTTTTGGTGACTGTGGTGATGGGGCTTTAGGCCCCATTGCCACACTGTTCAAAAGGTGCATCAGCTATGGACCCCACACTTACCTTTTGGTGACTGTGGTGATGGGGCTTTGGGCCCCATGGACCCCACACTTACCTTTTGGTGACTGTGGTGATGGGGCTTTAGGCCCCATTGCCACACTGTTGAAAAGGTGCATCAGATATGGACCCCACACTTACCTTTTGGTGACTGTGGTGATGGGGCTTTAGGCCCCATTGCCACACTGTTGAAAAGGTGCATGAGATATGGACCCCACACTTACTTTTTGGTGACTGTGGTGATGGGGCTTTAGGCCCCATTGCCACACTGTTCAAAAGGTGCATCAGCTATGGACCCCACACTTACCTTTTGGTGACTGTGGTGATGGGGTGTTCCACCCCATTGCCACAGTGGCCATGGTCGGCTTGCATTGTGGAGGCCACCCACATTTATGTGTGACACATGTGATAGTGGGTCACATTGTATGTTCAATGTCATGTTCAGTGTTGTAGGCATTTGACACAGACTACACACGCTTGTCATGGTGTTTGGGTGGATGTAATTTTCTGTGATTCCTCATATGGGAGTATGCTTGTTGTGTCATGCATTACCCGTCCTATGAGTAGGGGTGGTGGTAGTGCTAGGCATCCAGGCCCCCATGAGTGGGGATGGTAGTAGTGATAGGCATCCAGCCCCCCATGAGTAGGGGTGGTGGTAGTGATAGGCATCCAGCCCCCCATGAGTGGGGATGGTAGTAGTGATAGGCATCCAGGCCCCCGTGAGTGGGGATGGTAGTAGTGATAGGCATCCAGCCCCCATGAGTAGGGGTGGTGGTAGTGGTAGGCATCCAGGCCCCCATGAGTAGGGGTGGTGGTAGTGGTAGGCATCCAGGCCCCCATGAGTAGGGGTGGTGGTAGTGATAGGCATCCAGCCCCCATGAGTGGGGATGGTAGTAGTGATAGGCATCCAGGCCCACATGAGTGGGGATGGTAGTAGTGATAGGCATACAGGCCCCCTGGGTAGGGGTGGTGGTGGTGGCAGGCATCCAGCCCCCCATGAGTGGGGATGGTAGTAGTGATAGGCATCCAGCCCCCATGAGTAGGGGTGGTGGTAGTGGTTGGCATCCATCCCCCTAAGGGTGGGGATGGTAGTAGTGATGGGCATCCAGCCCCCATGAGTAGGGGTGGTGGTAGTGGTAGGCATCCAGGCCCCCATGAGTAGGGGTAGTGGTAGTGCTAGGCATCCAGCCCCCCATGAGTAGGGGTGGTGGTAGTGATAGGCATCCATGCCCCCATGAGTGGGGATGGTAGTAGTGACAGGCATCCAGGCCCCCATGAGTAGGGGTGGTGGTAGTGACAGGCATCCAGCCCCCATGAGTGGGGATGGTAGTAGTAATAGGCATCCAGCCCCCCATGAGTAGGGGTGGTGGTAGTGATAGGCATCCAGCCCCCATGAGTGGGGATGGTAGTAGTGATAGGCATCCAGGCCCACATGAGTGGGGATGGTAGTAGTGATAGGCATACAGGCCCCCTGGGTAGGGGTGGTGGTGGTGGCAGGCATCCAGCCCCCATGAGTGGGGATGGTAGTAGTGATAGGCATCCAGCCCCCCATGAGTAGGGGTGGTGGTAGTGGTTGGCATCCATCCCCCTAAGGGTGGGGATGGTAGTAGTGATGGGCATCCAGCCCCCCATGAGTAGGGGTGGTGGTAGTGGTAGGCATCCAGGCCCCCATGAGTAGGGGTAGTGGTAGTGCTAGGCATCCAGCCCCCCATGAGTAGGGGTGGTGGTAGTGATAGGCATCCAGGCCCCCATGAGTGGGGATGGTAGTAGTGACAGGCATCCAGGCCCCCATGAGTAGGGGTGGTGGTAGTGACAGGCATCCAGCCCCCCATGAGTGGGGATGGTAGTAGTGATAGGCATCCAGCCCCCCATGAGTAGGGGTGGTGGTAGTGATAGGTATCCAGGCCCCCATGAGTAGGGGTGGTGGTAGTGATAGGCATCCAGGCCCCCATGAGTAGGGGTGGTGGTAGTGACAGGCATCCAGCCCCCCATGAGTGGGGATGGTAGTAGTGATAGGCATCCAGGCCCCCCTGAGTAGGGGTGGTGGTAGTGGCAGGCATCCAGGCCCCTATGGGTGTGTATGGCATTGGTGATGCCCATCCCACCCCTATGATTGTGCTGTTGCTAGTGTACGTCATTTGTGCATCCCTATGTGTGTGTGACATATTTTGGGTACGTGTAGTTAGTTTGTATTGTTGGTGTTTCACTTACCGTCTGCGCCATACGCGTCCAAACCGGTCCCGGTAATAGATGTAGAGTATAGGTAGGACCTGCGCAATGGGATTCATGGTTGGGTCATCTCGTTCGGGTTTCTCGTGTCTTCGACTCGTACTCGTCGCTGGCTTGTTCGTCTCGTAGCCGTGGATCGTCTTGTTGCGTGAAACGGAGCTTATGTACAGCTCTTCGGATGCTGAAACGTGCCGGACGTAGCGACGGGTTCGGCGCGTACGGAGCGCGCATCGTACTAGTCCTGCCGGAAGGTGCTGTGTATTTGGGTCTGTGCGGCTCGAATCGGCGTTTACGGATCCGGCTCGGGCGGGGAACAGGAGCTGGTTTGGGTGAGTACGGCTCGCTCGGGAAATGGGTTGTTATGCGCATCGTACTTGTTCGTCCGGACGGGTGTTCGAGTCGGTCGGAAAACACACATTCGGCTGGTATTTTTTCCGGACGAATACTGTTAGGTGCGCTTCCGGCCGACATCGGAATCGACCCCATAGTGTAACAGAAACATTGCTCCGGTTCCTTTCCTGGAATGTTAACAGCTTGGGTGACAAGCTGAAGAGAGGAATAGTACCACAGTTCCTTAAACAACATAATCCAGATGTCGCTTTATTGCAAGAAACACATCTAATAGGCAACACTTGTAAGACCTTAGACAGAGGGGGTTACAAATTTGTGGCCGATGCCGGGTTCACCTCAGGATCCAGAGGAACTGGAATACTAGTGCGTAGGCGCCTTCCCCTCATAGTTGAAAAGACATGGACAGATACACAGGGCAGATATGTGGCATTGATGGACACATGGGAGGGGAAACGGATTACTATTTTCTCAGTTTATGTCCCGCCTACACTCCACAGAGTGGTTCTGCCTGACTTGTGTAGGCTACTAATAGATCTGCCTGCCGGAGGCCTAGTAATAGTGGGAGATTTTAATTTGACACTGTGATCGTCAGGATTGCCATCCCGCTAGGTGGCAACCAAGCAATCGCTCAGCCCTAATTGACTTACTTACAGCTACGGGACTGGCTGACGTGTGGAGGACACTTAATCCGCAGCTGCTACAATACATATTCCGCTCAGGGGCCCACAACAGTCAGTCATGGATAGACTACATATTGACCTTAACTGATAGGGTACCCAATTTCAGGGACGGCGCCGTCTCGCAATGGACATATCTGACCACTCCCCTATATAGGCAAGTTGCATTCAAACCACGACACACGATAGGAAAACGATTTCTTTGAACCCGTGGTACTAAAAGATCCCAAACGTACGCCAAAAATTGCTCCAGGTCACAGATCACTACTTTAAAGAAAACAAAGGAACAGTGGAATCCCCACAGATTCTCTGGGAAGAGTTCAAGACTGTAATCAAAGGTCAAGCGATCTCTCTGACAGAGAGGCACCAGAAAGACAAGAGGCCAGTAGTGGAGGAATTAGAGAAGGGTATACTGGAAAGGGAATTACAATTCACAAACACAGATAGTGAGGCAGCCAGACACGCTCTAGCCATAATGCATCAGGAATACAGAGACCTCGTAACAGAAGCAGCCAAGACCAGACAAGTCACAATACAACGCAAACTATGTGAGACCGGGGACAAGGTGGGAAAGTTATTGTGCCTGGTTGGAATGCCGCGATCAGTCTGACCGTTGGGTGACAGCAATTACAACTAGTGATGGGGTCACCCTGAGAGACCCACATTCGCCTCCCACTTCTCTCGGATCACTGACAGAATATCGACAACAACAATATCGAACTACAGAAATATCGTGACAAAAATATCGTTGTCAAAAATATCGACCTCCTATCTTCATAATGGTAAGTACAAAAATATTGGAAAAAAAATATCATTGTAAAAAATATTGATGTATAAAATATCATTTTTTTATATGTATAAAAAATAATGTAAAACAAATTAAATAATAAATTAAACTTTAAAAAAGTTATTTAGGTTTATTTGTAAATGTTAATTATAGGTAATACATTTAATGTGAAAAAATTAAACATACATATATAAAATGTAATATATATATTTACTTAAAAACAAATAATAAATAATAACTTAAATTAATTTTAAAATGTTATAAATATATATATTTTTAAATATATATATATATATATATATATATATATATATACATACACCTGTAACATAAAAATTAATAAAATATTTTTATTTATTATAAATGAAAATATTAAAATATTTAATATTTTTAAAACCTACATTTTGCAATACATTGAGGGCAACAGTAGAGAAAGTGTTGGATAGCGGAGGGGTAAAAATGACTACTCCCACTCCAGCGAGTGCAACAGTAGGGAAAGTGTTGGATAGCGGAGAGGTAAAAATTATTATTCCCACTCCAGCAAATGCAACAGTAGGGAAAGTGTTGGCGAGCGAATAGGCAAAAAATACTATTCCTACTCCAGGAAATGCAACAGTAGGGAAAGTGTTGGATAGCGGATAGGTAAAAATTACTATTCCCACTCCAGCAAGTGCAACAGTAGGGAAAGTGTTGGATAGCGAAGGAAAAGAATTTACTATTCCAACTCCAGCCAGTGCAACAATAGGGAAAGTGTTGGATAGCGGAGAGGTAAAAATTAGTATTCCCACTCCAGCGAATACAACAGTAGGGAAAGTGTTGGATAGCGGAGGGGTAAAAATTACTATTCCCACTCCTGCAAGTGCAACAGTAGGGAAAGTGTTGGATAGCGGAGGGGTAAAAATTACTATTCCCACTCCTGCAAGTGCAACAGTAGGGAAAGTGTTGGATAGCGGAGGGGTAAAAATGACTATTGCCACTCCAACAAGTGCAACAGAGGGGAAAGTGTTGGATAGCGGAGAGGTAAAAATTACTATTCCCACTCCAGGAAATGCAACAGTAGGGAAAGTGTTGGATAGCGGATATATAAAAATTACTATTCCCACTCCAGCGAGTGCAACAGTAGGGAAAGTGTTGGATAGCGAAGGAAAATAATTAACTATTCCAACTCCAGCAAGTGCAACAATAGGGAAAGTGTTGGATAGCGGAGGGGATACAATTACTATTCCCACTCCAGTGAGTGCAACAGTAGGGAAAGTGTTGGATAGCGTAGGGGATAAAATTACTATTCCCACTCCAGCGAGTGCAACAGTAGGGAAAGTGTTGGATAACGGAGAGGAAAAAATTACTATTCTCACTCCTGCAAGAGCAACAGTAGAGAAAGTGTTGGATAGTGGAGGGGAAAAAATTACTATTCCCACTCCAACAAGTGCAACAGTAGGGAATATGTTGGATAGCGGAGGAGTAAAACTTACTATTCCCACTCCAGCTAGTGCAACAGTAGGGAAAGTGTTGGATAGCAGAGGGGATAAAATTACTATTCCCACTCCAGCGAGTAATAAATATTATATAACAAATAGTAATATTTATATATTAAAATTAAATTACTTCTACCCTACTACCCTATCAACCCACTACCCACTCCTAAATAATTACACATTTAACAATTCATTAATAATAATTAACAACCAATTAGTAAATAATTAATAATAAATTAATTCTCACAATTAACACTATAAAACATTAAATAAATAAATATCAATTAATAAAAAATAAAAAAAATAATTATAATTAAATTACTTCTCACCCTATTCCCCTATAAACAGACAACCCGCTCCTAAAAAATGACAGAATTAACATATTTACCAATTAATTAATTAATAAAAATTAACAGCCAATTATTAATTAATAATACATGAATTCCCACAATTAACACTATAAAATCTGAATTAAATAAATAAAAATTAATATTTAATTTATTATAATTAAATTACTTCCCACCCTATTCCCCTATAAACCCACAACCCGCTACGGAACTAAAATGCAAAATTAATTTAAAATAAAATGAATAACTACTAAAAAAACCAGATATATTAAAAAACAAAAGCAATACTTAGACAAACTAAAATACATACTAAAATACATAACACTAATTAAAAAAACGATATTTTTAACAACTATATTTTTGCAAACGATATTAATGACTTCGATATTTTAAAAACGATATTTCTTACCTTAAACTCGATATTCTTGACCACGATATTCTTGTTGTCGATATTTCTGTCTCGATATTTCAAAGTCGATATTAGTGCAAGTCGACATTTCCAACTCGATATTCTGACTCTTTACCACTTCTCTCACCTATACACACCCATGACCTTCACTACAATAGACTACTATAGAGAATTACTGTCAGACATTCCCCTCCCCTCCCTCTCACAAGAAGACAGGTCCTAGATGGCGATATAACTGAGGAAGAAATAACCGCAGGGATCTGTAACATACAATCTGGGAAGGCGATGGGGCCTAGTAGCTTACCCATAGAATTCTTTAAACTCACAGCCTCAAAGATTAAGCCCTATTTACGTCAGATGTACGACAACAGTGTTAAGAAGGGTACATTACCCATTGATCAAAGACTAGGGACCACTGTGGTGATCCACAAACTGGCAGAAAGCTGCAGTTCCTACCGACCTATTTCACTGCAAAATGCAGAATCGAAAATCCTCGCCAAGCTGTTGGCATCTCGACTACTTCCCATTGTCACAAACCTAGTTCACCAGGATCAATCTGGCTTTAAGCCAGGGTGCAATATGGCAATGAACTTGCATCATCTTAACAGGTGTTGGGATGCACTAATACAGACACAGAAGATGGAGTAATAATGTCCCTAGATGCCAGTACGGCATTCGATACCATCGAATGGCCCTACCTTTTCGTGGTCCTGGAACGGTTCGGATTTGGACCAAAGTACCTGGCATGGCTCAGTCTACTATATGCTGAGCCCTTTGCACAATTGGTCGTAAATGGCCCCACATCACGCACATTTCCTCTCCAACATGGCACCCTGCAGGTCTGTCCCCTGCCGCCACTGATCTTTGCCCTTGTATTGGAGCCTTTGGCTTCATGGATCAGGGGAGATTCTGTGGAAATAAAATCTATAATTATGCCCCTTCGCTGCCCTCTGCGCGATCTAATTATGCCCCTTTGCGCGATCCCCTTTGCGCGATTAATAATTGCCCACATTAAAAGCCGACACCATTTTGTTTTTAATTCACCCTTTGGTGTCCCAAGACCCCGAGCACGAGCACGACACCCCTGCACCTGGTTTTCCTCATTTTCACCATCTGTCTCTGTGGTTTCTGCCAAGTCCGGGAAACCAGTACATGAGTTCCTGCTCCCCGCAGAGATGGTTCATGTTTCTGACATGAAGCACGAGCACAAACCCCCAAATGAGGAAGCCTTCCCCTTCCAACTGTCAGACTATTTCACATCGCAAGTCCCCTCACGAAGCCTAAGACACGCCCCCATTTCTTCACACTCTGCTCCTCTTGCTGAATCTTTGTTCCTCTATCTGCCACGACCTGTTTGTTCCTCTATTTTGCCTCGTGACCAAGACTGTATAAATATTCTGCTGTTGAAAATAAAGACCCCCCACTTAAAGAGAGGGACTTGAGAGATTGCTCCTGTGCCCGCTTGGTGCTGGAAGCGCTCCCTTTAACTCGAGTTATTGGTCTTCTCCTCCTTCATTTGAGCACCACGGACTCCTCGCTTTGCATTGACAAGAAATTATGATTTATTAAGCATAGAAATTCAGAAATGAGGTAACAAGTAAATTTAATTTACCACAGTAATTGGCGCCCGAACAGGGACCTTCCCTTTCCCCCACGCGCCGGCGATATTGGACCCGGTACTGTCCCCTCCTGACCATTGACGGACTTCAAAAGTGCACAACGCGGGGAATTCCCGCTAACTCCCTCGAGGCGAAGAGGGGGACCGACTGCGGCCCAGCATCCACACGAGGCGGTGAGGAAATAGCGGAACGTCCTGAACCAAAGCCCAACCTGCGAAGCAGACGAGTCCGAGGTTCTACAAATCCCACCTTGAAACTGCGCACCGCGTTTTCCCAAAATCTTCAAGAGGCCTTCCAGTTACTTTTCGGTGAGTACTGCTGAAAAGTATAAAAACGAACCCACAGCTTTTGTGGGGGCGGTAAAGATACGCGTTTTTTTGGTTTCTCACCTATCTTTGGTGAGGACTACTAAAACTAGTATAAAAGACGGACTCACTACCTTGTGGGCACGGTAAAGATACATGTTTTTTGTGGGTTTCTCACTTATTTTGTGAGGACTACTAAACTAGTATAAAAGACGGACTCACCTCTTTCGTGGGTACGGTAAAGATATTTGTTCTGTTTATGTTTTTCTCACTTCTAAAATCTTTGAAAGTCTTGCCATCATGCCTATTTTCTCGAAAATACGTAAGATGGCAACCAAAAGGAGTATTCTTGAGAAGGAAATTCCCCTTCCTCCTCGGGATACTCCAGGACACTTCATGTATGCAAAACATGGTGTCAGTGCACTTATTTATTGTGATCTATGGGTAGAATATACTAAAGACCTAGAACTCAGATATAGATGGCCTGAAAATGGTAGTTTTGATACGGAGTGTATTATGAAATTAGAGGAACAGTTATGGAAGAAAAAGAGAGTCCGCCAGTCACAGAGTGACTCAGTAGAATTATGGAGAAAAGAAGCCCATAGGAGGCAACAGAAGGAATTGCATAAAGTTGAAAAGGGTAAGAGAATGTCAGAGCAGGCCAAGAAAGAACAGTTACAAGAAATAGGGAAAGAAGTAGTTAGTGAAAGGAATAAAAGGGAACAATCAGCCATTTCTACTGGTTTTTATCCTGTATTGCCATCTGCACCTGAAAACCTTAACATTGCATCAGCACAGCCTACAGCCCCACCACCAGAGGATACTTTTACTAATTTTCTCTAGATACTCCACCACCCTATGAAGTTCCAGTCATTCAACACCCTCTGCCTCCGCCACCCCTTTCACAACATAACGCACCACCTCTCACTCCAGTAGGGGGTGCCGTAGGTCCAGACCCAGGTAAAACAATTCCCGACTGCCCCTATGACCCGACTCCGAGCAACACAGGGGAGGCGGGCCGAATAAGTAAAATACTTCATGACTCCTGGGAAGAAATAAGACATCTACCAGCAATTGACACGTTTCTTCAAGCGGCCTCTGAGTTTCTTCGTACTGGAGAGAACTCACGAGCCATTAACGCTATGACTACAAGAAGATCACACCCTGTAAAAATGCACATGTATAGGTTCCTCCTTTGCTGTTTCATAAAACACATACAAGCAGAGGAAAGAAATGTACCAGTTTCACTTTTTGACTTATTAGATTCCGCATCTGACCACACTAGTCTAGAACTTATAAATGATGCACTAGACAGGTTCACCCGTAATGTGACCGGTATTCTGCAAAACTTGCAAACAAATGAAGAGAATAAGAAACTTGAGGAGGAAATTACTGAACCTACTGAAAAAGTCCTACCCGTTCGTTCTTCCGCCCCTAATTCACGAACACCCCCGCCTACATTCTTCCAAGGTCACTCTGAACGGTCATCTCCAGATGAGTTATTTGAAAATACATCCAATGCATTAGACTACTGGTTAGACCAGGAACCTCCGCTTACACCGGAGGAGGAGGAAATAGCCAGAACTGCGACCCTATGGGTCTCTCAATATAAGATATATGACAATGATCTCATAGCCCAGCTTTTTCTAGCATTACCACGCTCACATCAAAGATTAGCAAGTCTCTACATGGTATAACATCTCATCACACTCAATGACACTCATTTTAAACATGATCCAAGACTCGAAGATTTTCTGTCTGACTGCGCTGATAACATGTTCCTCCACAATAGTTCAGTTTTTCTTAACACATTTATAGATTTTAGACAGAAATACCAGAAAGTGACTGGATATAGATCTCCCCATAATACGTGTGGATCAACTAATAGACTTCCTCAAACACGCCAGTTCCCCATGAGAGAGGTCCACCCCAGAGCTGACACGAATGGCGCGCTACAACGCGTCTTCATTTATGTACCCTTGACAAAACTTGAGTTACTAAGGATGAAAGAGATGGTTCCCTCCCACTCAAAGGATCCTGCTGGATTCTTTAAGGAATTAGGAGATGTATTAATGATGGGAACATATACTCTTTCTGATATCACAGCAATTCTGAAATTATTGTTGCCATCAGGTATATATGACAAACTAAGAGAAAAAGATTGGGAAGTAGCAGGTGAACACATTAAATGGACTGAACTTCAGAATGACGAAAATACTAGAGTAGCAGGTCAAGGTATAGGAGACAAACTAAAAGCACTTCCTGGCACTATTTTAAAGGTGCTACCACAGTTACTAACAGTGAAAAAGGAGGACTGGGATGCCATTTCCTCCTGCAAACAGAAACATGGTGAAGACATAGGAGATTATTACACTAGACTTGAAAAGTGTTTTGCGGTAAATAGCGGCCTTACGCCAACAAGTGAAGCTTACCCGCATCTGTTTGTTTCCAAATTAGTAGATAACGCCTTGCCAGCCATTAAGGACAGAGTACTAAAAGTAGAAAGTATCTGGCAAGCACATACACCTCCACAGGTGTTACAAATGCTACAATATCACCAGAATCGCATTAGGGATGAAGAAGAAAATGATAAGAAACGCATGAAAGACACAAAGATGAAAGCATTAGTAGCCCAAACTGCACCCCAGCGTCAACAGACACCAAGTAGCCAGACAAATATAAAAAGCACTTGTAATTATTGCAAAAGATGGGACACTTCGTTAAAGATTGCCCTGTCTTAAAGCACAATTTGGCTACTGGTAAGACCCAGCCACGCCCATATCAGCCAAAACAGAATGATTCCCTAGACAGTTCAACACCTTCAGTTCCACTGACAACACAAATGGCCCAAATGAATATTATAGACAGCGCCTACACTGAATATTACCCAGATTTCTCATGATGTTGCCCAGAGAGAGAAGATGACAAACTGCCCCTAATCCCCATTCCAGTAGATCAGACAGGTCCATTTATAGAGGTCCGACTTCTTGGGGAGGATAGGAAGTTTCTACTAGACACTGGGGCCAGTAAAACAACAATAAGCCATCAAGAGGTCCCAGAGGCTCCTCTCTCGGGTTCAAAAAGTATTTCTCTGGGTTTCTCGGGACAACCTGTGACAAACGTCACGTCAAAGCCACTGCCCTTGCAGGTTGGTCCCCTCATGACAACTACAGATCTTATATTGACAAAATCATGTCCAGAAAACTTGCTTGGTATAAAAACATTGAAAGAATTAGGAGCTGTCATTGTTTGCTCACCTACAGATGTCAGACTATTTCTGCGAGATTTCAAGGGCCACTACACAAGTAGAGAATTAGATGAGCGTTTGAAAGATTTGCCACACACCCTGTGGGCCACTGATTCCACCACAGTAGGATGTATGGAAATAACACCTCACAAGGTTACACTGAAAGAGGGAGCCCAACTACCACGCATAAGGCAATACAAAATTCCACCTCAGGCTGAACAAGCATTAATGTTAATTATTCAGGACCTAATACAGTCAGGTGTGATTAAGGAAACAACTTCTAACATTTGCAATTCCCCTGTTTTACCAGTTCATAAAAAAGTGGAACCAGGAACACCACCTGTCTACAGACTAGTGGTGGATTTGAGAGAGCTCAATAAATGTGTCGTTCCACAACACCCTGTGGTTCCAGACATCTCCACCCTACTCACAGCCATAGATACGGAAGCAACGCATTTTTCAGTCATTGACTTGAAAACGCATTCTTTAGCATACCTATTCACCCAGACAGTCAATACCTTTTTGGCTTCTCCTTACAAGGACGAAGTTTCCAATTCACAAGAGCTCCTCAAGGTTTCACAGAGAGTCCAAGCGTATATAGCCAAGCATTAAAAAGACAACTAGATACTGTTCAAATGCCCACGGATACAGCCATACTACAATATGTTGATGATATCCTCATTACGGCCAGATCTGACGCAGCATGTGCTGAAGCATCACTACTAGTACTAGAATTCCTAGCTGCAAATGGCCATAAAGTTTCCCTGGTAAGCTCCAATTTTGTTTACAGCAAGTGGCATACTTAGGGCACTTGCTGTCAAAGGAGGGTAGGCAGCTTACACAGGAACGCATCCAACTCATACAACAAATACCACAACCAACAACACAGAAACAAGTTCGAGCCTTTGTTGGTCTCACCTCATATTGTAGACAGTGGATCCCACAATTTGCACTCATTTCCAAACCGTTAGTGCAGCTGACAACACTCGAAGCTGGCGCTACTCCACAATTACCCTGGACAGATGAACACACGCAAGCCTTTCAGTCTCTTAAAAAAGCTATGTGTCAAGCCCCAGTGCTGGCAACACCTAATTACACCAAAGATTTTACATTATTTGTAACAGAAAACTCAGGTACAGCACTATCAGTTCTGACCCAACTTCAAGCAGACAAACATAAACCATGTGGTTATTTTTCAAGCACATTAGATCCAGTAGCACAAGCATTGCCTGCATGTCTAAAATCAGTAGCAGCTACTGCACAAGCTATTAGACAAAGCGATTCTATTGTATTGGGACATCATCTGATAGTTCAGGTCCCACACGCTGTAGAACTTCTGTTAAACAGAACACAAACACAGCATCTGACAATAGCCAGACTCACCGGATATGAGATGACTCTTTTTCAGCCACACATTGAGATTAGACGCTGCAACATTTTAAACCCAGCAACACTGTTGCCACTGACCTCTCCTACTGAAGAAATTCACGATTGTATTGACATAATTGATTTAGTGACCAAACCAAGACCAGATTTACAAGATACTCCCCTTGCTAAGGCAGAAATGACACTCTTTGTTGATGGTTCATGTATGAGACTCCCCACAGGAGAATTAGCAGCAGCCTATGCCGTCACAAATGGTACAGACACTTTAGAAGCACACAAGATAGAGATACTGTCGGCACAGGCAGCAGAACTCATAGCCCTAACACGAGCATGTCACTTAGCAAAAGGAAAGTCAGTTAACATCTACACTGATTCACAATATGCCTTTGGAGTTGTACACAACTTCGGTACATTATGGAAAGAGAGAGGATTTCTCACATCACATGGGTTCAGAATACAGCATGCTACACTCATCACTGCCCTCTTAGAGGCCAGTCAGTTACCAGAGAAAATCGCAGTGCTAAAATGTAAAGCGCACACAAAAGGAACAGATGAAATATCAAAAGGAAATGATTCTGCAGACAGTGCAGCCAAGTTAGCAGCAAACACAGAATTAAGTATACCACACCGCCAATATACAATACGAGACCCCTTTTCTGACATCCAGGATGTGCAAAGTCACGCCACACCACAGGAACTGCTAGAATGGAAGGAAAAAGGAGGGGTCCTTACAGATCAAGGCTGGATGACACCTGAAAGAGCAGTATGGTTTCTACCGGATGCCATGGTACAAGTTATGGTAAACACCATACATGGACCAGCACATCTGGGAGAAAAAGCAATGTTAGACAGCATACAGAATATATGGCACAACAAACATTTGAGAGCTGCAGCCAAACAAAAAGTTAAAACGTGCATGATTTGTAATCAGTTCAACCCAGGAAAAGGCACAAAGGTGGAACAGGGAGGATTCCAACCCCTGACCATCCATTTGAAGTTCTCCAGATGGACTATATCCAGATGGAGAGATGTAGAGGTCACAAGTATGTGCTAGTTGTAGTGTGTGCTCTGACCAGATGGACAGAAGCCTATCCCGTCCCAGATTACACTGCAACGACAACTGCTAAACAATTAGTTAGAGAGTTTTTTCCGAGGTATGGGTTGCCCCATGTCATCTACTCAGATAACGGCCAACCTTTTTCCTCTGAACTCATGAAGCAAGTGTCTCTTCTGTTAGGGTACACTTGGAAGTTTCACTGTGTAAGACATCCTCATGCAGCAGGTCTAGTAGAAAGGCACAACCAAACTTTGAAGACAAAATTGGCCAAGATATGCACTGACAAAGGCGTGGACTGGATGGTAGCCTTACCGGTTGCCCTCTTCTACATGCGTATGGTAGCCCATTCCAGAACTGGCTTATCTCCATATGAAGTGGTCTTTGGCAGACCACCAAATATGTGGGGACGCCAAGGCCTAAAAGAATAACTGATGTTGACAGTACTATGCTGACTGACTACCTGGCTTCCTTGATGTCTGCACTCCAATCTTGTCGTTCTCAGGTTGCTGCCACCTTCCCTGACAAAACCAACCCGGAAGAACACGCCATCCGACCCGGGACTGGGTCCTCGTGAGGAACTTCGACCGGACCAGTCCCCTCCAGCCCAGGTGGAGGAAGCCAAGACTCGTACTACTAACAACACGGACAGCAGTGAAGGTCGAGGGCAGGAAGGGCTGGCTCCACGCAAGCCACTGCCGGAAACATTTTGGACAAAAAGACACTGTTGCTGATGGCCCTGCCAATCCCACTGACATTGTGACTGAACAATCTTTATTGCCTTTGGAACTAACCCCACAACAGGATTACAAATCAAAGTTAAGGTCTGCCATTCGGACTCTGGCTAATTAAGTCCATTAGGCGTCGGTCCAGTGGTGAAGCGGTTGGAGCATGGGAATGGATTTTAACACCTTGACTATGTGGGAAAAAAAAAAATGAACTCTAGAAAAAGACATAATGGTCCTATTATATGTTTGACAGTATTATTTTTCCTCATGGCAGTTATGACGTGTCTTGGTTGGATTCTCCACACTGTTTTTCCCCCAACACAACACACCTCTCATACACCCAACAGCACTCAGGAACACACCTATCACGACCTACCCCCTCATGAACAAGCCCATAGACTAGCCTTGCGAAACAATACCTTCATACAGATGCTACACCACACTCAGCAAGCCAGTAATAGCACCAATTGTTGGATATGTGGCCGCATCCCACCTCATCAGAAAAAGGGAGGGATGCCTCTTTTTTCTTTCCCATTCTCTTATAATGGAACTTGTGAAGCCTGGTTCGCCCTAATAACAGCTGACGCTACTACCCCCACCTCCTGCCCTGACGGAAATAATTCATGCAAGAATGGGTGGCCTTGGGGGGATTTAAACAAGGTACTCAATACTGCCTGTTACCCTAATAAGGAGGGAGATCCTCAGGCGACCGGTACAGTCCTAGAAAGTGAAGAATACAAGCAAGGGAACATGACCATGTCCTACAAGATGTTAAATACCAAACCTAAAAAGAATGCTGGTTCCCCTTCCATCTCGGTCTCACCAGTAAAAGGACACCTGTGCATCCAGAAAAATGGCTCTGTTCCATTAGGACACAGTGACTGTCATACCACTATAAGTTTTGAAGACAGAGGAAAGTCCTCATTTCTAGCATCTCGCCATACTTATTTCATCTGTGGCCAAACGGCCTATGTGCAGCTGCCCTTGAACTGGGGGGGAACTTGCTATATAGCATTCCTGTTACCCCCTGTCTTTGTGGCCCCATCCACTTACCACAGAGACCTCCTAGTGCCCCATGTCAGACATAAAAGAACGATTGATACCTCCTTGGTTGACCAAACGGAAACCTCATAGGAACAGTATACAGATTTTAACAAAGGGTTCTTCTTCTTTGTTGGCCCTGTACAGAACAGCAAGCTTATACGCAGGTTGACAAGGACCTTAGAGGCTGTAGTAAACCAGACGGCGTCTGCCCTGGGGAGCTTAACCCAGGAGCAGTCTGCCATACGATTGGTTACTCTCCAAAATCGCCTTGTCCTTGACATCATCTTGGCTGACAGAGGCGGAGCCTGTAAAATTATAGGCTCTAGCTGCTGTATATTTATTCCTGATAATTCCCCATCTGTATACACGGCCATAACAAAATTACACAAGATAGCCGTAAGTTTACATCAAGAACCTGGCACTTGGACGTGGTCTGACTGGTTCTGGAAGATAATATCGTCCTGGGGATGGCAACTGCTGTCAGCAGCAGGCATAATATTCCTGATAATAACTGGATGCTGCCTTTGCATCCAATGTGGTCCTGCCCTATGCGGTCTATGCGCTGCAAAATGCATTCCTAAACCACTTGTCCAGCAGAGAGAAAGGGAAAGAATCATGTTACAAGAATGTATAAATGATCTCATGCAAATTGAGATATAATGTAGGTACACTCTGGGGCAAGGAGGGAATGTGGAAATAAAATCTATAATTATGCCCCTTCGCTGCCCTCTGCGCGATCTAATTATGCCCCTTTGCGCGATCCCCTTTGCGCGATTAATAATTGCCCACATTAAAGCCGACACCATTTTGTTTTTAATTCACCCTTTGGTGTCCCAAGACCCCGAGCACGAGCACGACACCCCTGCACCTGGTTTTCCTCATTTTCACCATCTGTCTCTGTGGTTTCTGCCAAGTCCGGGAAACCAGTACATGAGTTCCTGCTCCCCGCAGAGATGGTTCATGTTTCTGACATGAAGCACGAGCACAAACCCCCAAATGAGGAAGCCTTCCCCTTCCAACTGTCAGACTATTTCACATCGCAAGTCCCCTCACGAAGCCTAAGACACGCCCCCATTTCTTCACACTCTGCCCCTCTTGCTGAATCTTTGTTCCTCTATCTGCCACGACCTGTTTGTTCCTCTATTTTGCCTCGTGACCAAGACTGTATAAATATTCTGCTGTTGAAAATAAAGACCCCCACTTAAAGAGAGGGACTTGAGAGATTGCTCCTGTGCCCGCTTGGTGCTGGAAGCGCTCCCTTTAACTCGAGTTATTGGTCTTCCCTCCTTCATTTGAGCACCACGGACTCCTCGCTTTGCATTGACAAGAAATTATGATTTATTAAGCATAGAAATTCAGAAATGAGGTAATAAGTAAATTTAATTTACCACAATTCAGTGATACGGGGCAGGTGCTGGACTGAGAATTGAGAGGACAGAATCTCCCTCTATGTTGATGATATCTTCCTATACGTGGCCTCACCATACTCCTCCATTGGTTGAGTCCTGCAAATAGTTACCAATTTCCGGAAGTACTCAGGCTACACTATTAACTGGCCCAAATCTGTAATCTATATTCTACACGGCCAAGTTCTGCGACTGCCCCTGGGCTGTGAAGCAGTGATAGTGCGGGATTGTCTCCGTTACCTGGGAATGTTCGCCACCCCAGACCCGGACCTTTTTTACCAAACTAACATGCTCAGTCCCCTTGCCTGATTCCAGACAGATATCCAGCACTGGAGATCGTTGCACCTGACCCTATTAGGCTGTGTGGCTCTATTCAAAATGATGGTGCATCTGCAATTCTTATATGCCCTACAAAATGCACCATTCCAAGTAGCCGACACCTATTTTCGGACTATCGAGAGTGAAATAAGAACACTAATATGGGATGGAAAACCACCATGAATAGCTATGAAGAAACTAACAAAGGGATGATACGACGGGGGAATTGCTCCACCTGACGTTCAGGCATACATACACCGGGGCAGCAAAACTGGCAGTAATTAATCAATGGAGGCATAGACCACATGATTATCTGGCTTACCGGATGGACAGGTGGCGCATGGGCCCGGTAAGTTACAACAGAGCACTATACACAAGTCCCAAAAGTCAGCGACTGACAGGCTCAACCCAACCCACAATCACTCTTTGGCATAGAGTGACTAGGAAGATTGGATGGCAGGATAAAGTGACCCAACGAACACCCCTATAGGAAACTGATAAATTTGGGAGACTGGTACGATGCCAGGATTCGATAAATGGGATACCATCGGTGTCTCAAAGGTTGGAGACCTGTGGTCCAGGGGAAGAGTAATCCCATTCTTAGAGCTAAAAAAAGAGTACGACATGGCAGCCACAGAAACATACAGTTATGTACAAATCAGACATGTCCTTATGGCAGTCATTCCGCCTGGCACCGAACTCCCTGAGGCGTCCCCACTAGAAGATAGGCTCCTAACAGACTATATGGACCTTAAAGCAATATCTAAGACATACCAAAAGATACTACACAATTTCCCGACCCCTTCCTGCATCTGCGTGAACTTTGGCAGACAGACTTAGGAGAACTAAAGGATGAGGAATGGCAGGAAGCATTATCCTCCCCCATAGAGGTAGCCATTTTGTCACGACTAAAACTTGTCCAACTCAAAATATTACACAGGTCATACCTCTCTTGTTGTGGCTTATCAAAAATGGGAAGGAAAGAGAATACATTATATAACAGACACTTCACAGAGGAAGGCATTTTCTACCATATACTATGGGATTGCCCTGTCATCCATCAGTATTGGGAATCTGTAATGACCCAACTCCAATAGGTATGTGGCAAGGAGCTCCCACTGACGCCCAAATTGTGCCTGCTAAATATATGGGATCAGACTGATATGAAAAGCAAAGAACAACTCTGGGCCACCCTCGGGGTGATGATTGCTAAGAGAAACATCGCCCAGAAATTTGGGAGAGGTGTGGGTCCCCAACGATGAGTGAGTGGGAAAGGGATATGGACTGGACCATGGTGGTGGAAAAGGCCGTCTACAAGGGTAGAGGTTGTCCCAATAAGTGGAACATGATATGTGGTAAATGGAATGAACATAGGGGTAATATCTGTGTCCCACCAATTGTCCAGCGGGGCTGTGGAAGGGATGGTAGGTTTGCATGTGATGAAAGTGACGCTGGGATGTAATGAGATAGTCGCTGCTTTGAATCCGATTGTGCAACTGTACCTTCTATACTGCTGTAACACCTGATGTAGTGATTGTCACGATTGTCAACTCCTGCAATATTTCAATAAAAAAAAGATTTAAAAAAAAAAGAAAAGAGGACTACGTGCTGTTAGGACTATGGCCTGAAACATTCTAAAATGTTTGAATTGTGTCACAGCCACAGAGCATGTAAACAAAGGTACTCTCTTCTCTATGCCGCTGGATATAAGCAAGGCTTTCGAACCCATGACAAACTGTATACTCCTATATGCTGGGTAAAATTTTAAACTGTATGAACAGGAGACTAGATTGTATGACTACCATACATCATCCTCAATCTAGCATATATTGTCACCCATCTTTTCCACATGCTCAATAGGAAATCCGATACCAAAGGGGATGATGGACGGAGCGTTGGAGCAAATCAAACACTCACCCCCAGTCAACTGATCTGGGTTTAATCCATCATCATTCTTTAGCTCACTCCACCACCCCAGTTCAGACATGGCCATATGCAAATCAGTCTGACCCTGTGCCTCATGGGAACAGTCCAGCCCGAACTGCCAAGCCATGTCTTTCCTGGACCGGAAACAAGCATCCTGGGACCGGTTTCTGGCTAATCAGCCGTCATCAGCCAGGCTAGCTTGAATCCAGTGGCAAAGTGAGCAAGGGACCCACGTCTGGGCATACCCTGCCAACTTAGGGCGAACAAAGCGATACCAAAGGGGATGATGGGCGGAGCGTTGGAGCAAATCAAACACTCAACCCCAGTCAACTGATCTAGGTTTAATCCATCATCATTCTTTAGCTCACTCCACCACCCCAGTTCAGACATGGCCATATGCAAATCAGTCTGACCCTGTGCCTCATGGGAACAGTCCAGTCCGAACTGCCAAGCCATGTCTTTCCTGGACCGGAAACAAGCATCCTGGGACCGGTTTCTGGCTAATCAGCCGTCATCAGCCAGGCTAGCTTGAATCCAGTGGCAAAGTGAGCAAGGGACCCACGTCTGAGCATACCCTGCCAACTTAGGGCGAACAAAGCGATACCAAAGGGGATGATGGACGGAGCGTTGGAACAAATCAAACACTCACCCCCAGTCAACTGAACTGGGTTTAATCCATCATCATTCTTTAGCTCACTCCACCACCCCAGTTCAGACATGGCCATATGCAAATCAGTCTGACCCTGTGCCTCATGGGAACAGTCCAGCACGAACTGCCAAGCCATGTCTTTCCTGGACCGGAAACAAGCATCCTGGGACCGGTTTCTGCCTAATCAGCCGTCATCAGCCAGGCTAGCTTGAATCCAGTGGCAAAGTGAGCAAGGGACCCACGTCTGGGCATACCCTGCCAACTTAGGGCGAACGAAGCGATACCAAAGGGGATGATGGACGGAGCGTTGGAGCAAATCAAACACTCACCCCCAGTCAACTGATCTGGGTTTAATCCATCATCATTCTTTAGCTCACTCCACCACCCCAGTTCAGACATGGCCATATGCAAATCAGTCTGACCCTGTGCCTCATGGGAACAGTCCAGCCCGAACTGCCAAGCCATGTCTTTCCTGGACCGGAAACAAGCATCCTGGGACCGGTTTCTGGCTAATCAGCCGTCATCAGCCAGGCTAGCTTGAATCCAATGGCAAAGTGAGCAAGGGACCCACGTCTGGGCATACCCTGCCAACTTAGGGCGAACAAAGCGATACCAAAGGGGATGATGGACGGAGCGTTGGAGCAAATCAAACACTCACCCCCAGTCAACTGATCTGGGTTTAATCCATCATCATTCTTTAGCTAACTCCACCACCCCAGTTCAGACATGGCCATATGCAAATCAGTCTGACCCTGTGCCTCATGGGAACAGTCCAGCCCGAACTGCCAAGCCATGTCTTTCCTGGACCGGAAACAAGCATCCTGGGACCGGTTTCTGGCTAATCAGCCGTCATCAGCCAGGCTAGCTTGAATCCAGTGGCAAAGTGAGCAAGGGACCCACGTCTGGGCATACCCTGCCAACTTAGGGCGAACAAAGCGATACCAAAGGGGATGATGGACGGAGCGTTGGAGCAAATCAAACACTCACCCCCAGTCAACTGATCTGGGTTTAATCCTTCATCATTCTTTAGCTCACTCCACCACCCCAGTTCAGACATGGCCATATGCAAATCAGTCTGACCCTGTGCCTCATGGGAACAGTGCAGCCCGAACTGCCAAGCCATGTCTTTCCTGGACTGGAAACAAGCATCCTGGGACCGGTTTCTGGCTAATCAGCCGTCATCAGCCAGGCTAGCTTGAATCCAGTGGCAAAGTGAGCAAGGGACCCACGTCTGGGCATACCCTGCCAACTTAGGGCGAACAAAGCGATACCAAAGGGGATGATGGACGGAGCGTTGGAGCAAATCAAACACTCACCCCCAGTCAACTGATCTGGGTTTAATCCATCATCATTCTTTAGCTCACTCCACCACCCCAGTTCAGACATGGCCATATGCAAATCAGTCTGACCCTGTGCCTCATGGGAACAGTCCAGCCCGAACTGCCAAGCCATGTCTTTCCTGGACCGGAAACAAGCATTCTGGGACCGGTTTCTGGCTAATCAGCTGTCATCAGCCAGGCTAGCTTGAATCCAGTGGCAAAGTGAGCAAGGGACCCACGTCTGGGCATACCCTGCCAACTTAGGGCGAACAAAGCGATACCAAAGGGGATGATGGACGGAGCGTTGGAGCAAATCAAACACTCACCCCCAGTCAACTGATCTGGGTTTAATCCATCATCATTCTTTAGCTCACTCCACCACCCCAGTTCAGACATGGCCTGTTCCCATTGGGCACAGGGTCAAGACTGATTTGCATATGGCATATGGCTGGGTTCAAGCTGGAATGGCATGGTGAGCAAAAAAACGATGGATTTAGGCCCAGATCTCTGTACTGGGGTGAATGTATGACATTGTTCTGCATTCTGTCCATCAATTGTTGTTTTTGCATTTGTCACCCCGAGTGGGACGGGTATGCCCAGACGTGGGTCCCGTGCTCTCCATGCCACTGGAGTCAAGCTATCCTGGCTGAAGAGGGGTGAAACCCCGAAACCGGTCCTAGGATGCTTGTTTCCAGTCCAGGCAGTAACTGGCCTGGCAGTTCGGGCTGGACTGTTCCCATTGGGCACAGGGTCAAGACTGATTTGCATATGGCTGGGTTCAAACTGGAATGGCATGGTGAGCAAAAAAACGATGGATTTAGGCCTAGATCTCTGTACTGGGGTGAATGTATGACATTGTTCTGCATTCTGTCCATCAATTGTTGTTTTTGCAAAAGGAAATCCAGCCTGTTACCCAACTTGATATCTGGTATGTTACAAGTAAAAATACTTTAAATCTTGGGGACCACTATGCCAGTTCTTTCATCAGAACTCTATTTTCTATCATAGTATGGTCTGGTATATCACATCAGTCATAGTTACACAGGGCATGCCCAACTCACAGATATCAGTAGAACTCAATCTGCGCCAGTTTGAGTTCCACTTAGAGCTGCTCAAAAGGCTTTGTCCCATTTCTCTCTAACATGTCCCCTAATTTAGAAATACTTAATGTGTCACACAACCAGAACACCCTAATTCCACTTGTTTAAACATGTCTAAAATATATAGGGGTGGCTCCTTCCTAACCCTGCGTTTCCAGCCCACTGGTTTGAGAGCAGCTTTCAAAGCCTCAATCACAGCCTGAAGTAGTCCTGGGCCCCCTTGCCTTTTATGCAGGAATGGCAAGTGTATCTTATCTCTCATAGATAACTTTGTAATTCAGGTAGAAGGCTAATTCATAGGGGAACATGACCAATCATTTGCTACAACCAGTAAAAGAAGCTCTCCCCCCCCCAAAAAAAGGGTAATTCAATACCCGCTTAGGCACAGAGTGGCAGCATTTGGGCAGCAAAAACCAATAGTGTGCTGTGGGATCATTTGCAGTAAGGCAAGTAGGAAGGGTTTCTGAAACTTATTTTCTCATTGGTTAGGAAGTGTCCATGGGTAACCTACACCCACTGGCTAGTTAAACCTACTAAACTGGCACCTCAGCCAAAGCTCATCAGAACACTTTCTGAACATGCTTAGAAGAGAAGAGGACCAGACCTGCTGTTTGAGATTTATGTGGAAACCTGAAGAGCAGGACCTGCTTCCTTTGTACCTCTGCGGCCATAGGGACACTAAAAACTGTAAGAGACCTTGTTCTTGAAATGCCCAGCTGACCAGTAACAACTGAACAGCACTGGGCGCTGCTGGTCCCCTTCAATGGAGTGAGTCCAGCTCCCTAAGTTATTTCCCTGAGGTCCTGGGAGTCTTAGAAGTGACCAAAAAGAGCTGCTCTAGAATCTCTGAAAATCTGGGGCTTAGAACATTTTTGGGCTTCCGAGACCTTAGTGGGACCTTGAGGCAAGAGTGTCCAATGTTAAAGGTACTTCACCAGTTACAAGTCCAGGCTTGCAGTGCTAGAGGATTTTGAACTTCATAATAAAGACTAAGGGCCTAAATTATATAATGGCGGGAGGCCCGTTATTGCGTCAGGGAGATGGAGTAAATTACTCCTTTGCCCTGATGGAGGTGTCCCCTGCCAAATTTAGAGCTGACTGCCAGGGTGGCAGTAATTTCTAAAGCATTGGCAGAACTGTTGTCATGGCAGTTCCTCTGAATGTTGTTTATATTTTGGTACAAGGCTCCTTTAATATGACGGAGCCCTGCACCAAACTGTTTTCTTTTTTATTTTCAAAAGTAATTCTCTAAGCAGAATTTTCTTTTTGAGAATAAGAAATAAAATTCTCCCCTTGCTATGGATGTCCTCTCCCATGGTAAGGGGAGCATTTAACAGTTTTCACTATCCTTTACTGCCAGGGTTTTCCTGTTGGTGACAGAGAGTGAAAACTGACCTCTAATTCCGCCCGTCTAAATTAGGTGGGCAAAATTAGAGGGCTGCCTCTGATGGCCCTTAATCCACAGAGCTGTCGGAGGGGTATAAACACAGCGGAGACAGAGTAGTCTCCGTTAATAGTAAACCTAAGGTCCACTCAGTTTTAAATTTGGTTGGAAGACCATTATCATGGCGGTATACATACCACCAGGATATAAATCAGGCCCTATGTCTGAAGGTAGAAATGTTGACCGAGTGAAGGTGGGAAAAGTATCCGCCCAATACTAGGACTTCAGGGGCCGTACAAGCTCAGTTCTTTTCTAGCCGGAAGCAACTGATTCAGCAGGACCTCGTCCAGCACCTATCTGGTTTCAAGAGGGCTTTGGCGGATACAGCCTGTAACCTTGCCCCACTGGAGGATTACAGCTTCCATTTCCAAGACATAGGGCCAGATTTATCATTCTTTCATGCAGCGCAATGCAGCAAGCCATTTTGCTGTGCTGCATGAAATGGAAAGGGCAGGAATGTGCTGTATTTTAACGCTATATGGTGCATTTCTGTCCTTTCCTACTGCTGGTGCACTTTTGCCAATGCAGGCACCCTTGCGTCATGGTGCAAGGGTGCCTGCACTGTAGGAAGGATAGTTTTTGTGTAGGAAGGGGCACCTTTCTGCACAAAAACAATCCTGAGAGGCCTTTTCCTCTTTCTATGTGTGCTGCAATCTGAAAAACGAGGAGAAATACAGATATTTATCCTCCTTATGCATCACCCGGTGAGGCGTAGCATTTTGGCACATTCCCAGGTCTACCACTAATGTTAAATCTTCGAATGCACCAAAATCTATGGGTGGATGCATGGGAAGACCCATGCTCCACCCATGGAATGCCTTCCTGCCGCAGAGTAACGCTAGGCAGCGATTTGCGCTGCCTTGCGTAACTCTAGATTTATCAAGCCATGCAGGGCCATGCAAGCACTGGCTTGATAAATCTCACTTCGGTTTTACATCACATTTACGCCCCCTCGTGTGGCACATGGCAATGTAAAACCTTGATAAATCTGGCCCTAAGTCAGAAGGTCAAATCTTTGACCTGGACAATCCTCTTGGTGTTGACCGGCACTTCTTGCAGTTGGTCTGAAATTGCCCCAAGGTCCCGGTCAACTGAAAACAGAGACTACTGATTGGAGCTTTACTTTTTCTTGGAACTTAAACTTTACGGGCCAGATTCACAAAGGTAAAGTGAGACAAAAGTCTAACTTTACGCTTTTGGTATTCACAAAGGTCATTTACTACTCATAAATGCCCTTTGTGAATACCAAAGTTGAACTTTACAACTTTCGGTAGTCGCAAAGGACATTTACGAGTAGTAAATGCTCTTTGTGAATACGGAAAGTTGTACAGCTAGACTTCGTCTCACTTTACCTTTGTGAATTGGGCCCTACATCTTTAAAAATGTATATCACAATTTCTCCTTTTTGGATTTTTGTCATTTTGATTTAATTTTACTCATTATAGTTTTCTCAATTATTCTAAATTGAGGGTGGCATCTGTATTGTGTTGTGTTTTGAGTTTTTAACTGTTTTGTTACTGCTAAATGCTTTACACATGTTCCTACGTTAAGCCTATTTGCTCTGCTCTGTGCCATAGATACCAGGGGATTAAGCCCAGTTTTAAATATTAAAACTGTGTTTTTTATTTGCAAGTTTGTGGTCTTTTTCTTGTGGTGTACTCCTATCCACCTAAAATATTAATAAACTTTCTTACAAGCGTCATTTGGTACTAGACCTCTCTGATGCCCTTGATACTGTTTCTCAGCTTATATCAACACAATAATTCCAGGCATTGGCATGCACTGGATTCCCTCCTTCATCACTAACAAATTCCTGATAATCTAACTTGCCCTCTTCTCCTCTTCTCTATTCCCCTTCACAAACAGAGCCCCTCAAGTCACCACTGCCACTCCTCTCCTCTTTAACTTTTGCCTCAACCCTGTACTTGACCTCATCTTGTCCTTACACCTCAATTTCTATAATTATGCTGATGATACAAATTGGTCAAAAGCTCGAAAATCCATCAGATCTTCAGCATAGTCCCAGGGCCAATGCCTCTATGTAGTTGACCCTTAGATGCTAATTAATTACCTCAAACCAAACATGTCGAACACTACGATATCCATATGTGGGAATTGGAACAACTATATGACCTAATTGACTTGACCCGCTATCGAACCCTTCAAACCAAGTCAGTATTCTAGTAATTATTATGAACTTCAATCGCTTCCTTGTGCCACAAGTTAATCAGGTTACCAAATTATCTCACTACATCATGTGATCCCTTGTTCGAATTATCCCTTACTTAGGTTTTGCTCAAAGCACGCAAAATACCATTCATGTAGTGCTTTGCCATCCAGATGATGTCAATGGTATACACCTTCAATCAGCTCTGGCTTTAGCGCTGGTGGCGCCTGGTGCGACAATCTTTTTTGGTATTTTCCTCCCAAAGACCTCCTCCTCCAAGGATTTCCACACTACCACCCTCCAACAGTGCCCCTTTTTCTTTCCATAGCCCCTCTCTCCCATGCATTTCATTTGTTTTATAGAGCTACTCATACCATTCAGAGTACTTTACATCACACACACATTATACAGAGACAATCGTATGTGTGTGTAAATCAGTTTATAGGAAATGTTACATAAGACAATGAGGATTACAAGGTGTCGAAATCATATGGCATCCATACTAGTAGGCAGTATATTTTAAGAGTGTTTGGTCTAGAGAAGCACAAATTCATGATTTTAAAGTATGACAGTGGTTAGGTTTGGCTTTACTAATAACAATGTATTTCTATCCAAACAAACCATTTTTAGCAACATTAGGATAATGAAAGATTGGGGAGAAAAATAATGTTTGAACCTATAACACGCAGTTTGCATGCGGCTCTTTGATGATAGTTCATAGCTCACTGTGCTATTTTAGGACTGTAACTTATGAACTGCAAGTAATACAAGGATCTCTGTGACAAAAACACTATCTCACTGAGCTAGCCACATAAAATGCAGTTCTGTGTTCTGAATGGTACACGTTCTGCGCTACTTTATGATGAGTCAAAACTGCCACTAGACAAAACTCCATCTCTCTCCAGCAGGAACATTAATCACCAGAATTATCTTGACATTGGTATTGTTGCCTGAAAACTACTGGACATACAAGGAGCTCTACAAAAGGTGCTTTTAAACCCATAAATTATTTCTAAATACTAAACACAGCACCCCCTCCCCGAACTCAGCGCCAGGTACGGGTGCACCAATCACACCGCCCTAAAGCCGACCCTGCCTTCATTTCCCTCTTCACCTTCTTCTTAGACTATAAACAATACAGAATGCAGCTGCAACACAGCTCCTTAATCTACATATCCACACTTCCATCTCACCAGCTCTTCAAAGCAATGCTTATCGTATATCAAGCTATCCACAGACCTGAACCACTTATCTGCCAGCAAAACTTTATATATACCACCAAACTAGATCAACACATTCTGTGTTGGCCCCAATCTTGACAATCCCTCCCTTCAAAACATCTTACACTGGGGAAAGTTATTTCTCAGTCCAGACAGACGAGACTAAAACTCAATAATTGATAACCACTTCTAGAAATATATATTTTTTAAATGTATAAGTATCCATATGTTGAGATGTTGCAAATGTTTTTGATGCACCACATGGCTATGCTTAGCTTCGAGTACACGGTACAAAAAACAATTGGTCCTATTGGCTAGGATATATAACAATACTCAATATTGTATTCACATCAAAACACAGTTGATAGGCGGGAGAGAGAGAGAGAGAGAGAGAGAGAGAAAGAAAACACAATTGGACACTGTATCATGAAAATCAATTCAATTCTTTATATTTTTAGACTGAAAAAATCAAATATATACAATCAATTAAATGCTTTCAGGTTGTTCTTATACGTGCATGGAAAAGTGCTTGTGGGAGTGCTCAAGTGATGTGAAAGAAGTGGAAAAGAAGAATCTAAAAGATATAGACAACAATGTCATATACCCATATCACTTTGGTAAACAGTCTCACATAAAGAGGCTGATTAATTAAGGCACATCTGTCTTCAGGATGATGCGAAAAATGATCCAGGTTTATATGAGAGTGTCATCGACGTTTTGACCCAGATATTACATCTGGTAATTAAAGACCTAACAGGCGGGTCTTAATCAGATGTAAAAGAAGAACCATGACCAACCTTCAGTGGTGTGAAAGAGTCACGCTCACTCTTTATGCATGGATGGGCCGGTAGGCTCCTTAACTAGCCTCATGTTCGGGTGGGATAAATCAAGGATACCGCCTATTAGCGATGAAAACAACAAAACAAGATGGTAAGATGGTCCCATGAACGAATTAATTATTATAGGTCATCATGACATCCTTTCCTCACTCCGTAACAGGATGACTGTCATCCTGTTACGGAGAGAGGAAAGAATGTCATGATTCACACACTTTTCCAGTTAGTGACCCCCCTTTTAGAATAATTAGGGGCGCCTCAGAACCTGACTCTTTAAATTTGAAGCCAGTGACCCATACTGATTCATTCGTTCGTGGGACCATCTTGTTTGGTTGTTTTCACCGCTAATAGGTGATTGAACCATGTGTCTCTGTGATTAATAATCCTCTTTTTTCTACCTTGAAACCTGATGGTTCCTATCACCAGTGGTGTAGCAAGCACTTTGGCTGCCTGTGGTGGTCCCGTGTTTGCCGCCACGCTGTGGCTGCCTCAAAGAGCGGGGGTGCTGGTGGGGTTTTTTGCATTTGCTGCCAATCGCGGCCGATTGAAGAGCGGGGTGCGATTGCCACCCCATTTATGTGCCCTAGGCCCCCAGAGGCGATACATGAGACTGCCCATGGGATATAAGAATAGCCCCGGGTTTTTGCGGCATGTATAGTGTCTCTTTTGCATGAAATTGATCCTGATGCTTTCTCTTATGTTGATGACATATACCTAGGCTATCTGGTTTTAGGTTTACACCTATAATAACTGATAAAACCCCACCGAAAGGAAAATAGCCATCACCAGTGTAAACATATAAACACTGAAAAAACACCTTCGCAACCACAAACTAATTGCTATTCAAAGAAAGGAAAAGATTAGTGAAAGAGTCATTTTTCTTTCTTTCTGAAGGGGCCAATACATACAATGTAACTTTGTTATACATGGCAGCAGCAAGAAAGACTGGGCTAACATTATTCTGCTTGAGTTTTGTTGTTTAGGGATGTCACTAAAATATTGTTTCTTCTTCCTTTTGCTTTTTTCAGTTTTGTGATCTTTCGTCTAAAGATGCAGGGTTTAGTAGCATGTTTTAGGTCTTATTTAATTAATTTATAAACTGTAGAGAATTAGAAAATATCAAAATCATATTTGATATTTTGGCTGCATTTGATTTCAGTGATAGGTAAAATGGCTGGTTTCATAAGAATCTTTCCCAATATGTACCATCACATTTACCCAGAGAGAGAGAATGGATAAAACCCTTTGATACATCAGCCCCCTTTTCTAGAGAGTCATTATTGATAGTAGGTGAATTGCCAAACAACCCAGACCTTAAACATTCAATGCAAGGTGCATTGACAGGTGTATGTGAAAAAAGTGTGGTCACCAAGCATCTGAGATAGTGGTGAAAACGTGACACCAGACGTGTGGACACATGGAACGCAGTATCACTTGGAATGCTGCTGCAAAACGTTCTTAACGAGTTCAACAAAGATTGGAATGATATTGTTTGTATTTGCAGTAATTTAGCTACGTATTTGAAAAAGTTGTATGATGGCCTATCAATATTGATACCTGAGCTGAAGTGCTTCCCTGTAAGAGATCCTTGCCACTTCCTAGATGGTATGCTGAAAGCATCTTTATAATCTTCAGAGTTAATAAAGAATGCTATTGACTTTGTAGTCCATTCTGGTGCACTGTTTCGTTATGCCCGGTAACTAAAATGAAAATATTTTTTTTTTGTGCTTTGTGTGGCATCAAAAAAAGAGTCATCCTAGCTGTGTCATTTAGCCGTTGGTTCTCAGTCCTAGAGGCTGTGAATGCTATATTATCCATGTGGCGACCGTTTACAAAATTTTTGCTTAGTGATGATGCCAAAGCCAAGAAATGTGAGGAAATTTGGTCACATATTGATAGTGACGTGAAAAAAGTACAGTCTACTGCATTCTTAGGTTTTACAGGAGAACATGACTGCTGTAGTGGACATATTAAAGAAAAATAGAGTCTGAAAACTTCCTTGTCCACCAAGTGTTCAGTGTGATTGGTGTAGATGTGAAACATCTCCTTGAGAGTAGGCTGGGTGACACTTTTAGTGACTGTGGTACTGAAACATGCTCCATGTTAGAAATCTTGTCACTTGGTAAGCAAAGAAATGTTAAGGAGCAATTCAGGAAATTTTATTTGATAGTGTATGGGAAATGGCTTGCAATGATGCATAGAAATGTCCCTTTACCAACCATGGCATTTGAAGTTAATGAAGCCTCACTGAGGTACTCTGCACAAGTTCTAGATCCCTACTGAATTTTCTCCAAACTTTGAAAAGTACTGCTTCATTTCTGACTGCTTCAGTAATTGAGGGCATATGCGCCCAATTCTACGCATATGTTGCAGAACCTGTCCCAGAGAATCACAATCTTCAGCTACACCAGTATTGGCATATAAAGCTATGTCAGTGGCTAGAGTTAGCAAATTGTATACTGGCTGTTTTGGCATTGTCCGTCTCAAGTGCCAATGTTGAGAGGGCCTTTTCACAGATAAATGTTTCATGGGAAGTAAAGAGCGAGCGAGCATGACCAAAGACTCACTAAATAAGTATTGTATAGTGTACTACAATAAGTTTGATTTGTAAAAATGTATTTGGACCTCATATACCATGTATACACACTGTCTATACACAAGCACTATCAGTGGAGAAAGCAAGCAATAATGAAAAGCAAAACATTCCAAAAACACGGAAAAACACTGTTTCTGTTGTTTTTAATGGTGCGAAAATGTGTAACCACTGATAACAACTGTTTTTTAAGGCATTGAAAACACTGAAGAAACCCCACCAGAATTAACCAAAAATAGAAACTGAAAACAGGAAAGCCTACATATACCTTACTGATGATGAATTGAATCCCCATCTTGCAAGAGTGGATCGCATCATTACGTGATTCGTTGCTCTGGGCTACAAATTCAATTTTGCAACATTGCATATTGTGTTTATCACTGTTCTTTTTCTTGGTTAATAATTGACGAATGGGGGTAGGGGTTTAGCACCTCATTTCTTGGAGAAGTGTGCTCAATTGCAACCTCCATCCACATTTAAAAATTGCAGTCTCTGCTAGGATTTTTTAATTTTGGCAGGACTTACATTCCTGACTATGCTCAGCATATCAAACCTCTTCATGTCATGATACACCCATAGTTTTCTGCTTCTTCCTGGCTTCCAGAACACACGGCTGTTTTGCGTGCTTTACAGTTGGATTTGCTTGCTATGCAATACTTGCAGACTAGACTAAATACTGCCAATTTGGTCAGCTGGATTTTTCCTGGTGCAATCGGCTACACTTATGTGACATTTAATGAGGGTGACGCTGTTCCAATTGCTAATAAGTCAGATCTCTATATTCCTGCAGAATTGCACTTTTTCTTCTCCTGAAAATATTTTGACTGCTTTGCAAATGGCTATTCTGAAAGTGAAGGTATTGCTTCTGCGTGGGACTGGCAGCCACTGTTTTTCTTTTACAGCAACGCTATTGGTGGCTCAGTTTATACCAGCAGACTTGCCGAAATGTCCTTTATTGCGATGTTTGTCAACAAATTATGAGTTCTACTGTGTCGCAGCTTCCGCAAACACATCTTTTTATTTCCAATCAGCCTTGTGGCTGTATTTATCTTGATCATTGTGGTCCTCTTATGTCCAATTACGCTTTCAAATATATTTTGGTTGCAATGGATTCATGCAGAAGGTACCTTTGCGTCTGGCTACAGCACTCGGCTGACGCTCGCTCTGTTATGAAAGATTTGCATATCTTTGTCGGTACTTATGCCTGTGGCACTTTCCATTCAGACCAGGGTCCGGCTTTCGCCTCTAAGGCATACCACGATTCAATGACGTTGATGGAAGTGCATGTGCATTTCTCGTCTCCACATAGGCCTGAGGGCAATTCTGTTGTGGAGCGGATGAACCGTGACTTAAAGCAATCTTTAACAGCAAGGGTATTAGGTATGGGCCGTGGATGGTTAACTCATCTTTCTGGGGTTCAATGTGCTCTTAATAACCTCCCAAGAAGATCTCTGGGTGGTCAGATCCCATACGAAATGCTCTTTGGCATCAAGATGTTTGTTCCAGACCTTGATGATCTAGACGTTGTGGCAGCTGCCGCAACCTTTGACGTAGATAACCACTGTGCTGTCTTACAGGATCTACAAAAGTGTTGCGACGCACTGGCTAAAACCCCTTTGCTTTCAACTCAGCTATCTGATGCAGCCATTCCTGTTTCCGGCTGGCTTCCTAATGTTGATAATCGATTTCGTGAAAAGGTGGTGATCAAGAAAGAATTCAGTCCCTCCCATCGTGCTCCTGTTCCAGTGCTTGGTCTTCAGGGTACCTGAACTGTAATTTTACTCCTCTACCAGGATACAAAGACAACCGCTTTGTTTCTATTGAACATGTCAAGTTACACCATTTGGCCAATAATCAATAGTATGCATCGGGGTGTCCCAAAACTGGATATTCCTTTACAGCCTGTGAGCTCCATTGCTTCTAATGCTCCCTGGCTGCCGCAGGGGGATGTCAAGTCTTCAGTTGACCTGGTGCCTGTTTTGCCTGCTTCACACTCTACAATGGAAATTTAATCTAATCCACCCCTTGAGGCCCCTTCAGGAGTGCAAGCCTCAGGTCTACATTCAGAATCCCAGCCTCCATTATTCCAGCTGAGTTCTTCTGGTTACTATATCGATCAAGATAATTTTTTCTTCAGACAGTTCTTCATTGTCTTCTGTTTTAATTCCACCACCAGCGCGGATTTGTGTTTTTATCTCCTGGTTCAAACACACTTATCTGGTTCCACCTTGGATATATGTCTGGATCGTATTTTCCATGGTATTCCTGATAATGTGGATTGGATTCATAACTGGTTTTTTCCTTTTGATTAAGGGCCATTATCTCCCAGAACGTTCTGCCGCAGAACTTGTCGACGGGGTGTTGGCCCCACGTTCCTCCTTGCATAAAATGAAATGAGACCAGTCCCTTGTTAACATTTCGGCAGTCCCAGTCACTGATGGAATTGTATGGGACAAAGTAACATTCAATGTCTTCGGTCCGACGGAGACTGTACAGATACCATATGTATTCCGTGTTTCCATGGGGGATGTAATAGTGCCTGGGTTGCATTCAGATGATTGGGATGTTGATGCTGTAAATTATATCTTTTCCGAATTGCAATATTATACTGTCTTTAACACTGAGGATTTATATTTAAATTCTGCTAACTATGCCGATTTCTTCTGTTATAACATTATGGACATACTTTTTTACATAGGGCTAATGGGCAGCGTCCCCAACATAATTATACTCAATGGGAACTTTGCCCAACTCCATCTCAGGGTGGAAGTACACTTATTTTATGGGTTATAACCTATCTGACCCGGTATCATACTATTTTAAATGGGTTCCCACTCTTTCGAAGAAATATATGCTTACTCAGACCAAGGTAATATATGCATCCCCTATTATAAGCAACTTAGCCCTGAAAGGATATGACTATTGGAAAGACAATATTGATTTGAAATCAGTACGGGGCACTAAGTTATGGCAAGTACAGCGTACAGAATCTCTATTCTACGCATGTCTGATACCTACGCAAATTATCTTTCTTAATGACACTGTCCAATAGACTACTTGTCTAGGGTTGGATGAGATTAAAGAATTGAATACTCCAATTATTCCATCCTTGGCCCTTTTTTATTTGGTAATCTTATACAAATTATACTGAAGATCAACAAAATAGTATGATACGAAATGGTAACTTTAATTTTCTATGATAGCTCCGACTGGATGGGCACTATGGCCATCAGACACAAATGTTTGTCATTCTCGTTTTGTGAACACTACTTCTGGGTTCAAATTAAATAGACCTGATCCATGTTATCCACAAATGCCTCATTCCAACATTGTTACTACTTATTCCATAGGTACATTATGTCAACAATGACTAGAACATTCCATGTTGACTGGTTGAAACAACATCTTTCTCTCCTATCGGATGACATAAACCTATCAGATTTACTTTTGGTTCCAAAAGCCCCCCATTTGAAATGATTTGTTTATGCTGCATATATTGAATTTTGGAAATTGTCGCAAATGGAGGCTGCAGTAGGTCTACACCAAACTGATCTGGATACTTTAGATAAAGTGCTTGCTGTTATCGACAATGGTATTAATATATTATCATCTTGTATTTATACTTTAGATAACATTGTAGCATCTGTAATTGATATTGTACAGAATGAAGTGTCTACCTTGTATCATGGTCAGAATCAACTTAGATCAATTATGCAATTCGGCTGGACACTGCAAACACTTAAGAATGGGCGCGTTCCTTGGCATTACCTACATTTTAGTGCATTTTCTTATCATTTAATTTGACACATAAATAACATTCAATGGGCTCTGGCCTTGTGACATCATTTCAGACTATTTTTGGAGTAATCCCAGCTTTTATACATTCTGTTTTTCCAGCGTATTCGGTGGATTACCGCAGATTTTAATTTGCGGCATCATAGTGCTGTTCCTTCTATTCTGCAATGGCTGCTCCATTTCTGGGCCTGCCCGGACAGTCATCGCCACAACTATACCGTGAGCGAATGCTGCAACTTTTTGGAGTGGTGCCTTTAGATGCTCTGGATGCCGGTTTTTATCTAACCTTCTGCTATTCTTATTTCACCTATGGGCAACCTGTGTTTCATTGCAACAGGTGCCTCTTTCAATGGGCACTGGACATCTGCCTGGCTACTCCACCACACACTGCCCTGGATTTTGAACTGTTGATGAGTCCCTTAGTGGCCCATAACCAGGACTGTTCCTTGGGTATGTGACTTGTTTACAACCCGTCCTTGTGGTTGGTGATTGGAGGTGATCGCTGGGCAACTGCGCAGCATCTTCTGGATCTCAGTTTCATCGAAATCACCACAGGTTGCCCTTGTATGTTCTTGTCGACTAATGGATACGAGGAGCACGTTTGTTCCTTTGACCTGCTCAACTGGATGGCTGACATTTCTAATTTGGAAGGATCGGATTTTATACTGGAATCCTTGTCCTTTCACCTGGCATCCTGCATCCTGGGTCCCGGCGATACGCTGTAATTGGATATTTTTTTTCTCACAAAAAATTAATTGTCCACAATTTGGCTGTGTCCCTTTCAGAGACACTAACTACAAACTATTTTGAACACTTTGGTTCTGCTTATCACCTGATTTCTGTTGTCATCTTGGTGCCACCATCCTGCCCAAGGGGAGCGTGTCATATGTCCTGTGCAGGCCCATTGTCATTTCCCTATGTTAGCATGAGCATGTTACAGACCACCCTCTGCTTTGCGCACGTTACAGTACAAACATATTTTGCTTTGTGCCACACTGTACTTTCACACAGAACCTGCTGTTGTTTTCGTGTTCTGTTCTTTCCTGGAATTTAGTCTGAACACTCTAGACAAGGTCAAACAACAATGCCGCTTGTTATTCTGTTCTGATCAGGCCCTAGCACCTAGACAAAACACACAAATGCAGCTGTTGTTTGGGAACACGTACTTTTGTCATATAGGTATGCATGGATAGGTAACAACACACTTGGAGAGTGATCTTTCCAGGGAAGAGATCGTGACAGCACCTGAGATGTAGAACTTTAATCTGTGCATGCTAAGGTATGGGGTCTGCTGCCAACACCCAGAGATCTTCTGATATATAATCATTTTGCTTCTGTAGAAGGGGAGGGATGTTATGCTATCCTGTCTTATACAATGACAGCTCCTTTTATTATTTATGGACTACTTACTATGCTGACCGTATTTGTGTTAGGCATTTTCTTACTTATTGTGGCACGTATACTGCATACTAGGGCATGATAGTTAAAATAAACATTTTAAACTTTTCTCGTATCTGTGTCAGAACTTATTGTGGACGAGTACGAGTGTCAGAGCGAAAGGGTGTGTCCTGCAACCACGATTCCTGAGAGGGTCTGGAGTGTTGTATTCTGGGGTGTCTAATTACTTGTGCCTCTGTGAGTGAGTAGGAGAGCAAGTGAGACACTGTAGCTAGTCGGTCCCTGGCTCATGGGTACTCAGGTAGGATGACTCAGTCCCTGCCTACTAAGGTTCTATGATCCCAAGCATGGTTCTGTAATTCTGCAGAATCCCTGCAACAATAGGTTTGAGTACCCTGCACATAAAAAGAGCATGTGTGTGGTCCTCAAGCATCAAACCCAACTCCATCCTTGTAGGCCAAAATACAACCAACGTCATATCAACTGTGGACTTCGAAGGGGATGCAGAGCCCTGTGGGAATCAGAGTGCTTTGCAGCCTCGTCAGGCACATGAAGCACTATAAAAATGATTTCTACAGTACAATACAACATGTAATAACATACAACATAGATAAAGGTTTAGCAGAAGCAGTGCAAGCTTCATCATACGTGGGAAATAAGTATCTGCTTTCCATGTGCTGCCACTTCTGCGTGTTAATCAAGCTTTCAAATATCTTTTCAATATTCAAATGCCAGAACAATTGGAATTACCAATGCTTGGCTTTATAGTGATAAATATGAACAACTGTGGTTTAAGGCCTAATCTCACTGGGTCACTCTATGCACTACATTAAAAAAGAAATATGGCAGGCCCGAAGGTACCAATCTTGCTTCTAGACAGCTCCGGGTGTAAACATTTCGAGGAAAGTTTGCAGAACAGCGAAAACAGGAATTTGAGAATAAAATTTGGAAATCACTGATTACCTAAAAAGCTGGATCAACATATGTGGGTCTTTGGAAGAAGGCTGAAATTAATCTGTGAGCATTCTGATTCAAACAGCTGGCCATATTGAGGGCCTAGTCAAAGAAATTCACATACACTACTATTTTCCTGTAGCGTGTTACACCAACTAAGCAAAACAATTATTGCATTTTATGTTTTTGTGAGGCGTGAGAAAGTCGAAGTGAGTTGACCACGATAAAATATACTGTGAAAAAGTAAAGGAGATTCAGTGCAAAAAGTACTGACTAGCAACGAAGCCCTGACAATGAAAACAGACAATTTCCTTTCTGAAAACAGTAAATCATGATATTAACTCCGTGTGTTCATTCAAGTACTCCAGATGTTTGTGCATGCTATAATCATAACACTTGGTGAAAACAGCATTACAAAATAGAATTGTTCGACCAAACAATTTCTTTACTATCCCGTTCTGGATCCAAACAACCAGAACAAAGGAGCTGTGTCCTCCCTCACTGTTTGGCTGCTTTCAGAATGAGCCAGTAAATACGTTGTTTTGCAAAATGGTTCGCCTTTAGACTCTTGTTTTCACAAAGGGTTTTAATTATGGGGCCCAGACTTGCTGACTGGGCCTGGCAGTCACCCAAGATACCAGCACTGTCCTAGACCTGTCCCTGAACCCTGGCAGCGGTGTGCTTAGGAACAATGCAGTGCACGGGGCTGCAGTGTTTTCAGCCTGGTAATTGACAAAGTTAATCACCCCTATTCCTCAGCCTCAGGTGCTTCACTAACCTCTGTGCTGTGATAATGGGAGGTCAATGAGTGTTTACAAAGCCCTTCACACCACCCCGATAGAAAAGCGAGAATAGAAAATGAAACTTTTGCAGCTACTTTATGCCCCTTGAGATGATTACAAAAGAGATTACGTATATTGCACCAGTGCTTTGCACAAGTGCTAATTTTAAGTAACAATATGCACTGACCAACCAGTGCAAAAAATGGTTTTCCCTGGTTGGTCGGTCAGGGGGGTAATGCAGACCCCTGCAGCCCCTGCGGCAAAAGGACCCCCACCCTTCAGGACCCCCAACCCTCCAAGAGGCCCCCATTCAGCCCATGAACATTGGTGACACGTGTGAGACTCAGGGGCCCCTCTCCACATTCTACAGGGGGCCCGGTCATTGTGTACTGGTCGGTAGGTAAAAACGTTGATGCAAATTGCTGCGACATTTTTCACCTGATCCCGGAGTATCTCTCCGCTTCGTAGTGGTTGGGCCAGCCCCTTTCATATTCAGGATACAAGTGGTAGTGCGTTGTGTGCAGCATCGGATTGGGAAGGCGGGCAGTCGGGCATTGGCCGATGGGCCAGTGCCTAAGGGTCACCAGTGGGCGGGTTTTTGTCAACCGGCTCACAGAGCCTTATTGTCTCCCCCACCAGGCCACTGTAAGGGGGGGGCAGCATCATGAGCAAGGAGGCTCTGAGGGGGTTGCTTTCAGCAGCGTCGCTAGGCCAATATTGTTCTGTCCGCTGCAGACTTTATCTTGGCCTCCCGTGGGGCCGGCGAAGACGCCCAGAAGCAATGTCCCACTCCCCTGCTGTGGCCAGTTATCACCTTTGCTCCCCTGGAGCAGCAGCAGCTCTGTGCTTTTCTTCACCCCTCCCCTGCCAAGCCATCACCCTGAGGCTACAGTTGGCTGGGCTGGGCTGGGGTGAGTAAGTTAATGGCCTTGCTGAGGGCCTGTCGTTAGCACCTCGGCTACAATGTCTTTCAGGCCTTGGTGGTGGTGGGGGTTGTGGGGGGTATGCTTGCATAAACCTCACTGTGAAGCACCTTTCCCAGAGCGGACAATTTAGATAATGTAATGTTAGGGTCAGAACTGCCGAATGTGGAACTATGGAAATAGGTTTGAGTCTTTGAGGCCCAGCCTCACCTCAACATCCTGTGATTCTGAGCAAATGACTTAATTGCGCAAGGCCTAAAATAAAAATGAATTTGATCCTCTGTAATGTAACTGGTGCTCGTATAATTGCGCCCTTTGGCCGAGTTTACGCTATATAAAATTACAATAACAAGCATTGGCATAGCCAATAGGTCTCGCCTTTGGGACCTTATAAGTGTTAAGCCACAGCTAGTGGCTTTGTTAATGTCTTTAAGCTCTTTAATCACTCCATCTCGTGGTGATGAAGCGGTCTATGCTTCTTTGAGCAGAGAGTGTCAGCCTCCAACGCAATAAATGATCAAATACAACCCCACAAAGGATGCCAGAGACCGTAGAGACTATAAACCACTCTTTCTCGCGGTGATGGAGCGGTTTATGGAGCTAAGTGGAGTGGGGTTATCCATCAGCGGAATAAATGACAGAGCAATGCTATGTTTAGGAGACAGAGAACAGAAAAATACTTCACACAGCTGCGATAAGCGGTTTATGCTTGTCGGTGGAAGAAGGGAATCCATCTGAGGAATACACGTAGGTAAAATGATATATGTGTTTTTCAGGGCACAGGTTACCCCAAGGTTGACAGTGGTGAGGTTAGTGCCGGCACGTTTCTTCCTCCTTCCGCATTAGTCCCCACCTTCGCTGTGGCCGCTGACAGGTGAGCGAGCAGCTCCTGCAGGAACAGCGATGATGTTGCAAAACAGATTACATGGAGGAACCATACCGGAAGAATAGTGTTTTAAAACTACAGCACGTTTGAAACATGGAGTAGGGGTGCTCAACGGGGATGTACAGCGCCAGGGAAACCGCGGGACTCGCTTTTGCCATGGAGGCAGACCTTGAGGACACTGGGAAACGGTGGCCCATGAAAGGCGCCTCCCTCTAAAAATCAACGTAAAGCAGGGCGAATGTGCACAGCCATCAGGCGGCCAAGCAGACCAGTTGAGGCACTGCTTATGAAGCGGCATTCCGGCCCATAAGCGTGTTGGCTACACACAAAAATGTTAAGTGGCAATAGTCCTCTGGTTTTAATTAAATCTGATGGACTCCGAATCTCGGTTCCATTTTAGCTCCGAGGCATAATATTTCCGACCACCAGTTGGCGGTGGAATGTTTGGAAGTTGGCGCGCGTTCAGGGATTTCAGACTAAAATGCTCGGCTTTTGTTGCTGTCATTTGAAAGCAGACTTGATTTCCTCAGCCATCTCCCACTGCCTTTCTTATGCATATTTGCATGTTAAGGTCACAGAACAGCCTCTGCCTGTCTGCACCAAATACCTTAATAAGGGTCAGCTGAACGGTCAAAGCGCTACTGAACGTGGTTTTAGCACAGCTAGAAAGACGTGCATCTGAACTTTCCAAGCTGAAATAGCAGCAGCTTTTTTGTTTATTTCTTTCGCTATAAAACCCTAAAACAAACACACATAATACAAATCTACATAGTTAACGCGTTTCAAAAAATAATCCAACTTCCTCTGAAATTGTTAGAATCTGGTCAAGATTCAACTGCAATGCAAAAACAACACAAGCAGATACAAAAAAGCGAAAGCACGGCGCTGTGCGTGTAACCTGACCCACGAGGAGAGGAATGCAGCTGCCACCCTGCGCGCTGCTGCTCGCTCCCGCAAGCAAAACGATGTGGGAGTGAACATTTGCCAAAAAGGTGGGACATGCGCCCGCCTTAAGTTAAGCCATTTGCAGGCTACAATAAGAAAATGACACAGGCAACAGCCAACCCAATGCGTGGGGGGAGTCAGACCCACACAGAGAAGTTTAAAGTGCTTACAAGAAGCCTCGCAGAGCAGCAAATGCGCGCTGGCTCAGGCTCGACCTAAAAAAACATAACCTTCTGTTTGCTCATTTTTTAAGAATCTGCAAAGGCTGCAACTTAATAATGAGAGAGGATTCTTTATTCAATAATAAAAAAGTCTGTATTCCTCCTTAACATGGCTTTTCTTCCTTTGTTTAGTTTTAGCTATCAGTCACGGATCATTAAAGAAGCTTTAGACCACATTTTAAACTGCTTTCACCTTACGTTTACTGTTCAAACTTTAAAGTACATATCGATCAGGGGAGAAAAATACCAGCTTTAGGTGTTTTTCTTCATTTTTGTACTGGCAAGGGCATTAAAATACTGGTAATGCTGGTTAAAAAAAACGGCAAGGTGGCAAACATAGTCATATCAGAAGTTGTGGCCTTTGGGCCACTTTATTTCACTTCGCCCGCCCCGCTAAAATGTAGTGCTTCTAGTTTTCACCAATGTTTCTGGCTCTATGAGCTTTAAAATACATAATTTATCAAACATTTCTCTAAAAATGAGCCCAATGAGACTAGCCAAATGCTGCTTCGTGAACGGGCGTGATCCAGGAATGTGGGCCACTTTTTTGGGCGTGCCCAGGCCGAATTGTGATCCCAATCCGACCCTGGCTGTGTGCCACTCTTCCTCTCACACACTGCAGTAGAGGGGCACACCCTGCTATCTGAATGCACCTTTGTGCACCTCTCTGCTCCTTTGCTTCACCTCAGCTGACTTTCTGAGATAGTAAGGCATCCACCTTTGAATGGAAGTTGAAAATAGATGTGTCGTTGATTTTGGTATTATAGCTTCTGTCCATGGCACCAAATATCTGTTTGCTTGCTCGCCAAACACTTCAGTGACACAGTTAATCAGCAAGCAGCCATGTATTGTTATTCATCGCCTCACTTGGGCTTTTTCGGCAGGGCATTCTTTTTCATACCTTTATCACTGTTTTTCCTTCTTTCTCTTCCCCCTTCTTTCCCTCTTTTGTATTTTAATCTCTCTTGCTCTGTTTAATAGTTTGGTGAGGAAAAATTAGTGCCGGTTCCCAAAAATCAGTGCCAGTGGGTCCCAACTGTAACCACGGAGCCAGAGCTAGGCACGCTTCTAAGAAATCTGTGTGTGTGATAAAGGCACCTATCCCCACGGTATTCTGATCTAATTGTTGTGTACAGCCATGAATGAGAAGGAGAAATATGTAGCGCACCACTGGGAACTGAAAGAACTTCAGCCTGAACCGAATGCCTAATTTCTTAGGTACAGGACTTAATGCTGTTTTAAGCACCAACACATTTGGCAGGTAAAGGAGGGATTTCTCTAGAATCACACAATTTTGGTCAAACAGGCAAAACAAGGATTATCATTTACTATAGGGCTGGAACTAGTCAGTGATTTTAAAGCATCAAATGAAGCCCAGCAGACCTCTGGCAGCCCTCAACATTCTGAAACTGCAGCACTGAGGCTGGGATTACACAGCGCCTGGTGCACATGTATTCAAAACGTTTCTGGAGAATGACTGAAGTAAGGCAGCCCCACCTCTTAAAGATGGCGATGGACCATACGAAAGCAAAAAGAACAATGAATACATAGGAGGGTGAAGATGGCAAGGGAATGAGTAAAAAGAGAGGAAAAACACGAGAACAACATTGAGTCCCAATGCAATCACCAGAGGGCAAGCCTGGGGACATGATGGTGGAGGTCTAGACGGAAATTTCAAGATGGAAGGTGGAAGATTAGCTGAGATACAGACGATGCTGACAAACAAACACAACAGCTGGTTGCAGATTTCTGGGTTCCATGACATCTGTGAGAACAGCACCTGAGTTCCCACTATTGTGGCACCAGGAGAGCAAGACATGGTTACGTTTTTTTTCCCAGTTGTTCTTTAGTAAAAATACATATAAGTTTATAATGAGAAAGGGTAGTGTGGTATCCTGGCCAATGAGGTTGGATGGAATCTGGTGGACCGCCTGAGATCCAGATTCCATACAACGACAGTTGGCCCAGGCTTTCTACGAGGTGAGACACCATTTACGTTGAGAGAATAAACTTACCTGGAAAACCACTCCTGCTTCGTGTGGTGCTTTTGGAGTGGAACGTAATAGGTAGCTTTATTCCAGCAGGGAGTATGCCTGGAATCAAGATGGGACCTCAAGCAAGAATAAAAAGTAAAATAACAGTGAGATATTACAACAAAAACAGCGCCTCTAGAGAAAAAACATGGGGGATCATAGACACACTGTGACATTTCCTATCAATATTTAGAAAGTTTATTTTAATAATTTAATTTATCTCCAATGAAACATGAAAATACACACATATCCCATTATAGCTATTGTAATTGAGGTCCATTAACCACAAATAGACTCTTCCACATGTATATTGATTTTTGGTGGAAATTGACAGAGAAACAAAGCTTGCGACAAGAATATGTACATCAATTGTTGCACCAAAACACAATTTTCCCAAAAGTAGTTGATGTGTTTTTCTTAAACTCACATCCCCTTGAATACTTGAACTAGCGATGCACCCCACGAAGGGAAAAGAGAGTGGACATCAAAATGAAAACCTATGTTATGAGCAAGAATAATGGGAAAGAAAGCAACGAAACATGACAGATATATGAAACATGCACAAGGGAAAAAATTGATATGTAGCTCTTACTGGTGCAGAGTGGAGACCACCTGCCGGGAATACAAAAATCATCTACCTAAACAAAAAGAATGACAGTGTGTCACTAGGAAAAATAAAGTTTGGCCTATTAGATCAGCATAACTATACCTCATTGTCCAAGAGTGACAGATGGCTCTGAGGGCCAATATGACTGTACACATTTGCCCAAATAAGTCAGATGCATTCTATGGGTGACCAAGCTATCTGGGCTACCCATAGTGTTGGGTGCCTATAGCTTGGAATAACTGCCCCTATATTGTGCAGGACTGCTTGTGAACTCTAACTTTACACTTGTAAATCCTGGTGAAGGAGTAACTTTATACTTGGAAATGATGAACAGAATACAAGTTTAAAGCTACTGCTAGGTGTAGTAGTAAACATACTTGTGAGTAAATCTACACATGCATATTCACCTTTGTGAATAGGCCCCTATTTTTTTCTAATTGCAAGCTAGTTCATGGCATAATGTTGTTGTGTCTCATTGCCGCCTTGTGCCGGGAGACAATGGGGATGGCAAATGCTGTGCTCCATAGATCCTCTTAACATAACATGGCATACAGATTATTACTTGAGAAATATGCTATCAGAAGCAATTAGTGATTCACAAAACTGACCATGATCTGACCTTTCATTTCAGAACATATTCACTGACCTTATTTGAATAATATATTTACGTTGGTCTATGATGATCTGTCCTATAGTGATTCCTTAAATATGAATTCCACTACTAATGAAGGGAGTATGTTCATCATCCTTCCATCCTGGTGGTGAGTGTACGTTGGTACTCAGCTGGTGTCAATATTCTAATGTGTCTCATGGTGATTGACTTGGAAAGGTGGCAATGGATCTGATCACCCTCACATGATGCCTTCTGGAGGCAAAATAAGGTGGTACATTATTAATAAACAGTTGTCCGAGTTTACTATCATGAAGGAAAGCTTTCAATCTATTAGAATCAAACACAGTTACTAGGCCGTAGCTTTTATTTTTTCCTGCCATAAAGAAATATTCAATAACTGAGTGAAATGCTTGTGGTCGAAAATATTAAGTCTATAGGCAATCAAAACATTTTAAGTCAAAAGACAACAGCTAATGAAAAATCTCTGTCCTCAGTATTTACTATCAAATGGAAAACGATGCCTAAATGAGTAAGCACACTTTCTAGAAACAAGGAGTTCATAATCCCTAAATGCTTCTGGAGCAAAAATTAAGATAGACACCAAAGCAGGAGAAGACAATTCAACTACTTGTATTGTAGACTTAAGATTTCCCAATACAAACAATATAAAAGAGTGTTAGTCAACCACCTAAAATGTGTGTTACTCTACCCACTCCACCCCACTCCTCTGCACAACACAAACAAACATGCATATGCACAGCATGAATGTTCAGTGGAAAGTTGGGTGTAGCTATCAAAACCAGGGCCGGACTAGGAACCCAAAGCAGTCCTGGCAATTTCGTCAGACCAGCCCCCTCCACCTCCCGTAGGAGGGTGTTACAAGTGTGAAGCGCTGCTCCTCTTGTTACCGCGGGCAGGTATTGCAGCACCACTGCAAAACCGGCCCCCAATAACAAAACCTGCCCCCACTTCTCCAAAACTGGCCCCCACACTTCCAGCCTCCCCGGGAAACACACTATGCCTGCTACGGCCAGTCCAGCCCTGATCAAAACCTCCACTAATGCATTACAGTAAAACCAAGCTTTCACTTAAGCAGACAAATTAACCCATTCAAGTAACCCAGGTTTGCACCAAATTGAGGCAAGTCAAACTAGTGTGCATGCCCCAGCTTGCACAATACCGCACTAGGCAACCATTCACAGACATCTGGCTTGCACCAAGGCAGAAAAGTCCTACATAAAACTACAGGACCATAGCAATGGCAGTAATACACAATAGAAATACCAACCTTCTGCAATACCAATGGAAAATGTAATAGATTTTTACTGACTCTTATGAGGTGGGTAAAGGCCACTAAAACTATTATTAAAATGTATTCAAATGTTAACTTGAATGCAAACCATTCTTTCCTTTCATTTTCCCCACAATGACTGAATTGCTACTAAACCAGTCCTATTTTTAAAATGGTATATAATACCACGAAATACAATTCAATTGAACTGCGGCAGTCTTTTAAAAAATGCATGCTTTGTCAAGTGCTAAATCTCCTGTTTCTAGAAACAATGTGCCATGCTAGGCAATAGAGATCAGCCCGACTACATTATCCCAACTTGATACACTGTAAAATATTTAAACCTCAATAAATGGGAATATAAATTGCTGACAGAGACCTCTTGGGAGAGAAAGAGTGTGAAGTGTGGGACTGGCGTGTTAACCTCAACCCAATAACAGACAGGATAGAACAAGATTTAATTAGGTACAGCAAATAGTTTTTATCACTATTAGAGAAAAATGGGCGATTGAAAGTAGTCCCTTCGGCAAAATTGAATTACTTATTCGGCTTCGTTCCGGTGAGCACGCGACAACGGTACACTGGAGTGTTATAGTTCAGAATATCCGCGTTTAAACGGGAAAGGACTCCTTCGGAGCCTCGCCGTGATGAGACAGCAGGCATTATGAAGATAATGTATCTGTGCCATGAATCTGTGTTTTTTTTGTGCTGCGCGCCCTGGCTGTCCTGTGTTTTTTTAATTAATTTTATTTATGCATTGGTAACATTTTTAAGCCCACCCTTGGGCTTAAAGTCACCGAGTTAGATTGCGGCACAGTCGGAAAACACACTGTGATAGGGCCTTCGGGGGACTTGTCTTTGTGTGCGATACACCGCAAACTGGTGGGGTCAGTCAGTCCCCTTAATCTTACAACAGGCCTGCCATCCATTTTGTCTCTTTAGAAATAGGTGAAAGTCGTGTTAGTGGTAAATTACGTGCGCAGCCAAGGTTCCATTGACGTGATTCCCTGTGTTGTGGGGCCTCGGAACAAAGACACGCCGTGTATTTACATATCCATAACGCCAGCTGGTGCTAAGCATTAAAGGCACTGTGTCAATATGCAACAGAGCTAATCCTAAGTACATCTAATAGCAATTCATTTGCATGGGTCGAAAGGCCCCAGGTGGAAGTCGTCATCGCTGCCCTGGCTCAGATAAAATCAGCAGTGCAGCAGCAGCTGACTTTTACCCTGTCATTTAAGGCTTGATTCATGCCCCTCGTGGGTCTCTGATGTATGCTTTAGCATCAGGTAAACTGATTTCTGTACAGTTACTTTCAAGCATACCAAATTACGGAGCACATCTGTTTGGGTTTTTTTTTTTTTTTTTACAATTTAATATGGTTCCCTAAAAATCCATGCACAGCAGTAGTTTTAACTCAGTAACTGATCCGATTTAAAAATACTCATGGAGCATTCGTCATGACAAGTAAACACAGCTATACAGTTGCTATCTAATGGGTACATGTAGTTCTGTTATGTAATCAAAGCTGTCAAGTTTCCTGGTTATCTAAGTGGATCATCCAGTCAAGTAACCTCTCCGAGCACTCTGGCCATTGTGCGCCATTTTATCTTGTTATAAATTCAGAACTGACACTCTGGCCATTGTATGCCATTTTATCTTGTTATAAATTCAGAACTGGAACTTACATATCCGATGCACTGTCTGGGCTATGCATTAAGGTTAGGGTGGGCCTGGCACAGACGGGGACAGAGTGCCGGATTATGAAAAAAAAAGTGCTATTCCCAGTGCAGGCATGACCACTGACAGGTTGTGCCTGTGCTGGTGACAATCATCAGCACAAGCATTTACAATGCAATAGGTCTCGCAATTGCGAATTTTTGAGCTATTGGCATTGTACATGGCAATGCCTTTTATAATATTAAAAGGCATTGTCATTTACAATATCAATAGTTCAAATTTTTGCAAAAGCAATACCTATTGTATTGCATGCAGAGCGCGGTGTCCATCAAGCGGGCGCCGCGCTATTAAAATAAAAAATAATAAAAACAACTGTGCGTGGTGTCCCTGAAGTGGGCCCCCGTGCTCATTATCAACGTAAAAAAAAAAATGAAACTGAGCGCGATTTCCCTGAAGCGGGTGCCGCGCTCAGTATTAAAGTTAAAAAAATTAAACAGAGCGCAGTGTCCCTGAAGTAAGCACCGCACTCATTATCAAAGTAAAAAAAAAAAATGTAAACTGAGCGCAGTGTCCCCAAAGCGGGCGCCGCGCTTCACATACAATTTAGAGCACATAGCGCTGTATAAGAAAATCGGCCGCCATTGTCCCCATTACTGTCAATAAACAAAATAGTGCTCACCCACTTATAATGCAGACATTGTAACAAGCCAAGTAAAAGGTCCAGTCGTTATGGGTGGTAACCAATGCAGACAGGGCGGTACCAAGGAGAGACTAACAAGCCTATTTACCAATCAGAAGCCACCATTTAAGAAGGACAATGGCAAAGCCAATGAGAAATATGGGTGGAGAGTGGGTGTGGCTTCCAGTGCATAACCTAATACAGCATGCCTCGCAGAGTGAGCAGCGCATGCGCGCTGCCGCTAGGCTCGACCTAAAAAAAGATACAGCACGGACAACAGTAATGCAAGCTTCCTAAACACAGAATAAGTGGAGAGTACAAGACACGAGCAGGGCTAACTGCTCTAGTGCTGGGAGTGGTAACAATTTGCAAAGCGGAAAAGCAAACCGAGAGTGGTTATAGATTGCAAAGCGGGAAGTTACAGATTCCAAAGCGGAAAGCAAACTTTGCTCCCACAACACAACACTAGCAGAGTGCCACTCACCTCACACAGGTGGTAAAGTACAGGTACCAGTGGTGCAGTATTTCTCCACCCAGTGCTTAATTTGAGCCAGTCGTATCCAATGCTCGGCACCAGCAGTTAATTGTCAATAGAGGCACTTGTGACAGTCTGCCACCAGGTAGGACTGTCTGGCTAATTTAGAGATGAGCACAACAGCAGTTAATTATTAATTCAATAAACAGTAATAGTCCGAAATGTCACACTTGTAGGAGTGTGATGGTTAGTAGTTCTGTTATTACTATCACTGGCACTGCCGGCAGGGGCAATGAGTGCTGCAAGCTGCAGTAAGCTCCTGACGAGAGCCCTGGCACTTATTTTTCACCAAATTAAGCACTGCCCCGCACACATATATGGTACTGCACGGGCTACAGACTATCATCTTTCCTCAGAGAGATGCAGCAGTAGGCACGTCTCCCTTATACACAAAACAGGCAGAGTGGGCTGCTGTAGTGCAGCCTTCCCTCCCACAAACTATTGAGATACCCAGGCAGGTACAGCACAGGCTGCAGCAGCTCAAGCTTTCTCAAGCACAGTGCAAGCTTCACTGGCTTAGAAAACAGGTACAGAACAGGCAGCAGAACATCAAGCTGCAATCAAACACACATCAGGTACAAGAGGGAAAGAGTTCCTCATACATACAAGCTAAATAAAGGCACAGCGCACTGCATGCTTCCATCAGCACAGAATAGATACAGCAAAACCAGTTGCTGTGCAAGCTTCCCTCTGACCGATGAATGGATTCAGCTCATACAGCCTCGGAAATACGGAAGCAGCGAACAGATGACATTACGTGCAGCGCCGTATGGTTTCCTCCCAAACCTAGAACTGATACAACACAGGAGTGCGGCCTAACATGAAGAGTAGGTACAGCACAGGCAATGAGGGTGCAGGCTTCCCTCAAACACAGACAGAGGCAGTGCAAGCCTCACTTCCAGAAAGAACAGGGGCAGCATCGAAATCATCGTTGCAAGCTCCCCCCCACACACACAGATGTACCACACACAGAAAGCCAGACAAGCTTCCCTCGCTCTGGGAAACAGGTGTTGCATGGGTAAACATACAAAACAAGTACTCCGGAGCACTGATGCTAAGGAGTGCTAGATTAGTACACACAGAACCTATACACCAGTACAGTGCAAACAGCAGTACAAGCACACACCAAGAACAGCCGAGGAAACAGTACCAGCTTCAATAACATAAGGAACAGGTGTAAATGTATGATAACAATGCAAGCTTCTCTAACACAGAGACGCTGCAGGATAAGGAGGAGAGCAATCTTCCAGTGCGCGCGCACCCCCACTCCCCCTCTCCCCCCCAAAAAGAGTAATGCGCAGTTCTCTCTCACTGTGCAGGTAGAGGCAATGCATCAGCACTCGAAGCTTCACACCCGGTACAGCACGGGCTGGAGCTGTGCAGACATCACCCTAGCACAGCAGCTTCCACAGTGCAAGCAGGCAGTAGTGCAAGCTTCCATCACACAGGTGCAGCATGAGCAAAAGTGAAGGCTACACTCACCCACAAGCAAGGAGGCAAATGTCAATCAGTCACATACACTATACGAATACATCACTGACGGAGATCGCATACTTCCAGCAAATACATTAAAGATACAGCAGGGCTGCAGCATGAAAAGCTTCTCTCACACACAGAATATGTACCATAGGCATAGAGACAGCAGCAGTGTAAGCTCGTCACAGAGCAGGCAGCATTGAAGTCTTCCCTCCTGCACAGAGTAAGTACAGCATGGTCAGCAGCAGTGCAGTCATTTGTCCAACACACAGCAGGGACAGAACAGGCAATAGGAGCAAGCTTCCCTCGGCCACACGTATCAGGGATCGCATAGAGAGCAGGCAAAAATGTCTTTAAACACTGAGCAGGCACATCAAATGCAGCAGGTATGATGCAAACTACAGTGCAAGCTTCCCTGGCACTAAGGGCAAGGGAGTAGCCAGAAAATTTAAATATCCCGCACTTCAAACCAAAGATCTTATAGCACCAGGCAAACGAAGTAAGTCATCACGATCCTCCCTAGAACAGCCCTCTTGTCTCGATCCAAGCATCTATCCATTCATCCTTCCATCCACCTGCTGATATTCACAATTTTACCTTTACATTTTGTCATCCATTCATTCATCTATCATTCAGTCTTTCACCATTCCGTCCACGCATGTCCAAACCTATCCATCCATCTAGCTATCCATCCATCCATTCACTCATCCATCTCTCCATACATCATTTCACTCATTCAGCCATCCTTTCAGTCATTCATCCATCCTTTCACTCAATTCATCTATCCATGCACCCTTTTACTGCATCCGTTCATCCCTTTATCTCATTCATCCATCCTTTACTCTTCCGCCCATTCTTCCACCCGCGCACAGACAGCAGAGGAGCAGGCCTTTCAAGAGCAGGGGGGATACACCATTGGCACTCTACACCCCAGCCCCCATACAAAGAACATGAGCGGGGTAACCAGCGGCACACACACAACATGTACACCACGCACAAACAGCAAAGGCCAGGCCTGACCCAAGAGCAGGGGAAATACGGCATTGGCACTTTAGTTCCCCCGCACCCTTACAAAGAACGGGGTAACCAGCAGTGCACACTTACCACACACAAGTGCCCCACATGACGCAGAGCAAGCTTCCATCTCACTGAAAATAGTCCAGTGTGGGCAACACTAGGCCTTACTGACCTCACACGTAGGCAGAACAACAGCACAAGCTTCCCTCAGACACTGGGCATGTAGAGCACAGACAGAAGCGTGGGAAGCTCCTCTCACACACATCAGGCAGAGCAATACTGTAGCTTCATTCAGATACAGTACAATTTCACACGCACATTTATTTATTCTGCAGTTTTCATGGAACAAAAGAGAGGCCAGCAGGTAGAAGAGCAAGCTTTGCTCGCATACTCAACACTGCATCATACATCAGCAGTGCAAGTTTACTCTACATGTCGAATCGGGACAGCTAATGCAGCACTGTAAGCTGCGTGCGCAGACACATACACACACCAGACACAACGCAGGAAACAGTACTGCTACTTCCTCACTAACTCACAGATACAGCTGAACAGTAGCAATCCAAGCTTTTTCACAAGACAGGGGCAGCATAGGCAACACAGCAAGGCCCCCTCGTGCACAAAGATTGGTAGTAGCAGTGCAGACGGGTTCAACACTTTCTTAACCGGTACTGGGATTCTCACAGAACAGACAAGAGCAGCGCAAACTTCCCTGGTATACACAGAAGTAGTACTGAAACGAGCAGTTGTTTTACGGTGTGGTGGTGGCACTTGCATAAAGCACACCTGCTACCGGCGCGGCATCTTACCAGTGTGTGTGGGCAGACGCAGCCACCCTTGGGTATAAATGAGTATCATACAGATAGCGCCCTCGGCAGATGTAGGCGCTCTTCACTCTGTCCGGGACTCTCACCTCCTTTTGTACTCGTCCTGTTCTCACTTCACTTTCTCCAGCATGTTGTATAGCACCCTAATCTCCAGCGTGATGGTGTCGATCTGCACCCACGACACCCCGGGCCCCTACACCAGAGTCTCGGTGCCAACCCGCCTTGTGCTGGAATAGGTTCAAATGGATCCCGGCATGAAGCGTGACGAAGGCGCCGCTGCGCAGGGGGTCGACGAGGTCCTGCAGGGCGACGAGGCTGACGTGGGCCCCAAGCCAGGGCTGCCAACGCCGATGTTGGTGCTGAAGCCGCCGGCGGAGCCGATGGCCAGGCCGAGCGGCCGGATGGGTCCAATGAAGCCGGTATGGACCGACTGGTCTCGGGTGAGAGCGCGCCGGTGCCGACCTTCGTCTAGCGCTTGGGCCAGCTGCTTTTCGAGAAGCTTGTTTCGGCGCTCCAGCTCATGCACTTTGGCCAGGAAGCAGCGGAAGCGCAGGTTGAGGGCCTTGAGGACGCTGATGTTGGAGCCGAGGTTGTTCCGGAGGGCCATGGTGGCCGGCGGGCTGGGGAGCTCCTCCGAGCCTCCCAACTTCTTGAAGGAGACCGTGTAACGCCGCAAGTAAAAGATCCAGTCGTTATGGGCGGTCACAAAAGGAGACAGGACGGTAACAAGGAGGGACCAAGAAGCCTCATTATCAATCAGAACCCAGCATTTACCATGGACAATGACACCAGCCAATCAAAAATATGGGCGGGGCTTCCACTCCACTTCTAAAACATACCCTACTACAGCATGCCTCGCAGAGCGAGCAGCGCATGAGCTGCAACGCTAGGCTTGACCTAAAATGACAGAAGCATATTTTGAAACTGCGGCTCTGCCTTTCAGTGTCAGTAGACAAAGTCTCATTTTTAAGAGGTGCCAGGGACCACCCCAAACAGGTGAAAACAGTGTGTGACTAGATGCATGGGGGATCCCTGATAACCTTGTGCTACCCTCCCAAGAAGTGTCCTCTGAGGAGCACACTGGGTGTGGGCCACCTCTCATGTGGAGCATATTTCAAACAATTCGGAAGCCGAATGGATCTCAGCTTCTTTCTCCCTCCTTTGATTAGATACTGCATAATTAGTACACCTCTAGAAGGCTGCTTTGCCCCTTCACCCATGCCTGTAACAAGGGACGTGTATAAAGACCCCATGCAAATGAGGAAGCGCATCTTCAGGATGGCTCTGAAATACATTTAGCACCAATGTGATCCATATCACAGAAGAGGCCACACAAGCCCCAGTACCCGTTTTGCTAGTACCAAAGTGCTGCCAGGTGTATAAAAAGTGGAGTAATAACCCATTGCGCCTATGGAGTGCTTTGTGTAATATGATATCTGGACTGTATTAGCAACTCACACAGACAACAAGGAAATTTGAGAGCACTACAAGTTGTAATAGCTCCAACAATATATTTCTACATTTGAAAAGTTCTGCGTATTACTTCCTTTTTGCCACTATGGCTTGTTTCCTTCTTACCCACTGTAAACTCAGCATAAGATAGGATGATTGTAGGAAGCTGGCTCTGTATATACTATACCAAAATGAGGTATAGTGTGCACAGAGTCCAGTTGAACCCAAAAGGTAGGCAGAGGTAAATGTAGATAGCACCTTACTCTCTATTTGTTGTAGTGTGGGCAAGCAGAAAGGCTGTAGTGTTAAGCATTTGTTGTACACACTCATTCAGCAAATGATGTCACACACTCAAAGACTGAACTCAGACCAATTTGGTTTGAATCAAAAATAGTATTAACTTATTTTATTTCTAGAACCAAGCCAAGCCTGGCACAGGTAAGTGAAATAAATGCTTTTCAAAATATTATGCAGTTTTAACAAGTAAATGCAAGTTCAAATGCGGTTGTTTGAGATACAGGTAAGTCAAGGTATTGAAATTACTGTACAGATTACCTTTTAGTTACTTTTAGATTACTTTCTAGATTACTTTTTCTACTCAGTGTGATATGCCTAGATATCACGCTGGGACATTTCCTAGAGGAAAGGTAAGTAAAAACTGTTGTGCACAATTGTACTTTTTTAGGTTTCCATGCAAATCAACTCCACACTTAAAACATTTTTCATAGCAAAACAATCAATAGGTTCCTATGGAGAGAAATGAAGTTAACGGTTACCAGGTAAGTGCTCGGTCTTTGGGGTTGAGTTCCTGGGGTTAGAACAAGGGTTCCCCCAGGGTCATGGATGCACTCTCGTTACACCCTCAGCGGCACTAGGGCGGCCGGTTGTAGAGTGCTGAGGCACAATGTTATCCAATGGGGGATGGGGGCCTCCGGTTGGTGGCAGCTTACGAGCAGGCCACTGGGTTGTGGGAGCAAAGCTCCTGGTGTTAGGCTCAGGGCAAAGGGGATCCTGTTTAGCACAAAAAGTGCACCCGCAGCGGCGCAGGGACGCCTGGGTGCAGAGTGCTGTTTTTACGTCGGGTGCCCTGTTGGTTTTAATGGGGATTCTCCGGTTTCAATAAAGACTGCAGGCTCGGGGACGGAGATCTTATGGAGGTGACCACCGGTTGGAGAGGTAAGTTGGGATGTCTGGGGATGCTGGGACGCCGTCGGTTGGGACACCCAAGGCCGTGGGGCTTCGGTTGCAAGGGTGTCTTTAGGTGTCGGGTTTCTCTTACCAGCTCTAGTCGCTGTCAGGGGTAGTCTCCAGAAAGAGACTGCAGGCTTCGCTGGGAGATTCGAGGCAGGTCAGAGATCACCAAATATCGGGTCAGATTCTCCGGGGAGACCTCCTCGTGGCGTTGGGCCACTCAAACTCGGGCTGTGGGCAACGGGTGCAGAGTGGTGCAGACTCACGGGTTTTGCTGGAGCTGGAGTCTGTTGGTGAACAAATCCAGTGTTCACAGGAGACAAAGTGTTTTCCTTGGAAGGCAGGGCAGGCCCTCGGGGTTCTTGAGGTTGCTGGCTGCAGGACACACCAGAGTTTCGCTTCTGCAGGTTCGAGGTGGGGACAGGCCGGTAGGGCTGGGGCCAAGTCAGTGTGCATTCTCCTCTTCTTAGCTTGGCACGGCTGTTCGGTCCTTCTTCTTCTCTTCTTCTTCGTCGTTGCTTGTCTGAGGAGGCAAGGTTCAGGGGTGCTCCTAAATACTAGATTTAGGGGCATTACAGGTAAGTAAAATGTTGGGACCAATGGGTCCCTTCCTTGAGGTGGGTACACCCCCTATTATGCCACCCTCCAGTGGGAGGGGGCATATGCCTCACTCTGGTTGGCTTGGTCCCCCCATCTGAAAGATGGCGGGGACTGAGAGTTGTGCTTCACCTCGCCTCCCCCACCTGAGGGGTGGGGTTGGCAAAGGTGGGCACACCTCCCCTCCTCACTTGGTTTTCCCGCTGGTTCTCCTCCCCAAAGTGGGGGTCAGAACTGGTGGGAACCAGTTCCTGGAAGCAGCAAAAGGCCTAGGGAAGCTCACAAAGGCGGCAAGCCTTTGAAGCTTCCCCTTCGTGGACCCTGCCCATCCTGAGTGAGGAGGCTTGGCACCTCGTCCCAGGATGTGCATTGTTTCAGGCCCCAAGAGCAGCAGGCTCTCGCCCCAGGGTCCTGAAACATGTCTGGTGGTGGCAGCTGGGGAGCAGCCACTCAGCCTGGACACTAGTATTAGGTCATTTTTCAGGGGCCCTCTGTGTGCATTTTTCATTACATCCCACACTGGCATCAGTGTGGGTTTAATGTGCTGAGAAGTTTGATACCAAACTTTTCAGTTTTCAGTAAATCCATTATGGTATTTTGGAGTTTTTGTACTGGCAAACTCCCAGCTCCATATACTCTTAATGCCATTACTGCACTTACAACGTCTAAGAATTGGCTTAGACATTGTAGGGGTACAAGGCTCATGCACCTGTACACTCACCACTGGTATAGTGCACCCAGCTAGAGGGGTGGCTGATCTGTTCCAGGGCAGTGGGTTGTAGGCATGGAACACAGGGATGTGTGCCATGTCGACTCTTCACTTTGTTCTGCACCAAAACACACAGCCTGCAACAGCAGTGTGAGTGTAAAGGTGCAGGGCCTCTAAGGGTGGCACAATAAGTGCTGCAGTCCTTAGAGGCCTTCCCTGGTCACAGTGCCCTGGGTACCTGTGGTACCATTTACCAGGGACTGACCTGTGACCAGAGAGTACCAAATTGGGTTTGGTCTTCAATGCAGTTTTAGGGAAAGAACATAGGCCCTGGGTACCTGATTGGCAGGAGCTCAGGGCACTCAGTCAAAGTACATCAGCAGTTCAGCAAAAAGTGGGGGCAACCATGCAGAAAGAGGGCACTTTCTCACACAACCCCTCCCCCCAAACGAAAGAGGATGAGACTAACCTTTCACTAGAGAGTCTTCATTGTCTAAGTGGAAGAACCTGGAATGCCCATCTGCATTGGCATGGGCCGTCCCAGGTCTGTGTTCCACTATAAAATCCATTCCCTGTAGGGAGATGGACCACCTCAGCACCTTTCATCTGCATTAGCCACTTGAGAGGTCTGTGATCAGTTTGAACTAGGAAGTGAGTACCAAACAAGTATGGTCTCAGCTTCTTCTGGGACCAAACCACAGCAAAGGCCTCCCTCTCAATGGCACTCCAATGCTGCTCCCTGGGGAGAAGCCTTCTGCTTATAAAAGCAACAGGTTGGTCTTGGCCTTCATCATTGGTCTGGGATAGGACCGCTCCTATCCCTAGCTCAGAGGCATCAGTCTGCACAATGAACTGCTTGGTATAGTCTGGAGCTTTGAGAATTGGTGCTGAGCACATTGCCTCTTTCAGTGTCAAAAGCCTTTTGACAGCTAACTGTCCAGTTTACCTTTTTGGGCATCTTCTTGGAGGTAAGTTCTGTGAGGGGAGTCACAATGGACCCATATCCCTTCACAAACCTCCTGTAGTACCCAGTCAAGCCAAGGAATGCCCTGACTTGGGTCTGGGTTGTTGGAGCTGCCCAGTCCAGGATGGCCTGGATCTTGGGCTGTAAGGGTTGCACTTGGCCTCCACCAACAAAGTGGCCCAAGAATTCCACAGTTCCCTGCCCTATCTGGCATTTGGATGCCTTGATAGTTAGGCCTGCAGTTTGCAGTGCTTTTAAAACCTTCCCCAGGTGGATCAGGTGATCCTTCCAGGTGGAGCTAAAGACAGCATTATCATCTAGATATGCTGCACTAAAGGGCTCCAATCCAGCAAGGACTTGATTCACCAACCTTTGGAAGGTGGCAGGGGCATACTTTAAACCAAAAGGCATAACAGTGAACTGATAATGCCCATCAGGTGTGGAGAACGCTGTCTTTTCTTTTGCTCCTGGTGCCATGCCAATCTGCCAGTACCCTGCAGTTAAGTCAAAGGTACTTAGAAATTTGGCTGCACCCAATTTATCTTTCAACTCATCTGCTCTTGGGATAGGGTGAGCATCTGTCTTGGTGACAGAGTTGAGCCCACTATAGTCCACACAGAACCTCATTTTGCTCTTTCCACCCTGGGGATGAGGTTTGGGGACCAGAACCACTGGGCTGGCCCAGGGGCTCTCAGAGGGTTCAATAATCCCTAGCTCCAGCATCTTGCCGACTTCAGCTCTGATGTTTTCCTTGACTTGATCAGACTGTCAATAGATGTTGTTCTTGACAGGTGCACTGTCACCAGTGTCCACATCATGGGTACACCAGTTTGTGTCTGACCAGGGGTCAAGGAAAAGAGCTTAGCATACTGCTTGTTATCAGTCTGCTGTTGGGCAGTGAGGGCGTCTGAAAAGACAACTCCATCCACTGACCCATCTTTGGGGCTGTATGAGAGGAGGTCAGGGAGAGGTTCACTCTGTCTACTGATCCTCATCAGTCACCATCAGCATGGTGATGTCAGCCCTGTCATGGAAAAGCTTAAGGCGGTTCACATGGATCACCTTTTAGGGTGTCCTGCTTGTGCCCAGGTCAACCAAGTAGGTGACCTAACCTTTCTTTTCTAAGATGGGGTAAGGGCCACTCCATCTGTCCTGGAGAGCCCTTGGTGCCACTGGCTCCAAAACCCACACCGTTTGCCCTGGTTGAAATTCTACCAGTGCAGCTTTTTGGTCATACCAGTGCTTCTGAAGCTCCTGGCTGGCCTCAAGATTTTTGGAAGCTTTTTCCATGTACTCTGCCATTCTGAACCTTAGGCCTAGTACATAGTCCACAATGTCTGTTTGGGTTCTTGGAGAGGCTTATCCCAACCCTCTTTTACAAGACAGAGTGGTCCCCTAACAGGATGGCCAAACAGAAGTTCAAAGGGTGAAAACCCTACTCCCTTCTGAGGCACCTCTCTGTAGGTGAAAAGCAAGCATGGTAATAGGACATCCCATCTCCCTTTGAGCTTTTCAGGGAGCCCCATAATCATGCCTTTCAATGTCTTGTTGAACCTCTCAACAAGACCATTGGTTTGTGGGTGATAGGGTGTAGTAAACTTGTACTGCACTCCACACTCTTTCCACATGGTTTTTAGTTAAGCAGACATGAAGTTTGACCCTCTTCCTGAAACCACCTCCTTAGGAAACCCTACCCTGGTGAAGACACCAATGAGGGCCTTGGCTACTGCAGGAGCTGTAGTAGTCCTAAGGGGTATTGCTTCAGGATACCTAGTGGCATGATCCACTACCACTAGTATGAATTTGTTTCCTGATGCTGTGGGAGGTTCAAGTGGACCCACTATGTCCACATCTACCCTTTCAAAGGGAACCCCAACCACTGGTAGTGGAATCAAGGGGGCCTTTGGGTGTCCACCTGTTTTGCCACTGGCTTGGCAGGTAACACAGGAGCTGAGAAACTCCTTTACTTTCTGAGACATCTGGGGCCAGTAAGAGTGGATAACTAGCCTTTCCGAGGTTTTGGTTTGGCCCAGATGTCCAGCTAGGGGAATGCCATGAGCTAAAGTTAGTAGGAACTCCCTGTACTTCTGAGGCATTACCACTCTCCTAGTGGCTCCAGGGTTGGGGTCTCTGGCCTTAGTGTACAGTAGCCCCTCCTCCCAATAGACTCTGTGGGTACCACTGACATCTCCCTTTTCCTGGGTAGCAGCTTGCTGCTGTCATGACTCGGCTACACTCTAACCATCGTAACTGCCAACTACCATTGCACATCACGTACGGTTAGGTAAACTGGCATCATGCTTTAATACCCTTGTTAAAACCCACCCCTGTCCCGTGCATCCTGCACACCATAAGTGTGTTATGACTCTATGTGACGTGTACTTTGTATGAAGAATATCATTGGTATTGCACATGTAAATCATGCCAAGTATGACTGGTGTTGTTGTATTCTGTTATTTGTTTTAGCCATTAGGTAGTGGTTACCTTTGTACATATTTTCGAGGCAAACGATAATGTGCGCTCAATACTGTTTACTTTGAAATGCTGCAGCACTCGCTTTTGTCACATTTGCTGTCAAAATGAGGATAGGCATAATGGGATGCAGTACGTTGGTTGCGCGCTACGTGCAACTCCCTTCTTGGGTGTGGCCATGCTATAAATAGCCACACCCGAGTTCTAGAAGGCGCTTAGTCTTCCATCAACGCTCTAAGGAACAACCAGCCTCGAAATTACTTACCAGCTTTTCACCGCGACTCCCGCCTGGATTCTTCTCGGCTTTGGTGCTCCTCTGAAAACATCACGGTGGGCATTTCAGAGGTTTCCTCGCCATTCCTGAAAGAGAAAGACATCGCGAAAGCTAAGTGAACCATTTCTTTATCTTAAGGTGCCCATCGCAAGACAGCTGCACTTTGAGAATTAAAAGACAATTTTTGGAACACTTTTTTATTTAAGAAAGAAAAGCATTTGAAAGACTTAAAAAGAGACTTTGGCAAAAGCATAAAAGGAAATAATTTAGTTGTTGTAGTTTTTTACATTATATATTTTCCCACAGAAGTGCGTGATGGAACCAATAAACTTGGGGAAAGTGCAAGTAAGTGATTAAAGGCAATACTGTAATGAGCAATTACTAAGTAAGAGAGTATAAAGCGCATACAGGAAATCAAGTAACTTATTTCTTGATCTTTGTTGTTGGCTCACAGGAGACACCACAGAACTAGGTATCAGACTGCACTTCTCAACGACAACTCCCCTCAAGTACGACTAAACGGCATCACAAGACTTCAAGGACGCTACGCTAAACTTCTTACAATCGCAGGTAGGACACGTATTTTTTAGTACATCACTCATTGCGGAAAAGAGACTTGAGCAGTAGTTAAAACGTCCTTTGACATATACGAAACAGTGTTTAATCCTTACCTGTTGCCTCGCAGGTCGACAACAGGAAGACGTCAGCATCCAGTATCCGGCCCACCTCCCTAAACCATATCCCTTAGCCTTTGTGGGTTAAAGCATACACAGGTTATAAGGTAGGGTACAGGGAAGTTGGCTCATAGCGTCTCTGCAAAACTACAATCAAGCACCCTACAGGTAAGAGTGCTTGTCGGACCTTGACAGAAGGCTAAGCCCATGTAAACTCTTTCGCCCAGACGCTATGAATCAAAATCCAGAAGTATCATTGCAGGATATTGCTGCTATATTAGCAAACATTCAGGCAGAAAATGCTGCGCTTCGTAGGGATGTGTCAGCTCTACAAACCACAATGCAAGCTTCCAATATGCAAATCTCTGTTCCCCAGTCTACTACGTGGAGGTTTCCTGCCACCCAGAAACCAATTCTTAAACCACCCACATTTCAACCCACTATGCAGACCCTGCATAGTAGTAGTTCTCCTTCTTCAACCCCAACACAAATTCAAGTGGTAACTCCTGAAACAATACCTTTAGCAACTCCAGAACGATTTTATGGTGATAGCAACAAGTACACTATTTTCTTAAATCAATGCCATTTATATTTTATCGCGAAACCGATGGCGTTTCCTGATGATTCCTCTAAAATTGCCTTTATTCTCTCCTATTTAGGAGGAGATGCAGCTTTATGGTCGGTACCAATTGTAGAAAGAGACGACCCAATTTTATATGATTTAAGAAGATTTAAGAACACTATGAAAAAACTCTTTGCCAAACATGTTTTCGTGCAATCTGCAGATCACGAATTACTGCACTTAAAGCAGGGATCTTCTGACTTGTTGCATTATATCTCCCAATTCAATAGATTAGTGATAGAAGCAGAATGGCCCGAAGAGAAACGACTTTCTCTTTTTTATAAAGGACTCAGAGAGGAGCTAAAAGACATGGTGACTCAGATTTTGGATCCCCCAGAAGATATCGAAGACTTTATTGATCTAGTAGTCAAACTGAACCACAGATTATCAGAGTGTAGGAGTGAGAAAGGAAAAACTGAGCATAAGATGTTCATGTTTAGAGAAAAAACCAGCCCAAAAGGAGAATCAGCATCCAAAGTAGACATGGGGGAACCCATGCAAATTGAAACAATTAGAGGTCCCCTTACCAAAGAAGAAAAAGATAAAAGAAGAAAATTAAATCAATGCCTTTATTGTGGGAAGAAAGGGCAATTTGTAAAAGAATGTCCCAACCGTCCTAACAAACCTAAAGTCAAGACTAGTGAGGTGGCAATAACCCAGCATTCGGAAAACTAATTAGCTCAATGAAAGACGAGGTCAGTTTGTCGAGTGAGCATATTAGTTTGGCCTCCACAGCCCCAGAAGCCTCATATCACCATCTTAGCATTAGGGTAGTATTACAATCTCTGGAAGACAAGGAGCGGTCATGGTCTGTGGACGCTCTCATAGATTCAGGAGCCACAGGCAATTTCAGTGACACACAATTTTTACATGATTTAGGATTAAAAAAGGTACCTAAACTTAAACCTGAAATAGTAAGAGCTGTAGACGGTAAGGAGTTGACATCAGGGTTGATACAGCATCACACAGAGACTCTCATCATGACTAGCTCCACTAAACATAGAGAACATATCACCTTTGACGTCATTGATGCACCACAATTCCGCCTTATTTTGGGGGTTCCTTGGTTAGAACAACACAACCCCAAAATTGACTGGATACAAAAGACCATGCTGTTTGACTCAGACTATTGCCATACGAACTGCCTTCAACATCAGGTATCAGAGCATCTCATACAAGGTTATGACTTTCCAAAGGAATCCAAAAGTATATTATTGTTGGAAGGTGTACCTACTGAATACTCTGATTTAGTGGATGTTTTTGATAAAAAAAAGGCGAATACACTACCACCGCACAGGGATTTTGATTGCCGTATTGATTTAGTACCTGGGGCAACCCTGCCGTGTAGTAGGATATATGCTCTCACAGAAAAAGAAAACGAACATTTACGAGAGTATTTGGATGAATACCTTGCCAACGGTTTTATACGACACTCTAAGTCGCCAGTCTCCTTGCCTCTTTTTTTTATACCATAGAAGGGGGGAGAGTTGCGCACGTGCATCGACTATCGCGCAATAAATAATGTTACTGTCAAAAATAGGTATCCTCTTCCATTAATACCCACACTACTGGACCAAATCAAGGATGCCACCGTTTATACGAAACTGGATTTGCGTGGAGCATACCATCTTGTAAGAGTCAGTGAGGGCGACGAATGGAAAATGGCCTTTCGTACCAAATTTGGCCTTTATGAATATCAAGTTATGCCCTTCGGACTCTGTAACGCTCCAGCAGCATTCCAATTTTTTATAAATGAGGTTTTAAGAGATTTTTTGGATATATGCTGTGTAGTATACATCGACGACATCCTTATTTATTCAAAAACAATGACAGAACATGCACAACAAGTACGAGCCATTCTTCAACAGCTTTAAAAAAATTCCTTGTATGTAAAATTGGAGAAAAGTATGTTTCATACCACCAAAGTAGACTTTTTAGGTTATGTAATCAGTCCTTCAGGTATAGAAATGGACCCTAAGAAGATTCAAGCAGTACTTACTTGGCCAAGTCCCTCTTCCGTGAAACAAATTCAAAGTTTTTAGGGTTTGCCAACTTTTACAGACGCTTTATTCAAAATTTCTCTCAGATTATAACCCCAATCACAAAATTACTACGCAAAAACACTAAGTTTGAATGGAATGACTTAGCTGAGCAAGCTTTTCAGACATTAAAAAAGCAATTTACATCAGCTTCAATTTTAATGCATCCAGATCCATCTTATCCGTTCATAGTAGAAGCTGATGCCTCTCAATTCTCCATCGGGGGTATCTTGTCGCAAAGACACAGAGATACGGGTCAAATGCATCCTATAGCATATTATTCGAGAAAGCTATCACCTGCAGAACAAAATTACGCTATAGCTGATAGAGAACTTCTGGCTATAAAAGCTGTGTTTGAAGAATGGCGACACTACTTGTTAGGAGCTCGACACCCTGTTACAATATATACTGATCATCGTAACTTACAAACATTACGATCAGTAAAAGCTCTTTCCGCTCGTCAACTCCGATGGACTCTCTTTTTTAATGATTATAATTTTATCATTACTTATCGTCCAGGAAAAGACAATAACAAAGCAGATGCTTTATCACGCATAGGACTCAACGAAGATACAAACTTTCCACAAGAACCATCACAGACTATTTTGCCATCACAATGCTTTCAAGTTGGAGCTACCTATAAAGATGTAATAGAAGGAGTTCAGAAAGAACTACAAAACAAAGAAATGCAAGTTTGGCAAGACCAGTATCCTCTGCTTCAGTGGAGGGATAACGTGTTATTCATGAATGAACAAATGTTTGTACCAACTCCCATTCTGCAAAAACAAGTGATACAATTGCATCATGATGCACCTTTGTCGGCTCACCCTGGAGTTACAAAAACCTACCAGTTAATCAAAAGACGATTTTGGTGGCCTTCCATGTTTAAAGATATACAGACCTATGTGGATACCTGTACTATCCGTATACAAAATAAACCATCATATCAAGCCCCCAGTGGTTTATTACTTCCTTTACCGATACCCCCACAACCATGGCATACCGTTTCGCTTGATTTCATAGTAGAACTACCTCGTACAAAAGACGGGTTCACCACTATTCTGACGGTTGTTGATCATTTTACTCGAATGGCACATTTTATACCCCTAAAGAAATTACCGTCAGCAAAGGAAGTAACTCAGATCTTTGCGAATGAAATCATACGACTACATGGAATCCTGTCTGTAGTTGTTTCAGATAGAGGTTCTCAGTTCATTTCCCATTTTTGGCAACATTTAGGTAAATCCTTAAACATGGAAGTCCGTACCTCTTCTAGCTATCACCCCCAGACTGATGGTTTAACAGAGCGCACAAATCAAACCATAGAACAATATTTGCGTTGCACATTATCTGATTGCAATCAAGAATGGGCGGATGTTTTGTGGATTTTAGAATTCGCTTATAATAACATGGATCATTCGTCTAGAGACATGTCCCCATTCTTTTGTGCAAATGGTTTTCATCCCAAAAATATTCCTGGTCACTCTACCACTCCTTTGTTAACACCATCTGTATGTGCATATGTAAAAAATTTAGTTTCCATTCAAAAACAAGCTCATTTTCATTTGGCAAAAGCAAAAGAAAACCAGAAACTTGTAACTGATGTACATAGATCCACACAACCCTCCTATTCAGTAGGAGATAAAGTATGGTTATCTACCAGACATTTACACATTAAAAGTAATAAGAAATTCTGTCCCCGGTTTATTGGTCCGTTTACCATAGAAAAAATCATCAACCCAGTAAGTGTAAGGTTGACACTTCCTTCTACGTACCGATTTCATCCTGTCTTCCATGTCTCATTAGTAAAACCATTCAATCCCGAAACTCGTACTACACTAACTCCACCCTCAGTTGAGGTCGATGGTGTGCCTGAATTCGAAGTAAAAGCTGTCCTTGACTCAAAACTAATTCGAGGCAAGTTGTACTATTTAGTAGACTGGAAGGGTTACGGTCCTGAAGAACGATCATGGGAACCCCTTGCCAACTTAGAGAATGCACCAAGAATGGTAAAGTCTTTTCATTCTCGCTACCCTGATAAACCCAAACCTATTCCTTTGGTCTTTGGGGGGATTTTGCGAGGGGGGTACTGTCATGACTCCGCTACGCTCTAACCATCGTACCTGCCAACTACCATTGCACATCACGTACGGTTAGGCAAACTGGCATCATGTTTTAATACCCTTGTTAAAACCCACCCCTGTCCTGTGCAACCTGCACACCATAAGTGTGTTATGACTCTATGTGACGTGTACTTTGTATGATGAATATCACTGGTTTTGTACATGTAAATCATGCCAAGTATGACTGGTGTTGTTGTATTCTGTTATTTGTTTTAGCCATTAAGTAGTGGTTACCTTTGTACATATTTTCGAGGCAAACAATAATGTGCGCTCAATACTGTTTACTTTGAAATGCTGCAGCACTCGCTTTTGTCACTGTTTGCAGTCAAAATGAGGATCGGCATAATGGGATGCAGTACGTTGGTTGCGTGCTACGTGCAACTCCCTTCTTTGGTGTGGCCGTGCTATAGATAGCCACACCCGAGTTGTAGAAGGCGCTTAGCCTTCCATCAACGCTCTAAGGAACAACCAGCCTCGAAATTACTTACCAGCTTTTCACCGCGACTCCCGCCTGGATTCTTCTCGGCTTTGGTGCTCCTCTGAAAACATCACGGTGGGCATTTCGGAGGTTTCCTCGCCGTTCCTGAAAGAGAAAGACATTGCGAAAGCTAAGTGAACCATTTCTTTATCTTAAGGCGCCCATCGCAAGACAGCTGCACTTTGAGAATTAAAAGACAATTTTTGGAACGCTTTTTTATTTAAGAAAGAAAAACATTTGAAAGACTTAAAAAGAGACTTTGGCAAAAGCATAAAAGGAAATGATTTAGTTGTTGTAGTTTGTTACATTAAATATTTTCCCACAGAAGTGCGTGATGGAACCAATAAACTTGGGGAAAGTGCAAGTAAGTGATTAAAGGCAATACTGTAATGAGCAATTACTAAGTAAGAGAGTATAAAGCGCATACAGGAAATCAAGTAACTTATTTCTTGATCTTTGTTGTTGGCTCACAGGAGACACCACAGAACTAGGTATCAGACTGCACTTCTCAACGACAACTCCCCTCAAGTACGACTAAACGGCATCACAAGACTTCAAGGACGCTACGCTAAACTTCTTACAATCGCAGGTAGGACACGTATTTTTTAGTACATCACTCATTGCGGAAAAGAGACTTGAGCAGTAGTTAAAACGTCCTTTGACATATACGAAACAGTGTTTAATCCTTACCTGTTGCCTCGCAGGTCGACAACAGGAAGACGTCAGCGTCCAGGATCCGGCCCTCCTCCCTAAACCTTATCCCTTAGCCTTAGTGGGTTAAAGCATACACAGGTTATAAGGTAGGGTACATGGAAGTTGGCTCATAGCGTCTCTGCGAAACTACAATCAAGCACCCTACAGGTAAGAGTGCTTGTTGGACCTTGACAGCTGCCTCAGGTTTCAAGAGTTGGACAGTCCTGCTGTCGAAGGCACAGCTCTTTCCTAGAGGGCCCCCCTGGGCCTAAGAGTTCAAACTGGTAAGGGTCAAGCTCCATGGGCTCAGTTCCCTCTGGGGTGTCCAAGTCCTCTCCCTGAGGAGAGGGGTCCTGATCCTTTTGCTGTACAGAAGCTGGTTTCCCAGTTTTCTTGCCTTTCCTCTTGGAAGGTTGGGCCATACTTTCAGACTCCAACACTTCTTATTCACCCTGCTTTCGAGTCTGTGCTCTTGTTTTCACACATACAATCTCAGGGATGTCCAGAATTGCTGCATGTGTTTTTAATTCTACCTCTACAGTCTAATGTCACCATAGCCATTGCATGGTTAGTAGTAACACTGTCAGCATTGGTGACTGGGTAAGTTTTCCCAATCAGGTATTGCTCTGGGGAAACCAGTGTATCTCTCACCATACTGACACTGGCACCTGTATCCTTCAGGGCTACTATTCTAGTCCCATTGATCCAAGGGTATTGCAAGTACTTCTTTAAGTTGGGTGGCCACACAGCTAAAGTGGCAAACTCAACTTTCCCTTCTGTGACTAGAACTGCTTCAGTGTGCAACCCGATTTGCTCTTGGCACACTGCTGATCCCATCTGAAGACTGGTTACACCAAGAGTAGCTGTAGGAGGACTAGGGGGCTTCTTGTTAGGACAAGTAGCATCTCCAGTTAAGTGTCACAACTTCTTACAGTTGTTACACCAGGCTTTTGAGGGATCTAAGTTCTTTCCCCTGTACATATTATTGTACTGGGAAGAGTTTTGGGTCCCACCCCTCTGTGCAGGTTTTTGGGGCCCTTTTGAAGACTCAGGCTTTTTAACTTGGGGATTCTCACCACCTTTCCTGTGGGGAGGTTTTTTAACCCCTTTCTTTTGGCCACCCCCAGTGGTTGTTTTTGTCACCCTTGTCTTGACCCAGTGGTCTGCCTTCTTTCCCAATTCTTGGGAATAAATTAGACATAGGTCTACCAAATGCTGATGTAAGTTTTGATTAGTGCAATTACTTAAAATATGTTCTTTCATAAACAAATTGTAAAGTCCATTGAAATCATGCACATTGGGTCCAGTTAACCAACCATCTAGTGTCTTAACTGAGTAGTCAACGAAGTCAATCCAGGATTGGTTCTGGGTTTTGTGAGCCCCCCTGAATCTAATTCTGTATTCCTCAGTTGTGAGCCCAAAGCCCTCAATCAGAGTTCTCTTCATGATGTCATAAGACCCAGCATCTGCCCCTGTAAGGGTCAGGAGTCTGTCCCTGCAGTTACCAGAAAACAGTTCCCAAAGGAGTGCCCCCCAGTGTGACTCTTCACTTTTCTCATTTCACAGGCCCTCTCAAAAGCTGTGAACCATTTTGTGATATCATCACTCTCTTCATATTTAGGGACAATCCCTTTGGGGATTTTAGGATCATAAGATTGCTCTTTATCCTTATTAAGTAAATTGCTGTCACCATTGATGGGTGCTAGGCCCATCTCTGCTCTCTCTTTCTCTAGAGCCAGGAGTCTGGTCTCTAGATCCAATCTTTTGGTCAACCTTGCTAGCAGGTTGTCCTCCTCATTGAGGCTGTCCTCAATGTCCTCAGTAGCACCTGGTCCACCAGTGTGGACTCTAGGTGCTGAGAGGTTTATTCTTGGAGTCAGGGCCACTGGGGCCCTTTTCTCCCTATGAAGTGGGTATGGGAGTTGGACAGTATCCTCATCCCCTCCATCTTCTTCCTTATCTGAAAGGTCTTCACCATTCTCAGAGGGATGGTCCTTAGCATACCGAGCCAACAGATCCTGGGGCTTTTGTTTGGTGGGATGGGACCCCATGGTAAAAGTTTTAATTTTGCATAGGGACTTTAACTGCTTAAAAGCTAAGTGGAGGTAAGGGATGAGGTGAAGCTCCTCAACCTGGTCCTCTATGCCATTGTGGTTATCTTCACTAACAGCTGGGTTCTTGTTAAGAGACATAGTTAAAAAACGTATAACCCCTCTTATCCTAGCTAAAGTGAACTTTTATTTTTCAAAAATTCTAAAGGGACTTAACCAAGGCCCTTAGAAGACTTTTAGTAATTTGGAAACATTTTGTCAATTCAAAAAAATCAGAATTCTAAAGACAATTTAAGAGTTCTGTTGTGCGATCAGGTGGTAACCAAGTTAGTCCAACAAATGCAGAGTTGTATATCCCACCGCTGATCCACCAATGTAGGAAGCTGGCTCTGTATATACTATACCAAAATGAGGTATAGTGTGCACAGAGTCCAGTGGAACCCCAAAGGTAGGCAGAGGTAAAAGTAGATAGCACCTTACTCTCTATTTGTGGTAGTGTGGGCGAGCAGTAAGGCTGTATCAGAGGGTAGTGTTAAGCATTTGTTGTACACACTCAATCAGCAAATGATGTCACACACTCAAAGACTGAACTCAGACTAATTTTGTTTGTATCAAAAATAGTGTTAACTTATTTTAGTTCTAGAACCAAGCAAAGCCTGGCACAGGTAAGTGAAATAAATGCTTTGCAAAATATTATGCAGTTTTCACAAGTGAATGCACATTCAAATGCAGTTGTTTGAAATACAGGTAAGTCAAGGTATTGAAATTAGTGCACAGATTACTTTTTAGTTACTTTTAGGTTACTTTATAGATTACTTTTTCTACTCAGTGTGATATCCCTAGATATCACACTGGGACATTTCCTAGAGAAAGGTAAGTAAAAACAGTTTTGCACTATTTCACTTTTTAGGTTTCCATGCAAATCAACTCCACACTTAGAACATTTTTCATCGCAAACAGTCAATAGGTTCGTCTGGAGAGAAATGAAGTTAACAGTTACCAGATAAGTACTCGGTCTTTGGGGCTGAGTTCCTGGGGTTAGAACAAGGGTTCCCCCAGGGTCAAGGATGCACTCTCGTTAAACCCTCAGCGGCACTAGGGTGGCCGGTTGTAGAGTGCTGAGGCCCAATGTTATCCAATGGGGGTTAGGGGGCCTCCGGTTGGTGGCAGCTTATGAGCAGGCCACTGGATTGTGGGAGCAAAGCTCCTGGTGTTAGGCTCAGGGCAAATGGGGATCCTGTTTAGCACAAAAATTGCACCCGCAGCCGCGCAAGGGTGGCTGGGTGCAGAGTGCTGTTTTCGGGTCGAGTGCCCTGTTGGTTTCAATGGGGATTCTCAGGTTTCAACAAAGACTGCAGGCTCGGGGACGGAGATCTTCTGGAGGTGACCACTGGTTGGAGAGGTAAGCTGGGATGCCTGGGGATGCTGGGACACCGTGGGTTGGGCCACCTAAGGCCGTGGGGCTTCGGGTGCAGGGGTGTCTTTAGGCGTCGAGTTTCTCTTACCAGCTCCGGTCGAGGTCGGGGAAGTCTCCAGAAAGAGGCTGCAGGCTTCGCTGGGAGATTCGAGGCAGGTCCAAGATCACCAGATCTTGGGTCAGAATCACCGGGGAGACCTCCTTGTGGTGTTGGGCCACTCGAACTCGGGCCGTGGGCAACGGGTGCAGAGCGATGCAGACTCGCAGGTTTTGCCGGAGCTGGAGTCTGTTGGTGAACAAATCCAGTGTTCACGGGAGACAAAGTCTTTTCCTTGGAAGGCTGGGCAGGTCCTCGGGGTTCTTGAGGTTGCTGGCTGCAGGACAGACCGGAGTTTCGCTTCTGCAGGTCCGAGGTGGGGACAGGCAGGTAGGGCTGGGGCCTGATATTTGTGCTTCACCTCGCCTCCCCCACCTAAAACATCCAAACGATGGCGGTGAGACCATCACTGACAGGCTGTCAGTGGCGGTCTCACCGTCATCGTAATCAGCCCCTAAGTCCAGACAATTTCATCACTTCCATCTTTCAGTACTTCGCGCATAAATAAGCAGCTGTAATTTCTCGTTTTTGATTTTGATTCGTATAGTTCCCGTGTTACTCTTTTACCATCCTAATTTGTTTAAATATCTCCACTGAATGTGGTGTGAACATAGGTCTTAAGGACCTCTCTGCAATGCATGTGTTCTAATTCATACTTCACAAAAGATCAACAAAGCTCGTGTACTTGCCTGAGCTGTCACCACTGGGTGCTCTTCTAATTGGGGCCTTATAATGTGCTATGGTTTTAGCCAATGCATTTTCATACATAATTAGGTTATTACAGTGGATTACAGTGTTTAAAGGTGTTAGAATTGAAAAATTCATGTTTGCGCATTGTTCTATGTATGTTAGCATTCGCAGCTGCATTTTCTATGTCGGTGCCATTTTGAGTTATAATTGAAACTTATTCTTCGCTATTTCCGAGAAAAGGCCTCTGTTGAGTTGTGTTTCTCCAAGGCTAAGTTTTGCTTCACTAGTGAATACACTGTTCTTATTAGTGCATACCTTTCCCTCTAGATAGAGGCCTTCTCCCACTTGTCTAGTGGCGGGCACGGGCAGTGCAACCTTGAGTAATAGATAGTGTGTGCCCGGCCTCAGAATCGAAACTTATTTTCTGTACTTCACTGTTTTGCTGCATCTCCTTGGAAAATTCCACAGTGGGCGTGCCTTCATTGGTTCTGAAATGTACATAATGTATCTTTATGCTTGCTGAAGTTAGTCCCTCTGCAGCACTCCTAGCGACTGGGCAGACTGAGTTCCACTCTGAGTGTACCTGAATAAACAGATGTTGGTTTGTATTCTCTACTGTCTGACCGACTCTTCATTTGGTATGGAAGGCTGAGAGGTGGTTGTGAGTGACCCGGGTGACCCTAATTGGGCCACTTCCTTCAGTTGGCGCCCGAACATGGACTCCTTCGGGTGAGTGACCCATCCCCTTCCGCGGACGGGGGGAGGCTGAGGCAATCATCGGGTCGGACTGACGGTTCAGGGATCCCAGTATGAGGAGCATTGATTGCTTGCAGCTGCCCTTTCCATCCTTCCGGATGGTGCCTTGCCCAGCAGTCATCCCAACTGGAGTCCTAAATGGCGAAACCCCTAGATCTGACCGTTTGGTCTGAAGAGTCGGCACTGGAGAATTAGTTCGCTTGACCTGCATATATCAGGTGAGTTTGTTTTGGTTCTTTGTGGATATGGTACCATTTTGGTTTGAATTTGTTATGGTCTGAGGACCGTCTTTGGGATAAAAGCATTTGCAATTGCTTTGCCATGCATAAATAGTGAACTTGTTTTCTTTTGAGAATGCCTGGTATCAGTAAACTGTTTTCTTTGTGCTATCGCTGTTGTTCTGCAGATGCTCGATTGGAAGAAGCTCAGCCGGCGCCCCCAGAAGGCACTCCTAATTTTGATATGTATGTGAAGCATGGTCTTGGCCCTATTATGTTTAGTACATTATGGCACAAATATACGAGGGACAATGCCAAGTTTCAGTGGCTGTTGACGGGCACTTTCAATGAACAAAACATTGGGTATTTACAGGAACAGTTTTTCAAGAGACGAAGTAGACAGTCTATGTTTGATTCCCTCAGAACGTGGCAGAAAGCAGCTAGGCAGAGACGATTGAAGACGGAGAAAGAGGCACGGAAAGGGAGGATGCAGACGCTGACTCAGAAAGCTGTAGCATATTATAGAGCAAAACAGGAGAAGGGAGTTGAATATGAAGATAGGAGATTTCGATTGCATAGTGATAAATCGTATATGGCCCAGGAGGAAACTGATACTTTTGTGGAAGAATTGTTAGACACCCGAGCCCCATCCCCATATGCCCCGCAAAGGATATATCCCACTGTACCTGTACCATCACAGCTGCCTGTTACAGCAGTTCCCTGTCCCTGTATCTACTGCTGTCATCTGGACGGCTGTGGCTTTGGCTTCTCCTCCTCCTCCTCCTTCTTTGCCGCCTGTGGCAACTGTGACTGTTAGCACCCCTATCACACCTATTGTCTCGGCATCCCTGTCTCCAGCTCTTTCTCCTGCCGCGCACCCGCCTGCGACGATCCTACCTGGTACTTCTGTTGTTTCTTCCTCTATGGTTTTTCATCCCCCGATATCTTTAAGTAGTGAAACTCCAGTTGGTGGATTTGAGGATAGAGACTTGACAAAATTTAAGGAGCGTATGGACCCGTTTGTTCGATCTGAGGTGGGGGGTGAGGTGAAGAAGGTAGTAGCTAATGAGGCTGTGCAGTGGGCTCATAATTCCACTTACAGTGTGGAGGATGTTTGGGGTGTGATGAAAGATTATGAGCCTTTTATACAGCAGCTTGCTCTTAAACATATGTCCTCTAAGTTGATTGGCCTTTGGCAGCAACATTTTGGGGACGACGCTCCACAAATTTTGTTCGATATTAAAGATCGCATGTATGCCAGTGGTTTGGACCCAGGCCAAGTTTTTGGGAACATTACCACGTTGGTTGCCTATAGGGGAAGGTTGCATGAGAAGAGTCCTACCACAGTATCTCAGTTTCCGATGTGAGAGGTTCATCCAATATATCGCCCAGAAATACCAGAGTTAATGGACCAGCTCGGTAATGTTACCAGACCGGGTGTAGCGGCCCGTTTTCAGGAACAATGGGTATATACTCCATGGAAGAGGAGTGAGGTTCTATCCCTTAAAGCTCATTCGCCCGACCCCAGGAAAAATCCTACTGCTCATTATAAAGAATTGACTGAAGCTGCCTCTTCTACAGTAATGACTCTTGCTGATATCGAGCTGTTCTTTGGTCTCCTTGTTCCGGTTGATATTTGGAGACAGGTTCATACTCAAGACCATGTTGCAGAGCTGGGTGGTACATGGGATGTGATTAAAGGATGAGATCAGGAAATAAAGCCAGGTGATAAGCCCCGAGCTGAGATATTTGCTTTGCCAGGTCGCATTATTACAAATATGCACTCCCTTATTCCGCCAAGGAAAGTAAGTTGGGATAAGCTGACGGCTTGTCGACACAAGAAAGATGAAAGTGTCTCTGATTTTTTCACTCGGTATGAAGATACGTTTTTGGATTATAGTGGACAGGATATGTCTATTGAGAGGGGTGTTCGCTTGTTTGTCGATAGGTTTGTTTCTAACCTACTTCCTGAAATTGCAACTCATTTGAAGGCGTCTGAGAGTACCGGTACCACCTCTTCCCCTTCTGTTATTTTGAATATGGCTCAATATTATGAGCATCGAGATCAGGAAGAGAAGGAAAAGACAGATAAAAGGAATAAGGATTTAAAGACGAAGGTGCTGTTGCAGCAAGCCTATAGAGGGAATGGTAGAGGACGTGGTGGTCCTGCTAGACAGCTTCCATGCACTAGTAGGCAGTCCACCACGACTCCTTTGGTGCCAAATAAGTGTGCATATTGTACGGAAGAGGGTCATTGGCGTTGCGAGTTTCCAGCTCTTTTAGAAAAGGTGGCAGTCCCTAGCGGGCGAGGTCCTCGGGGACGAAGTCGAGGGACCGATAGGGCTCAGAGTGCTGCGGTCTCACAAGGTCGTTCTGATAACAATTATTTTGATGACCCTCGTGATGGACAGTATTACCATGATGATTATGATATGGATGAGGTGAAAGGAATGTCTTACAGCTAGGACAGCCAAGGACAGAGTGAGGGACCAGTTCCGATACCTGTAGATCAGCGTGGTCCTTATGTCACCACTGATTTGAATGGCTCGACTAATTTTTGGTGGATACAGGAGCAACGAAGAGTTCTGTTTCTCGATTTTTGGTCCCTGGGGCAGCTCTGTCTGGCCATAATAATATTTCGGTAGGTTTTTCAGGAGTACTGGTTGTAAGCTCCATTTCACGACCCCTTGCATTGTCTATTGGTCCTTTTACTTTCTCCATTTTTGTTGACATCCGATTGTGGTGAGAATTTGATGGGTTTGGACTTGTTGAAGAAATTGCATGCTACTATTTATTGTTCCCCGGAAGGTGTTTATATGATTATTGGCCCAAATGTGAGTACTAGACAGTGCCTGTCTCTCCCTCTTCCTGCCGAATTTGCTGACATACCATCCACTCTATGGGTGACGGGTGATACAGATGTGGGACTGCTGCATATTCCACTAGTTTCGATCCAGGTTAAAGATAATGTTGTTTTGCCTCATATTCCTCAGTATAAAATACCTCAGGTGGGAGAACGGGCCCTTTTACAAATTATTCAGGATTTGATATGCAAAGGAGTAGTTGAGGAGATGTCTGCTAATATTTGTAATAGTCCCAGTCTTCCGATTCTTAAATGGACACCATCAGGTTCCCCTGATGATCATGAAGATGTTTAGCATTTTGTAATTGATTTGCGTGAAGTTAATAAAATAGTGATTCCCCAGTTTCCAGTGGTTCCAGATATTACCACACTTTTGAAGATGATCCCTTCCACTGCCAAATTCTTTTCTGTCATTGATTTGAAAAACGCGTTCTTCAGTATTCCTATTCATCCAGAGTGCAGATATCTGTTTGGGTTCACCCTAGCTGGTAGGAGCTTTAGGTTCTGTCGAGCTCCTCAGGGTAATACAGAGAGTCCGAGCATTTATAGCCAGGCATTGAAAGGTCAGTTGGATTCCTTGTCGCTTCCCACAGGTAATGTATTGGTGCAGTATGTTGATGATCTCCTTATTGCTTCTGATACCGAACAAGATTGTAAAGACAGTACAGTTAAGTTATTGCTACATTTTGCTCAGCATGGACATAAAGTTTCTCTTTCTAAATTTCAGTATTGTCGACAGGAGGTCACCTACTTAGGTCACCTACTGTCGAAGGAGGGTAGGAGGATGACCCCTGAGCGCATCAGTATCATTGTTAAAATACGTATTCCACAGACTCAGAAAGATGTGCGCTCTTTTATAGGTATAACTTCCTACTGTTGGCAGTGGATACCTAACTACTCCCTACTAATCAAACCCTTGCTTGCCTTAACAACGAAAGAAGTGCATGAGCCTTTGCCTTGGATGCCTGAATGTCAGCAGTCTTTTGAGCAATTGAAAATGGCGCTTTGCTCGGCTCCAGTACTTGGCACCCCTAATTACGGCAAACCGTTTGTGTTGTACGTGCATGAGATGGCTGGTTGTGCGCTTTTTGTCCTAACACAAAAATTTGGAGATAAGCAACGGCCGTGGGCTCATTTCTCTGCTGTCCTTGATCCAGTCGCGAGAGCCCTCCTAAGTTGTCTAAGAGCGGTCGGGGCCGTGGCCACTTCGATCAGACAATCGGCTGGACTTGTACTGGATACTGACCTCACAGCCATGATACCCCATGCAGTGGATACACTTCTGAATAAGACAAAGACACAGCACCTCACCAGTGCACGTCTTACTGGCTATGAATTTACATTGTTTGCTAAACATATCACGATCAAAAGATGTGCTACTCTGAATCCAGCCACGTTACTAGCCCTCCCTTCCGAGAGTGATGAAGTCGACAAACATGACTGTATCTTCCGGACGGAAGAAGAGACGAAAGGACGGGTAGACTTGACTGACGTTCCCTTATCTGACCCACAAGGCAAACTATATGTTGATGGCGCTTGTTTCAAATTAGCAGATGGCACTACAACGGTAGTAACGTGGCGGACGCGCGCGAGGAAGCTGAACACTCGCTGCTCCTGATAGCCTGAATTTCGGTCGAAAATTGCCTATTTTCTGTTTCGCTAAACTTGGCTTTTTACTGTGTGCTTTTACTGTGCGCTCGCCGAATAGCTCTTTTTAATTCTTTTTTAATCGCACTTACCTTACATACAGCCGGTCCCCGGTCCACCGCGGGTTCATCCCGATTGATGTGGAGGGATTAGGCTACTTCCGGTCGCAAGGAGGTTGGCGTTCTAGCGGCCCCTACCTCCCGCGATAAAAACCAGATGCCTTCCACAACGCGCAGCGGACGCGCACGAGGAAGCTGAATACTCGCTGCTCCTGATGATAAAAACCGGATGCCTTGCATAACGCGCAGCGGATGCGCGTGAGGAAGCTGAACACTCGCTGCTCCTGATAGCCTGAATTTGGGTAGAAAATTGCCTATTTACTGTTTCGCTAAACTTGCCTAAACTTGGCTTTTTACTGTGTGCTTTTACTGTGTGCTCGACGAATAGCTCTTTTTAATTCTTTTTTAATCCCACTTACCTTACATACAGCCGGTCCCCGGTCCACCGCGAGTTCATCCCGATTGATGTGGAGGGATTAGGCTACTTCCGGTCGCGAGGAGGTTGGCGTTCTAGCGGCCCCTACCTCCCACGATAAAAACCGGATGCCTTGCACAAAGGGCAGCGGACGCGCGCGAGGAAGCTGAACACTCGCTGCTCCTGATAGCCTGAATTTGGGTAGAAAATTGCCTATTTACTGTTTCGCTAAACTTGCCTAAACTTGGCTTTTTACTGTGTGCTTTTACTGTGTGCTCGCCGAATAGCTCTTTTTAATTCTTTTTTAATCGCACTTACCTTACATACAGCCGGTCCCCGGTCCACCGCGGGTTCATCCCGATTGATGTGGAGGGATTAGGCTACTTCCGGTCGCAAGGAGGTTGGCGTTCTAGCAGCCCTTACCTCCTGCGATAAAAACCGGATGCCTTGCACAACGCGCAGCGGACGCGCGCAGCGGGCGCCCCAAAGGCAAGCCCGTCTGCGCCCGTCCGCACCCAGATGGGACCAGGGGCCACTACCCCAGGCCAAAAATCATTAAAACACCTTTTCCAAATAAGATATACCCCCGCACAGCTGCTGAACTATTGCAGTATGCCCCAGTCTGAGTGTAAGTGTCTCGACCCACTGGATGAAGCTACTAAATGCCCTTGCTGTAGCTTTAAATTTGACAAATCACCTCCAAGAGAGCTGAGTAGCTCACTTAATGCGAATATTTCTCCCCCACAGGACAATTGTCCCTCACTACGCTGCAAACCCACTAGTACGGCCTTCACCTTCTGGAATATTAATTGTCGCTCCCTCCCCAAACATAAAATAGACGTCTTTGACCTATTAAGTAGTGAACAGCCTGATGCCATCTTCCTAACTTAAACATGGCTGAATACGAGCTCGGGCCCGGATGTGGCTTTTGCTTTACCCGCTAACTACGCTATAGTTAGGATAGATAGAGAACTCAAGATAGGGGGTGGTGTTGCCATAATTTAAAAAAATCGCACTCATGTAAATTAGAAGCACTCCCTTTAAGGGATGCGAGGCAGGCCTTTTTAAACTTGTGCTGACCCCTCACTTTACCATATCTGGTATTCTTGTCTATCGCCCCCCTGGCCCGTCGGCCCCCTGGGCTGGCTCATTTACGGAGTTAATCTCCCCTCATCTCCTTAAGGCGGCTAACTTTACTATCCTGGGTGACCTTAACATTCACTTGGACAACCCTACCTGTTCCATCAGTAGCATACTGATTGCCGACCTTGCAGCAATGAATCTGCCGCTTTGTAATACGGGTCCTACTCATATGGCAGGCCATCTACTGGATCCCATATTTTCCAACGTGTCTGATATCCAATGTCTACCATCTCTCCCGTTATGCTGGTCAGATCACTTTACAGTCAAATTTTACTGCACTGTCCCAGTCTATCTGACCTCAGCCACTTTTGGTGCACAGCAGAACTCTAGGAATTGGAGCAAATTGGATATGACATCTTTCAATAAGCTCCTTTCCGATAGTGCCCCGTTTATTCCTCAAGTTTCAACCTCCTCCTCAGACACAATCCTTAATTGGATTTCCAAAGCAATTGACAATTGTCTCCCTATCTCAACCAAAAAGACATACAATCAACGCTCTCCTGCCCCTTGGTTTACGGAACAATTAAAAGTAGAAAAAACAAAATGTAAAACCCTAGAAAGGCATTGGAGGAGAAATTATGCAACTGACTCCAAATTAAAATATAAAAAGGCCTTAAAAGAATATCAAGCCCTTTGCAAATCTGCTCGCGCAAGCTATGTTGCCTCCACCACTTCCAATGCACAGAATTGTTCGCGAACCTTGTTCACAATGGTTAAAAAACTATCAGGTTCAGACACTCAACCCACGCCTCCAGCGTTAGATAGATCTCAGTGCGATGACCTCGCTAATTTCTTTGTGAACAAAGTAAAGCATATTCACTCTATGCTTAGTAGCTCTCAGACAGTCATGTCTACGCAGCAAAAATACAGTCCTGAGTCCATTGATATGATAGAACCCACCAACAAACTACAATCTTGATCACTATTAGATGTTAATTCATTCAAGAAAATTCTAGGTAGTATTAAATCAGGTTCCCCTCGGGACCCTCTACCTTCCACGGTATTGCAACAACTTGACACGTCTTCTCTTAAATTAATCATGGACCTTCTTAACGCCTCCATACAGGAAGCAATTGTTCTACCTGAATGGAAGCACGCCATGATCCTCCCGCTGCTGAAGAAGGCCAACACTGACCCTGCCCAACCTTCCAACTTTAGGCCCATCTCCCTAGTTCCGATATACTCCAAAATTTTGGAAAAGCATATCAACTCTCAACTTACACAGTTCGTTGAATCCTCCAATTTCCTACATGGATCCCAGTCCGGATTTAGAACTGGCTTCTCAACAGAGACAACTCTACTGGGTGTCACTGAAATGCTGAGACATTACTTGGATATGGGGGATACAGCAGCCCTCATATTACTCGACTTAAGCGCTGCTTTTGACACGGTGTCCCACACCGTGTTAATAAAATCCCTCCAATCCCTCGGTATTTCTGGCTCAGCATTGGACTGGCTGACATCCTTTCTTACCAATCGTACATTTCAAATTTTTTCTTCTGCTGCTAACTCCAAACCTCATCCTTCCCCCTTTAGGGTCCCCCAGGGCTCTATTCTTAGCCTGCTGCTTTTTAATATCTACGTCAAACCACTTGCAACCATCGCAGAGGAGGATGGGTTGTCCCTTTTTTCTTACGCGGACGACACCCAGATTATCTTCTTGCTTTCTGCTGAGAAGGCATCTGGTCCATCAGTTCTTCAGAACGGCCTAAGACAAATTGCAGCATGGATGCAGATTAACATGCTCAAACTTAATGGCGATAAGACTGAGGTCCCCATTCTGGGGAAAAATAAAGATCTATGGGGTCCCCAGCATTGGCCCACCGAAATGGGAGCCCCACCTCTACCCACCCAACAAGTCCGCAATCTAGGCTTCATTATTGACAATCAGCTGTCTATGAGACAGCAAGCAGTAAAGGTTGCGGCTACCTGCTTTACTGTATTAAAATGGCTGAAAAAAATTGTCTGGATGCTTCCTTACTCCACACAAAGTACCGTGGTCCAGGCGCTCGTGACCTCAAAAATAGACTATGGCAACATCCTTTATCTAGGGGCCAACAAGGATGTATTACATATGCTGCAGATGGTACAGAACGCTGTGGCCAGAGTATATTCCCAAAGCTACTTCCATCTCTAGCTATCTACGTGATCTTCACTGACTAAAAGTGGAAAGCTGAGTTAAGTTCAAAGCCTTGAGCTTCTTATTTAAGATCAAGTTCGGCACTGCTCCCCAATACCTGCAAGCCTTAGCCCAGCCCTACCAACCTTCACGCCTGCTACGCTCCACAACCCAGGAACATTTTTTGATTCCCAGGGTTAGACTTTCACGGATGGGCGGCCGCTCGTTCGCCTTTCTTGGCCCTACTCAATGGCACATTCTCCCTGCATCCCTTCGTCACGAAACAAGCTTTGCAAACTTTCGCAAAGGTTTAAAGACATGGCTGTTCAACCAATAATACCATCACTATCCTTTTCACTCTTCAGGCTGGCGCTGGGAAACCCTTTTTGGGTAGCTGTGCACCTTACAAAAGTAATTTAACATAACATAACTGCGGCTTATGCTATTACCACACTGCGTACAGTAGTAGAGACATCACGAGTCCCTTATCAGTTTGCTCAAGCTGCTGAGCTCCCTGCCCTTATTCGAGCTTGCGAATTGAGTGAGGGGCTGGTTGTCAATATCTATACTGACAGCCAGTATGCCTTTGGGGTCACGCATAATTTTGGGCGACTCTGGGCTGAGAGAGGGTTCCTTACTTTCTATGGCACCAGAATCCAGCATGGGCACCTCATATTGAGGCATTTGTCCACTTTAACGCTCCCCAAGAAATTGGCCATAGTGAAGTGTAGTGCCCACCGGAAGGTCACCGATGATGTAGGTAAGGGAAATGCTTTTGCAGATTAGACAGCTAAGGAAACAGCTTGGACAAAGATGAAAAGAATGTATGTAGCAGGTCCAGCTAGGTGGGTGCCTCAGGTTGTCATGTTCGAGGACACCCTTGAAAATGTAAAAGAGATACAAAGTGAAGCCACAGTAGAAGAGTTAGCAGTGTGGCAGGAAAGTACAGCACAATTGAACGATGAGGGATGTTGGATTGATAAGTCAGGGAAGCAGAGATGGATGTTGCCCGATGCATATGTTCTCCCTGTGGTTACGATGGCCCATGGTCCATCCCATATTAGTGCTAAGGGTATTTGCAAGTTGTTGGACCCTGTATGGCAGAATGACAATATCCCTAAGACAGCTGCACATCTAGTGAAGTACTGTATGGTGTGCATGATGCACAATCCTGGAAATGGTACTCCTACACCGCCTAGTAATTTTGCACCGCCTACTTTTCCTTTTGAAGTCCGTCAAATGGACTATATTGAACTAGAGAGATGTGAGAATTTGAAGTATGTTTTGGTGGTTGTCTGTGGATTTAGTAAATGGGTTGAGGCTTATCCCACTAAAGACAATACAGCCATTACGACTGCAAAGGTACTCCTGAAGGAGTTCTTTTGTCGTTTCGGCTTGCCCCGATTGAATTGGAATGATAACGGAAGTCATTTTAATGCAAAAGTGATCCAATTGAATTGTGATGGTTTACACATAAAGAAAAAGTTCCATGCTGCCAATCATCCTCAGTCAGCAGGTTTGGTTGAGAAGTACAATGGTACTCTCAAGCTCAAACTGGCAAAAATTCAGGAGACCACAGGGTTAAAGTGGCCAGATGCTTTACCGTTAGCTCTTTTGTCAACAAGAACAACAGCACATTCTAGGACAGGATTGTCACCGTATGAGGTCGTGTTCGGGCACCCGGCAAATGTCTGGGGCGTCCCACGACCTCAGCAGTTTTCTGATATTGAGTACCCACTGTTGCTTGATTATCTCGGCCAGTTAACAGAAAGTTTGTGTTCTATTCACCAACAGGTCCGGGATACCCTACCAGCCACACCAGAGGGGCCTGGCCAAGAGATTCAGCCTGGTGACTTTGTTCTCATCAAGAACTTCCAGAGGAGGAAAAGTTTGGAGCCGCATTGGAAGGGGCCAGAACAAGTCCTGTTGGCAACGCGCCCCGCAGTACAGGTCGCCGGCCATAAGAACTGGATTCAGGCTACTCGTTGTCGCCGGATTCCTTTGCCCCTGCCCTATGACCAGTGGGTGAAGGACGGGATTGGGGACTCTGAGTGCGAGACAGTGCCTCATTTTGTCTCCTTCAGTGATGCCAAACTGACCTGGACACGAACAGACAAGGAAAATGATGATGTGTTGAATGCAGCAGTTCCTCCGGAAGTACGAGCTATGCAGGAGCCCCTGTTCATTGACCATTCTGTGCCTGGGGCCACCAGGTACAATTTGCGCCGTCGGCTGAGGGACAGTGCACCAAAAGGAAAGAAAGATTAGTTGGGGATGGACTGTGTAAGTCAGGGTGTACTTTGCTATAGTACCAACGGAGTTAGTTCAGGTTGATGAGAGTCTTGTGCACTGTCTGAACTTTGGACAGGATAGATCGAAGTATACCGCGAAAGTATACCACTGTGGTTAATGTGGGATACGAGCTTAGGATAGAGCAAGCTCCACCGCTGGTGCTCAAGAGCGCCAACGTATTGATGGACAATAGGAACCTGTACCAGTGAGGCTCTGACGGACACTGGGAACTTGCATGTTTCCTTGTATTTTGCCCCCATTTCATCATTCGTTATGCATCCCTTTGGTAGACTGGTTCCTGAGGAAGAGCAGCCAGTGATTCTTGTTGCCCAGCATAATGCAGTGTGGACCCGTAAACAAAAGCTCACATGTTTTGCCCTTGTGATTTTGCTGGTAATCATGTTATGTGGGGTATCATGGGTTTTGGAAAGTGATCAAAGTGTACCTTTACATAGTAAGGATAAGGTTGTTCCTCAAGTCCGAAAGAAAAGGACGGCCCCAAACAATGTGTTTCTAGATACACACAAGAGGTTCTTTGGAGAAAGGACTGCTTGTTACCCCACTGAATTTGTCACTAGTTTATGGACAGCATATCCATTGTCAATTGTCAATTGTACCTATACTCGGCCCCTTGACTTCGTAGAAGTGCAAGGAGTATTTGGGTTTGGCTATCCAGGTCCTTGTCTATATCATAGAAAGTCACGAGGCATGGGTTATCCGGGGTGTGACAACAACACATATTGCGACAACTTCTATATTGAAAAACAGAATGTAACTCTGGTGGGTTATCAGTATAAGGAATTGACAGTTCCCAGAGAAACTGGTTATTACCCTGCTTGTTGTCCAGTTATAAATTTTACTGACAATATATTGTATGTCAATTGTTCAGGGATAGCATTGCGTAAGGGCACGTACTCTTTGGTAAATACAAAGGACCCCAGTACCTTTGGGAGGAATTCCAGGTATTCTGCAGTAGATTCTAATAGACCGGTGTATGCACACCCAGGGTTTTTCTTTTTGTCTAATGGGACTTATTCGAATGTCCATAATGGTACAGATGATGTGGCACTACCTTTGGGTGTACCTTGCAAACATACAAAGCCTAAAGTAAGATGGGTTAAAAGGACATTGACCAAAGAATTCTGTGAAGGAGTGACAGATCTCGAAGTCAATAATTATAGTAATGATATTACTTTTGGATACATTCTTTCCTCCATAATTACATTTGGTGGTACTGCTATGGCCAGGGGTGAGAAAGCTAGAGAATATTTCGGATGTAAGCTGCAAATATTGTCTAACTCCACAGTAGCAGCTTTGCATGACATCACCTCCCAATTGGAAAGTATGCGAATATATTCCGAGCAGACTAGATATGCAGTCGATTTCATCCTAGCTAAGAGTGGTGGTGTGTGCGCGGTAGTAGGAGACCAGTGTGTTATCGGGATCACAAATATGGAAAAGAATATTACCCAACACATTTTATACATCCTAGAAAATGTTAAAGGAATGGAAAGTGGGAACTGGAGTTGGTCTCTTTTCGGCGGCTGGGGTTGGATCCTTGAAAAGGTGATTTATTTCATTGTGATCTTGGTCTCTTGCTGTGTCCTTGTTCAATGCCTTCCCTTCCGTTGTTCTTATTGCACCACACTTCTCACTCCTAAGAGGAAAATATCGATTCATGACACCAATGCTGCAATTATGATTCAAAAGGAGATCGATGACCTCATGCAGATAGATGAGGGCATTTTCGAGACTTCTTCCCTCCGTACGGTCCCTCTTGTTGACGACATGGAGTGCTCCAAAGAAGTTTACTTATGACTTTCTGTTTTATTGATTTATATGCTCTTTGCTATTACTAGAAAATGTTTAGCTCATGCTAAAAGGAGGATCTGTTAGAATAGAAAAATTCATGTTTGCGCATTGTTCTAAGTATGTTAGCATTTGCAGCGCCATTTTCTATGTCGGCGCCATTTTGAGTTATAATTAAAACGTATTCTTTGCCTCCGAGAAAAGGCCTCTGTTGAAATGTGTTTCTCGCAAGGCTAAGTTTTGCTTCACAAATGAATACACTGTTCTTATTAGCACATACCTTTCCCTCTAGATAGAGGTCTTCTCCCACTTGTCTAGTGGCGGGCACGGGCAGAGCAACCTTGAGTAATAGATAGTGTGTGCCCGGCCTCAGAATCGAAACGTATTTTCTGTACTTCACTGTTTTGCTGCATCTGCTTGGAAAATTCCACAGGGGGCGTACCTTCATTGGTTCTGAAATGTACATATTATAGCTTTATGCTTGGTGAAGTTAGTCCCTCTGCAGCACTCCTAGCGACTGGGCAGACTGGGTTCCACTCTGAGTGTACCTGAATAAACAGATATTGGTTTGTATTCTCTACTGTCTGACCGGCTCTTCATTTGGTATGGAAGGCTGAGAGGTGGTCATGAGTGACCCGGGTGGCCCTAATCAGGCCACGTCCTTCAAAGGTTTAGACCATAACTGAAAAATCGAGACTAACATTTGTCATCCATTTCTTGTTATTGGTATCACATCCCATTTTAACTGTTTCCATGCTTGAGTAGTTTCCACAGATTCACTTTACTCTTGTGTTGGGGACTCAAAACCATGATTAACATAGTGGCCCAAAGCCATCTAATTGTTGATTGCACAGCCACTTCAGTACTTTCTAGAGGACCGTCCTTTTTATTATTTTAGACAATGCATTTCTCTCCTTACCTTCATATGGCCCTCATTGTCCCAAGTTACCAGGACTTCAAGTTGCAGTGGAACACCAAACTTCTAAGTTCCTTTCCCCAAGCAGATTTCACAAGCACATGGCTGTTGAAATGTGCACAGGGGAATAATAAGGTGGAATATTGTGCCCCCGATGCACGATATCCCTGGGTTTTGAGTAATTCTAAGTACGATATTACCAATGTGGTACCCTCTCACAAGCTGGAATGAGTACTTCGAGAAGGGGCCTGTATGATTTCAAAACTTAATGCACATTTCCATTTTTGTCCTCATTTTGTCACATTGGCAGACAGAGACAGACAGACAAACAGACAGATCGATAAACAGACAGACAAACAGCAGATAGACAGACAGACAGACAGACAGACAGATAGATAGTTAGATAGATAGTGTTAGAAATGGGGGTCTCTAGTTGGCAGTGGTATGCACCCTGACCAAGTAGAGACACATTCTTCTAGTAGGCCAGCGTCCTAAAGCCAACAAAAACTGGCCAGAAAAGAATAGGAGGCAAAAACCTGCAAAAAGGAACAGATAGATAGATTGACAGATAGATAGATAGATAGATAGATATTAAGACCGCTAAAGCATATAGAAAGTTCATATTACGTTTTCTTTAAAATGTTTATTATTAGCAAACCATAAAATATCCAATTCTTACATTATAAGGAATTGAGAAAGTATGTTCTTATACCCTTAGGTAGCACTACCAATTGCAAATGCTATTTTAACTCTCTTGGTATACCCTTTTACAAATTTAGGATTTTATCATTTTAGGTCTTGCCTACAAGACAGCGCAAGTTGTCTGGTTGAAAAAGCCCTTTTGTGGGTTTAACAAAACCTTACAGTAGGCATACAGCCTGCCAATTGCATACCATTGGTCAGCTTTAATGTCACTTTTATTTGCTTGCTTCAGATTCAATGGCTTGCTTACCTCTTCTTGCATATGTCCCTGCCCTGGAGAATAACTTCTTTATTATCCTTTTGATGGGCTGAGTTGTATTCTTCCACTGCTCGCTTTTAGAGAGCTACCTTTTTTTCTTTTTGGTTAAGTGCATCATGAGAGTGCCTGCGGTTTCCAGCGCTCTCCCTCGTTTGCTTCTCCCCCTCCAAAAACACACCCCAGTGCTCTGTGTTGCTCGCTCCCTTGTGAACTGCTCATTGTCTCTCTTGTGTGCTTCTTCCCATCAAACTCCTCTGTCCCCACACTGCATGTTTCTCTCTACTTTGTGCACTTTTCCCCCACCTGTATTGTTCTCTCCCTAGTATGTTGCTTTTGTCCCCCACACCCAAGCTTTATTTTTATTTATCCTCCACCCGCTCCTCGTTGCTTCCCTCCACTCTCCCCCACTCTTCCATTGCCGACTCCACCCCACAGTCCTATATTTTATATTTTAATTTATTTGGGGGTGGGGGGGGCTAACATCTGCCTACCCCTCTGCCTTTAAAAAGGGTCTTTCAGTCAGGAAAATTTTGTTTTAAAAAAATATATACTGATCCATCTTGGATCAGTAAATAAAAAAAAAGGTATTCACATCATTTTGTATACTTAGGAAATGACCTACCAGTTGCATCTTAGTGCCTTTCTTTTCTTTCATTTTTCCAGATGCTACACCGTATTTACAAAAAATGCTTTTTGCCAATGCTGCACAACAATGGAAAACAGCATTGGCAAAGCCAATCACAATGGCGTAACAACAAATAATGGGCCCCATTCAGAATGTGAATTGCGGCCCCAGAGACTTCCATACCCGGCAGCTATTCACTGGCCTTGGGATGAATGGGTGCCTTCCTCAAGGGTCGAATGGCCCCTGAAGGAGTCGGGCCTCCTCTGTGCCGCATAGGGGCTTACGTTACGCCCCTGGTCATTCGGTCAAAAAAGCAAAACCTATTGGCTTTGCCAGTGCTTGTTTTTCTTGATGTTACAAAGGTTGTAGTCTTTGTACTGAAAAATATGACCCCTGAATCCAGAATGCACACAAGTGACACACAACAGATGCTGTCCTGTAAACGTGGTAACTATTAGGAGATCATTTCCTGTGTATATACACACAGTTCAGACCCTTTCTTTCTTGTTTGAAGGTTAAAATTGAATGCATATCTTGCATTAACACGAGCGGTGGTGTAGCGGGAGCTCTGAAGCATGATGTCCACGTGACACCATGGCTCAGTTTCTGTCAAGACACTTTCAGCACACTGATGAAATGCAGGCGTCAGCACCGACCCCCTCTCCCTTCCAGTCATTCATGTGTGCTACAATCTTCTTCCCTTGGCTGATTCCACTTCCCCTTTCCAGGCCTGATACATGTTCTTCACAGTCATTTGGGCACAGGAGATGGTTAAGCAGCCCCTGAGCTGGCAGCGCTACTGTGTCTGCACCATAATGATTTTTGTTTCCCTTGCCTTTGAAAGAGTTCACAAACCCCTTCGTCAATTTTTCTAATGAATATGAAACCAAACTTCTAGCCCTCATACAAACATTTTAATATGGCGCCCCATTGTCTCAAGCCTTTGCAGGGGCTAATTTTGCGACGAAATAAAATCAGTCTTATAGTTTGCTGTATTAGTTGTGAGCAGTCCGATATTTATCTTTTGTCCCGATTTAGCGTTTTTTTGTTTTACCTAAAACGTTATTTTCTGTACATATCAGCAAGATCCATGAATATCAGGTTTACTGCTCTGCTGATACTCAGATCGATAACCTTGAGCCTTAGTGTGTTTAAAAACACATCTTTCAAAAGAAGAAAGGTGTTTGATTTCTAAAAGACCAATTTTTTATGTTCTAGGTAAGTCAAATCTCAAAATTAAATTTAGGTCGTATTAATAACCCTTTCATGATACTTCTTTATTGTACAATGTATAGACCTATTCATGTGTAGTAAAGGAGATTCAGTAAGGGGCTTATTTATGGGATTTTGGTGAAGGGCAGCAGAGCAAGGCACCTTCCTGCACTGCCCTACGCGAAAGTGAAAGGGGAGGAATGCACCGTATTTAAGCAATACGGTGCATTCCTGTGCTTTCTCCCTGCCATGCTGCAAGGGTGCCTCCATAGCATGCAGGATTGTTTTTGTGCAGGAAGGGACTACTCATGATTTATGACCCACTCAAAGCCACACAGAGAGCCCTGAGTCACTCATGTACCCCTTTAATGGTGCAAAAGTGATGCAAGGTTTTCATAAATAAACCCCTAAGTCCATTAATAACACAGATAATGCGTTAGAATCATCTTCACCATATGGATGTTTAAATTATATTTACAAATCCCACTTCAGTTAGCACTTAGTGTTACTGTTGGTTTGAAAGGTGAAGTGTTTAGTCAAAATGTTATTCTTTCTCATAAAAGTTTGTTTATTTTTCTGAAAGCATCCTTGCCTTTTTGACACAAACTGATTACATTATTGGTAATGGTGCCTCTGTAGTTCTGCCCTGAAATTTTCAAGTTACATGAATTACATTTAGTACCTTTTGTTTTGTACCTGCATTTATACAAATCGAAAAGTGCAAAACGACATTTGTTAATTGACCAATGCACAAATTACATTTTGTACTAGTGAAATAGGTCGCATGTCTGCATTAAAGTTGACGCAAAGTTGCCATTTTCTGATCCAGGTAATCTTGTAATAACAGTGTAAAGCTGCACTGACTCCCATGCATTCCAAGTGGTATTGCTCTGATCTTAGATAGCAAGCAACAACAAGCCATGTGTCAATTTAGTCCCATGAACAGTTTACATCCAGCTGCAATGTATTTGAAAGTTTAATGTTGACAAACGATCCTGATAAAGACATGCTGGAGCAACACAAATTTTCCATTAACAATTTTAAAATACATAAGCCTGACCGGATGATCATTTAAACCCTGATTATAACTTTTTCTCCTTTCCCAAGCGAAAAACTCAGAATACTATTGTAATTCTGCACCCTGAAATTACAGTATTTTGAGCTGTCTGGAAGGCATGGCTTATTCTCCCTGTTGGCGGAGCCAGCACATGGCAGGCAGGACCTTGAAATGGCAGCTGCTGCCTGGATGCGCAGTGGACATGTGCCCAAGGAAAACCCATGTGCACTAGTGTAGTGCACTTGACACAAAGTACCAGTCTGGGAAAGCCCTAGAAAAAGGCACAGTCAGAGCATGGAAGTGTTTCGGCAACTTCCTAAGTACAAGAGATGACTTGCATAGACTGGTGTTGGTTGACCAGACCTATTCCTTCTTCACTATTAAGGTATGTAAACTTGGCACTGACCTTGTTACAGTCCTTGCCTTACTCTCCTTCCTCCATAGAGAAAGTTCCCTTGGGTCCTGTCCCTCCTCAATTGTGCCTCTCCTCTGTCCCTTCTTATTTTAACTCACTCACTCCAAATTCAGTGAAGCTGTCCAGAGTGAGAGTTAGGCTGCCTGACTAACACCACACACTTCCATTCGTGTCAGATTCCTATTAATCTCTAGACTCTGATTTATGTTCATTTCTCTTAAGGTCCTCCTTGGGATTCAGATTATCAGCAGCAGGGCACTCTCATCTGCCAGTTAAATTGGAAAGTCTTGCAGTGGGGTGGGTGGTGAATATTTAGAACACAGAATCACATTGTACCATGAGAATTTCTTACTGATTATTGCCATTGTCTCCTTTCATCTCTGTTGGTATCACTACAGTTTCCCTATCCATGAAGGTGCACCCCTTGCTTTCCAGTCTGATATACTGGCAAGCAGTGGTCCATTAAGGCAAGTGTTCAGATCAGCTCCACGGAGTAACATTGTCTCCTTCCCGCCAAAACCAGATAGAAGGCTGAGAACTCACTTATCTTCCATTGGGACTGTCATGACTTGACACAAGTGTTCACCCCCACTCCCATCCGCCTCTGGTCCTGGACATTATTGGCTGCCCCTTCCACTCCTTGCATAGGACATTGCCACTCAGGATGTCATCTGTGCTCACATGATAGGGGTCATGCTGCCCAGGAGTTTGGCTTACACATGTGTTCTGCTCAGTTGTGACCCTCCTCCCCATCACCAGCAGAGCCAATCCTATCCCCCATGAGGGCATCTCAAAAGCTGTAACAGTATCCCTCATTGAGTGGCAGACTGCAGTCCTATTCAAGGATCCACCATGGAATTTGAGGATTGTGGAATTTGAGGCTCTATCACAGTTTTCAAGGGCCCAGCATTCGAGGATCTACTGCAGGATTTGAGTATCCCACAGTCTATAAAAGCTATATCTAGGGTATTGCCAGGTGCTTGGCTCTCCTCCCTGTTTATGAGAGGAAGCCTATGCTTGAGCCCTGCTGTTCACAAGTGTGCCTGGCTCTCCAGCTGAGGCAGTCTTCCAGTGGGATGCTGAGTTAATCTTCTCAAAAGTTTTCTGTTTCGCGAAACTTCTTCTTCAGCTTCACTTCTAAGAATTTCCATGTGTCTGTGGAATTCGTAAAAGTATTTCTTTGTATCCTTGAAACTCTTCAATCTCTTTTAGCACTCTTCTCAGAGGTTTCAAGTTAGTGGTTAGTTTGGGAGAGTTAGATTTATTTGTTTGGATTGTGAAACTACTGTTGGATTCTTGAACTGCTCATTGTGCCTACATACTGGAACTCTGACTCACCTTCAAAGTTGTGCGATAACAAATGTCTCTTCGACCTTCACAACATTAATTACAAGTACTAAGTGAACCTTTAGTTTCTGTGTGGTACCTCAGGTTGTGGATTTTTAGCACCTGTTTATTTATTATTTTATTTATTTATTTTTGTGTTTTATAGAGCGCAAACTTGACCCGTTAGGGTATCAGAGCGCTTTACAGGAATCACAGAAGTATACAAGAGACTCAGAGGGGGGGGGGGGTTGGATACATAAGGGATAAAAACAAAAGAACAAGTAAGTACATTTTACGAGAAACAAGGGCCCCAGGTTCCATGGTGGGATGCCCGGAGGTGCAGGGTGGTTAGTGTCTGGGTAATCCAAGGAGAGGCAGTAGTCGGAAGTAGAGCAAGGTCGCTGTGGTGATTTCAAGGCAAAATTTAGGCGAGGAATTTGCCCATTAGGAAGGTTTTGGCATCCTTTTTGAAGTGTGCCAGAGAAAGGATTCTTCTCATGGCGGGCGGGAGTGAGTTCCATATTGTACGGCCCCAGAGAAGGCCCGATTGTAAGTTTTTTTTCCCTGCAAATGTGCTGGTTGGAGCAAGAGGTCTCTGGCGGACCGGGAGTTTCTGGCTCCACCGGATACCACAAGTTTCTGGGCAAGATATGCAGGGGAGTTTGAGAATAGTGCCTTGTGCGTGATACATGCCAATTTAAGTTGGATTCTGGCCTCAAGAGGAAGCCAGTTCAGAACTTTCAGAAGTGGTGAAATGTGGTCGAATTCCTTGAGCCTGTTAGTAGTCTGGCGGCCGCGTTGAGGCAGGCTTTTAAAGGTGCCAGGGAGATCTTGGGTAAACCCGAGAGGGTAGAACAGCCATATTCCAGCCTAGAGATGACTAGTGCCTGGACTGCCATTTTTAGGTCGGGAGTATCCAGGAAAGGATTCAGTTTCCTTAGGTAGCTCAGGTGAAATCTGGCTGAATTGGCCATCGAGTTGATGTGGTCCCGCATGTTCAAGTTGCGGTCAAGGGTTATTCCAAGGGATTTGGCAGAGTCCACTATGGTCGGTGGGCAGTTTAAGGCTGTGATAGCCTTGATCCATAACTGAATGTCAGGGTTGGTTTTGGGTGGGGAAATTAGGAGAAATTCTGTTTTCTTTGCTTTGAGTTTGAGTTGATTGGAGGTGAGCCATTGGACAGTCAGTTTCAAGGCCTCATTCAGGGAGAGAATCTCCTCGGGAGAGGAGATTTTGATGTAGATCTGGGTGTCGTCGGCTTACCTGTGTATATGACATCAGAACAGGACCAATCTCATGGCGACTTCCTTGGCTATTACAATATAAAAGTACTGTGCTATTGATAGGTTGAGTGTTTGCTCTTATGCATCTGTTGCTAGAGTAATTCTTAAGTGTTTTTCAGTTTCTGTAGAATGTTACCATTCTTGCGAAATCAATGTAATGAAAGAACTGTATGCAATTAAACTTGATATAAAAGCAGAGAGTAACAGTACTCTTGTTTTCTGTCTAGTACAAAAGAGAATAATGCATGAGAGACTGCAGAGAATCCAACGGAACCTCTATTTGTGGTGATGAACTGTGAGAGTAGGACCAGATGATGTCTTTTTTGTGCCTTCTCTCACATCTCTATGCCACATTGCCTGCTCTTCTCCATCAGTATTAAACACCGTCTTGGACGTGTTTGGCACTGTCGATGGGGAAGGAGACTGGTGGGTTCCACAATCTGACCTTCAGGTTAGTGGTTATTTGACTCTGACACAGACTATGGAGACGTCTCTAGACACCTTGGCATAGGCCTTAAATAACCTGCACTTGGAAGAAGAAGAAGACTGTCGGCAAGAAACTGCTTCCCAAAGTCATAGGATAATAGCCCTAGAATCGACAGGAAATGAGGGTTGACAGTCCTCAAAGACCGGGTGTGGGCAATACTTTGGTACTACCCACCTCAATACCTTTTGGTTCTGCCTCATCTGTTTCTTCATCCTTGACAACATTGCCTTCAAGGGAAGGCATACGGCTGTCTTTTCCTCCTATGTCCACTACCTTCCAGGGAAACCCTTCCGAATTTTCCAGTGTCCTAGTTCAATGTCGAATCTATTTCATGAACAGGCCTCAAGTGTATCACAAGAAAGGCCAAGGTGGCCTTCATTCTCATAAATGTAGGGGACAAGCCATTGTCATGGGCAGCCCCGTTAATTGAAAACCAGGACTCTTTGTTGAATTACTATGACCTATTTTTAGCGGAATTTAGGACTATTATTGAATGAAAGTATGTTCAACAATCTATCTGCAATAAACTTATGGATCTCAAACAAGGAACACTTGGATTTCTCAGCTACATCACCCCCAAAAGAGTCTTGCAGCTGTGATTAAATGGACAAATGATGTTCCAGTAACATTGTTCTACAGGGGTCTTAAAGATTAGCTAAAAGGAGCTCTGAGTCAGTTAGTTTCTTTCCCGAGCAGGCATTGCTTTCCTTACTGTTTAAATGTTGCAACTAGAGCAAAGATAAAGGTAGGCATGGGCGGTAAACTCAGCTCCACTCGCGGAATTTGCGGATTTTTGGCAATTCCGCATTCCGCGGAGAAGGCGGAATTACCGAAAATTCCGCAATCCGTGGCGTAGCAAAATTTTTTCCTTGTTCGCGCTTTAAAAATGTGTTTTCGCGCGCGCGGTAGTGACTTACCGGGATCCCTGCATTCACCGACGAGTTTTCCTATCTGTTCGCGTGCGCTACGAGATTTTGGTAGCCGGCTGCGCGATCCCGTGAGAGTGTGCGATCGTGAACATGTCATTCGGCGTGCCATCGAACACCGCGAGAGTGTGCGATCGCGAACACGTCATTCGGACGCGCCGTCAGACATCCGGCGGAAGTTTGGTGAAGCACTCGATGCGAACACGCAAAATTTGCAATCTGGAGAAGAATAATATCTCGAGCAGCATAAAACCTTCTCCAAAATGATGATTTGGATGAAAAAAACTTCTCAGATTGACATTTGGCTGTACTTTTTTGTGCAAGGAGTCCTTTTTTTAAAACTTTTTTTTGGGAGAGGAAGGAAGTGCCACAGAGTCTCCAACTTCCTGTTCCTGTCCAGCAGGCTCCTCCCAGTGCTCCTCCCAGTGCTTTGTCCATCTCCTGTTCATTTTTCATTTGGATTTTGAGCTGGAAGGATCACTCTTTGTGTCTGCTGCATCATATATCATTGGATTTGAGGACTTTTGGATTTGAGGACATTTGGATTTGAGATTTTACAAGTAAGTTGGTGTTGTTGTTTGTTTGATTGGGGCATTGCAGTTGCTGCGAAGAGAGGGTTGTGAGCATCTGTTCCTCCTTTCCAAACACGTATATATACCCATCAGTAGGCTAATTCCTTTTTTAGATATAACACAATACAAGTAGGTTGGAGTGAAAGTAGTTCTTTTTATTTATCACTTAATTGAGTCCATTTCACTCATTCTAGGTTTTTCATAGAAAACATTGTAAAAGAGAGAGAACAGCCGACACGTGTTTCGCCCCGTGTGGCGAGTAAGATCAGGGCTTTCTCAAGGCTATTTATATCGTTCCAGCAAGACAAGGTATCAACGTTAAATTCATACATTTTCAAGAATTGTAACGTAACATTGTTTAAAACATCCAAATTTCAAGATCGATTCAGTATAGTCTCTCGTCTGGTCACCGGGTAAATCCGCTACGCTGCAACTACAATTTTGGTACTTTTCATCATTTTAAAAAAATGTTTATTGTGGGTAGCCAGTAGGCCCAGAGCTAGTCATGGGTGCATGATGAAACAACTGTTCCTTTGGTGTGTGTTGAATTTATTTTAAACATCATTTAGGGCATGGATGGCATTGGATTGAATTGAAAAATGTGTATTTTTTGGGGTATTTCAGTTTTTTGGTGTGTGTTAAATAAATGCCTTTGTTGTGTGTGTGTGGTGTGTTGTGTACCTTGCACACCTTGTTTAGCCCTGTGGATTTTCGTTTTTGCATTTTATTGCATTAAAGATGTGTTGTTTAGCATGCCTCCTTTGCCTGGCTATTATAGGCATGTTTCAGCTCATTGTTTTCCAGGCCTCCTGCTTGTTGCTTGTGACTGTGAGTGTCCATGTGGCTGGTGGCCATTTCTGGTGGTAGTTATAAGTGTGCTGCTTTTGCCATATAGGCCTGCATGTGTTTCCTTTGTTCCTTTTTGGCCTAGGCTTCTTGTTGTTGTGGGCCTGGCCATGTGGCTGGCAGCCATTTTGAAGCCATGCAGTGTGCTTTTGCCATAGGCCTGCATTGTCTGTCTTCCCTTTCTTGTTGTTGTGGGCCTGGCCAAGTCGCTGACGGCCATTTTGAAGCCAGGCAGTGTGCTTTTGCCATAGGCCTGCAAGCTTGTGGCCTAGTCTGCCAACAGGCCTTTCATCCAGTAGGCTCAGAGGTAGTCATGGGTGCATGAAACAACTGTTTCTGTGTGTTCTGTTGAATTTAAACATCATTTAGGGCATGGATGGCATTGGATTGAATTGCAAAATGTGTTTTTTTGGGGTATTTCACTTTTTTGGTGTGTGTTAAATAAATGCCTTTGTTGTGTGTGTGTGGTGTGTTTGTTGTGTAACTTGCACACCTTGTTTAGCCCTGTGGAGTTTCGTTTTTGCATTTTATTGCATTAAAGCTGTGTTGTTTAGCATGCCTCCTTTGCCTGGCTATTATAGGCCTGTTTCAGTTCATTGTTTTCCAGGCCTCCTGCTTGTTGCTTGTGACTGTGAGTGTCCATGTGGCTGGTGGCCATTTTGTGGTGGTAGTTTAGTAGTGTGTTGCTTTTGCCATATATGCCTGCATGTCTTTCCTATGTTCCTCTTGGCTTACTGCTTCCATCCATCCCCTTTGCCAGCTGCAGCTCCCTGAATGACGTGATGAGCAAATAATTTAATGCCAAACAGGTTCCACTTCCATTACATTTGTATTTTTGTTTTTGTTCTTCTTCTTTCCTATCCTTCCTGAGTTTACACAGTACACCATGAAAGCCCTTGTTGTCAAAGTCTCACAAATGGCTACACTGTTATGTTTTTTTTTATAACTTAAACTGAGTTAATAAAATGTAATAATATAACACTAACAAGTGTGACCACCACACACTAAGTTATATATTATAGTTGTTTGTTTGTACTAGTAGTAATTGAACCACAACAACAAATGCAACATTTCACTGATGTTCTTCTCCTGGCTTCTTTGCTTTTAGGTGCACAAAAAGACAGAGGAGGCGGTGTCATCATCACCAGTTGTACTGCCAGACAGAAGTCCTGCTGGGCACCACGTCACATCCACGTGTGACCACAGAAATCTCTGCAACTTGTGCACCTGCGTCCTGCTGACATCGAAAGGAAGAAGATGGCCCCAAAGAAAGGTACCAGGTCCTCCAGTACCAAGAAAGTTGCCAGTGAGAAGAAGGAACAGAAGAAGGAAGTGGCACTGCCACTTACCAAGACTGGTGTGACGGCCAATATGTTTTTTGGGAAACAAAAAATTACGCCTGCTTCAGCGGTGTCCGGGGACCAAGCTGGGAGCAGCACCTCCACATCAGCGGGCCCACCCCACCAACCTAGGCCTAAGCCCATGAGTGTCGCAGAGGTAGCCAGTCTACTAACGAGCAGTGATGTTGAAATGTCATTATCGCAAAGTAGTACCCAATCAATGCAGGCGGAAACTCAGCAGATAAGTGGGCAACAACAGCCGGAACAACAGCCGGAACAACAGCCGCAACAACAGCCGCAACAACAGCCGGAACAACAGCCGCAACAACAGCCACAACAACAGCCACAACAACAGCCGCAACAACAGCCGTAACAACAGCCGCAACAACACCAGCCGGAACAACAGCCGGAACAACAGCCGCAACAACAGCCGCAACAACAGCCGCAACAACAGCCGGAACAACAGCCGCAACAACAGCCGCAACAACAGCCCACAATAGTAGTTGTTCCTCCTGAAGTAGGGGCAGTTCAGGAAATCGAGCTTCCTGCAGACGAAGAGGAGCAAGCCACTCTTTCAGAAGATCCATTGTCTTCCAGATCCCCAGCAAGGAAAAGGAGGGTTAGTCCATCTACTTCTTCTTCAAGCCCCGCTTCTGATGATCTAGATGCCACTTGGAAGCCACCAGCTCAGTCTGAGAGTGATGCACACCACAAGACAAGGCTAGGGAAAAGGAAGGTTCCAGAAAGCCTTAGAGTTATGGAGGTAGATGTAGAAGAGGAGGATGATGATGACGAGCCAGTCATCATGAACATCACTCCCGGCCCAGTGGAGATGGAGACCAACATTATTACCCTATCCCAAATCGCTGTGAGGGATGTAACACGGATACCAGCAAGACAGGTAACACCACCTCCAGCTTCCATATTTGCATTTGCTAAGGCCCGGCAGGGACTTACATCCAGCTCAACCACCACCTCAGTAGGTAGTGGTACTGTAAGTGCACAGAGTCAAATTCCACGCCCACCCGCCAGTTCATCTGGCATTGAAAGTGGCACCTCCAGCAGCGCCAGAAAGTTCAGCTCCCCAGTTCGGGACTTCTTTTCGGTTAGCAGTAAGGAGGAGAACGTTGCTATATGCTCAATTTGTCGACACACTGTTAGGCGGGGTAAGCTTGGTACAAACTATGGTACCAGAAGCCAAACAAGTCATCTCAAAAAACACCACATGATCTAGTGGGAGGCTCACCTACTTCGCGTACAAAAAAGTAAAACTGCACCCATTGCTGTTGGTGGGGATGAAGACGTAGAAGAAGATATGATCACGGTGGAAGGTGAACAATAGGGAGACATTTCTAGCCCTGTCCCCAGCAGTGTAGTGGTACCGCCCACATCCTCAGCAACATCTCAGTGGCACCGTAGTAAGAAGAGTCAGACTCAGAGTCAGACTGAGACACCAAGGCAACAGAGTACTGCAATGAAAAAAAGTGCGTCGTTGAGCCTAACTGGGTTCAAGAAGACAGCTGCACCACAAAGGAAAATAATCCAGCCTACCATTGACAGCATTCTTAGGTCGGAGGGGCAGTACGAACGCAACCACCCAACGGCACGTTTGTACAATGCGAAGCTGGCTAAAATGTTAGCGCTGGACCTTCTCCCTTTTTCTTCTGTGGAAGGGGTGGGTTTCCTTGAATTTGTGTCAGCCATCTGCCCTAAATGGAAGGTTCCCAGCCGGTCCTATTTCGCCAGAGTTGCTGTTCCAGAACTACATCACGATGTGCTGGAATTGCTTGGACAAGCTTTGCAGCAGAGTGCCGTTCACAATATCCACCTGACAACAGACATGTGGACCAGTTGCCAAGCCACTGATTACATGTGCATCACTGCACACTGGATCTCTTTTGTGGGGGTTAGAGAAAATATATCTGAAGCAGGTGCTGTTGACACTGCTGAGATTTTTCATGCTACTCTGAAACATGCAACTGTAGCCATGTTCGCCATGGAGAAATCTCATACTGCTGCAAACATTTTGGAAGAGTTTAACAGCAAGGTCTTTGAATGGCTGCGCCCAAGAGGGCTTAACATTGGTTTTGTTGCCACGGATAATGGCAGTAATGTACTTAAGGCCATGGAGGATGGTGCCTATTTCAGGGTCCCGTGTTTGGCGCACTGCATTAACATTATTGTTCAAGACTTTCTGAAAAAAGAAGCCATAGTCAGCAACTTACTGACCACCTGCCGAAGAATATGCACACATTTCAGCCATTCTTTTAAAGCCCGGAAGCAGCTGAGGATCATTCAACGTGACTAAGGAATGCCAGTCAAAGCACTCATCCAGGATGTGGCAACACGTTGGAACTCAACTTATTACATGCTTGACCGTCTGTTTGAGCAGTAAAGACCAATCAATGAATATGTCATGCAAAGAGTGGATGCCACTGTGAAAGGCATGACCCTTCAGATGGACCAATGGTGCCTAGTTAAATGCCTGACAGAGATGCTTCTTCCTTTCGAGGTCTTCACACGTGAAGTCAGCAAGGAGGACTGTACTATGGTCCAAGCTATCCCATTGTTGCACATGCTAGAGCAACAGCTGAAGGAGGTGTCTGAAGCATACATAGGTGTGGAGGAAAGAAAATGAAGCATATGAGTTGGTGGAGAGCTTATCCCGTCGCTTAGCTGAAAATACAAGAGTGCAAACTAAGATTGTGTCAGAAAAACATTACATTTGTGCCACAATTCTGGATCCACGGTACAAATCGGCACTGAACAGTAAGACATTAATTCCTTTTTCAGAACTGGAGGTTGCCCAGGACAAAACTTGGATAGCTGAGGCAGCCAGTGACTTTGAAAATGAACGGCTGGTAATTAAAGGCCCGCTACTCAAACCCACAACAAGTACTGCAGCAGGGCATCCGGCGTCAAGTTCCACTTCAGAGCCTGAGGGCAGTGCGTTTGGCTCAGAGCGGTCACCAACACTATCGACAACATCAAGAACCGGATCATCAGCCCCAGTAAAATCGGCACAGGATTGGTATTTACAGCAAGGGCTTGCTAGGTCCAGTGCTGATGCAAAGACAAAAGAGGCCAAGCAAAGTGTAGCACCCCTGAACATTGAGGGGATGGTCCAGGCCTATCTGGATGACCCAACAGAGGTCTACATTGATCAAAACCCATTGCGGTATTGGTATGGGAAAAGGGGCCAATGGCCAGTGCTCAGCAGGCTGGCGAAAAACTATCTGGCTTGCCCTGTCGCAAGTGTCTCTTCTGAACTTGTTTTCAGTGCTGCTTGTGCCATTATAACAGTGAAAAGGACCAGTCTCTCGCCCAAAAACGTGGAGAGGTTAACCATGATCAAAATGAATCAGCACTTTATACCACCGAATTACACAATACATGAATCAACGCAGGAAGATGAGGACAGCGACTTACGTGACAGAAGTAGTGTGTTAGATGATTACTAGGCCTGGGTGGTAAATTCCGTTCCGCTCGCGGAATTTGCGGAATTTGGGTAATTTCGCGTTCCTCAGAGAACGCGGAATTGCCAAAAATTCCGCGATCCGCGGCTTCGTGGAGTTTTTTGCTTGTTCACGCTTTCAAAATGCGTGTTCGTGAGATATTTCTCCCCAAGCACGCAAACAGCGTTCGCGAACAGGAAAAAAGCATCGCGAACGGGCGGAACAAGCAATTCCGCGTGTTCGTGGAACTTTTGCGTGCTCGCGGAGATTTTTTACCGTTTCGCAGAGCTTTGTGTAGCACGACTACGCAAATTCCGCCCACCCCTAATGTTTACCTACTTCTGGTTGAACCCCCAGAGTTTGAGGACGAGCTATACTTCCCTGACAACTACGCTTGAACTTCTTACTTTCTTCCTTCCTTATTTACTTTTATTTGTGTGTATCTGTCTTTCTGGTTCGAAACTTCGAATCACAACAAATCCATCACCACCGTCTTCTAGTCTTTTTATTGCCATATTGGAGTTGCAGCTGTCTGCATTCAACTGAAGTCCACTCCTCCGAGTCCTGCTCCTCCATCCTCCTGACTCGCCCTAAATCTATTTCCCTCAAGCCAGATGATGTTTGGATGTAGAATAATAGAAGAAAAAAGAAAATGTTGCCTTGTTGAGTCCCTCCAAAAGAAGTGGAACATGATGACTAATATAGCTATCCTCCTTTCCGAGCCGAGAGACACTGCCACTTAACTTAAGATGAGAAGGAACAGGTAATGAATGATGGCATGCATTGGACGCTGACTGAGTGATTGGTGTTTGTGTTGTTGTTGTTTGTTGTGCATGAAGTGAATTCATTGTGTACTATTATTTAATCTACACACTAAAAGTAACTCAAGTCAATTTTTCCCTTCTTGTTTTTTAATAACAAAATTGTACTTCTACTGCAGGCAGATCCATTGCATTTTGAATATGGAATGTGGACTCACTCTGTACACTGCACACTGAGTTGGACAACACCATGATGATGACCACAGTGACATAATATCTTCGCAGTCACTCAGTAGGATCGGAGATGATTGATGGAATAAGTCAGGGCGTTTCATGAGTGGCATAAAAGGTAAACAAGTCAACAACAACCACAGCAGACCTACATGTCTGTGAAATGGTGGAGTCGAGTGTAGTGGTATGACTGACAGCGGTGCATTGATTTAGTCACTTAATTTGGAAAATGCTATGTTGCTGTATATGTACTTTGTCTGCCTCTGTCAAAATGTAAGCTAAATGGAGGATGGGTCACGGGTGCCATGGGCCTGCTCTGTCCTGTTGTTGTTGTAGGTTAATGCTGGAAACAGAGTAGACATTATGTATCCATGCCGCCTCTGAAAGTGTTCTTGTTGCACTCCACCGTAATTTATGCATTTTTTTTCTCCTTGATTTTTCAATATTCCTTTTGTTTTTCCATCTAAAATTACAGGCCGGCCCTTACCCTGTGCTATACTGGGAAAAACAACTCATACTTACCTTACCAATCCGCATCCGCAAGGCAGGCAGTGGCGGCACCCAAGATTGATGGACGGAGCGTCCATGGAAGGGAGGACCAAGAGGAATGCCGAGATGCAACTCCCCAATTTGACCAGGATAACATACAGTAACTGTATCAACATTCATCATCTTTTAAATAATTTGATTCATTTTTTATCTTCAATCATTACGACTGTGTTTTGTTGTTATTATATTTGCTCTCTGCTTATAATTCATCCCTACAGCTATTTTTTAATTTTCTTTGCTATCTTTAAAAGTAAGCGAGGTACAACAGAACAGAAACTGTATGTAATTTGGGTCTCTCTGAGGGCAGACAGGCAAGGCAAATTGCATAATATACTGCTGCCCTGTACTGTCTAATTGTCTAGTAGTAGTTAGTAAGTACTACTTATCATTAACCATCAAGTTATCATCATCATGCATGCATTTCCTTTTTCTCCCTTAACAGATTTATGGATATGGTCGTCTGCCAAGATTGTGTTTTGTTGTTTGTCCATGCATAGTGTTTTTCTTTGTCAAATCTTTCCCCAAACCCCCCTTCCCAACCATTCATCAAACCCTAACCCTCTTCCCCCGGGCTGTGTGATTTATATTGAGGTGTGACTAAATTAATTGTACACCAATAATTGATCACACGCTTGCTGGGGTGGATGTGGTGAAGGCAACACTAATTAAATTTCAAGGCAGGGCGAGGATCTTCTTCTGTGTATATTTGCAAGTCAATTTTTTTGCAAAGGAACCTAATCCATCATAATTAATTTCCGGCATCGATTGGATTCATCAACATCCTCCTACACAGCACTAAAGGTTACGCTTCTGTCGAGTGACTCGACACAACTACAGTTTGTAACATTGTTGTACTAGGCTATCCCCGCCACCATTATGTTTTATTTACTTCGTTCTACTACTCCTCCCAGAGTCTCTCTCAGGCGACTGACTGTCTCATTTTCTTTTTTTTGCAAATGCTACTGCCAGTGTCTACTACTACCACCACAACCATGGCATCTCCATTCTCTTGGGAAACCAAACCATCATCGCCATACAGCCATCGCTGTGCCTAACTTAAACATCAATCACAGGTAAGATAAGAAGTTTGGGGGAGGTATAATAATGGACTAGGAGGAGAGACTGACAGTACTAGTAGGACAAGTCACTCAGTGAGGGGTACCGCATCAATCTGTTTGTGTGTTACAAAATCGGCAGATTATTTAAATCAAACACTGGCTGCGGCCCTGCAGCAGCAAGGAAACCATGCGACGTAAAACAGTAACCCCCCCACAAAACATTAACAACATATGCTATGTTTAAGTATAAATATAATTTAATACCCTAACAAAAATAAACTATGTAAAAATCCCACAACACCCGACCCACCCCTCTCCCTAACCCCAACCAATGTCCAAAACGAGAAAGTCCAACCAATGTCCAAAATGTCCATAATAATAAACCCCAACGCCCAATTCCCACCCACCAAAAAAAAGATTAAAAAAGGGGCAATCCAACAGGGTCATGAAGTTATCGGCGGGCTCTTCTGATCTCCTTCTCCAGGACCTTGATCTTCTTCTTAAGCTCCTCTAACTGCTCCTCTAGACGCGCATTTCGGAGGAGCATGCGGCGCGCATATGCCCTGCAGTTGCATCCACAGGGGGGGCAGCAGTGCTGGATGTTGAAGTGCGGTGGTGGGTGGCTGCCTGACCGCAGCGCTGTACCACTGGAGGGGCCTGGCTGGGGCCCGGGGCATTGGAGGAGGCTGCAGCTGCTGCCGCCTCCTCTTCCTCCTCCACCAGAACCACCAGCCGCCGGCATTCTTGGCAGATGGCCTCCAGCTTCTGGCGCCGGGCCATGGCTGTCAACTCCTTCCTGGTTGGTTTTGCTTGGGAAGGAGGAGCTATATCAAGAAAGAAAAAAAGACTATTGTAACCAATACTCTTAGCAAAACAGTAACACAAAATTAATTCAACACTTAGTGGCACAGTAGCACTAGCAAGTGCAGTACATAACATTTGTGGTATGTATCTATCCTCCCACTTCCTCGGCCTCTAACATTTGTGGGAGTTTCAGGCATTATACTAGCACTATGGACTCGAGTACACAGTACACCGGTCTTCTTCTTCTCTCTTGTTTAGCGAAATTACGTAACCTTGTTGTAGCCGGCATGCCAGCTCAGTCAGCTTGCACCCAAGACGAACATACTCGAGTCATGACGCAGACTCACGTTAGTTTTATTTACTACTGTCTGCAGGTGGGGAAGCTCGTATTTTTCTATTACGGGTGGCACTGGCCATACTCTGTTACATCAAGGGCAACTGCTCAATTTCACTTTCACCCTGCCCTGACTACTACAAAAAGGCAGATGATATCTGATCCAATGATCATTGCTTATATATGGGACGACATGAGGTACTTTGTTTTCATTGTGTAACCAGCCGATAGGCCACCCATGGCAGGCTGGCTGACACAGTCGAAAATAAATTAACATAGGTAGGGAGTGGTCCTCGGAGTCGGAGGAAGGTGCTTGATAACTACATACATACACAATATATATGCTGTGCTTGCAAACTACTGTGAGTCAAGGGAGTATTCTGAAAATACAACTCATATTCTCCTTGGCTTTGCTACTCTGGCGTGGTTTATTTTACATTCTTTTCAAACAAAGACTCTTCATCCAGTGACAGTCTCCACCTATGCTATCTATGATGAATACCATCCAGGCATCCATCCATTCAAAGTAAACGTCTATCATTCTTCTTAATCTCTCAACAAACTTTAATTTGTTTCACCAACAACAAACATTTATTCTTTTTTTTTAAACCACCACCCATGCGTCCTTCCTTCCTTGCTCGCCTTGGCTTTGAGTTTGACCCAAACACCACTGAGGATTCTTGCTATCCACCCATACAGTTTCACCCACCCAGGCAGGCATCTTTTCTTTCCCCTTGCACCCATCCTTCAACCACCCATGCATCTGATTCCTATCAGCCACCTATGCATGCATCCCACGTATCCTTCTCTGCCAGTCATAAATAAATATTACATCTTGCCCGTCCTTCCACCCTTCTTTTCCTTTTTGTTCAACACATCCATCAAGGTCATCTGATCTGACTTTTAGTCTTCTCCATAAAACTTTCACAGCTGAGTTGAAGTCAGATAGAAGAGGCCATTGGTTACTCAACTCCCGCCGCTAATGCTATTGCTAATGCTAAGTAAAGGGTGTCTTCTTCAACCGTTGTTCACAACAACTTCTTACTTACTAAGTCTCAACAGTACAGTGTACACCCTTGCAGCAAGTGTAATGTCAATAAGTAAGGAATATAACTTACCACCGCCCGCCAATGCTGCTGGCTCACCCCCTGCAGCTCCTGCAGCTACCGCATCTCCTGCTCCCTCCGAAATGGCCGCGTCGCCATCGCCGCTGGCCCCGGCACTGGTAGTCGGTAGTACGCCTAGAAAAAACATTACACATTTTTTAGATGCTATATACACCTCCCCATATTTATTCTTTTTCACTAGCAAGATTGAAAAAAGTTAATACATACATATACAACATACATCACTAGTACAAATCGGGTACTAGAGTAGAGTAGACACTAGTAGTGTTATATGGTCCCTAGGGTCATTCTAGTCTTTGCTAAGTTAGTCTGAGCCATGCAACCATTTTAGCTTCGTGTCTTTTATTTTTGCGCACGTTACCTCGCAGCTTGTTGTGTAAGACGCCTTTGAGCCCACATGAGCTCATACTGCTGCTGTCTGAGCGCTGCGTACAAGGTCGAAAAACAAGCCACTTTGTTAAGGAGTTCTGGTCAGTCCGTATTGCTTAGCCATAACATGCTACACTTTTTGCCACGACTGAGAAATGCTTGCATTATACTAACACGCACCATTTTTCTCATAACAGGCGGAATATTCCCTTCTACGAACCAGAGCTTTGCAGAGCTTATGATGTAACCAGTACTTCTAGGTTCTAAGGTGAGGGGTCCCCCAGAATTCGCTCAGAGATTTTCATTTATAATTTTATATAAACTACATTCCTACCAAGGGGAGGGTGGTTCTTCCACCACTGTTCAGTTATCATGATTTCCCCTTTTGTCTTCTATGGACTTGTAGTTGTAACAATGTTTATTGTTTTAATCTTATGCATTTTTCTGTTGGTGCTGGCTCGTATACTGCATTATAGAACAACGTACAGAGCTTGTTAGTTGAAAATAAACCTTTTGAACTTACATAGACTCTGTGGTATTTGGTGTGGACTTACATGAGTGAGTGAGCGAAAGAGTGTGCATTGCTTCCGTGACTCTGAGAGGTCGGGAGTGTTATGTTCTGGGTTGTCTAATCATTGGGTATCTTCGGGGGGTTCAGGGAGCTAATGACACATTATAGCTAGTCGGTCAGGGGATTGTGGGTTCTGAGGTGTGAGGAAGGTCCAACCTCCCATCACCAACGTCCTATTTTCTTGTGCATAGTTCTGTATGTGCAGAATCCCTACAACAGTAGTAGTATGTCCTATCCTATCAAAAATAGTACAATATCTGGTTGGGCATTTTGTTGGTGGGAATTGTCGAAAAGCCTCAAGATTAAGAAGACTAGAAGAGGACAACCCAAAGGACTGGACTCAGTGGCTAGAGCTATTGGTGAATCTGAGTTTTATTTAAAACCTTTTAAATAAAGAATGGCCAACTGGGCAAGCTTAGCTAAAGAAAGACTAATAGTAGTAGTACAGAGAGTGATAGCAGAGGCAGCAGGGATAACAAGAATTTAGAAACAGATAGTCTAGATCGAAGAAGATTTTGTAAAAAATAGAATTAGGAAACCGTTCAGAAAAAATAAGGTGCAGTAAAAGTTAGGGAAGTATAATTATTAATATTAACAACAGGAAAACTTACTGGGGCCAGCAGCAGAGCCCTCGGTAGAGGAGCGGTCCTGGCCATCAGCTACTCCCGCCGACTCCGACGACCCCGTCTTCTTGTCCCTGGGTGCTGATCATGAAAGATGTAAGAAAGAAAAAGGCAAACATGGATGATTGGTGTGAAACAAATAAAATATTTTAAAAAACGCTCAAAAAAACATTTATGGAAACAACAATTGCAATAAAATTGACCTATCTAATCTGGTCGACTAGTATTGCGGGATTCGTGGACCGTCTAGTTATTATTTATGAACACTAATCCAGTGTTCCATTCTGATTCCAGAATACTAACTAAGCCTAAGTACCACCTGACCTAGCCCACCTATTCCAGACAGGCCAATTGTTCACTAAGTCTGCATTTCCACTTATTTTAGTCCTCAAAAATGCATAGATGGAGGACACATGCATACATTTTTGCATACACCAAATTGTTGGTTGGTTGCTGCTGATGTTCTGCTAGTGATAAGCCTATTACCACTCACTAAACAAACTACAAAAGGTTCTACTAAGGACTGGGGTAAGCAGCACTCAGCAGCACGTGACGTGACAGAGGATGCGTCACGCAGACCACTAAAAAAATTACCAACTAATACTAATAAGCACCTGTGTCATAACAATCACAGAAGATTTTTAAACGTAATTTACCTGCAATGTAAGCAGCAGCATTCTTGCTGTTCGGAAAAAGAATATATTCGCAATATATAACACAGAGCAGAAGAACACAAAGTAGTAATATTAAATAGCTACTCACCAAGCCCCGGGACCTCCACTCCTAGCAGGTCCAGCAGGTCCTGCTCCCGGTCCAGGATATCGGACCACCGATGGGTCAGCTGGTTATCGGTGCGCCGGACACCAGAGCAGCGAAACACTGCCCGGCGCACCTTTCCCCACCACTGGCGACGCTCCCGGAGCCTGTACCCGGACCCAGGCCTGCCGCCTACTGCTAGGGTTAAGGGGAGGTGGCGCTGCACACAAAAAACAAGTGCGGCCACCTCCGCCTCGCTAAAGACGTCCATAGCCTGCACCCCTTGTGGGCGCCGCTGTCCGCAGGGAAGGCGGTCGCGGCTACGAGTAGTAGCCTTGCCCTTGTTGCCCTTGCTCTCTCCCTTGGCCATGGTTCTGGGACTCGGGGGGGCGAAAAGAAAAGGGAGGAATTAGAAAAGTAAGTAAAAGAAATGAAAAAAAGCAAGTTATAGAAAAAGAGTGAAAAGGTGGTAGAAAAAGTCACAAAAAGTAGAAAAAAACTCAAAATATAGAATTAGGAAAATAGAGAGATAGATAATAAATAAAAAAGATTAAAGAAAGTGTACAGAAACAAAGGATTGCAAAGATAGAGGGAGGATAGAAAAGCAGGCCCAGAACCATAGCAATAGAGTGGAAAACAAGATGGCCGCGCCCATTGCGACCGCATGGGCAAGTTCGCACGATATTTTCCCCCGAGCACGCAAAAAGCGTTGCGAACACGTAATACGCGTTCCTGAACAGGAAATACTCATCGCAAACGGGCGGTAGCACGCAATATGCTACCCGGAACAGGAAATAGCATCGCGAACGGGCGGGACAAGTGAAAAACAAGATGGCCGTGCCCATTGGCGACCGCATGGGCAAGTTCGCGAGATATTTCCCTGCGAGCACGTAAACAGCGTTCCCGAACAGGAAAAAGGTATCGCGAACGGGCGCAACAAGCAATTCCACATGCTCGTGGAATTCCGCGTGCTCGCAGAGATTTTTTACCGTTTCGCGGAACTTTGCGTAACGTGACTACGCAAATTCCGCCCACCCTTAGATAAAGGCAGAGGAACAGGGAGAGGAAGCATTGTGCTTTCTTGCTGAAAGAGGAACCTAGAGGAGATGGGGGAATGTAGTTGCCACCCAGGGTGGAAGCAGTGCAGCTGGAAAGATTGTGAGGCTTACTCACCTATCAATAAAATAGTGTAGAAAGAATAACAACCTCTATTTGTACTTTGGGGAGGGTGTTCATGCTGCACATAATTGCCCTAGAAAGAAAACTTGGTAGGGAAATGAAACCCCCTACCAGTAAAGCATCGGGTCCTGGTGGAAGATTGATTTTTGTTCCCTTACTTGTAACAATGTTCTAACACCATCCATTTCATTTAATGATTTCCCTTAATCACAAAGAGTTGTCTAGTAAATTGGTCAAAGCTTCAGTGGGCTGTGGGACCACTGGTAATTTCATTGATATTGAGTTAGTGTGCCAGCACCATATCCTGACCAGTACTAAAATCTGACCTAAAGCTAACCAATGATTTGATGGCTCTACCTTAACATCAGTGCCCACATTTCGCATGACCATAACTGCACATGACCTGTACCAACTTCCATATCTCACATGACCGTAACGGCACATGACCTGTATCAAACACCATAAGGAACGAATGTGTATGATAGCATAGTTGCTCCCAATTTTCAGGAGGTCCTAGGAATGCCATGGTGGAATAAACATAATCCCTAATCTCTTGATTGACAGCAAAGTATGCTTACCTTCCAGAAAGTATATTATCATGGATGTTAGGATCCAAATCAAGATATTGCTTCTATTTCAGTGAGTCTCTGCTTTCCTATATTTGCTACACGGTGTATGAATGTTGCTGTTGTCTTAGATGATATTTCACATTTCTCCTCATAAAGAATTGCACTATAAAATAGATCTTGTTCCAGGAGATTCTATATTATTATATTCTCTAATTGAAAAGGAAAATCTGATCATGCAAACATGGATTTAGGACAACTTGGAAAAGGGGTTAATCTAGCATTCCACATCCCTGGCATGTGCTCCTAGGTTTTTTGTCCCCAAAAATAAAAAGACTGAGTTAAGAACCTGTTTCATTTATCGCTAACTGAATGTGACTACTATCAAAAATGTATATCCCTTAGTATTTGGGCTTACGTGACCAGGTTAAATTTGCAACAAAATGCTGAAGTAGTACTTAAAGAGGCCCTAAAATGTATTTTTGCATAACACTTGGGAATGAGTGGAAGACAGCATTCTGTACTGGTTGTATATAGTACGAATACCTGGTTATGATGCTTGGGATCTGTAATGCCCCTGCTTCTTTGAAGCACTTTTTGAATTATGTTTTGCATGACATATAGGATCATTATGTTGTGATGCTTTGAATTTTTTCTCCTCTATAGAAGTCTGTGTGATCATTGTGAAGGAGGTCTTGGAAATGCTAAGACATCATAAATTGTATGCCACGATCTTGAAGTGTGAGTACCATAAGCAGGGAGTTCATTTTTCTGATACATTTTGTCTCTCAAAGGAATTGCAATGGATCCTACAAAAGAACAAACTGTTCAGGATTGCCTACCTCTATCAAACCTAAAATGTATTGCAATGCTCCAATGACTCAGCTCCTTTCAATAGAATCAACCATATCAATGTAACTCTTCTTGTCGATCTGGCTTTCACACTTTGAAACAACAATTCACACTGTGAGCAAATACATCTAATAGCACAGCTGGAGCATTTCTTTTAGTATGAGATCAATAGAAAAGGTAGAGCCACAGAAAGGCAGTGTCTCAGCAACCTCTTCATAACAAGATACAACCTATTAAGGCTACTTCTGTTTAACCTGACCTACGACTGCTTTCTTGCTTTGACTGTTTAGATATTCTTACTTTGCGTAGTTCTTGTTCCACTGCAAGCCTTATTCTCCTTCTTCCATCAGAAGAGTTCCTTTGGTTCCTGTTCCTTGATGCTTTACGCCCTTCAACTGCCCTCTCCTTTTTGTCTCATTTACTTCTGAAGCATAAATCTATCATTAATTGGGTTCCTTTTGACTGACTCCTCTCATTTGTGCTTGTGTCAGCTTCCTATTATTAATCTCTAGAGGAATTTACCTTCAGTTCTCTAAACATATTTGTCTCAAGAAGACAATGGAGCGAATAAAGAGGCTTTGCTGCGTACTCTCTGGTAGCCACTGCATGTTTCAAAACGTGACTTCTGTATCCCTAATTTGTTTAACTACTAGAGCGTACATGGAACGAGTATAGTTGTAAGCCGCCTGAGGTAGCTGGAATGGCATCATCAACAGGTGCATCATCTCTAGGTACTGTGATGAAAGGAAAATATTGTAAGACCTTTGATCTTTTATGAGTTTGTGTAAGCATAATGACTTCAAACTTCTACATAATGTGATGTCACAGACAAACAGGGCATACAGGCATATATGCATAACTGCTGCTTGGAATGACTCTGTGGACATCAGATTGTGTCTTACCTGCCAGCGCCAGAGATACTTCCTATCTTGATGGACTGGGTGACTTCATCTACTGACCAACACTGTCTCATGTTGTTGTGGACATTCACACAGCAATTCATCTGCTGGAAAAATGATAAATGAAAGGCATCTGAGTAGTGTGACTGTGTACAGCTGTGATAGGTCTGATGGCTTTTGCCGATGATGACAAATGTTAAAGGGGGATTTAGTATACTCAGATAACGTTTATGTTGTACATAGAAGTGCCACAGGTGACAGCAAGAGTTGATAAAAAGCACATGGGTTCACATTTTAGTTAATAGGATAGGGCCACATACATATTTGACTGATGGATGACAGAGGGAGAACTAGCTGCCTGCATGATGTCTCTGCTGAGAATGGGGTCAGTATGAGGCACAATTTCAAGTGACAGGAGCCAGCTGTAGATATGGTGACAAAATACATATCACTGTACTTTTTCAAGCATTAGGAACATGGGTTCCATAAGTGGATGTCAGAAGACATTCATATTCACTTACAAGTCATCCACGGTATTCTGTAAAATCTTCTGCAGAGGATTAGCTGTGCTATATCATGATTACCCTATGGATTCATACATTACCTTCCTAAGTTGTCATGCACAAAAGGTTTACAACAATATGGGGCATATGTGTCAGTACAGCCTTGAGATACCTGAAAATAATTTTGACAAAATCAAGAGAGCATGTTGTGCACTGAGGCAGTAAACATCAAATGTGTTTGTCCAGCCATGGCATTTATTTCTGACACTTACCTAATATAGGCTCCTTTGTAGAAGACTGAGGAATAGCGCTGTTATGAAATGTGTAGAAGGAGACACGGATGGACAATTACACATTCTCATGGTTGTTAACTTAGGTTCTGTCAACAGCCTGGTGTTAGAGGTTACCCACAAAAGGGCACAGTCAGGGTTACAGTAACAGTTTTGGATGAATGTGGCTGGGGTACTGGCAACATAGGGTCTGTAAAATGGCCGATGGCAGATGAAGGTAATGAATGTCCATAAAGCCTTTTCATTGTCAACTGCCCTTTTTTAGAACATTGTCTCACCACATGCAGACTAGATATGATTAGGGCAATGGCAAGGTAGGACAATGTAAGCCACACATATTTTAGTTTTGTGTTTGTGTGAGTCACACCAGTGACAGATACATGGCTGAGTGACAGGGATGTAGTGTAAGTCCTGATGGTGGCTCTGCCATAGGTCAAAGTGTTGCTGTTGCTATGTTTAATGCGTCATGCATGGAGACTGTTGAAAGGTAAAGTAGAACAGGTTAACATAAGTATTTCTGGATTTATCTGTACATGTGAGAGGAGCGGCTCTGCAAACTGCTATGTATGGGCTTTATGAATATGTGTAATGGTAGAAATGTCTGCAATTTGTTGGAGAACATGAGTTGGAAGTCTGGCAATAGGTGAAATATAGAGATATATTGATCTTAGCTAGCTTGATGCTAGGATTTCCTGGAACAGACAGACGATACAGTAGGCAATGTGTGGTGTCAAGAGGATAAACTCATTCAGAGGGATGAGATGGAGGTAGAGACTTTGCCACCTCTATCTAGGCAAGCATATCCTTCCTCCGCTCACTCTCACTAAGTCCTTTTATTGCTGTTGTTCACTAGGGTGCATATCTCCACCCAAGTGTTAGCTCCCACCATCGTTGCTGCCTTTTCTGCTCCACTGAGGATGAGTGGAGGCAGCCTATGTAGCTCCTTGTCGTGGTCCATTACAAAGTTAACTATAAAGTCTGTCTCTTCCTCAGTAAGGTTCCTATTCCTCTTATGAGGAATGGTAGGAATGGTCTGCATCCTGGAGGCTGAAGCTGTTCTCTGGCTCCACAGCACCACTCAGTACAAGGAGAAGGGGGCAGAAATCAGGGCGTAGACTGTATACACTGTCATATGTGATTGTTTTCAATTCATAGTTCTACATAGCATAGACGGCGATCTCCACTATGTAGCACTATGATCGGCAGAATTATGCCTAAAATATGCCCATAAAGTGGGTTGTAATTACTTTCTGGTTGTACCTAGAGTAGTAAATTTCTCCTAACTCTTTATGTGCATGGTTTGTGAAGGAGAGAGGGCATATACGCCTACAACGAGGCATACCCCTTGCCTCACAGTTTGTGAATTGCACGTGAGCATAGATCTAAGCCCAGCCATAGGTGTATGCCAGTGTAGCTCACATTCAGATAATGACCTTTGTAAATTGCCCTCAAAGTTTTTGAGGGAGCATTGAAAGAGGAAGCTTGTTAAGTTCCTGCAGAATGACATCATGGATGGCTGACTTCACAATGGGATGGGTAGAGAGCTGCATAAAGAAACTACAGCTTCGGTGTAGAGTTTGACTTCGTATTAGCTCCTTTCACTTGTGAATGTCTTTGTAGCTGATGTCATTGGAGTATTTATGAATTGATTACATGTGGACGATGTTTAAGCCTGTTGAACGTTTGTGAATATGAACTTATGAAACTGTAACATTTCTAAGTAATGACTGTTGGGTATTTTCTGAGCCCATGACAACCTGTAGGGGCATTCGAGAACATTTTATATTGATATTTCGGAATTGGTGTGGTCAAGCTTGTGCTACATTTTTGGTAGGGCGTTTTAAATTATTTTTGCCTCATTCATTAATGGATATTCTCTAACAACAGTGCAATTAATTACCATTTTTAGATTTTTACTTGGACTCAATTCACACCCGTATTTACTGAATAAAAAGCACAACAATTAAGTTTGAGGGAATAACTTGTGTTCCTTCACTGTAAGTCATTTTTGACCTGTTAAGTGCTGAGTAATCTGGAGGGGGTTCCTAAATCCGATTTTAGGATGTGACATATCTGTAGTTTTTAAGGTAAACTTCACATGAGTAGGAAATCTCTAAGGACGGGCTGCTAGGGACCCCTATAATAGCTGTTCTCTATCCCGCTATGCTTGGGTAACAATTTGTTCAACTTGGCACTTTAATGAAGCGTAGTTTTGCACACCTGCACTTTCACAGGGGGCAAAAACCATGGTCCATCTAGCACTGTACATATACCCGCTTCAGTTTTGCATACAAGCACTTTAATTATCTATAGCGATTTACTTTTTTGAACTCCAGCTGCCCGTATGGCAATTTTGCACTTTACACATTAGGGAAAGATCAGCCCCTGATCAGCCATTTTGATCCATTTAATATCTGCATTTGGCATCTTTACTTATATATTTAGGAAGGAAAGTTAAAAAAAGTGAAGGACAAGTGACAAGATGTCCAATGGCTGAAGTAGATGTATGACAATTTTTTTTGTCTTTCTTCTATGGATTTTTAAATCTTCTGAATTGTATGTTTGATCATGTTTACGGTTTTAATAGACTAATAAACTATTATTATACACTGTAAGTCATTTTTGACCTGTCGATTTGGTATTAGCTTCCAGAGCACGGAGGCCATGGTAGAGCTATGAGTGGATTGCTAAAGGTAGCAATTGGTACATAATTATGAGGACCTTAGAGCTGCTATTCAGTTGCTTGAATGCTTTTAGATTCACATACATATGACATGAGTGAATACTGTGTTTGCCTTCGCTCATTGACTTTCTGTGTCTGACTGTACTCAACAAGGTAAGGGCTGGCTGTTGAGTGTGATCTGGGTGTGACTTTGAAGTCGCAGGTTTAATTCCTAAGTGTCACCTCAGTCTTACAAGCTTTAGAAGTCGGTAAGGGGAGCTCCATTATAAAGGGTAAAAGTAACACTTTTTTACAGTGCTACAAAGTAGTAAAACTGTAGGAGCAAGCTTTACAAATAAAGCTTTAGTATTTTATGTCATATATTTAGGTTCTCAGAATGGTGTTGAAAGTGCAATACCCCGTTATGTGCATCAACATAAATGTGTAATTGACGCAATGGAAGAAATCGGAGAGTTGCGGTGAGTTTAAAGTGAGAATATTTTAAGTACATATCAGCCCAATTAGGAACAACCGAGGTTCAATAACCCTCCACTGATTTGAACAACTTAAAGCATGATTCTAACTGTCTAGTGATGGGTGTTTATTTTGTGGCAATATCTTCGACATACATAAAATCCATTTCTATTACATTAGGAACTCCAAAAAATCAGTAAATAGTAACTAACATAACTAATAACAAAAGAGCAAAAAATTGTGAGGATGAAATATAGCAGATAGAGTGAGTGAAGCTTCAAGGGGAACGAGCATTTGGCAAAGCCAATGGGTCTGGCTTTAGCAGCAGATCTACTGGCTTTTTCATTGCTTGTTTCATTTGTTCATTTGCTAGAATTTATTATTGCTTTACTGTTCCAAAACGGTACAAGGACAGTGCCGTTACTCACAAACAGTGGAGCCAATGGCTGATGTGGACAAATTCATTCCCTTGTGGTGGGTAGAAGCAAAGTGCAAATGACAATATAACACACCAATGTATGAAGATCCTGACCAAAAGCTCCTCGTATATGTGATAGATGAATCCTTTTAAACAATTGTTCGACAAGCCAACTAAATCTTTCTCAAAACCCAGATCTGGAAAACTGTGGGAAAAAGGGGTGGGGCAAATAGTGGTGAGGGGAATAAGAAAGTTTAAATCAAGCCTACACAATGTAAACATGTTTTCGCCATTTATTTATCCGCAGCAACCTTAGACACAGCTGCAGCTCAAATAGCTGAACGGATTTACACCAATGTTGGTAGAACGCTAGATCTTGGTACTTATTGTGTTTTGCTGTAAATCTGTTCATTAGGTTTGGAGAACTGTAGTTAAAAAACATTGCATATATCACACTGCGGAGGATCCATGGAGCCAACAGATCTCAAACAGAGATCTGATTGGTTGCCACCACCTTAACCAGGCAGTGGTCCAGAGTCCTCAAAAAACTTTAAAAAACATAAGGGGGCAAGGTAGAAATAACCTGACCCCCTAGGCCTGGTGGTGGTGTCCTGCCTAGGGCCAAAAACCTTTTTTTTATTTTGCCACAAATTCACAGAGGTTCCGTGAATCTGTGCACAATTCTTTTTTAAAAAAAGAAGTGCGGGATACTGTGCTTCTCTTGAAACCCCCCCAGGGTTGGCCAGGGCTCGGGGGGGGCGACGCATGTTTTTTTTTATGGAGGGGCACGCATGGCCCCCCTCTCCAAGCCTAATAAAGCCCCGGGGACCCCATTCCCTGGGGGTGCCATTTTAATGAAATGGAGGGGGTGCGCGTCCCCGCTCACCAAGCTTTTTTCGGCGCTGGGGGTCACATCTCACAGGGCTCCAAGTATTTTTTAAGGGGGTGCACAGACTCCCTCCTGAAGCCGCCTTTGGCCCCAGGGACCCCATCTCCTGGGACCCAATATATTTAAAAAGAGGAGGGGCCATGCAGCCCCCCTCATTGAGGCTTAAAAAAGCCCTGGGGACCCCATCCATCAGGGCTGTCACATACATTAAAAGGTTCGGAAGATCATTGATGGAGACCAAGCAAGAACCTTCAGGAAAATAGCAACTATTGACTTTGACAGATTGTGATGGTAGAGATGCAGAGGAGCAGAGGTCAAGATGGGAGTCAGTGCAGGAGTCCCTCACTGGCTGAAGGGAGAAATAACCACTGTCACAGTCACTCACTACATTCATGAATATTTAAAGATTCTATGTATATGTTGAATTGACCTGCCTAAATCAATATGAAGACCTGTGAAGATTGTAAGATATTGGACAAGAGGTGAAAAGCATGAGCTCCTTTAATTCAGCAAATGGCAAGAATTTACAAATTAATAATTGTTTTATCTGGTTTACAAGTACACAATTACAGAAAACATAGAGCACTTAATTATTTAAAAAAAATAGCTGTAATTCACATCTAGGGGCAAATTTATCAATCTTTACCACAGCGCAGCAAGCCAGCTTGTGATGCACTGTGTGAAAGGGAAAGGGCAGGAATGCACTCTATTGAACTCTCTCAGCGGTAGTGCACTTTTGGCTGCCTAGCACCAATGCAGGCACCCTTTTGCCATGTTGCAAGGGTGCCTGTATTGTTGGCAGGATTGTTTTTGTGGAGGAAGGAATACATTCCTGCACAAAAACAATCCTTAGAAGTATTTTCCTCTTTTTATGTGTGCTGCAGGATGCAGCACATGTAGAAAGTGCAAAAAAACGAGGAGAAATGAAGATATTTTGTCTTGTTACGTCTCACCTTGCGAGATGTGGCATTTTGACACATTCCCAGGTTCACCACTTATGGTAACACTGGGAATGCATCAAAACCCATGGGTGGATGCATGGGGACACACACGCTCCAACTTTGTAATGCCTTCATTCAGTAGAGTAATGCAAGGCAGTGATTGAGTGGCCTTGCATTACTCTAGATTTATCAAGCCATGCAGGGCCACGCAAGGTGCCCTTGCATGGCTTGATTAATTTCACATAGATTTTGTGTCACCCTTGTGGCCCCTTGTGTGGAGCAAGGGCGATGCAAAACATTCATAAATATGCCCATCAAAATGTAAACCTTGATAGTTCCTTACAAGACTATACTGTCCATTGTATTCAATTAAATTACAAGACATCTAGAAATATTTACAATCACATATCTTGCTTTGGACAGTTGAATAGATTTCATATTGACAATTGTCAAGTTATGCCTCATGGGTGACAACATAGATCTGTGATATCTGAATTGGTCCAGCATTAAATCAGGTCAGTTGAAGAACAAGTGAGTTGCTGTTTCCCACTCTACAATCTCATGAGGAATGCCATACCATCCCATGCACCTGTGTTATCAAAGAGATGTGTCTGGTCCAGGAGGAATAACATAAAATGTCGACTTGGAGCTTGCTCAAGAGAGTTAACAAAGTAAACTGACAGCCCAAAAGGGTGAAAAAAATTCAGGTCAGGCAAAGCCATTGTTGTACCTATTATATTCAATGAAAAAAGCCCTGTCAACCTATTGGCTTTCTTGCTTCAGTCTCCTACATCCATTGGCTTGGGATACTGTCAATAAGATCTTGCATTAGCTCACAAAAGCATTTTCATCTATTTGGATGTATCTGTCTGCTCCCAGCGGAATTCAAGAGGGACTAATTTACATTTGAAAAGTCATACTTTTTGTCACATTCATCACTTTATCCTGTACATGCATTCACTTTGAAAAGCAATCCATTTTTTTTATTTTTTACAATGTAGCAGCACTTTTTAAATTTATTTGCGATAATAATCCTCTGTAGAAGCTTCATATAACCATTACTTCATCTTTAGGACAACTAAAGAGTAAAATGGTTCAATGACATCTATAAATGTAGACATTATTTTACTACAGACACTTAACACAACATTAATTAAAGGTATTACTATTTCTTTAACCATAAGGATTCATCAAGGACATACTATGAGATAAATGGATGTTTTTAACTATGGTTTATAATCACCTTCTAGATATAGAAAAAGAAAGTGAAAGGGCAAGGAGAATAATCATAGGGAAAATAGAACTCAATGATATGTCTTTAGGAATGCTGTTAATGAAGATCAATCCATAGTCAGTGTTACCTGGACAGGAGATAAAAACAAGGTAATAAAATTAATTGTGAGAGGTTGCACTACCTACAGGTGCATCACCGGTTGATGCATCCACCCAATCGCCTAGAAGCCCAGAGAGGCCTTACTCCTTTGGAGAAATGGCTAGTGACCAAAACCTCAAACGACTAATCTCTGACTTATATACCATACTACACCACTCTGTTATGTTACATCAGTCCGCAGGCCAGAAGAGGTGGGAGACCAAATTGGGGAGATCCTTGACACCAAAGGAGTAGGGGGAAGTGTATTACAGAGCATGACATACAGCACGCAATGCAGCCAGCGGCTCCCCAGGTACATTATTATACTTATTATGGGAGTGCCCTAAACTGGAGGGATACTGGACTGAGATTATTGATGACATCGATATGCACTTGAACATACAACTCCCCAGATTCCCTTCCTACATATGTTTGGGTCTACCTAACCCACTTACCTTTCCATTGCGATCCCGTAGAGGGAGACAGATAGGGTTGCCATTAGGAGCATCCCTCCAAAACATATTAACACACTGGAGGGCAGGACGTGTCCAACGTATCAGTGGTGTCTTCACCACCTATGGCATATCTTGGGAATGGAAAAGATCCCTCTTTACCTTGCAGCACAAACTGCCTCATAAGGGAAATTGCGGTGCCCGTTTATAGCGCTACTCTCGTCAGAATTTATGGAGCTTACTTGTCCCAAATACTTACGTCTACTCCGGCTGACTGATATCACCCCTGTGGCATAGGGAGACTCCAATTAAATAAGATCTATTCACAGGTTGTGATATAAAATCTACTACACTTCACTATATGAGAATTGGGTTGGGTGGGGGTGGTGAAGTTATTGTGGGATTGGGACTTTCTTTACTGTTACTAATACTGCAATGCAATACATCCCTCTTTCTGTTCCTATTTTTTGTGAAAATACAATAAATAGATTTTAACCATAAAATTAACTGTAAGATTCTTGGGGGCAGATTTAGAGTTTGGCAGCCAGGATACTCCATCACAAATGTGATAGATCACCCTGTCCTATTTAGGGTAGGGCAGAACACCAGTGTTTCATCAATAGAGTCCCCAGGTGGTTCGGTCAATGGAAAGGTTCCTTTGATGGTCCTATGGAATAGGGGCCATCAGGGGAAGGCCACCCAATTTAAGGTGAATGGTGTACTGTCCTTTTTTCTGTGCCTCAACAGCAGGTAAAACCTGGTGGTGAGAGCAGAAAAAGACAAATAATGACCCCCACTGCAAAAAACGTCATGGGTGTGAGACCCATGTGTTATTTGTTTTTTCAACATGAAATGCCATGACGAGTGTTCCTATCAAGGTACAGAGGCCACTTCTGGACAGATGGAGATCTCTAAATTTGGAATACTGTAGTCCATCAGGATGGTGGATGTAATATCCTCTGCCACCCTGACAGACTGTCTTCCGTCTGCCAAATTATAAATCAGGCCCTAGGTTACAAAGGAATGTAAGTCTAAATAGAGAGGATATAAATCAGCGGTTCTTAACCTTTTGACTTCTGTGGACCCCCACTTAATCATTACTGGAATGCAGGGACCCCTACTAACTAACAACTGGAATCCGAGGACCCCCACTGAGTCATTATTGGAAAATGGGGACCCCAGCATAAGCAATTTTGATGATATGAACCTCAAAATAGAATTCAAAAATACAGAAAGAAGCATCGATCGAACAAACTCACAAATAATGAAATATTTTATTTCACAAACAAATATAAAAAAACAAATTTTTTATTTAAATGAGAAAGTTGGAGCTTTTCTAAATTCAACTGAGGCTGCCTATCATCCATACTATACTCAGTTTAATTGCTCCTACAAATCCTTCTGAGGTTACCAACTTAATATTTAACCTCCAATTTCACATTTATTCACATTTACAGAACAATTTAAAAAGTAAAATTTTGCTTCTTTATTTACATACACTTTATTAATCTGTTAATATTATTTAATTTTCTAAGCATCCGTCAACCTCCTTATTAGGCGTCTCCAACCCCCAGGGGTCCCATACCACAGGCTTAGAATCTCTGATTTACCGACCTAAAATGGCCATGCCCCTGTGCACAAAGTAATACTATTGAAATGGTATTTAGCTAAAATAATAAGGAATATATGAGAGAAAACTAATGCTTTAAGAAGCAGATAATGGCATTTGAGAAATACCCCTGAAACAATTAGTGCCATTTCAATAATAATCAAATCATTAATTGTGCTTTTCAGACACATCTGATTCAGAGAGGATTGGGATAGGGAATAAGCATTTAAATTTGCCTAAAAAATACTGTGCATTTTGAGGACTGAAAATAAGAATAAATAGCTGAAACTTTGAGTTCAATGTTGGTAGATCAGGAAAGTGATGCTGTATTTAGGGAGGCACAAAAGATATATAGATATATAGATTATAGAGGAGTGCTGATAGAATGAATAAGGCAATAAGCAATAAGGATTGTAGTGCACAGATAAAGGATATGTCTAGTATGAGTATGAATGGAAAGTAGGTCAGGATATTGGATAACTTCATGTTTTTCAGATGCACTGACAGTACATATAAATTGTAATAAATTTATATTGTAAAAGCAGACAAAAAGAAAAACAATTATATTGTGTTTCAATGTATGGCATCATACAAAATAAAATATGCAGTGGCAATAACATAAAATAGTATTGAAATTAATAGGACTAAATATTGTAATAGCATTTATCATGAATGTAAAGTTCACAGAAATATGTTATGTAATCTAATGGAAATTTATGAAGTGTGACCAATACTCAATACATGATGTTCCAGGTGCTAAAAGTCGGCTACCAAGATAAATGAACCTGCCCCCAGAAAGGCTAAGGAGACAAGAAAAGCCAGGTCTTTCATTCCTTAAGAAATTGTTGTATGGTTGGGAAACGTACGCTGTCTTGTAGGAAGCTGGTTCCATAGTGTAGCGCCAAGGATTGCAAATGATCGACATCCTCCATGATTGAGCTGGTATTTTGGACAGAGCAGTTGGCCAGAGGTTGCAGATCCTAGAGTTCTTTGGGGGGGAAAAAGGAGTAATAAGGGTCTGAAGGATTCTGGGGCCAGTTTATTGCTATGAATAAAGGCTAGTGTTTTAAATTTTATCCTCTTATCAATCGGGAGCAAATGCAGATCCTTGAGTTTAACAGCAATGCAGCAGATTTGGGGCAAATGAAGTAAGAGCCTGGCCACAGCATTTTGGACCAGCAAAATTCTCCTAGTAAGATTAGTGGGAAGACCCAGATAGAGAGAGTTGATGTAATCCAGCCTTCAGGTGATGAGAGCATGCACCACAATCTTCCGAGCAGACTCAGGAAGGAATCTGATGACTTTCCTTAACATTCCTACCAAAGCAAGATGCAGCAACTGATATCATTTGAGGTTTGAAAGAAAGCTGGTTGTCAAACTTTACCACAAGTTTTTTGCAGACTCAGATGGAGAAGGACAGGGACCAAAATCGATGGGCGTGCCACAGGGGTTGTCTCTGAGCCCTACACGCTTTAACATCTCTATGATTCCCCTAGCTATACTGATTCAGTGCTTCGTATTCGAAGTTATGTTGGACACAGATGACAATCAGATTGTTATTTCATTAACTAATGAAAACACTCTCTGCCAAGACAGGTTCAAATAAAGTCTTATCTCACTTTCTACTTGGATGAATAACAACTGTTTGAAATTGAACCCTGGAAAAACTGAGATTTCGGTTCTAGGAAGAAATCCTGAATTTTGGTCAGAAAAGTAGTGCCCTGTCGATTAGGGCCACTGAGTTGAATACAGTGCATGAGTTATAATACTTTGAAGGTGTTCCATAAATTATAAATTAAAGGCATAATTATAGGTTTAGAAATTAAAATTTTGTATACTTTAACCTTTGTTTGTAGCTAAAGAATTAATAAAGTTATATAAATTTAAAGGTGGTCCGTAAAATATAAATTTAAGGTACAACTATAACTGAAGAATTTTAATGTTTGTGTATTTCCAGTTTGGTTTGTATAGCAAGAAGAAATATAGGTTCAAAGGTTTAACCTTTGTTTTCTTGATTAAATTTCAGTTTTTTTTATTTTTAATAAAAAAAAGAATTGAAAACGTAGAGTTGGAGCAAAAAAAAAGAATTGAAAACGTAGAGTTTGAGAAAGATGGCTGCTGTTTGATTGCGGCCGTCGGGAGCCCTCTCGCTCTGCAGCTCCACTATCCACGTTTTCCAGCTCTATTCTCGACGCAGCATGTCAACGGGGAAGTCGAGTGCTGCTGCCGGCCGAACGCTCCGTTACGGGAGGATCTCCGAGGCAGCTCTATCTTTGGCAGCACATGTTGACGTGTGTGGTCCCGCTCTGCTTGGCGGGTTGCTCTCTTCCTCGGCCGTGTTACGGTGAACAACAGCAGCGGCTTCCTCCCGGCTTGGATGTCCAAAATGCCCCCTGCGAAGGCTGCCAAGGTGCAGAAACCCCGTATTGAGCCAGGGGCGATTCCTAAAAAAAACTTCAGTAAAGCCAGGCCCCGGTCCTGCAGTATTAGAAGCAGAAGGCACCTGCCCCGGTTTCTTCAAAAGAAAAACCCGCACCACTATGAAGGAGCCGGGGAGGACTCTAAGCAGTAAATTCTCACCGGCACCTGATCAGCCAGACCTGATGTCTCCGCTTTGTCTGGGCCAACAATCACAGGAATGTGAAGCAAGTAATCTATCACGGGTGGAAAACTCACCAACGGAGGCAACATTACAGCTGACACCTACACAGCTCGAGGTGAGCCAATCTTTAATTCCCCTCAAAACAGTGGGAGAAGTGGGGGCACAAATTCCAGAAGGACTACGGGGGGAGGAGGGGTCGCTCCTCACACAGAACAGAGGCGAATTACTCAGGGCAGGTAGAGAGGAGCTATCTCAAAAACCCGGGTCTTCTGTTATGCTGGGGGGGCTAGGAGGAGGAAGTGGCATAAATCAGGGGCTGCAAACAGAAGGCGGAGATAAATTCTTCTCCCTATCATATATTTCGGACTGGTCAGACTCTGACACTCAGGATCAAGTATCTGACTCTAGCAATCCAGATTCAAATGACTGCCAAGGCGGAACTCCGGTTGCCACTGATACTGCCATAGTTAAGAAGGGCAGGAAACCTTGCGCCGGAGCGGGAAAAAAGGACAAGAAAAATCAGGGTCTCCTCTGGGATTACTCGATTTCTCCACTCCTAGAAGGCAACATCCGGGCAGATGGAGCTAAGGCTGATGAAGCTGAACAGATCTCTGTGGTATCTCTCAAATCTATATACCAAAGCGTCATGGCCCACAGAGAAGAAACACACATTGAAAGCAGGAGAGTACAGTCAGCTTGTAGGAAGATGCAGGGGGCCATCCGCAAGATTTCCAAATCCTGCTCAGAGTTTGTGGGAAGAATGGATGAGGTGGAGAACAGAGTGAACGTGCTGGAGAATCAAACCTCAACTCACAAAGAATTGACAGCGTCTTTAGAAAATCAGATGTTGGACACCCGATGGAAGCTCGAGAACTTTGAGAATCGCATGAGGTGCAATAACTTGAGGGTCCTGGGTATTCCAAAAGGGGCGGAGGGGGCGACGTATTAAAATTTACTGTCGAACTCCTGAAAGGGGCACTTCCTGAGTTGGGGAACTGGGACGGGGCTCAAGAAATCCAGCATGCCCATAGGTTCCCATTCAACCTGAAGAAATCTCCGGTGTCAGCAGGAAATAAACCCCGGGTGATTCTGATCTATGTAGGGAATTTTCTTCTCCGTCAAGCAATTTATGATTTAGCCCGCCCAGACCAACAACGATCATTTAATGGACAAACTTTTTTTGTTAGGCCTGATTATTGCCACTTGACAGTAGAGCGCCGCTGGTGATTGCGTCGGATGATACAACATTTCCAGAGTAAGGGCGCTCAGGTGTTCTTACAGAATCCGGCTAAGCTTAAAGTAATCTGGAGAGAAACCCCACACCTCTGAGATTCTTGCTAAAGAATTCCTACAATCATTGGAGTGAGTCTCACGAATGTCGGGGGGATTTGAGGTCGGACTGCAAAAGGGAAAAAAAGGGGGGGCTAAATGTTAAAATACAAAAAAAAATGAATGATATATATAAATATATAAAAAGAGGAACTTTTGAATGGGGCGGCAATATGGGAGGGCTCCCATTCCATCACCAGACCTGGTAGGTCTAGCTGTTAGTGAAGGGTGTGGAGGGCAAGGGGGGAGAGGGAGGGGGATGGGAGGTGTTTGTTCAAGGGGAGGGGGCAAGTAGTCAGTGATTTGTTTTTTTCTTATATGTCATGGTGTTTGTGTATTTCTAAAGAAGAAGATTTTGCGTTTTATGTGGGAGTTTAATCTAATGTATCGTTTGGAGAGATTTGCTATGGAGAATTTTCTACATAAAGATGGGGGTAAAATTCGGATATGCTCACTAAATAGTTGTGGCATCCGCGGTAAAAAGAAAAAGGGGTATCCTGGCTAAGAACCTTCGTTATATGCAGACTGATATAGTCTGTTTACAGGAGACCCACATACCCTGGAATAAGCGCTGGTGGCTGAGGGAATTAGGCTTTGCATATACCCGGCAGAGTACAACAACTAGAGGGTTAGTAATTCTGGCAATACATGGTCTGGGGGTCTGTAACCGAGTCAAGAAAGATAAGTTGGGGCGACGGGCCATAGTAGAATATAGATTTTTAACTAATAATGCCCCTATAACGATCTGTTCTATTTATGGACCTAATCTAGATGTTCCCGATATGCTGGACTTCTTAAGTATTGAACTTGCCCTTTGGCCGCATCCCCCGATTTTGCGCGGGGATTTTAACATCAATCTGGATAGCGGTCTCAATCTTAGTGCTGATATATTATATCAGGGAAGGAAGGTAAGGGTCTTTAAGGCTCTGCGAGGGTTGGTGAGGGAACAGGGACTGGTAGACTATTGGCATAAACATAAACCAGATGATCCAGGATTTACCTTCTACTCAGCCCCTCATAACAAATTAGTCCGACTGGACTATTTTTTTCTCACCGAACAATTTGCTGAAAATGTCAACATAGAGAGGTTTCCAAGGGTTATCTCAGACCATAATGCTCTTATAGTTGAATTCCCATTAACTGGAGTCTCTAGTACATTAAGGACCTGGACCTTTGAAAGAAAATTGCTGGGTGATCAGTTATATTGTGAGTATATGGCTAAGTGGATTTCGAAATTCTTTTTAATAAATGGGGGCTCAGCTCTGGGAATTATGGTCTGGGATGCTTTTAAAGCAGGGCTTCGAGGGGAGACCTTGAGCTTCTCCATTGCCAGATAGAAAACCCTGCAGAAGGAGACTGGGAATTGGTTTGAACAGTTAAAAATCGCTGAGCTAGGACTGATGGAGAAAGTAATTAAGGGGCATAGTAGCGAGGATTGTCAGCAGGTAATTGTAATCAGTAAATCTAAAATACATCATCATTTTGGAACTGAGGTGGCAGCCAAATATGCACAGTCTAGGTCCGAGCTATATGAATTAGGGGAGAATTCTGGGCGGGTCTTGGCAAGTCGTCTTCGACAACGAGAGGTGGCTAATCGAATTGGGAAAATTAGAGACCATTTAGGCCAAATTCAAGACTCTCCAACAGAAGTCTTAAATGTATTTAAAAAGTTCTATGAACATCTATACACCGAGGGAATGTCTTCGTCAAGGGAGGAATCTCTGGAAGAATTCTTCAGGGATCTTGAAACGATGGAGGTCACAGAAGCACAAAATGAAATTCTAGCTTCCCCCAATTACTTGGGAAGAGCTCGAGACCGCCTTAGCCTCCCTAGCTCTTGGCAAGGCCACTGGCCCTGATGGTATTCCCCTAGAATTTTATAGGGAATTTTCAAAGTCTCTCCATCAAGAAATGCTACAAATCCTTCAGTTGGCCCAAAGGGGTCAAGTCCCTAGCTCTTGGCAACATACCACTATAGTGGTGTTCAAGAAAAAAGGGAAACCTGACCTGGCTCCAGCATCATATCGACCTATATCACTCATAAACTGTGATAGCAAGATCTACTCAAAAATACTTCCAGCCAGGTTAAGTAAGGTCATCATCCCTTTGGTATCACTTTACCAGTATGGGTTCATTCCCGGCAGGGACACGACGGACCATGTCCGCCGTGTTATTGCTCTGTTAGACTGGGCCCAAGCCACGGAGTCACCGCTGGGGGTAGCCCTGTTGGACGCGGAGAAAGCGTTCAACAGGGTATCCTAGCGGTATTTGTGGTATGTTTTACAATGGAAAGGAATATGCAGACAATTTATTCAGGCGCTTAAGGCACTATATTGCTCACCAAAAGCTGTAATACGCATATCAGGGCAGGATTGAAAGGAGCTTGATATCAGTAGGGGCACCAGGCAGGGGTGTCCGTGTTCCTCTTTGTTCTTTACATTGACCCCTTTCTTAAAAAATTCGAGCAGGATATTAACATCAAGGCAGTAAAGGTCAATGGCTCCGAGTATAGGGCTCTTGCATACACGGACGACATCGCAGTCCTCACTACTGATGTCACCTTGGCACTGCCAGAGGTAAAGTCCCTAGCCGATCAGTTTGGTATTATATCTGGATACAAGTTAAATATGAAGAAAACACAGATTGTCTGCTCCATGGCTGCTCGAACTGAAGGGCTCCCGGTGGTCCAGGAGGCAACATATCTAGGGGTAAAGATCACAGCGGCCCTAGAGAAAATCCCGGATTTTAATATCATCCCAATAATGGATGATGTGAGTAAAAAACTAGAAAGGTTGAACCATCTACATTTATCTTTATTTGGGCGGAGCAATGTTATTAAAATGTCAATCCTCCCAAAATATCTATATATCTTTAGAACGGTTCCTCTAGAATTTTCATCACCTTCCCTAGCAAGGATGGATAGGATCTGTCAGAGATTTTTGTGGGGGGTATCGTAGACCTAGAAGGGCGGCTAAATGGCTGACCCTCCCAAGATTGCGAGGCGGGTGGGCGATCCCCAATTTTCTTTTCTACTACTGGGCACCGATATTACAACATATAGGTATTTAATTAGTTGGGGATAAGGCGGTAGTACCAGTAGAGGCTGGTCCGACTATATATGAAATAGGAATGGGGGCTGGAGCCAAGGGATGCTTGGTCAGGATACTGGAACCCAGTTATTACAAAAAAAACTAAATTCAAACTATTGAAAGCTGCTTATAGAGTCTGGAGACAGGTACGGAGGAAACTGAAGATTCCTAATCTCAATGCTTATACCCCATTTTCGGCTTCGGGGCTACTTCCATTAATCTTTCAGGAGCAAGTCATTTTTAGATGGGGGAAAAAGGGGATCATTTCTTTCAGTGATCTGTGCGGCGGAGGACAACTTTTGTCATATACGAATCTGCAGGAAAAGTTTGGGGTGGATAAGAGAGATTTTTTTAAATATCTGCAGTTACAGAGTTATCTGGTGGGACAGGAGAATAGGGTAGATTTGATATCGGAAACAATACCCTTGGTGGAGACATTAAGGGGTAAGCTCCGGATCAGGAAGATCTACCAAATTTTAATCCAAGCCTCCCCAGATGATATTGATATGCAAAACTTGAAATGGGAAAGTAGACTTGGAATTGAATCAATAAATATTGAGGATTCATTGGAGCTGGCGAATCAGGTGCTGCTCACGGGAAGTCTTAGGAGCCAGCACTTTATGTCGGTCTTTGACCTCTATTATACCCCAGCAAAGATCGCAAAATGGGATGGTAGGGGGGGAGGGAAATGCAATAGATGTGGAGTACATGCTGCTGACACTATACATATGTTTTACTCTTGCCCCAAAATGGATACCTTTTTACAGGAGCTGGAGGTTTTTTTTAACTATGATTGTAGGCTCACCGGTTCCAATCACTCCAGCCCTTTTAATTTTGGGATTAATTGATAGATCAGAAATAAATGAAAGAATAAGGTCAGAGATAGGCTTCATATTTATAGCAATGGCTATTGCTCGCCTATGTATTACCTCTCAGTGGATAAGCTCTGACCCTCCCACCTTTTCTAATTGGCGATCTAGAATATTGGCTATTTATAATATCGAATCTTCACTGTATAAGTTAAGGGGCCGGAAAAAAAAGGAGTTAGGCTAACGAATTTGGGCCCCACTAGCAAGACTGGTCAATTAATTGTGTACCTGAAAAGTCTAATAATACAGATAACCAAGGCTAATGGTAGGTAGAGGCCTGGTAACTCTGCCCCTTTATTTACGACGTCTGGTCAGGGATACAGCTGCTAATGAAGTTCATTCTCTTTTATCCTATTTATTGCACTGGCACTTTTCACTCTTAATAGATCTTAACTTATGAGGCAAACCCTGAGGTGTTATATCTTTGTATGTGATTGAATTGTGTATTTTGTATCTTATGGTTTTTTATCTCTCCATACTTTTGATGTATTTGTATCTCTTCATATTACTGAATTTGTATGTATAACTTATGAAGAAAATACCATGACATGTATTAGAAGGTAAATTTAAAGAAAAAAATTAACATATTAAAAAAAGAAAACGTTGAGTTTACTGCCGTTGAGTAGAGTGTTATTAGGTGGAGGGTGGTACAGTACAGTGGATTAGAGTGTTGTAAAGTTTACTGTCATAGAGGATCGTGACATAGAGTGGAGTGGAGAGGAATGTGGTACAGTGGAGTGGCCTACAGTGGAATAGTGTGCAGTGGAGTATTGTAGAGTGGAGTGTTGTACAGTGCAGTGCTGTGCATTGGAGTGGCACATAGTGGAGTGGCGTAGAGTGGAATAGGGTAGAGTGAAGTGTTGTAGAGTGGAGTGGTGTAGTGTGGAGTGGCATACAGTAGATTAGTGTACAGTGGAGTGTCAAACAGTGGAATGGAGTAGAGTGAGTGTAATAGCATACAGTGGAGTAGCGTAGAGTGCAGTGACATAAAGTAGAGTGGCATACAATGGAATAGTGTATAGTGGAGTGCTGCACAGTGGAGTGTCCTAGACTGTAGTGGCGAAGAGTGGAATAGCGTATAGTGGAGTGGTGTACAGTGGCGTGGCTAGAGTGGAATTGCGTAGAGTGGAATTGCGTAGAGTGGAATAGCGTAGAATGTAGTGGCGAGTGTGGAGTTGCGTACAGTGGAATAGTGTAGAGTGGAGTAGCCCTGAGAGGACCAGCATAGAGTGCCATGGCATAGACTGGAATGGCAAAGAGTGTAGTGGTACAGAGTGGAGTGGCATACAGTGAGTGGCATAGAGTGGAGTAGAGCAGAGTTCGTAAAGTGCAGTGGCATACAGTGGAATGATGTACAGTGGAATACCATATATGAGAGTAGAGTACAATGGAGTGGCATACAGTGGAGTGGTATGGAGTGGAATAGGATAACGTGGAGAGCCGTACAGTGGAGTTGCATACCGAGGAATATTGTAAACTGGATTTGTGTAAAGTTTAGTGGTGTACAATGCAGTGGTTTACAGTGGAGTGTGTTAGAGTGGATTGGTGAACAGTGGAATAGCATAGAGTGGAGTGGCTTACAGTAGAGTGGAGTGGCATGCAGAGGTGGGTTCTAGAGTGAACTGGCATAGAGTGAAGTAATGTAAGTGAAGTGGCATGGAGTGGAAAAGCATAGAGAGGAGTGGTGTAGAGTGGAGTGGCGTACATTAGAGTGGCATACAGTGGAATAGTGTACCCTGGAGTGGGGTAGAGTGGAGTGGCATAGAGTGGAGTGGTGTAGAGAGGAATATCATAGAATAGCGTAGAGTGGAGTGGCATGCAGAGGAGGGTTCTAGAGTGAGCTGGCATAGAGTGAAGTGATGTCAGTGTAGTGGCATGGAGTGGAATAGCATAGAGAGGAGTGGTGTAGAGTGGAGTGGTGTACATTAGAGTGGCATACAGTGGAATAGTGCACCCTGGAGTGGGGTGGAGTGGCATAGAGTGGAGTGGTGTAGAGAGGAATAGCGTAGAGTGGAGAGGCGTACAGTAGAGTAGCATATAGTAGAGTGGCGTAGAGTGGAGTGAGGTACATTGTAGTGGTGTACAGTGGAACAACATAGACTGGAGGGGTTTACAGTTTAGTGGCATAGAGTGGAGTGCTGTAGAGGCCAATAGCATACAGTGGAGTGGTATTCAGTGGAGTGTTCTACAGTGGAATTGCATTGAGTGTAGTAGAAAAGAGTGGAGTTGCATAGAGCAGAGTGGCATAGAGTGGAGTGGTGTAGAGTGGAATGGAGTAGAGTAGAGCGGCGTACAGTGGAGTGGCATAGAGTGGAGTGGTATACAGTGGAATAGCGTATACAAGAGTGCGTAGAGAGGAGTAACATAGACTGGAATGTTGTGCAGGAGAGTTGTGTTCAGTGGAATTTTGTAGAGTGTATTGGTGTATATTGTAATAGCGTACAGTGGAGTGGCATAGACTGGAGTGTCATATAGTTGAGCAGCATACAGTGGAAGAGCGTATAGTGGAGTGGTGTACACTTGAGTGTGTTAGAGTGGAGTGGCATACAACAGAATAGCGTACAGTAAAGTGGGGTACAGTGGAGTGACATGTAGTGGAGGGTTGCAGGGTGGACTGGCGTAGAGTGGAGTCAGGCACAGTGTAGTTGTGTACATTGGAATAGTGTAGAGTGGAGTGGCATAGAGTGGATGGCATACACTGAAGTGGCATACAGTGCAATAGCATACACTGGAATGGGGTAGAGTGGAGTGACATAGAGTGGAGAGATGTAGAGTGCAATATCGTAGAATTGAGTGACATACAGTGGAGTAGCCTAGAGTAGAGTGGCATAGAGTGGAACCGTATAGACTAGAGTGGTGTAGAGTGGATTGGCATACAGTGTAGGGCTGTAGAATGGAGTGATGTACAGTGTAATAGCATACAGTGGATTGTCGTAGAGTGGATTGGTGAATAGTGTAATGACGTAGAGTATCGTAAAATGCAGCGGTGTACAGAGGAATAGCAAACAGTGTAGAGGTCTACTCTGAAGTGGCATAGAGTGGAATGGCATAGAGGGGAATAGCGCAGAGTGTAGTGTCGTAGAGTGGAGTTGTGTACAGTGGAATAGTGTACAGTGGAGTAGTGTAGAGTGGAGGGGCATATAGTGTATTGGCGCACACTGGAGTGGCATAAATGGAGTAATGTAGAGTGCAATCTCGTACAGTGTAGTGGTGTAGAGTGGAGAAGCGTAAAGCGGACTTGGGTAATGTGGAGTGGCGTACAGTTGATTAGCATAGAGTGGAAGGGCATATACTGTAGTGACGCAGAGTGGAGTGGCATACAGTGCAATAACATAGAGTGGAGTGGCTTAGATAGTAGTGGTGTACAGTGAAGTGCGGTTATTGAAACAGATGTAGCTTGAAAGTGTGTTAACGGATGGAGATGTAATGTGGTAAGAAAATGTATTATTTGGTGTAAATGGTAAATTTTGGTAGTATGTGTAAATAGTGTAAGTAGTTTTTAAGTTATCATTTTTAAAATACGTAGTTATATATTGTGCCACAGTATACCAAGGCAGTTTGTGATTGGCTAATGGCTGTGTTTACCAAAGGTAAAAGGCAGCTGTGTAATTTTCATCACTTTTTGTTTGCGTTCTGCTGCGTTCTGGATTAGATCCACATAGGTAGTAGGTTTTATTGTTGTTCCTTACCTATTACCAATTTATTATAGTATTAATTGATAGAGAAATGTATTTATATTTTTCTATATATTTTTACAGCATTATAGGAAGAATTATTTGTTAACTAGAGCTGTAATTTGTGGACATTTTACTGAACATTTAAATATGTTAAAAAAGGAAAATATACTGTAGTACACTACATTGGTAAAATAGAGGGTACTACAATGTATTTTTAAATTTGAACAGATTTATTCATTTATTTTTAATTTATTTTTGGTACCGCAGTACTCCCGAGGTAGTACTGTGGTACGCCATGTTTTTAAAAATATATAGAAACTTATAAATATTTTTCCCTACTTATTACCACTTTAACAAAGTGGTAATAAGTAGGGGAAAAATATCAAACCTAATGGATACCTACATCTAAAGTTGAAATGCAGAATGCAGGTAAAGTGTACCTAAAATGAATATGGCTGCCTTTAATATTTGTAAAGGCAGTCATTAGCCAATCACATAATGACTTGTCATTGCTATGTAATGGAGTACTTTCTCAAAATACCACGAAATACAGCGAAATGTTGCGAAAATACCACAGCCACAGATGTCACTATGGCACTAAGTTAAATGCATTTTAACTTAAAAAATATTTACCCTACTTACCTGTAGGCGCCACAAGGATCATCTGCACACCATAGTGTCTAATCCTGCCAAATTTCATGTAAATCCATTCAGATGTTTTCGCGCTATGCAAGATACAAATGTCTATAGAAATGTCATTGGTGGAAAAATTTGTTTTGGGACCTCCCTTTTATCTTTGCACTCCCTTGATCAATCACCGCACAACTTTGCATTAGCCTCAAGTGAAGAAGGAAGGATAGGTCTGCAAAATTTTGTGAAGATTTGCCAAACAGGTGCAAAGTTATTAATGGTAAAAATCTGAGGAATACCTATCTCTGGTAACACTAACTATAAGTAAAGATTGGATACCACCGCAAAATAAATATATATATATATATATATATATAAATATAAATATATATATAATGACATTTTAAAGTAACAAGATTGTTAGGTGTTGGATTGAGACAAGAACTAACGGTAAAAAGCCCCAAAACACTGAAGTATTCCAGTTATAGTTTACTCAGTTAACTATAACTTGCATCCCGATCATGCACTGCTTATGACCTCACATATTACCTTGGGACTGTCATACTCATTAGTATTTTGAACAATATTGTTCTGTTAATCTAATGAGTCATATCATCAATGATGTCATTTAATATGTCATGAGTGATGTAAATGTGAGGTTATAAGCAGTGCCTAAAGGAGGTGCAAGTTATAGTTGATTTACTACATTTAACTGACATATTTCAGCACCTCACCTGCCTGTGACCTCACATTTTACAGCACTCAAGTCATGTTAAAATGCATCATTGTTGACGTGCCTGATTATGTTTAAATAACATAATTGATGACATTAATAATGAGATCATTCAATAATTTTTCTCTGTGTACTATAGGCTTTCAAAAACAGAAGTGAAGCAACAACCATGTATGGCCAACTCACGAACCAGCGTGTACATCTAACGCCTGCTGCGCATACCCTTTGTATGTGTGAAGCACAGGTTAGCTCTAAGACCTGGCCTTCAGGCAGGGCCTGCATCCAGCCCACCACTCACGCTCACACCTCGTGCTGCATGGGTCACCTGCTGGGCTTGGCATTCGGCCAGGCCCTCCACCTTTTCCCCCCGCAAATGACCAAGCCACAATTTCATCCCTTATTCTTTAATTTTAACGTGTCATAAGTAATGTAATATGTTAGATCATAAGCAATGCATGATGGGGGAGTAAGTTATATCTAGTTGACTAAACGATATCTGGTGTATTTCAGTGTTGTTGGTTTTTTTTAAGGTTGCCTCATGTCTTATTCCAATACCTATCTATAATCTTTGTTTTTTTCAGTCAATTTCAGTTTTTTCTCATAATCTAAACTGAACCAATTGCAAACCCTTCACATGCAGGCAACTCCTTCTGTACACAGCCTTTGCCCTGCTCAGCAGGGGTGGCTACAGATCCTGACCAAAAGCCAGGTTCTACATCCAACCCGCACCAGTACCCAACCTATACTGTGCAAGGCCCTTGGCCATGAACATTGGGGACTGGCAGCAGAGCATGGTCTTTGACTAGGCCCTGCACCCAACCTCCTGTTTGCACCCAACCCACTTTGCATATGGCCTTTCATCATGTGCATTGAGGGTTGACTGCAGGGCCTGGCTAAAGGCCAACTCCATATGTGACCACAGGCCTATGCATGTCCTTTGGATGTGCACACCAAACCTGCATTGTCTTCTCCGTTTTTTTTTTCATCTACTGCAGTACTCCTGTGGCACGCAACATGCAGTAGCATGGGGTAGATTCTTGCACAGTTGGTCCGGCAAGAATACAGTGGTACCTGACAGATGGACCTCATTTGGTCCTCTGAGAGTACCGCGATACCCACAGCCCCTTAAAAATATTTTAATCTCTGGGGGGGGGAGGGTGTCTCTCACTTAACACCTGGTTGGTCGCCAAACCCTGTGCATTTGTGCCTTATTCCTCTCTCAATCAGAATGTTTTCTGATTGAGAATGGCACTGCTCCAAAACATGTAACCTGGCACAATAAACCAGCTTAAAAATGCTGTTGTGTGTGGATATGAGCAAGTTGGAAATAGAAAGGCGACACACTAACCAGATAATGTTGCAGCTCTACTGAGGTTTATTTCATATATACATAATGCATAATTATTAATGTTTTAATAAAAGTTTAATTTACTTTTAATAATTATTATTAACCTTTAAGCTAATACAATAATTAGTAATTCGATATTTTTAACAGCACATTATATATAAATATAAAATGCACTGCAAAAATATCAATTATTAATTTATTAGTTAACAAGGTAGATATAATCATAATTAAAACGTAAATTAAACTTTTTTTAAAATAAATAAATAAAGTAATTTAAATAATTAAACATGTAGGCCCAGATTTACTAATATTTTAAGTAGCTCAACAAGGCAACTTGCTGTGTAGTTTGAAAGGGAGATGTCAGAAATGTGCCATATTTGCAAAGATATGGTGTATTTCTGCTGCCTTCTAGCACCGGCGCACTGTGTGCTGCCTAGCGCCAACATGAAGCAAGAGTGCCAGTGTTACAGGCAGAATTGTTTTTGTGCAGGAAGTCGACAGACGACGAAATCGGGAAAATGAAATAAACAAAACCACTTACCTTGCACTCGAAGCATCGCCGACTTGGCGATGCAGCGAGTGCAAGGTAAGTGGTTTTCTTTTTTTTTCTTTTTTATTTTAACTATTCCTTCGACTGTTGACTTTCCTCCCACCCAGCCCCACCGCTCTTACCTGCACCGGCCTCGACTGACTATGAAGTAGCATTTTGCATTAAAAAAGTGGAGAAACCACAACGAATCTGGGTCATAGTTTTTAACAAAATTCACTACCTATCAATTAATAATAAAAATGTCAATAAGGTAGGTTTCATTTTTTTTTTAAGAATCAGTATTTATAAACTAAAATAATATATTAAAATTAATTAATTGTTTAATGCAAATTTAATTTTGTGTGTTAATGTGCTCTAACATTATTTTACTACTACTAAGTCAAAAATAAATATGTAAAATTAACTTACATTTATATTTTAGATTTAAATATTTTTCCTAATAAAAAAAAAAAGAATATAACAGTTTTATAATTGTCCCTATACTTTTCATAGGGTGATCTTGGTCATGGTGGTGGAGATCTCCACTTACATATGCAAAGTTACTAGTACTAACTTTATACTTGTACAACCTACATTTAGAGGCTCCGCACCATGATTTGAGTGGTGGAGACAAGTAAGTAAGTCTACAACTTAATATAAATTTACATTCTGAATGGTTAATACCAAAAAAGTGTATAACTGCTACTTGGTAAAGTAGTAAATATATACATGAGCACATACATATATTTTCCGTTGTGAACAGGACCTTTAGTTTATGAGTTCTACAATGATGTGGATTGTGATAATGTGTACCCACTACCTCTTTGTAAATGTGTTGATATGATACTTTTTATTCTTCAATTGTAACAAAAATGTATTTCACGCCATGTTACATGAGTCTTGATCATATCATGACTTGAGTTATAATTGTGGGCCTGATTCAGAAAGAGCACAGTGAAAAATATAAATTTGCATCTTCGAGGTACTCTAATCATTGAAGTATAAATATGAGTTTTGGGGATTTAAAAACTATCCCAGAAGTTCTGTACGATATCTATGAACGTTTCAGATTCCATTGAGTACTGCAAAAATGGCATATTTTTATGGATTTTCCTTCTAAACAGGAAAAATATTTTCCTCTTGCATAAACCCCTTCTCCTTTACCTTTATCCTATAGAATGGTGTTCTCTTCCATCTCCCATCATGGAAACTCATCTTTTCCTGGCATTGAAAGATGTAACTTTGCTTGCATTTCTAAAGTGGTTATCCACTAGATTGACCTGAATAGCCAAAAAAGTATGGGTTTGTGCCTTTTCAATTATTTTTGCAAGTAGACCCACCCAGATATCCATATGTAGTCCTTAATATGTGGGCCACGATCTACTACGATTTTGCGTTGATATTACATCATTTTTTTTGGCACAGCCCGAACTCAAAACCCATTTTTGGATTCACAAAGCCAAGCAAATGCCAATTTGTGTGGCATTGCCGGGCTTTGTAAAGAAAATGTAACATAGGGCTGCCTTGTGTTACCTTGCACCAGGGAAGTGTGTATCCACCCATGCATTTTGATTCAAACCCATATTTGAAAAGCATTGTAATCATGGATTTGCTCCAAAATTATGCACCTACATGAGGCTGGCATAGCAAGGAGAAATATCTTTATTTCTTCTCATTATTTCCTCTTTGTATGTGTTGTGCATTTTTCAACTCACTTCCAAAGAGCCTCAAAGGATAGCTGCAGTGCAGGAAGGTATTCCTTAATTCACAAAATCTATTCTGACCACAATGCAGGCGCCCTTGGGCTAGATAGTCTTGAGAAGAGAGATTAACTGTGCCATATCTTTGTAAATATTGCGCAGCTCTGCTCTCTCCCTTTCATGCAACGTAGAGCAGCAATTTTCTGTGCTGAGCTGTGTTGTGTGAAGTCTTAGTAAATCCAGGCTAAGATTTACAAACATTCTGATCAAGAAACCTAATTTCCACATTCACAAATCCTACTTTCAAGGGGAAATTATCTGAATCCTGACACTAGTCCAGGGTTTGAAATTTACGCTTGCAATTACTTTTTCTGCACCCCAAGGTTCAATGTAGTTGAACAAAATGCTTTTGGAAGTGAGGCCAAACTACCTATTAAGTTTTGTTTCATTCAATCATGTAACTAATAGGATTTAACTGTTTAAGATAAAAAGATTATATGAAGCACATTTTCATTTACTTTCATTTAATAGATTTATTAATTATGTGTAAAAAAACTGAGCTTATGATTTTAATTCCAAGGATTTGTTGGCTACATGCTATAAAGTACAATTGATACTATTATAAATGACCTGGTGATAAAACAAGGATGACAGAAATAATCCAATAAAGCGAAATTGCACAGCTGTACAAAACCCAAGAAGTTCATTAAGGGCATATTTATTATAGGTTTGTATTGCCCTGCACCACGCAAGGTGACCCAGGGTGGTGCCAAACCTACAATGAGATTTATCAAGCTGCGAAGGGCCACCCTGTGTGGCCCTGTGTGGCTTGGTAAATCTAGTGTAACACAAGGCAGTGGAAGTCGCTGCCTTGTGTTACACTACGTGGTGAGAGCATTACATGGGTGAAGCGTGGGTGTTCCCATGCATCCACCCATGTATTCTGACAAATTCTCAGATTTACCAAAAGTGGTACACCTGGGAAGGCATCAGAATTGTATGTATTCCAAACAAGGAGCAATATCTTTATTTCTCCTCATTGTTTCCTCTTTCTATGTGTGCAGCATAATGCAGCACACATAGAAAGAGGAAAATTCCTCTTAGGATTTTTTTTGTGCAGGAAGGTGTGCCTTCCTGCACAAAAACAATCCTGCTTATAACGCAGGTCATGGTGCAAGGGTGCCTGCATTGGTGCTAGGCAGCACATTGTGTGCCAGTGCAGGGAAAAGACAGGAATGCGCCAGACAATGTTAAGTATGGTGCATTCTTGCCCTTTCCCTATCACACGGCACAGCGCGGTGCATGATTTGTTAATAAAGATGCCCTTAACTGACTGAAAATAAAAAAAAAGGAACACCTTCCTGCACAAAATGAATCCTCTAAGGATGTCTTTCTCCTTTTACATTTGCTGCAGAAAAAAGAAATTGAAAAAAACTTGTTATGCCTCCCCTGGGACATTCTGACGTATTCTCCATTATTTATGCCTCCCGTAATGTAAGAGCACTAAGTGTATTTTTCCGGTTTCAGGTTACGCTCTGCATTCCCTATTCAGCGAGGTAACATTTACATGTTTCACTTGGATGGTTGGTGTTGGTCTCATTTCTGTTCCTTGATTCACGTACCGTTTATTTGTTTTAATTTTTACAGGCTACATTTGATTCATCCAGTGTACTTGGCAGCTAGATCTTGGTTGTGCGTCAAAGTAAGCGTTTGTAGCAGTTACACTTTAGTACACGGTTTACATGGTTATGCACTCCTTCAAACGTATGGTGTTTTTCACATAGTTTCTTCATGTTTTTCTTCTTGGTTTTCTAACACCATGAGTACCCTGTTCAAGTCAGCCTTTTGCAACTTGCACTGGTGGCAGTAACTAATGATGTTGTTCGCTCTCAGCAAGCAGCGTGGATACTTACTTACGCATGTTTTTCACCACACAAAATTAAGGGCATAAAAGCTCCAATAACTCCAATCTTACAGTTATGGGTGCCAATTTATTTTGGTAGTTTATGTATTTTCAAAGTATGTATTTTCATTGTTTTATGCAAAATAATGACTGTCGGTCATTACTTTTGTTTACATTACAGTGGCCCCTGAAGAAGTGACGAATGGTCCCGAAATGCATTGGGCTGCACACTTCTGATCTGCATCTCCCAATTTATTGTACCAGTTTTGATGGATATGAATGTTGTACAACAAAACGTGTATTTCGCATTGTGTATAATGTAATATCATTGCAAACCATTGATATGTTTTTTCATTGCACTTGATATCATACAGCAAAGATTATATTGTTTTGAATCCATTCGAGTTCGAATGTTTCTTTGAATACATTAAGGTTTCGATTGAGTACATTCAGTGTAAAAGTGTTTAATTATTCACGAACAGTATTTTGTAGTGAACGCAGTGTTTCAAGCAATTGTAGTGCTTGATCTTTTCGTGTTCTCAGGTCTGCCAGTATTGGTAAATCTGGGAATGTTTCAGAATCCATGAGTGGATGTGTGGGAACACCCACGGCCCACCCATGGAACGCCTCCCTGGGGCAGAGTAATGCAATGCAGCGACTTGCACTGCCTTGCATTACTTCAGATTTACCAAACCACGCAGGGCTATGCAAGGTGACCTTGGTGGCTTGGTAATACTCATTATAGGTTTTTTGTCCCTCTGGGCCCGCTTGCATGTTGCAAGAACGTCGCAAAACCCTTGATAAATATGCCCTGATTTTGTAGCTTCTCCAGTCTCCTGGCTGTCCCTGATATTGTTGAATATCTATGTAAAGCCACTACACGATTTGCACCCAAAATGTCTACTTTCATAAATATGCAACTGACACTCAGGTAGTTCTTTGTCCTTTCAATGGAGAGTGGTTCCAATGAAAATAATATCAAAGTATTTAGTCTCATCCAGGAATGGATGGCTCCAAATTTTTGGGTCTCTCATGGAAAAGATAGTTCCTTGTGATTAATCCAAGATTTGACAAGAATTCAAATCAAGTGTCCTCTCTCACCTTTAAATTGAGGAATTGTTTACTAGTGTTCAAAACAAGGTTATGTCTTTGGGGGTAGTCTCTGATGACAAAATGACACTGGATACAAAAATAACCACAGTTATTTTATCCACTCTCATCTACATCTGTTGAGACACTGTAAATTGCTTTTGGAAATAAAATATAGGTTCATCATTGCAAGGACAGTAGAGTTATATAGACTACTATAATGCCCTATATTGAGCTATCTCAGTCAGAACAGTTAATTTCATTCCACCTCAATATCCCATTAGTATTGTATGGAGTGATCCCTGTAAATTATAGATTTCGATTTAAATCCCTATGCTGGCACATAAAGCAATATATGCACATGGGCCTGACTGCTAGAAAGGAGGTTAAAGAGCTTTGAACCTTCAAGGCACCTGCATTCAAGGAAGAAAATGCTGCTAGCTCAACATAGTGTAAATATTTCCAAAGCTGGGACAAAACGTTTCCCATATAGGGTGGCAACAATATAGAACAGTTTGCCCTCTGACCATCTAATTTGTGAAGATCTATTTCCTCTTCAGAAAAGGTTAAAACCTTTTTTTTTTTAATGACAATTTTAAGACACAAATCCACGCTTAGTGGTCTCTCAAAATCAAGTGCAATACAGATACAATGATGATGATGAATCCTGGATAGATCACTAGAAGTATGCTATTCATACAATGATAAAAACATTTGACCTTCAAATCTGAAAAGTTGAGCATTTCTCCTACGATACATTATTATTTATTCAAGCACCTGCAGCAACTATCTTCCAGGGTGCTATCTAAACAAGTGCATCAAATGTATAACCATTTTAGAGAAAATAATGAAATGCTTAATTTCAATATGAAAGCATGGTAATGAAGTAATAGAACAACTATATTACAATAGTTTAACAGGATTTATTTACTGACATCTGAACATTACTAATCCATTATGACATACTTGACCATTTTCACATACATAAAAGTAATTATTTAACAAAGGAAGACAAATCTTTTTTCATGCCCACTAAAATTGACAAATTACACCCTTTGAATGCAGACATACACGAATTGAAATGATGTGGCATGCCATACATTGGTGGAGATGTACATATTGTGTTCACTAAAGGTAGATTTTAATGGTGTGGTTTTATTGTCATCAATTTATAGTTTTTTTCTGATTTAAAAGACACTGTCAGTTTATTTATCTTTCCTCCAAAAAGTGCTTGTAAAAGTCCCATTATTGTGTGATTGATCTCCTGATGAAATGTTTATTTAGCTCCCAAAATTTCTTCATGTGAGATTTTCTTCTTTGGTATTTTTTTGGTGGCTTGAATGGGGATGTCACAAACTTAATTATGGAATTATGTCTAGTTTTGATTCTTTCTGCATGGTATCCTGAACATTGTAAGCGTTATAACTCAATGACACCATATAATAATTGAATATTATCACTCTTCCCTCCTGAATTCATAATTAGCTCATCAATATGATGAGTCCAAGGTAGATTATTGCCTGTACATTGTTAAAATTTGGAGGCTCACAAAGCAATTATTCTTACTACCATAGATAGTCAGAACATTGCATTCTATTGCTGTATTTCCAATTGAATATTTAATAAATATTTGTCTTTACAAATGTAGTCAGGTATACAGCATGTTTATTAGAAATCGGTCTTTCACATCTAATACTGAGCAGATACCTATTAGCACCCAGAAGATCATGATGTTGGATCAAGGTATTTCACTGATTTAGGATGGCAACTTTTTAACATAAGGAGCTTGATAGCATTGAATGTCAGAAGATAACTGTTCAGTCAAGATGTTTACTCAGAAAATATAGCTCTTCACAGCAGTAGTTTACTTCCATTATGGACGATTGAGTACACTCAGCGGCCCCATTAACAAGTTAGGCATAGATAGGTATGGATGTAATGGTTAGCCATAATTAATAATTTTAGACAGTGCCTACAAACCTATGAAATGGGGACTAACTTCGCAGATTTATTTTTCCTGGCCAAATTACACATAAACATCCACATTCCATGGCAGTTGGGGAAGCCAGTCAGAGATGTTTTAAGGCATGGGCAAAGTGGGCTCTGGCCCAGGGCCCCACCCTTTAAGGGGGGCCCCTGATAGATCCAGCTCTGTTCTCCACACAGTCCTGCCCTGATGACTCTGAATGATTCTTAAACATAGATTGTTTTAAATACCATTTGCCTTTAATTTATTTTTAATGTGAGTGATGTGTGGGAGTCTATTACAGACATGTTGCAGAGAATGTTGTTTGTTTTTCAGCACCATGCAACATCCATAAAAGTTCCTTTTAGATCAAAACAGGACCTTTCATGTGAAAAATGGAGGTTGGTTGCAGAGAATATTGCAATAATATTAGTGAGCTGCTGCTATATTACAATATTGAAAACACACATCACAATCCCTGAGTAATAATAGAAACACATTTAGAACTTGGACCAGTGCAACTGTGCAGTGTCGGTCACGTGGCCAAAGAGGGCATGAAAAAGCTGAAATTGGAGCATAAATTCAAAGCTGTCCTGAACATGGGCCCCCAAAATACGTTGGGCCTGGGCCCCCAAAATCCTTAAGAGGTCCCTGGAGTGAGTGCAGAGCAATGGGGTTTGTTGGGGCGAACAAAAGAATGTGGCCCTGCAGGGAGAGTCTTACATGCTCCCTGAATGCCTTAAAAGGAAATCATAAACAAGGAGGGGTTGGGTCCATAAAACGCACCCAAACTAGGCCTCAAATAATATATAACAAACTGTACAGTGTCTGGGTGCTACAATTAAATTGAAGCTTTTGATAACAAACCACTTTATCAGATATAGTGGTCTTAGTGATTTATTTCACCTTCATTATTTACTTTACTCTTTAAGGAACAGTCATAGACATTTCAAGCATGTCATACATGGAAGAACAACCTGTTATAATTGTTTTCAAAACATAATGACAAGTACAAAATAATAAGCATTCAAATACACAAACATAACAATTGATAGGCAGACCAGTCCTTCATTTGTGATAAAAGTGAAATGGCGGCAATATCTTTTATACAATAGTCAAAGTATGAATCCTGCCATTACAAGCTAGTTGGAATTCAAATGAAACAACAGGCTAATTGCCATGTTTGTTGGCTACTTGTAGTCTGTGCAATATAACGTCCTTTCCAACTAGCTAGGTCAACGCGTTTCGAAACCCTTGGATTCTTTCCGGTTCTCCTCAGGACCGGGACTTGGTCACACACTGCAAAATAAATTATGACATAAAACAATGTTTTAATTTTGTCCCAAATTCTACCTTATACCCTACTGGACTTATTTTATGACGGGGTCTACCCTTACCATTCTGGATCAATACTGGAACACACAGAGATGTCCAATATAAAGGCTCATTTCCTTACGTCTGATAGTTCGGTGTGTATTGGTGTTATTTCTACAAAAAAAAGTGGGGAAAAGGAATTATGTGCTTTTGGTGGCACTGTTTAGGGAAGGTACACTCTAAGTAGCAGCAGCGTTACTTAAAAATATATTCTTGAACTCGACTTTGAGCGCGCGCTTGTGGTGCCTACAACCACAAGGTTGAAAAGTGCAGAGACAAAGATCATAAAAAGGAAGAGGCATATTTGTTCACAGTCGATTTAAAAAGAACATGACTGTGTTACCAAAACTGTTGTATGAGCATGAACGCATTCAGTGGGCAACTTTCGGCTGGGCGCGCTTCCTTTCAATACACGCTTAAATGGTTTCTGTGAAACTTGCCTCGAGTGCTGGAAAAATGTCCTCGTTCCCGTGTTTTAAGATCTTTGTTGAAACATTGTTTCAAACCTAAAGAAACAGAAGCTATGCTGTTACACTCCGTACTGTTAGAGATACAATTGTTGCTAATGTGTGTCTTGAGTCGCGTTCATTTCACTTGCCTTTGATAATGGAGCTCAATGGTTTCTTCGTTCTTCTCCGATCGCGGTGTTCTGACGACGCGGAAGTGACTGTCGGCGCCTGACAGGCATTACTTGTAGGATATCAGTAATGAGTGATTTAGCACGATGAGTGCATGCTGGGAAAGGTAGTTTTCAATGTAACATAAAATTGCAGATATTCACACAAGTTGAAGCCTGTGCAGCGTCAGAGCCCATTTTTAGAGATGTCATAACGAAGCGAAACAAAAGATGATTTGGTTATAGTCTGTTGATTTCAGTCATTTCGTTCAGCCCTCGGGAGGCTGTGTTAAACTTCATTATTAAATATGCCTCTCTTCTAAGTAAAGCTATTTCTGGGTCCCCACCTCTCGGGTTGGATCTAATTGTACTTAGTACAGTCCATTGGAATTCTTTTTCATTGTGTTTGAGCTCTTGGAAATGGGGAACTAGGGGTGCATTTTGCACCTTATTCTTCAGTCTAGAGCGGTGTTGTGCAATTCGTTGTCGAACGTCTTGTGTCATTTTCCTAATGTAAATTTGAGAACAGGAGCAGATGATTGTATAAACAACATTTTTTGTTTTGCAATTAGAGAATTTGTTGTGTATTCTCTCAGCCATTTGTGAATACTGTGCCTTCAACTGTAGAGCTGCAGGATTGACAATTTCCACATTTGTGGTGGCCTTGAATGGGTTGAAGGTTAAAAAAAGGACGTAAAGTGTCCGGATTTCTTTGTTTGTCTTCCGATGCTCTGATTATGCGTTGGCCAATACTTGTGTTTTTCTTTAAGGCAAATAGTGGCATCTGTAGCTCATCGTCCATGTCTTTGATGAGGTGCCAATTTTGGCAAATTATCTTTTTAAATGTATTGGCATGCGGGCCAAACGTGGACACACATACCAGTCTGGTCATTACAGATTTGGGCTTCTTTTGTAACAGTTCCTCTCTTGATGTGAACCAGGCACGTTTCCTTGAGTATTTAAGTAATTTATTGGGGTACTCTTTTTCCCTTAGTTTCTCAGTCAGCATGTTTGAATGAAATTCATAGTATTCCCTTCTCTTCCCAAAAGCCTAAGGGACAACTTACCTTATGGCTACTTTTTGCATGTGAGACGAAATTGCACACGAAGGGAAGGCTATGAATTTCATTCAAACATGCTGACTGAGAAACTAAGGGAAAAAGGGTACCCCAATAAATTACTTAAATACTCAAGGAAACGTGCCAGGTTCACACCAAGAGAGGAACTGTTACAAAAGAAGCCCAAATCTGTAATGACCAGACTGGTATGTGTGTCCACGTTTGGCCAGCATACCAATACATTTAAAAAGATAATTTGCCAAAATTGGCACCTCATCAAAGACATAGACGATGAGCTACAGATGCCACTATTTGCCTTAAAGAAAAACACAAGTATTGGCCAACGCATAATCAGAGCATCGGAAGACAAACAAAGAAATCCGGACACCTTACGTCCTTTTTTTAACCTTCAACCCATTCAAGGCCACCACAAATGTGGAAATTGTCAATCCTGCAGCTCTACAATTGAAAGCACAGTATTCACAAATGGCCAAGAGAAATGGATACACAACAAATTCTCTAATTGCAAAGCAAAAAATGTTGTTTATGCAATCATCTGCCCCTGTTCTCAAATTTACATTGGGAAAACGACAGAAGAAGTTCGACAAAGAATTGCGCAACACCGCTCTAGACTGAAGAATAAGGTGCAAAATGCACCCCTAGTTCCCCATTTCCAAGAGCTCAAACACAATGAAAAAGAATTCCAATGGACTGTACTTAGTACAATTAGACCCAACCCGAGAGGTGGGGACCCAGAAATAGCTTTACTTAGAAGAGAGGCAGATTTAATAATGAAGTTTAACACAGCCTCCCCAGGGCTGAACGAAATGACTGAAATCAACAGACTATAACCAAATCATCTTTTGTTTCGCTTCGTTATGACATCTCTAAAAATGGGCTCTGACGCTGCACCGACTTCAACTTGTGTGAATATCTGCCACTTTCTGTTACATAGAAAACTACCTTTCCCAGCATGCACTTCGTCGTGCTCAATCACTCATTACTGATATCCTACAAGTAATGCCTGTCAGGCGCTGACAGCCACTTCCGCATCGTCAGAACACCGCGTTTGGAGAAGAACGAAGAAACCATTGAGCTCCATTATCAAAGGCAAGTGAAATGAACGCGACTCAAGACGCACATTAGCAACAATTGTATCTCTAACAGTACGGAATGTAACAACATAGCTTCTGTTTCTTTAGGTTTGAAACAATGTTTCAACAAAGATCTTAAAACACGGGAACGAGGGCATTTTTCCAGCACTCGAGGCAAGTTTCACAGAAACCATTTAAGCGTGTATTGAAAGGAGGTGCGCCCAGCCGAAAGTTGCCCACTGAACGCGTTCATGCTCATACAAAAGTTTTGGTAACACACTCATGATCCTTTTAAATGGACTGTGAATAAATATGCCTCTTCCTTTTTATGATCTTTGTCTCTGCACTTTTCAACCTCGTGGTTGTAGGCACCACAAGCGCGCGCTCAAAGTCGAGTTCAAGAATATATTTGTAAATAACGCTGCTGCTACTTAGAGTGTACCTTCCCTAAACAGTGCCACCAAAAGCACATAATTCCTTTTCCCCACTTTTTTTGTAGAAATAACACCAATACACACCGAACTATCAGACGTAAGGAAATGAGCCTTTATATTGGACATCTCTGCGTGTTCTAGTATTGATCCAGAATGGTAAGGGTAGACCCCGTCATAAAATAAGTCCAGTAGGGTATAAGGTAGAATTTGGGACAAAATTAAAACATTGTTTTATGCCATAATTATTTTTGCAGTGTGTGACCAAGTCCCGGTCCTGAGGAGAACCCAAAAGAATCCAAGGGTTTCGAAACGCGTTTACCTAGCTTGTTGGAAAGGACGTTATATATTGCACAGACTACAAGTAGCCAACAAACATGGCAATTAGCCTGTTGTTTCATTTGAATTCCAACTAGCTTGTAGTGGCAGGATTCATACTTTGACTATTGTATAAAAGATATTGCCGTCATTTCACTTTTATCACAAATGAAGGACTGGTCTGCCTATCAATTGTTATGTTTGTGTATTTGAATGCTTATCATTTTGTACTTGTTATTATGTTTTGCAAATAATTATAACAGGTTGTTCTTCCAAGTCTGACATGCTTGAAATGTCTATGACTGTTCCTTAAAGAGTAAAGTAAAAAATGAATGTGAAATAAATCACTAAGACCACTATATCTGATAAAGTGGTTTGTTATCGAAAGCTTCAATTTAATTGTAGCACCCAGACACTGTACAGTTTGTTATATATTATTTAAAAGGAAATCAAGCAGGGACTGGAGACTGGGGCTGGGATGCACTTGCAAATCAGTCCCAAAGCTAGTTTACCAACACAAGTTTTAGATAAAATTGGATCCATTGTTCGTGGTGCGGGAACACTGGGCTACTTATATAGATGACGAGCAGTATCCATCAGGGGATATGTCTGTGCTCAACTCATAATCGGTGCCTATGTGTGGATCAGACTTAAATTATAAATCATTTTCTGAATCTGAATCATTTGTGTTTTGATATTCATGAGACTGACAACCGATTCCAGTGAGACTGGGAGCCTGTTCCTGCTCTCTCCAACCCAGAAATGCAGCTCGGGTTGGAGAGAGCTTCAGTGCGCACGGCGGTTTGGCCAGCTTGAGACGGCCAGCCAAACTGTCATGCGCACTAAGTAGCAGTGCAACCATTCCTCCACCAGCCTGTCATCACCATGGCCCCACCCCAAGCCTCGGCTCCGAGAGAAAAAAGAAAACGATAATAAACATGGGCTTATTATCATTTAATTTTTCATTTTTTTGGCTTCTGGCAGGTGGGGCGACGCTCCTCTGCCATAGTGGAGGAGCCGCCTCTGCTAAAAAAGGCATTAACTCTTGAACTTAACAGACATTAATGGACTTGTTTTTCAGGCTGGAAGACTATATAAGACTTATTGGAATGCCCACTAACTAATGGGTCTGTGGGTCTTCCCCTAATCAGGACTGTCCACAAAACTGCCCTATATCTCTGAATGTGGGAATTCCACCATAATGGCGCTTTGAGAATGGTGCCCTCATAGAGAGATGACTTTTTTCGAAACCTAATCTTTGGCTCAAAACTCCATGTCAATACATTAGGGCAACCTTACAGTCTGCAGTGTCCTACAATAATTAATATTCCCACAAGCTTGCTGAAGCATTGATTGATTACACAGTGGCAATGACTGTATTCCTCTTGCTTCTAATCTTTTTCCCCACTTTGTTTGTCTAGGTTTTCTTTTCAGCTGCTCTGTGATCTATATAAAGGCATGTTGATATAATCAAGCAAATACTTATTAAATATTACTAAAGGTTTTTACTCTTGTTTAATTTCTGTAGTTTTGTTATCCTAATCTACTTGAGAATGAGTATGATGCAGTGATGTCACTCTCATTTTAAATATTTACCATTTTGGATTCTGAGAATTAATCATGGCCAGAATATGGATTACATTCATAATATGGTTAGCACTTCAAATGTTTTCCCTCTGCCATTATGAGAATCTTACCTACCTAATCACCACACACCACAAGACATGCCATCTTCACCTCCTCCATCACCAGTTGGGCAGAAACAGAAGTCCAACAACCTAGATACCTGTCACACTAGACACAGAAAAGGCATTTAATTGGGTGGAAATGTAGTTTCTGTGGCCAGTCAGGAAACAGGTTGGGATGCCCAATTGCTTCGCGGATTTAATAAGGGTACACTATTACTCACCACATGCAGCTCTCAGTGTTAATGGGTATAAATCATTTTTATTACTGATACAACACAGAAAACAGCAAGGGTACCCTCCCTCACCCATCCTGAGTACATGGAAGCCGTCATAGCTCTCCTTTAATTAACCAAGTTGTATTTGTATAGTGCGGCTAATCACCCCAGGGGGTATCGAGGAGCTGTGCTGCAGGTATCAGTTGGAGAGCCAGGTCTTGAGTCTGTTCCTGAGGCAGTTATGTGAGGGTAAAGCACGGAGGTGGAGGGGGAGGGTGTTCCAGTCTTTGGCGGTAAGGTGAGATAAGGAGTGTCCTCTGGAGTTGCTCTGGTGAGTATGTGGTGTCTGAGTGAGGGCAAGGTGTGCGGAGCGGAGGTTGTTTCTGGTTGGTTGGTGGAAGATCAGGCGGTGGTTAATGTAATATGGTCCTTGGCCATGGAGGGCCTTGTAAGCGTGGGTCAGAAGCTTGAACTGGCATTTCTTCTGTACGAGGACCCAGTGGAGGTCTTCAGGTGCTGGTTGATGTGTGTCCTTTTGGACAGGTTGAGGATCAGTCTAGCTGCTCCGTTCTGGATTGTCTGGAGTCTTTGCATCAGTTTGTGGAGGTGCTGGCATAGAGTGTGTTGCCATTGTCGAGCTGGCTGGTGATGAGGGCCTGCGTCACAGTTTTTCTTGTGCTGATGGGGAGCCATCGGAAGATTCTGCGGAGCATGCGGACTGTGTGGAAGCAGGCTGAGGTGACGGCATTGACCTGCGGTTTCATGGAGCATCCGCTGTCCAGTATGATGTCAAGGTTGCAGGCGTGGTCTTTCGGTGTAGGGGTTGGGGTAGGTCTGAGCTCTGCTGACCACCAGTAGTAGTTTCAAAGGGAGGTGTGTCTGCCAAAGATCAAAATGTCCATTTTGTCCATGTTGAGTTTCATGCAGTTGTCTTTCATCCATATTGAGACGTTCTTCATGCAGCTGTGCTCATCCAATATCATTCTGCTGGCTTGTATGAATGTAACACCTAATCTCATACCCTAAGCCAATGTCATTTTGAGATATACATCTCTATTCCAGGATGTATGATACACACAACTGAACAGATAGTTAGGAAATTTGGCTAATAATCTGGATACAAATACATTTAGAAGAAGCTCAAGACATTTGTCAAACATGGTACAGTGAAGTCTCTGCATTACCCATTTGTAACATCCCGGGCTATACATCCATCTATGTGCCAGACAATGCTGGGATTCTGCCAGAGTTCAACTGCATATATGCGAAATGTCAACATCTACCCATCTCGATGGTTGGGTGTGCCAAATTAATCAAGATGGTATATTTCCCAGTATTATTGAACTTTTTTCTAACCCTTCCTGTCTATGTGCCACAACATTTTTATTCTAAACTAAATACCAAGTTGACTTTTGTTTGGGTCTCCAGAAAGCCATGGAGAGCCCTGGAACTGCTTCAACTTCCCCTGTGTCATTAAGGGATCACCCTCCCAAATTTGAATTTTAAGCAATATTATTTGGCAGCTTTGGCAATACGACTCAAACCTTGGCTGATATACTTAAATACCATGGTTGTGCAAAACATCACAGTGGCTTCCCCCTTCAGGCAAAATTTCTATTCCATGACTTCAGCAGTTCACCAGCTAATCATCAGTTGGTTAATACTGACCCTGCAGTTTGTCGATCACCTCTTCTGTTAATTGCCTGTTAGATACTAGCCAGGTACTGAATGACCCCATGCCACCTTCGATTTATGAATAACTGATGAAAATGTACAGGATTGCTATTTTGAAACCTTCCTGATCTGTGCTTGTTTTGAACTTAATATGGGCCAGCATGGCCTTTGACAATATGACAAATAGTTAATTTGTGAACTCCCCTGCAACTATTATTGTAACTAGAATCATTAAGCTTTGATTTATTCAAAATGTGTCCATACCCGGAATATACCTTTTCCTACTCAAATTTTAAAGTTAGATCATATGCTCACATGGGATCTGGAAGTGGGGTTATGTCTACTGTTTGAAGAAGTGTTGTGTAATATTAAGGTCTCAGGTATTTACTAGAGTACACGGTCAGTCATTGAGCTAGATACCTGTGATGTAACTCACAAAAGCCATGGCTTTTAACGAGGCCATCTGGTGAATAGTCTCAAAATAGCTTAACACTCAAGCTGACATCACCAAACAAAGGAACATTCCAGAGCAGTGTTTCCCAAACTGTGGGTTGCAATTGACTGGTGTGTCCTGAGCCACTTGTTGGTGGGTCGTGAAATGTTCAAGCAATACATAAAGATGTATTTATCTTGTCAGATTTTCCGGGCTTCAAAGTTAGTGGTCAAGTGTTAGGCTATGTCTTCTAACAAATTGCAGCTTTTTTTAACCTGGGGATTGGTGTTTTCAAACTCCTCTTACTTTTCAGTCAGAGAAAGAAAAGTTAAGTGAATTATGTGACAATCTTGCTTGGGTACTGGTGTTTGAAAAAAAAGGCTGTATGATGTGCTGCGCTTTAAAAAAAATCTTTTTCATAGGATATATTTTTGGAAACACACAACAAAATGTAAATACCTGCAAATTAACTGTACCCTTTCAGCAATTAGGAAAGCAAAAATAAAGCCAATTTTTTTTTAATTCTCAAGTGTGATGAAAACAAAGATTTTAATACGATCAAAACAAATCAAGATACTGTACTTGGTGATGTACAAATGATAAATATTCACTGACACCTGAATAACACACATTATCAATTGTGTGCAATATAGTTTCATCAGTAAAACTGCACATCTGTGCAAATTTTGTGGCCATTTCAATGGAAAATGTGCTGACTGTAAATGGCACTGCGCTACCACACAATGCTTTAGCTAGCTACATTAAATAATTGCCCGTTTCATGCCCATTAATGCTAGGTGAGTCGGGAAAGTTTGTCCATCTAAAAAGTGGATTGTGATTCTAAAAGTTTAAGAACCACTGTTCTAGTGTGTTTATTGTTGGTGATTGTTAGTGATGTAGAACTGAGTATATAGAACAGTTCTTTATTCTTAACTGGATGGGCACTTTAAAGTCACTTTAAAGTCAGATAGTTGCTCATGTAAAATCATTCTTACATTTGGATCAAATTTCTGAAGCTTAGGTGATTCATACAGTCTCCCAGAAGTACTGAAAGAAATTACAGCATTCGTTATTTTTCTTAGTACACCTTTGTGCACCAATTATGCATTTAGGTTTTCCATCAGCTGGAAAATTCTGCTTCCATAATTTTTTTTTTTTTGCAGTTTTATATACCGCGAACTCGACCCGAAGGTGTCAGAGCGCTTTACATGAGCACCAGTTGCATTAAATGTTATATGTTATAGAAATTTGTATAGCGCGAGTATACCCGTGGGTGTCTTGGCGCTTTCAGGAACATTAAAGATGGACACATTCATTTTTAGGCACAAGGAGATTAAGTGATTTGCCCATAATCACAGGATGTTTGAGCCGATGTTGAGAAGTGAACCTGGTTCCCCAGCTCAACATTTTTTCCTCCACATGAAAAATATGTTCATCATTGGAGAAACTTCTTCCTGTATACCCTGGTGCATGTGGGGCTACCCTATTTCATTTTTCCCTATAGCTACTTCGATTTTGACAGGGGTATATTCAATTGTGTTTTCAAAGTAGGGAAATATGCAAGAGGAACGTGTAATCTTACTAACTACCCGAAACAATTTGTGTGTGTGTTCACCTACTGAGAGACACCCATAAACCTTCCTTACCCGTAAATCTGTGAGGGTGGAAATAACAACATACTGGTGCTTTGCAAGTTGGACTTTTTTCCAGAAACCCATTCAGTATCCCTGAACTTCCTGCTAATGCAGTAGGACAGCCTCATCTTCAGCACCACCCAATAATAATGTTGGTTCCCCGAAGCCTTTTGAGGTATTGTTTCATAAAACTTGAATTCTGACCCTCCTTTCCTCTTTTCTCCTCCTTTTTCTCTGTTTGGCTCATCTGGGTCTTCTCTTCAGCCACTCTGCGGTGTCTTTAGAGTCCTCCTTGAAGTATTCAAGCAACCATTGATTCAAATTCAACCTTAAACTTTCTGAGCTTGATTATTTTCTGCAGTTGTAATATCCCTTTAATGATCCTGCCCAATCGTTTGAGAGTAATAATGATGGACTGTAGTCTCATGTGAATTTTTCCTAGACGTTCAATGATATTATATTTTAGAAAAATACCAAATGTTATACTTTTTTATTGCAGTGCTTAAATCCTGAATTATTAAAGCTTAGTAATAAGACATCTTTTAGTAACACCCAACGAAGTGGTACTGATTATTAGGTCGAGCCTTGTCAGTCCATTCTGCGAGGCATGCTGTACTCGAGTATGGACTTGATACTCCGCCCACTCTCCACCCATATTTTTCATTGGCTTGTTTCATTGTCCTTTGTAAATGCTGGCTGCCGAATCGTTAATAGGCTTGTTAGTCCCTCCTTAGTGCCGCCTTTTCTTCATTTGTAACCTCCCATGAGGACTGGCCCGTTTACTTCTGTTGTTACCACGATATGACTTATTTAGTCTGTAAGCCCTATTTTCTTTAGAGTTTCTCCTACTGCAGGGACGAACTGCTTTCCTGCAACATTCAGCGTGGCATGCACGCTTTCACTTTCCAAGCAGCCCGGGACCATGGCAGCCACGTCTTGGCAGTGAAATAGGTCAGGCATTTACAAGAGTTTGAGCTACTGTCATTGTAGCTGACAATGCCTTTTATTTATGTGCCAATATCTTAAACTCTCGCAAATGCGAGACCTATTGCATTGCAAATGCTTGTTAAAAGTGAGACTAGTTATGGTATAAGCAGCCGCGACAAATGCACTATTTTAGTCTGTGAAGTGCACTGTTATCTTTTTAAATGGTCCGGTGTTTTATTGCCTAATTTGAATGGAGAACTCTTCATCCAATAAACAGAGGCAGTTTCTCAGAAAAGGGTACTCAGCCATGAAGGTGGTTGTCAGTGAGTTGAAAAGGGCGCATGCCAGACCTGAAGCAAGATGTTGCGACTGGAGAAGACAGCAAAACACGCGTTTCCAGGATGACACACGAATGAAAGAATCCACAGCACTTGACCTGCTTGATAAGGATTTTATCATAGACGTCACAGCACAATCCACTTCACCCTCTAAGAACAAGTCGTGCTCAATGTGACTGCTTGTTATCTTGCAAGCACCGAATTCTCTTAAACAACTGCTCGCTTGTTTTGCAAGAGCGTGGAAAACAAAACCTGCCGAACAGCATCGCGTTAACAAAAAACAACTCCAAAAACACGCTTTGTTGACACAAAATGGCCATGGCTCTGGAGAGAAAAGAAAACACGAGGCATAATTGTGTCTAATGTGTTTGCTGGTGACGTTCTGGGATGAACGTTCATCGCGCGAGCTAATCCAGGAATATTCGCAGTACTATAATTACTGCCACACAAAGGCTCTCTATTATTTGCTTTCTTAACAACAACGATTTATCATTGTCTGGCACTGGCTTGGCTTCTACCTAAGTGCCACCGGAGAGTGAATGTGCCCGGCCTCTTATTAAATGGAGTTCTGGGGAGGCGGGAGTCTGTAATCTTTGAAAAAGGAAACAAAGATAGCAGCAAAATGCATGAATGAACAAAGCAGGGCTTAAATTCCGAAGTTTTAACCAGAAGGATGCGATGAAGAATCCCTTTATTTTTTTGTAGGGCTGCACAATGCGCCCATGATTTGGCATTGCACCACGGAGTGGATCAAACTTGTGAGAGACCTGACACACACTGAGGGCCCTATCTCGCTGAACAGAAAGCCTGTGTGTTCTCCAAGCACTGATGGCTGGTCACAAGACACTGGCTGAAACAAGACATACTGCAGCAAGGGCTTTTTTTCTCCACAATCCTAATTATCCTGTCATTCTCTTTCACAGATGTCGTTCTATGTCTCTTCTTATTGCTGCTTAAGTTTCTGGTGAGGGCTAGTACGGGTGAATACGTACCTGGAAAGGCAGAAGCGCTTTTTATTTGTGTAATAATAGTTAAGGCATTCTCTTTTTTCCCTGGGTGTATTTAGGTGTGCATATGTCCAGTGCTCTAAATGGGCCCCGGTACTGCCTACCGGCACTTTTATTTTCAGAGGGGGAGTAGCTGCGCTTTTCAAGAGTGACGTAATACTTTTAATTGGAGAGTACCGGCACTTCTCAGAAACAAGCAGGTACACCGAAACAGGGTACCTGTACTTCTATTTTGCCATTTATAGCACTGAGTATGTTACTGTGTTGTTCAAAGACAGTCATCCGAGTACCCATTGCGACAGCTCGTTACTGTTTTTCTGGTTTGTAGGTTTTGCACAATCCACACGAGTCCACTTGAATGTAAATGTAGTGTTATCTGTGGACCCATTGTTACTTTCTTGCAATATCTAAAAAAAATGATGGACAAATAATATACTTTGGCCCAGATATACTGACACATTGTGCTAACTTTGAACTGCAGTACTTCCGTAATGGAAAACTAGTGTACAGCGTTGTGGTGGTATTTACTTTTCAATGCAATTCAGGATTTGTGTTGGAAAGTTGGCTGCAACCAACCATGAGTTTTGGCATACATTTCTTTCAACTAACAATTTTACACAGGGATTTGGGCGGAAATCTTACACCTCCTTGAGGCATTGCCTATTGTGTAAAAAATGACTGCTGGTGCCCTTAAACTGCTCAGAAGCCCACCGCCGGCGCTATTGAATGTCCCGGCACCGAATACGAAGGCTGCATATTCTGCACCTCTTTAATCCACTAGTAGACACTCCCTGCCACTTTATCTCACTCTTGCAGGTCTCTGCTTTTTCCCTTGTGACATTTTTTCCATCTTTCTCTTCCTTCACCATTGTGTGTTTTTCTCTGTCTTTCTTTCCTTAAATGTCTGATGAAAAAATAAGCGTCAGTCCCCAAAAATAAGTTCTGGCGGATCCCAACGGCAACCACCTGCTCAATTAAGCACTTGTTTGTATTTCTTCATAGTTTTCAAACTTTGCACGTGCATTGCATGTATAGCAGACATACAAGGTGGGAATCATATAAAAGCATAGCTTTTGTCCTGGAAAGCTCCTTTTACAGCACAAAACCTATGCTTGACAGAAGGCACACACCCCTGAAGTGCAAGGGTGTGTGCGTTTCGCATGGTAGCCTAAAGCGCCCCACTGTTGGGGGAGAGAAAAACCGTGCCATATCTTACTAGATATGGAGCTGTTTTTCTCTCTCTCTTTCACGCAACGCAGTGCAACTTTAGTTGCGGTGCTGTTTTGCATCATATTTTAGTAAATTTCTCCCTTTTTTTCAAGCAGGACTGGTCCCTGCTCCCAACAACAGTCATTCAATAGAGCTCAGCTTTATATAAAATTGATCAATGATTATTAAATCAGGTAATTCATGGAAAATCATCGTCTATGCTGCCATACAACTTAATGACCTTTAAGTCCCACCCTCCCGTCCATAACAGCAAGGAAGATAAAAAGGCTCATCTGGAGCCATGCAAAAACTTGTCTGCGCGGGCACCCTCACTTTGTGGTATCATATTTCAGTTTGAAGGAATACTGGGCTATTATGAGTTTTTCACTGAATGATGGAGAATAACACATAGGAGTGAGTGTTCCTGCAACAATTCCTAAATGGTAACCCCGTTTTTTAGGTCGAGCCTGGGCAGCGCATGCGTTGCTCTGCGAGGCATGCTGTATTCTAGTATGGACTTGAAGCTCCGCCCACTCTCCAGCCATATATTTCATTAGCTTGTGTCATTGTCCTTTGTAAATGCTGGCTTCTGATTCATTAATAGGCTTGTTAGTCCCACCTTAGTATCGCCTTGTCTTAGTTTGTAACCTCCCTTTTACTTCTGTTACACGGTATGTCTTTTTTCGTCTGTAAGCACTATTTTCTTTAATTAGTTTTTCCTACAGCAGTCACGACATGCTTTCCTGCAACATTCAGCGTGCCATGCCCGCTTTCACTTTCCAAGAAACTCGAGACAATGGCGGCCGCTTCTTTGAAAATAAATAGGTCTCACATTTACAAGTATTTGAGCTATTGGCATTGTAAATGACAATGCCTTTTATTTATGTGTTAATTATCAAAACAGATAAATAAAGGCATTGTCATTTACCATGTGAGTAGCTTAAACTCTCGCAAATGCGAGACCTATTGCATTGCAAATGCTTGCTAACCTTTTCTCCTCAACACAAGGCAAAATGTCCAGGGGTGAAAACATCAGGGATATGGTGTTCCTCCATTACACATAATTCCTTTCCATCTGGTAACTGCCATTGCTAGCTAAATTAGAATTAAATGCGATCTCTAAATGGGGTCCTATTGGCCAAATGTGCAACCATCTGACATGCATTGTAATTTACAAAGTTCAAAATATAAAACGTTAATTAGCTTTCAATAAGAACAGGTACTTTACAGTTGCAGATGTCAGCCGTGTAGTGCCATAAATGAGAAACCCACATACAAATGTTCACAAGAATGCACAGATGTGTGGGGTCAATAATAGCCTAGGCTGCACTGGCGGTTAAATGCTAACAAGTGGTTCCTTTGACATATTAACACTCTGAGTGTAGAACTATGCAAGACTAACATGTGCGCTCATAGTTACCAAAACTGGCCTCCATCACTCTCATAGTCTCTGGAAAGGCCACCAAACCTGTGCTGCAATTTACTTAAAATGAGTTTAAGATATGCTCACTCAGCAACCATATATTTGCTAGAAAACCATGACCTGATCGACAAAGAGGAATATTCTATCCCAAGGTTCACAGGGTTCTGGTTTTGCAGCAGTGATGCCTCCATCCTTGATTCCCTTCTCTCAATACGTTAAAAAATCCTCACAAAGAAAAGACTAGGTGGTAGAGAACGTGTATTAGCAATCATCTATCACAAATCACTAAAATGCTCTTAGATTTCAATTTTTAATTACATTTGAACATATGATGGTGTGAATTTCACCTTAGCTTAACCAAATTCCCCCTTCATCATTAAATAAATGTTCTGTAAACCTGTTTGCAATATGTCCTTCTTGAAGAATATTTTGGACTTAATTTTTTCTACCCAAGTTCCAACAAATGGAATTGTGTTGATGGGTGATTTCAATCCCTGATTAGAATCAAGCAACAAGCAAGCTAGTAAAGTGATTAGAAATCTAAAATCTCGAGGCTTCATCCAAACAGTTTAATCTGCCAATCAATCAGTACGTCACTGAGTGGATATAGTTTTCCCTTCCAGCGTCCACACTTCAGAAATAACTGTCAAAACCAGTTCATTGATATACAACATGCAGATACTTAGAAAACTGAAATGAGTAATCCAGCGATTAGAGGAGTAGTGGTAGACGGCGTTGAGCACAAACTGGCTCCAATTGCTGATGGCATCCTCTGTTTTATAACAGACCCTGACACTACCATCCCAGCACTGATGGTGGAGCTGGATGCCTTCTCCCAGGTAACAGGCTTTAACATCAACTTTTCCAAGCCAAGAGGTATGGGTGTGGCAGTTCCTCTCAACAGTTTAGAGGATCCCATTAGAAGGAGCGGCTTTCAATGAAGGACATCAACCATAATCTACCTGGGGGTGGTCCATCTGCCGCCCTGAGCAAAGGATATAGGGCCAGATGTACGACCCTTTTTTGCCGTCGCAAACGGGAGATCCTCCCGTTTGCGACTGCAAAAAAGGGTAATGGCATGTACAAATGCTATTTTGCGAGTCATAGACTCGCAAAATAGCATTTGCGACTCCCGCTGTTAGGAAGGGGCGTCCCTGCCTAATAGCGAGTCACCATGCCATGTACAATTGTTTTGCGACCGCATTTGCGGCCGCAAAACACATGCAGTTTACCACCTACTTCAAGTAGATGGTAAACCACTCGCAAACAGGAAGGGGTCCCCAGGGGACCCCTTCCCCTTTGTGAATATGTGAGGAAATATTTTTTAAGAGCAGGCAGGGATCCCAGGGACCACTGCCTGCCCTTAAAAAAATGAAACTGTAAGGTTGAATTTTTCTTTTTTAAATGCATCCTGTTTTCCTTTAAGGAAAAAGGGCTGCATTTTAAAAAAAAACTGCTTTATTTAAAAAGCAGTCCCAGACATAGTGGTCTGCTGACCCCAGCAGGCCACCATCCCTGGGAGTGTTAGCCATTCCCAAAGGGATCGCAAATTGCGACAGCCTCATTAATATTCAAGAGGCATGCAATTTGCGACCCCATTTGGAATCACAAACAGTGTCTGAGACACTGTTGTACATCCCAATTTGCGAGACGCAAATTGCGAGTCGCAAATGTCACACAATTTGCGAGTCGCAAATTGGTGGGTCGTACATCTGGCCCATATACCCTTGCAACAGTCCCCACTCCTCAATTCTCTCTTCAAGAATCTTTATTGCTGGCGGAAGTTGGAGATTTCATGGTTGGGCAGATTTAATAGTTTGAAAATTAACCTCTTGCCCCGGCTCTTATATGTCTTCTAGATCCTTCCATTGGCCCTTCCACCTTTGCTCTGCACACATATCCAAACTAAAATGCTCGACATTGTATGAGGGGTGCAAGTCCTCAAGAGTGGCAAGAGCAACCCTGAGTAGACCGGTCTCCGAAGGTGGCCTGAGCTTCCCCGACATCGCAACCTATATCCTAGCTGCACAACTTCACCCTTCTACGGACTGGAACCACAACCCTGACGGGAAGCCTTGGGTCCAAGTGGAACAGGAATTTTATCCCTCCCCGTTCTCTGGACTGTTGTGGCTCCCAGCCTCATCTGAGGTGGGAACCCCCCATTACTGCCCCTGACATCGCTACTTCTAGCCTACTGGAGGGAGGTACGGCAACGTAGGGCACTCCCAACGTATCCCTTTCTAATCACTTCCTTAATACATAACTCTGATTTTCACCCAGACAAGTTCAATCCTGGCTCCTTTTGCTGGGTTGCGGGCCATTTTCCTCTCTTAGGTGACTTCTACGATGATGGAGACTTGTGACCGCGAGGGGACTTAGTCACTAAATTCGACCAAATTTGACGCAACCTCTACAGGCTGATTCAGGTGCTTCATTGGGCAGGTAGGCCCCCTGCGCGCTTGGCCTTCCAGGGTGATGACACACTCATTGAGTCCCTCTATCTTAACAATGTTCGCCGTAAAGGCATATCATGGCTATACCAATACCTCCAGCAGCTGACTTTCGTCAAAAATCATGCTTATGTATTGCAATGGGAAAAGGAACTCTGGCTATTGAGATTTCTGAGAGCACATGGGGTGCTGTATTGCAAAGGGCAGCTAAATCATCAATATGCATCCGTTACAAGGACAACACATATGAAATATTGACCCACTGGTATTTCACACCCGTTAGACTTGCCAAGATGTTTGGGGGTTCAGATTTGTGTTTGAAGGGGAGCGTGGAGTGAGGCACATTTTAACACACCTGGTGGTCATGCCCATTGATCCAGACTTTTGAGTAGAGATCCAGTGTACAGTGCAGACCATTACAAATGTCCCACTACCACTAAACCCACTTACGATTCTCTTGGGCGACTCAGGGGCAGATAGAATGTTTCCCACGGCGAGCCCCCAAGGCTGCTTATTCTCCTACCTGCTCCTAGCGGCACAGCTGTGTGTGGCTCAAATGTAGAAACAACCACCACCTACTTCTCTGAACATGTGGTCGGGAAGGTTTGGTCTCTCTATGCTTTGGAAAAATTGACTGCCATCATCCCCAGCCGAGTGGCAACATTTGGTGTCATATGGCACCCCTTTACTACCCATATCAAGTACTTGCAGTGGGCAGGAGGGCTCCATATGACAATGTCCAAAACACTTCGTGCATTCGACATCGACATCATGTCCTCCTCTGACCCTGAGGAGGGATCTGTGGGAACATGACTTGTACTTCAATGAGTCCCTTGATTGTTTTTGCTGCACTTTCCCTTTTTTTCCTTTCCTTCTCTCCTTCCTTTCCCATCTCCTCTTTTTGGGTTTGTCAGAGGAAACGTTATGAGTTTTGCTCTATTATGTGCCCTACCTGGGGGAGGTCATATTTTGTTTGACTTCCTCATTATAATCTTGAGTAAGTGGGCTGTGTTTCCCATTTTCTTGCAGTGATGTTTACTGCTTCCAGTGGAACTGTACTGTGTGTCATGTTCATTTGCCTTTTCTTGAAAATGCAAAATAAAATTGTTAAAAAAAAAGAAAATTGAAATGAGAAGATAACTCCAGCTGCTTCACTTACATGATTGCTTTAAATCGACTTGGGCCTTGGTGATGTCATGATTGGAAGTTGCAGCATTACCTATGTAGAAGCGTGTAAGAGCAGGCCACAAAACTACAGAGGCAGCTAGGCTCTGACTTAACCTCAAGAAATTAGAGCACTCCCTCCGGGCTCTTAAAGCCCTTCACGGGTGGCACAGAGAATAAAGTTCAAAAGTCGCATCACCTTTTTAAAAAATCAGGGGCCATATCATGATGGGCTTTGTTCTGGCATAGAGTGCCTGTTTTATGATGCACCTCAGTGAGTAAAGTGAATTCATTTAACCTAATATTTTTCTGATTTAGTGCTTTATTATCAGATAGTATGGCTCGGAAACTGTGATCAAGGTTTGCCTCCTTCTGTTGCTGAGCTGTGCTCTCTATAAAGAAAGCCTTATAGTGCTAAATTAATTCTCTTGACACACACTAGGTTCATGAATCAAGTGTTCAGCTCTGCCTCTGCCAGCAAAGTCCATCATGATACATTCCCCAGGAAGACAACAGCCCAAAATACCTTCAGCAACTGTTTCCGAATTATGTACAATCCCTGATGTCCAGCACCGTAAAGCTTATCAGTGAGGCCAGATGCAAGTGCAAGCCATACGGAGGCAGGTTCATCCCTGTATCAGGAGAACATTCCTGGGAAAGCCAGACTAACCTATCATGATACAGCCCTAGTTGGGCAGCAATCCAAAACACCGGTAGCACTGTTTCCAAATATTCGTCATAAACTGAGGTCTATCAAACTGTACCTGAACTATACACCAAACCCTGACACCCACCACATTAAACCTTATCACTGAGACCAGATTTAAGTACAAGTCACATGGAGGCAGGCTCAGCCGTTGCATGAAGAACATCTGCATGTAGATCTATGGCCCTGTGTAATTTGTGTAGCATAGATTCATTAAAATGTATTTGATGTCACATACAGCACAGGCCTAGCTACAAGTTAACATGGCTCTTGCTTGCACAGAGAATACATTGAGGTGCGTGACAACAGCGTAGAGTCTAGGATAGTCTGGTTCAACACTAACGTAAGGCTTTCAGCTTTAAAATTAAGTGTGCACAATTGTCACATACATTTTGTTACTCGCATTAATTAGTCGGATAAGTGATTTGGCACTCTTTGCAGCAGCATGCTTTTGCAGAAGATGTGAAGCAGGTCCACGACTATAAACGGACTTGCAAATTTCCATATCAGAGGAACTATGATACAGTAGTGGTAGCTTCTGTGATTTTCCTGAATTCTGAATGAAAACATTTGTTACTGTTAAATTAGATAAATAAGAGTTGAGCATAGGCAGACCCATCCTTGCTTCATTAGCTACCATGTAAGAAAAAGGTAAAAAAAAATGCTGATAATTGGGTTGGGGGTAGGTAGATGGACCAGCTGCTAGAGAGATGCTAACATATATATATATATATATATATATATATATATATATATATATGTATGTATGTATGTATGTATGTATATTATCTACTGGCGGTCGCCAGTAGATAGTTATAGTTAGGACCTATTTTCCATAGGAAATCTGCAACATTCTATTTGAAATAACGTTGGCGCCGGTTGACGAATCTTCGCGAAAGCTTCCAACTTATTGGGGCGCTCAGGTCCGCTCCTATCCTGAAAGTCTCGGGGTGATACGTCAAGCGGGGGCCGAGAAAAAAGGGGGGTCCCAAAACACGTTTTCCCCATTCATTTTTCCATAGGAACCTTTAGTCGCAGCTACAGCCCGAACTGCTGAACGGAATTACACCAAATTTGGCAAAGAGGTAGCCCTTGGTTCAGTGTCGTGCCTTTTGCTTAAATGGTGTAAATCCGTTCAGTAGTTCCTGAGAAAATCAAAAGTAAAGTCACATATATATCTGTGGCCGAGTAGGGTCCGCGTACCCTCCCGACCACAAGCTGCATGCTAATTGGCTGTCAACACTCCAAATCAGGAAGTGTTGGCAGCCATTTTGTCCCTCGGTAGAACCGAGGGACAGAAACAAGTGTGCAAACGCACAAAAAGGGGGCAGGGTAGAAACACCCTGACCCCTAGGTCTGCTCAGGGGGTCCCACAAGGACCCCTGGGCAGAAAAAGCATTTAAAAAATAAATAAATCGGCGGGATGCGCTTAGGGTGCGCGGATCCCGCCGTAAAGTAAAATCGAGCGCGGTTTCCGCGCTCCGATGCTAATTGCCCCCGGGTGGGCCAAGTCCCGGGGGGATGCGGGGGTGGGTTTATAGTTAATGGGGGGCTTCTAAGGCCCCCAAGCCCGGGGACTGCCACCCCCGGGGCTTTCTAATAAAATGGTGCGGGAGGGCTCTGAGCCCTCCCGCAGCCCCGGGAACCGCCACCCCCGGGGCTTCTTTTTAAAATTTAAAATACCTGTGTGGGGGCTCCAGCCCCCACACGCCCCGGGACTGCCACCTCCCGGGGCACTAACATTTTTAAAATGGGGGTCCGTTTCGGACCTTCAAAGCCCGGGGACCACCACCTCCCCGGGGCTTTGCAGAAGTGGGGAGGGAGGCCGCGCGGCCCCCCTCCTGGAGCCAGTGATGGCCCGGGGGACCGCCACCCCCCAGGGCCGGCTCCTGCAGTGTCCCGGGGTGCCTACCCCGGGACACTGTAGTTTGCTATGACAGGACGGAGCCTCGCGGCCCCGTCCAGTCATAGCAAACTGCTTTGGATATTAGGCGAGAGCAGGAAGCCTGCTCTCGCTTCCAATATCCAAAGCAAATTGCTTTCCACATGGGGAGCTGCATGTTAGCAGCTCCCCATGTGGAAGCAATGCCGGCTCCAGCAGGACGCGGGGAGCCGGCATGGTCCGTGGGGGAGGTCCCCCCACGGACCGCAAAGGATAGGGCCAGCCCTGGGGGATGGGGTCCCCGGGGCAAGTAGTGGCCCGGGAGGGGGGCCACGCGGCCCCCCTCCCCAAAAATAATTAAAAAATAAATAAAGGCCGGCCCCGGGGGATGGGGTCCCTGGGGCCTAAGGAGGCCTTAGGAGGGGGGCCACGCAGCCCCCCTCCATGAAAAAAAAAAAAAAAAAATAAGGTGCCAATGGCCCGGGGGATGGGGTCCCCGGGTCGAAATTGGCCACGGGAGGGGGGCCCACGCGGTCCCCTTCCTGGTCCTTTTTTTAAAAAAAATAAAAGGGGGTTAGGCCCTGGGGGATGGGGTCCCCAGGGCTCAAAAAAATTACAAAAAAGGGGGGCCACACAGCCCCCTTTTAAAAAAAAAATCAACAAAAAAAAAATCCGGCATCGCGCCGGAGGCCACGCCCCCTCCTTGTCAGCACTCTGCAAACGCGCCCCCTGGGCCACGGTGAGTGTTTGATTGGCTCAAACGTTCCGTCCATCATCCCCTTTTGTATCGCTTTGTTCGCCCTAAGTTGGCGGGGGTATGCCCAGACGTGGGTCCCTTGCTCACTTTGCCACTGGATTCAAGCAAGCCTGGCTGATGACGGCTGGAATGCCAGAAACCGGTCCTAGGATGCTTGTTTCCGGTCCAGGGAAGACATGGCTTGGCAGTTCGGGCTGGACTGTTCCCATGAGGCACAGGGTCAGACTGATTTGCATATGGCCATGTCTGAACTGGGGTGGTGGAGTGAGCTAAAGAATGATGATGGAAACCCAGATCAGTTGACTGGGGGTGAGTGTTTGATTGGCTCAAACGTTCCGTCCATCATCCCCTTTTGTATCGCATCTTTTAGCCCAGCACTGACCCTGAAAAGTAATTCTAACCGTATTTACCAGTAACTTGTATTTCCTTCCATAGGAATCCATTGTCTGGTTTTCAGCAGAAAAGTTTCAAAGTGTCGATTTTCACAAACTACAAATATTCCTTAAAAATCGCCTGTATGACTTAAACGCATTCTTTCAACTGTTTACAGGATATGCACCAGTGCTGGATCCAAGATCCACCACTGAGTAAGAAAAAGTAACGATAACACTACTTACCTGCTAAGTGAATTTCCTCCCATAGGATAGCATTGGTGATTCTATGTGAAAAAGTTTCTAAGTGTCAACTTTTAAAATACAATAATATTCCTTAAAAATCACTACTGTAACCAAAACGCTTTTACTCAACTGTTTACAGGAGATGTGCCAGGACTGAATCTAGGATCCAGTCCTGTGGTTAGAAAAGTAATCCATAAAGTAACTAATTGCATTTAACTTGAAATTCACATTGAGCTCAATGTTGCATTGTGTTTGAAATTGTGTTGCCCATTGCAACAACTGTAACTACTGTACTTAAAAGTCTATTGCCTATTTGCAAAGTATTTAAACTAAAGTAATTCATTCTGAGAAAGTATATTTTGTAATGTAATGTATAATGTAATTACAATGTATTTTAAAAATAAAATATCTAAAAATAAATAGTTTAAAAAATGTAGTAAATCAGTATCAAAAAAATAAATATAACAATTAATACATTTAAAAATTGTCATTTACAAAACCTTTGAAATTCACTGAAAAAAACCATAGGTTTCAGACATGTTATAGTTAGGAATTAGCATTTAAAAACCTTTGAAATTCACTGAAAAAACATAGGTTTCAGGCACGTTATAGTTAGAAATTAGCATTTAAAAAACCTTACAAATTCACTGAAAAAACCATAGGTTTTAGGGACAGTTATAGTTAGTTGGACATTGCACTCGTACAAAACCCGTGAAATTCCCCCGTTATAGTTAGTTCAGGTAACTATAACTCGCGCTCCGCAATGCACTGCTGATGGCGTCACATATTACATCACTCATGACATGGTCAGTGACATCACTGATGACATCACTGATGACATCTCAAATGACATCACTGATGACATCACTGATGACATCATCCATGTGATAATTTGATGCATCTTCTCACACCCTAATATAACTTTTGATACACCCACTGTAAATTACAGACTGCCATTATCAAAACCATAGACACTCCAACACCAATTACTATATACACACTCACTGATTCTTAGGTCTACACACACACATCTACTCACTCACCCGTACAGTCACTCATACTTATAGTCACTCAGTACAGGACTATTATATGCACTCATACCCCTATATAAACACTCACACACCGCCACTCATCCATAGAGGTACTCACACACCTAGTCAGTCATGCAAAAAATTAAGCACACACCCATTTACTCACCTATACAGTTATACACACACCAGCTCACTTACTCATACAAATACTAGCACATTCTTACGCTCTTATACAATCTCTGATACAAGCACACACTCATCCATACAGTCACTATTACAATCACACACTCTCGCTTATAGCTATTTATATACTCCAACACAAAAAAATACTGCCTTTCACATACGTAGTTACTCACACATGTACCACTGGGACATACATTCACTCACTAACACACTCTTACACACACTTACCCACCCATACAGTCTATCACAGATGCACTCTTGTAACCATCCACCCAGTGAATCACCCACTCACACATCTATGCACAGAGTCGCACACACCCCACCCACACAAACACTCAGGCACCCATACAGATACTCAGCCAACCAATCAATAACTCATATAGACACTCATGTAGCTATTCACAAACCCATGCTGCCACTTACACAGCAACAGACATTCTACCAGTTTAGTCACTAACCCATGCATTCAGTAAGATACGTTTAATCACTCACTTATAGAGTTAGTCACGCACCTACTAAATCATCCATTCAGACACTTATACACCCACTCATTCTTCAATACGCCTTTCCCTATATATATTAAACATATTTAAACTTTACAGAAACACACAGTCACTGGATGATGTCATTTGAGATGTCATCAGTGATGTCATCAGTGATGTCACTGACCATGTCATGAGTGATGTAATATGTGACGTCATCAGCAGTGCATTGCGGGCGCGAGTTATAGTTACCTGAACTAACTATAACGGGGGAATTTCACGGGTTTTGTACGAGTGCAATGTCCAACTAACTATAACTGTCCCTAAAACCTATGATTTTTTCAGTAAATTTGTAAGGTTTTTAAATGCTAATTTCTAACTATAACGTGCCTGAAACCTATGGTTTTTTCAGTGAATATACATATATCCACCTTCAGGCCTTATGGCATAAAGATGTGTGGATCTGTACTTGACTTACTACATATATGCGAATCCAGACTGTGCTATATATATCAGCTTTTAAAAACACAGGTAGCAATTATATCAATTAGTTAGGAATGTGTGATGAAATGTTGTTTAGGTGTATTTAGAGTTCACCCTTTATTAATTTTGTTCACGAGTTTATTAATAATTTTGGCAGCAATTCTTATTTACTTTATTTGCAGGAGAAAAGCTCATACGAAATGTTGGTTTGTTGTGAAATACCAATATGTTTGTGTCTGTGTATTGTGTTGGGGGCTTAGACCATGTCTCTACATTTTCATTTGCAGATGAGAGATTCTCTGATTAGTTTGTGTGACTCCTAACACCTTCCTCATCTGAGCATAGCTCAGTGAGAGAGGTGAGAGACATGTCAGTTTCTTTTTTTCTTAAAAGTATGCCCTTTCGTTTTGGGGCTTAAGAAAACTACTTGGTGTGATTATCATCCCAAGAATTTTGGAGAATACGACACAACCGAACCTGACTGCCTTCGAGAAGAAGCCAGAAACAAACCTATGCAAAATAATTTTTCACTTCCCTTCTGACTTCGCTGGGACTATCCTCCCTCCAAAAATAACTGTGCCCCACTGCGTCTACCTGGTTTCTGTTTGACTTCTGCATCTGAACACCAAAAGAAGTTCCTTTAGTGCTTGTACACTAAGCTTTCATAGAATGCAAGGAGAGGATGGACAATCTTGATAACATTTTACAAACGTGCAAGAAATACCTTGAGACAGAAATGATGTATTCTTGTACTCAGATGTACAAGGGGTAAAAATACAAATGCTTTTTTTCTGCCCCTTGTTAAACTATCATGCATTACCTTGTAATGATGTCAAATGAATTACACTATTTAAGATAACTTGCTTAAAGCTTACATGTTATAAGACTACTGAGAGTGATCGGGTTGTTGGTTCAATGGGATGTGAGCCCTGGTCATGCAACCGCCACATTCCCTTGCAGGATGAACCACAAAAAGTCACTAAATTACCCTGTACTTAACGATGGGTAGCTTGGCATAAAACGTAGTCAGGCTTAACTTAGAGGCAATGTGTAAAGTTTTATTCAGCACACAAACAGTAATAAAGTAAAAACACAACACAAGAAAATTCCCAAACCAATTTAGAAATATAGAATACATTTCAATAAATTATCTGACACCAAAACTCCAACAATCTAATCAGTAGAACCAGTTATGAATTTTTAATGTTTTAAGTGACATCTAGCGATGGAGCGTGGTTCGGATAGTGGATTGGGCCCAGTCAGAGCTTACCGTCATCCTTAAAAACAATTCTTCAATGAAAATGTCTGAGAAGGTAAAGTTCAGTAGGGCAAGGCTGCACGAGGTGTCTGAGGAGGGAGCATCATTGTCGGATGGCCTTGGGTCGCAGCAGCGGTGAGGAGTTCTAAATTCGGACTTCACAGCTGAAATGGAAGTTAATAAATTTCAGTGGGACGAAGCAGAGGGCTGAAGTCAAAGACAGTTCCACAAGGTTGGATACCCCTTTGGAAAAAGACAGCTGAAACGGATTTGCTGCTGAGGAGACAAACATATCAGGAGAATCTGCAAAGTCAATCGACCGGCGATGCACCTCGGGCAGATAGGTGAGCAGGTTGGTCCCGGTCTCCTCCCGGTTCTCAGAGGACTATTCGGCCAAATTTGTTTAAGTCCTCAGTTTTGGAAATTGGCCATCTGGGCAACTTTAGCCCCACTACCAAGGGTCCAGGACTGGTGGGACACGTATTGGGGGGTTAAAGCCTCACTTACTCTGGGTCCAGGTATGGGTTTAAGATGGTGGGAGCCTTGTATGTCCCTGTGACTCTGAATAGATAACGAGAGTTTCCACTTGAATGTGGGCTTTTTGAGGCAAATGAGTCTTCGGCACTGCAAGAGTCCAAAACCTGATTGAATCAGATGGCTCCATTTGAAAACTAAATGAGGACTGAAGTGCCCCGATTGGGAGGATTACCAATGGACCTTTCCAAGGTCGATTTCAATTGAATCATCAAATTTAAGAGCACCTTGGTGCCCCAACAAATGAAGAGCCAGTTGGCCTTCGCTCTGTACAAGATTCTGCGCAATTACTCACTGCAGGATTAATTATGATTACAGGTTGCTCTCATCAAGCATTAATCTGTCCTGATGAAGACCCGCCATAAAGGTTTTACTTGGACTTCTTGTATCTTGTGTTGAAATGTCAACAACTCCAATTTCTACAGCCTGGACTGACTAAATTGTTCATGAAAAGACAGTCTTGATTCATACACTGTACTTAAAGTGGGCAGATTCACATCTTCACAGTGGGCGCTCTGCTGGCCTGCAAAAGGCAAGCCCATCTGTACCCTTCATCTGTACCCTTCAGATCCCGATCACTGCACGCCGTATTGCTAGTGAGATCATCAACCCTATCCCGAAAGTGCCAAGTAATTCCATTAGTTAAATACACACAAATGATGGGGAGAATGCTTGCAAGTAGTCTAACCACTGGCAATCTCTAGGGTGGCATTCCAACCCTTTGTTTTTTAGAGCACTCTGCTACCTCTGAGTAAACCCAGCCATATGCAAATAAGCCTTGGTCCTGCTTCAATAGTATCAGCCCAGCATGAACTACCAAGCCAGGTCCTCTTTGAACTGATTCATAAGCAATCCAAGACTAGTTTCAGCCTATTTGGGCCTTTTTCAGTCTGTTGCATGTTAGCTCCTGTGACACAGTGAGCACCAGATACACAGCTGGGCATACCCTTGACATCTCCAGAGACCACAAAGTACATACACATATAAGTATATACTAAAGTATATACAAGAGGTCTCGAATGCTCGACCTAAAAAACAATATATGACCCACATAATCATCTGTGGTGTGTTTTAGTCTAAATTATTTTTATTAGTTGTTGTAACCCCAGGAAGGTTGTAGGCTTTTTCGGCATCCAATGATTATAGAGTTTAAGGATTCCTTTTGTTAGTTGGACATTATACATATATAACTACAGTATAGAGTATGCCTAGATTTACCTTTTGATCACAGGAAAATGAGACCTCACAGAAGTGGTTATTTCTGAGGAAGAATAATGTCTAGACAGCAGACAGTGATATCAATACATTTTATAATAACACCCTAAGTGGAGAATATTGTATTGTACATTGGATCTAACATGGTTATTTTAAGGTGCTTATACATTGTAATTAAGCTCTATCCTCTTTCTTTCTCTTTTATTTAATAATCACAATTTTGCCACTATCTTTTAGAGGGCTGCCGTATGATTGCAGTTGGCTATTCAACTTTGTATATGTAAATGAATTAAATGGAAAATAGCAATGACAATATATTTTATTTTAAATGTTGTTTTGTCTCTTTGTTGTAGTTTTGTGCAAGGTGTTGACATATTTCGCATTTTACTCTAAGTACTGTGATCCATATGTATTTGTTGATACCTTATTTTGTGATGAAGGTGGAATGAGGTTAACCACTTTGGCGTGGAGGACGACTCCATGCCGTCCTCTGCACCGGTCCTTGTTTGCTGAGGATGGCTCCAGGAAATCTCTCTGGTGTGAATACCAGACGGATTTCATATTTTTTATTTCAGCCTCAGGAGCTGGGGAAGAGCTTCCCCAACAGTCCAAGGCATTTTATTTTCGAATGTAATGATGATTAGCACGCATGGGGCGCTGACGTCATTACATTGAAAGTGAAATCGAGCCGATCAGCTCAATTTATTTTTACTGCATCGGTGCTCTGGGGCATATCTTAGCCCCCTGAGCACCGATTCAGATGGGGGATGTGTTATAGACTCTCCCCTTTGAAATGGTATCACACCTAAGTGGATCCTTGCTTGGGGATCACCGCAGGAGGTGATCCCCAAGCAGGGATCCACCCACTAGACACCAGGTGGAGTGGCCCTGTGGGCAAGGGCTTGTGATTCCCCTTGCTGTTTTTTTAATGCAGTCTTTCTGCCCCCCATGGAGGTGAAATGGGGCAGATGTCGCCATCTGCACCCCCAGGGGTGGAAAGCCCACTAGACACTAGGGATTACTTTTCTTTTTTTAATTGTAGGGTTGAGGAACGAGCAAACAGTTGAGGGGGACCCAAAGCCCAATAGAAGCCAGGAATCTATTTTTTAAATGTAAGCAGGGGGGCTACCCAGCATGGGTATGGCTATGCCCCCACTCCAAGTACATGGGGCAATGGGTTTTCTTCTCCCTCTAGGGCATATAGGGTAATTATCCTTGATCTCCAGGTAGAAACTCCACTGTATAGCAGCAACATATATTTTAAAAAAAATAATAGGGTGGGTCTGTCCCAGCCTAACATCAGGCCCCCTCTTACCACTAAAACCTCAACAGTCTTTCTGCTCCCCTGTGGACTAAAGTATCTCATCCCAATGGCAAGCAAGAGGACATTTGATTCTTTTGGGTGTTGTTTTTACAAATGGGCCAGGTGAGTTTGGCTAACTCCCAGTATCATCCTACTTGCAATGGTGAACAGCTGCTTGTTTTGGGCTTGGGTAAGCTGTCACCTGGAAAAACCTACCAGACCCAGACAGTTCTGAAAACTAGACATTTTGAGGAGTGCAGGGTGGTATGCTTCGCATGCATCCCATACCTCAAACATTGACTAAAAACACACATTTTCCTCACATTTATGTGCATCTGTGGCTTCCAAAGGTAAGCCAGTGTGTAAGAAAGAAGACATTTTGAAAACTACTCTCTAAATCATACGCTATACAGGTATGCACAAATTCAGAGATGTACAAATAACCATTGTTTCTAAACTCTATATCTTGTGCCCATTTCAGAAATATATAGGTTTCCGTGATACCTATTTTTCACTCTACATATTTCACCATATGAATTGGTCTATAATCGGTACAAAATGAAAAGCCATTGTACAGTACAGCTCATTTATTGGGTCTGGGTACCTTGGATTATTGGAAAACCTACAAACCTTAGTAAATATCACCACAACCAGAAGGGCCTAGCGCACATAATGATATATTGTTTTGTAAATCATCCATTTTGTTAAAAAGTTACATATGAAAACTTTGTCACCAATTGCCATTTTTTCCTACTCATTTTCAGTATTTCTTTATTTCAACGGTTAGTTTCTTTGGGGACACCTTGAGGGATATACACTTATGACCCCTTGCTAAATTTAGAATTCTGTCTACTTTACAGAAATCTATAGCTTTCCTGGATCCCTCAGGGGTTTCACACTGGTTTCCACCACGAACTGGAAGTAGGTTAAGAGCACAGGAAATAGGAAAAATGGACAACTTCTTTGAAAGATGACAAAACAGTGGTAATTTTTTTTTTTTAAATTCAGCCCTGCATGCTCCTGAAAGGTCGGGAAGATGGTGACTTTAGCACAGCAACCTGTTTGTTGATGCCATTTTTAGGAAAAAACAGACATTTTTATCCAGAGCACTTTTTTCCTATATCTCAAAAAACTCACAATTTATCTATATTTTGGCTATTTTCTTAGTCCCCTCCAGGTGAATCCACAAACCTTTAGAATCCCCAAGATGTTGGAAAAAAGGTCGCAAATTTTGCATGGAAAGCTAATGTCGACAAAAACTTGTGGAAGCATAAGCACAAACTACCCCAAATAGCCAAAAAATGCTTCGAACTGGGGGGTAAAAGGTCTAGCAGCGAAAGGGTTAATATAGCTATTGAAACACGTCAACAATTTTACTTGACTGATGTTGATAGAACATTTAAACTACAGATTAATTATTAGTTCACAAACTCTGCTTGATGTTATATGATAGAGTCCCTATGTATTTTATGAAATGTTTTATGAAAACTACAATGTAATTATGTGTTTTTATTATGCGCCTGTTGGTCTGTTAAACTGAGTCTGTGTCCTTATGTAATATTTCAAATGTCTCTATGTACTCTGTGTGCTTCACAGTCATAAGGACAATACCATATAATTCATAGATATCAAGGGGTTCAGTAGGGCATAAAGCTATTGTTATATTTCATTTCTATCTTAATTGATATGTGCACAGTAGACACAGTGGGGCCTATTAACAAACTGCATTTTGTAATATGTTTTGTAGTACTACAGTAGTCCTACAAAGGACTATTCACAAACATATGTTCAGAGGTTGTGCTTCTGCTATGTTTTTCATTGAAGAGATCTCTCAATCAGTATTTGTATAGTGCTTCTAATCACCCATGACGGAATCCAAGAGCTAGGTAGCAAGGCTCAGTTGAAAAGCCAGGTCTTGAGCCTCTTCCTAAAATCTGCCAGCAAGGGTGATGTCTAGGGGTGGGCGGAATTTGTGTAGTCGTGCTACCCAAAGCTCCACGAAACGGTAAAAAATCTCCGCCAGCACGCAAAAGTTCCACGAACACGCGGAATTGCTTGTTCCGCCCGTTCGCGATGCTTTTTTCCTGTTCGCGAACGCTGTTTGCGTGCCTGGGGAGAAATATCTTGCGAACATGCACTTTGAAAGCGCAAACAAGCAAAAAATTCCGCGAAGCCGCGGATCGCAGAATTTTTGGTCATTCCGCGTTCTCCGCGGAACGCGAAATTACCCAAATTCCGCAAATTCCGCGAGCGGAACGGAATTTACCGCCCAGGCCTAGTGATGTCTGGAGAAGGTGGGGTAGGCCATTCCAGGACTTGGCGGCGAAGTAGGAGAAGGAATGGCCTCCGCTGTGCCTTCGGCAGATGTGCGGTGTCTGTGTGAGTGTGGCTGAACGAAGGTCTCTGAATGGTTGGGGAAGTTTAGGGGGTGGATGATGTATGTGTGTCCTAGTTTGTGGAGGGCTTTGTAGGCATGTGTCAATATCTACTTCGACTGCAGTCCGTCTGCACAAATAAGTATACCTACACTTATAAGGGAGTGGCTGGAAAATTGGGATTACTTACAACTAAAAGGGAAGGGCTTAGGGAGGAGCAGAGAGGAGTTTAGGAAGTTTTAGGTAGGGGTTTAAGAAGCAACGTGCACACATCACAAAAGAGTAAATCCATTCATATTCACAAATGTCACCTCTAAAGTTACTGCATCCAAAGAGGGACCCTAATGGTAATAAATATCTCCATCTCAGACCTGAATAAGTCCAGAAACACACATAGCTAACCACTGCTACTGCTGCACCCTCCAAAATAAAATAATGGAGGAAGGGGCTTAATAATAAAACCCCATAGGAAGTAATGTTAAATTAAGTTAATTCACATTTTTAGGAATTATTTTTTTTACTTTTCCCTATACTTTACCATAAGCACCACAGTAGGGGCAGAGATCGCTGTATGGTAATGTATAGGGAAAACTAAAAAGATTATTTAACATGGGACAAGTTGGTAAAAATATTTTTGTAATAAATATTTTTGTAAATTAATTATATATATATATTTTAAATGTTGAATGAAAGAAAAAACTGCTGCAGTATTGTTAACTTATTTTGAAATAAATCTTTAATCAATTTAATTATATTAAATTACATTAAATTAAAACTGTCTTGCTGACATTTGAAATAAAAATACATTCCCAGCTAATTTAAACAAAAATGTTTTATTATATATTAATATTTACTAAAATTTGTGTTTAAAATTGATTAAAAGTGATGTATTTATAGTTTTTCAAATGTAATGTTACATTAATTTTTAAATGTGAATTTTTTTAAACTATTGTATAACTAGATAATGCAATTGTTTTATTTGTACATATTTTTTAACGATAAAATACATTTTATAAATATTTTTTAACTCTATGAAATAAATAATTTAATTTAAAATTATTTCCTATCAGGGTTTATTTTAAGTCCCTACTGTTGCAGTACCAGTGGTTGGTCATGTGTGGTGCTGATCTTATTTCTGTTTCTTTTTGGCAGTCCTAACTTACAGCACAAAGAAGGAGGAATCCGTTCCTGTGGAGAAAAAATAAAGTCTAAAGTGTAGTATAGGTAGGAATGTTTAATTTAAGGAACAGGTCTTCCTATATGGAAGATAGAGCCCTCACACACCCAGATGGGTGTCATGCTTCTTCATAGGGCTTAGCACCTCATGGTTCTGGCGCTGCAATGCCTCACAAGCCCCAATAGAGGGCTCTTTGGTGGAGATCTTCTCTTTAAGTTGTGTGGGTGCGCGTGGGTCTGTGAATCTAGGGTGGAGTGTACGTGAAAAGAACTGTGGCTCCGGACGGGCAGAGAGGGGTAGGTCTCATGCGTGATTCCGAGTCTATCATTGTCTGAACACAGTTGTCACACGGTACTCTGCCACAATCCATGGAGTTTGGAAACAAACAACCATAGGGTTGGAACTTGTATACTCAATGAGGCACCTCATTACCTGGTACAGTTTTCCATTGAATGTCCCATGAGATACACCAAAAATATTCTTTTTGTGGGGCTCTTCCCACTTTATATCACCGCACGCAAACCAGCCCTGGTGCAGGTTATAAGTAACCGTGGGCAATGAACTCCGCTCCGCTAGCGGAGGTTGCGGAGATTTGCTAACTACGCATTACATTGAAAACACGGAACTCATGCAAAAACAAAGCAAGGCATTATGGGGCGAGATTTTAGAGTGCAGTGAATATTATAGTATTAGCTCTCAGCTGAGCCGGGAGAGCCGCTGCCGCTTGAGGAATGTTTTGATATTGGATACTATAATATTCACTGCACTCTAGAATCTTGTCCCATAATGCTTTGCAAGGCCTTTGGTTGGGATTGTATTTTTGCCCATAACTGTGCTTGGGGTGGTCCTAGGAGGATGGGACCACCACTGAATCGTTCAGCATGATGTGCTCTTTGTGTTCAATGCATCTGCTTGGTTCTCTCCCTAGGTTAGGGAGGACCCCAAAATCTTCACCTCTCTCACTGCTTGCTATATTTTCATTTTCACTTTTGTGAGATGGCTATATGCATTTTAGCATGTAAAGATAGAGTTACTTGTTTTACCAAAGGTATGTGAGGTTTCTGTTTTATTAATTGGGATGAGATGGAATGGAGTTACGGAGCGGAGTTTCACGGAGTTTTTGTTCCACTCCACAGAATTCTGCGTAGTGGTACTCTGCCAACTACGCCCACCCTTAGTTATAAGTTACTTCTATACACTATACTTTTGGTCCTGAAGAAATGCCCCAGATCCCTCCTGGACCAATAGGCGTGAAACATGTTGAACTTTTAAAAAATATTTCACGTGTGGAAACTGTCACAGTACATCAGACACTAGTGACAGCTTTCTCACACATCCCTGTTTTTAACCATATCAGGAGGCTCATATAATAAACCCTGTTTTGAAACTCCTAAGGCAGTTTTAATCACAATTATTTTCATGTGCACTCTACCCTAGATTCAGTGACCCCCACGCACCCACACAGCTTAAAGAGAAGATCTCTGCCAAAGAGCCCTCTAGCAGGTCCTGTGGGGCATTGCAGCACTGGCCTCATGAGGAACTAAGCCTCATCTGGGTGTGTGAGGGCTCTATCTTCCATATCGGAAGTCCCTTTCCTTAAATGAAACATTTCCACCTACACTGCACTTTAGACTTTATTTCTTCTCCACAGGAACTGATACCCCCTTCTTTGTGCTGATGCTTGACCTTGATGGGAGCATGGGCTCTTTACCTTTATCTTACTCCTAGTCCCCCCTCTTCTTTTGATTGATAGTCCTAACTTACACTCATATTTTTGACTCTCCCCAAATTTTCAGGGGGTGGAAACTTGTGAGTCTACACTTTAGAGCATCTTTCACACAGATTTTGTGAATAGCCAAAAAGTAGTGAAGTTACTCAAAAGTGTGAGGGTAAAGTTACACAAGTAACTTACAAACAAGTGCATGTTACCTTTGTGAATAGCCCAAAGTGTATCAGACCAATCCTTTAAATTATCATTCAAGGTCAAGGGGGAACTTCTTCATCAAGGGGCTTTCTAAGGCTGAAGCTATTTCACTGATCACTGAGCAGTATAAAACATCAAACAATGTGGTCGAATCACCCCCTAGCACTTGTTCCCTTTTCATATGAGTTTTGAATGGCACATTTTCTCATACTTATGCATGGTATTGTTTAATAATACCAATAGATTTTCAATGAAGCACACAAAAAAGTAATGGATGGAATGCTTGAATTAATCTCAGCCACTGATAATTACTTGGGACTGCATCCCAGTCCATCGTTATTTCGCACACCATACCACCTCAGTTTGGATCCAGCCATATGTATATCAGTCTTGGCCCTACTCCAATGTGGACAGCCCAGCCGGAACTGTCAGGCCAGATCCTGTCTGAACGAAAACACAAGCAACTCAAAACCAGTATCTCCCTTATTAGGGCTCATCAGTCAGGTATAGCTTGGTTCCAGTGCCATTGTGTACACAGGACCCATGTCTGGGCATACCCATCCCCCTTAGGGCATCACATTGACATATATAAAAAAGTGATGGATGGATTTCTTGAATTATTCTCAGCCACTGGTAATTACTTGGGGTGCCATCCCAATCCATCATCATTTTGCACACCATGCTACCTCAGTTTGAACCCAGTCTTATGCAAATCAGACTGCACCCTGCTCCAATGGAAACAGTCCAGACCAAAATGCCAGGCCAGGTCCTTCTTGAACTAGAACACAAGCAAACCGAGACCGGTTTTGCCCTTATAATGTCTCATCAGTAATATATATCTTGGTTCCAGTGGCACAGTGTTCACAGGACCCACCTCTGGGCATTCCAGACATCTTAGGGTGTCACACTAAAGTATATCCGGTCTGTGAATGAAGCAAATTGGTAAAGGAAAGCTAGACATGACTCTTTGGGTTTTGTTATGAAACAAAGCATGGTGTTATAAAATAATGCCAGTTTGCACTGTTTATGATCTATGATCATACCTTTGATGTTAGGGGTTCTGAGCACTCTCTGGACGAAGGGTACCATTAACATAGGTAAAACCAGGGGTGGAAGGGTACATCCTTTTCTTGTGCCTCTTATGAATGGCATTGTCAATGTGAGCCCACAATTTATCTTCATTTTTTACGTATGGGGTTAGGAAATTTAAATGAATATATTTCCTTATTATTAGGTTTCTAATGCAACCTGAATGTTGAATAGAGATTAGAGAAGACCATATTGTGTGCAATTGTGAAACCAAGATGGTGGTAACGGTCTTTAAGTCGGAGTTCAATAGGGCATAAGATGTCTTTATCAGATTTGAGTTTCAGAATGAAAGTCAACTCTAACATTATTTTATTTATTTACTTAACAGATTTCTATAGTGCATGGTCTCGCAAGGTATAGAAGCACTTTACAGGTTAACAAAGAAAGCAACACAAGATTTTACATAGAGCTGGTAATTTAATAAAGCAATAAGTGCGACAAAGGTTTACCATAGGCAGCTTTTGGTAAAAGGGGATGTGGAGTGGGTAGAAGAGTAAGGAGAGGGGAAGAGCATTAGGGAAAGAGAGTGAGGGCAGGTAGAAGGAGGATGGAGTTATCCGGATTAAGGTGGAGAGGAAGGGAGAGGAAGTGGGTGAGGATTGCAAGATTATCATATATTAACATAATGTTTGTTACAAGTGCGAGGTCAATAAATTGTTATCGATTTTAGTCACTGGGTCAGCCAACACACCTGCATAGGCCTTAAATGCAGGGAAACCATCAGTTCCTTGAGCCTTGTGACTCATCCGGCCAGTTATGGCTGCTCTGACCTCTCTTATAATTTCCTTCTTGAGTGATGCCAAGTAAATTAGGTCTTGCAATGGAAGAAAGTTGTTTAGGTATGCATCTTGTTTATCTAGGTCTAGATTTTGACCATGAAACAGTGAGAACTATGACAAGTGTTCATGATGACAGAGGTACCTATGTGAACCATGCCTTTGTCATCTTCAATCACCTTTATATAATTTGTTGTCTGGGCTTATGCTTGTAAGCTAACATTTTTGTCTATTTTGCTGCCATTTTCATAATATTGTTTCTTGATGTATAATAGTTTTCTATCTGATTCTTTCTAATTGTTCTAACCCACTCTAACTTACCCTAGATCTCTAAATGTCCTTTGGAGCAGTCTCTTTGTGTTGAGATTCAAATTGTTTTAATCAAGTTTCTAAGTCAAGTTTTTTTCTTGGAAAGATTTTCAAAGTTAGAAGTGTATGATATTAATTCACCACCAATTATGGCCATTGCCGTGTCCCAGATCATGCTCCAACTTACCTCCCCAATATAATTTTCAAGAAAATATAATTCTAGATAGTCACTAATGGCAGCCTATAATGCCGGATTTCATTGGCAACCCAATGTTTTGGAGGGGTCTAATTGCTGTGGTATCTAACGTTAACCAGACTGGTGCTTGATCTGAAAAGATCAGAAAGCCTGTGGATGTAGTTTTGACTGCAAAGTCTGGAGGATATGGTGATTGGAAACCAATCTATGTTTATATGTGCCCTAGGTATATTTGAATGTATAGTATTTTTCTCCTACGTGTTGGAATTTCTGTATGTCTACTATCTGTTTTTGTGGGCACATCATGTCCTTTATGGATGATATTACAAGGATTTGGGGTTTTGGAAGACACCATCTTTTCATCAAGAGAAGTCTATGCTTTTGATAAAACTGTAGGACTTCTGTATTGCTTTTATGGTAGACGACTCATGAAAGATATGTTGGTCATTATCATATGAAGAAGGTGCTTGCAATTATGCAAAGCCTGTTAATGTTCACATTTAGAGCAATAGGTAGAGATAATGCATTTGCTGAAGGGGCTTTCCGTTAAAGGCCGGTCATTGCCTTCCACTTTTCATCACTGCTCTAACCATTTTGGCCACAGCCCCGTGTTCCAAATTGCTGTCTCATAGGACCTCAGGAGCCACAGGGAACTGTGACCCCGGTTGGGCCTTATTCAGTGGTGAGTAGCACTGGTGATGTGTGCTTACCACTTACAGACCATCCCACAACAGTTCTCAAGGGCCCCTCACTCGTTCAACCTCCTGATGTCTACTATCCCAAAGTCTCTTGGGCAGTCTTACTAGCAAAGTTCAAGTGTGGTTGCCATCTTGGATTCAGATGTGTGGGGAGTGGGTTCTATTTGCTTGCAATTTCTGTCATAACGGCATCCTAGCTCATGATGCAAGGTCCAGGGAATGCCCCTGTCTTCATGTCTCAGGTCCTGTCTGCTGTGCTTGTTTTAGGCACTTATTGACACTGGCAGGAGACCATAACTGGGTCATAAATGGTAGATGGAGCAAAGGTAGCCTAGGCAGGACACTTGGCCTTGGCCACAACCCATCTGTGTATTATTTAAAAAAAATTGTATGTTGGTACACATTTGTATGTAATTGAAATTCTTTATATTCCAGAAAGACATCATAACATCCTTCATTTTAAAATCTGAAGTGGTTTATACAGTTAATCAAGGGAAATGTACTTGTTATTGAAGCAAATAATCCCTCTAGAAGAAAAGAAGGATAGCGCTTCTAGGAGTCAGAATGTCTACTTTCTGCTTTGATTGCTCCTTAGCAAGAACTTAAGAGAAGAAACTGAAAAGACTAACAGTGAACAAGAAACCTTCTAAAGGGTAAGATGGAAGTGGGTTTATGGAGAAAAGTACTCAAATTCTGTATGAATATGTGGTTCCTTGCTTGTCAAGAACTGAGTGAGTAAGCACATGAGTATTCAAGCAGATACTTTGGGAGGTACAGTTTGAAGGACTCCATGGTAATTGCATCAGTACTTGAATGGGAATACTTTTCCAAAGAGACAGATAAAATGAATGTCATGAGCATAGTAGCAACTGAAGAGCAACAAATTCAACTTGGGAACGGGTGAGGGGTGGATCAGGCTATTATTCAATTTTAGTACCCTAAACATGGATATATGTAGATGGTGTCAGATTATAATCAATTACTTCTCATTCATAAGTGAGAATCAATTATTTGTAGCTTTCCTTTAGCCATTTTGAACCTAAGGGAGGGGGGGAAATTGACACATAAAACTCAAGCATCCAGAAGTAATCACTCACTTGTATGTCAAGGAAGCTTTGCTGTTTCTCTGCAGTGTTCACCAAAAGGCATAAAAAGACAATAGTAGAAGAGGTAAAATCTGAAAATGTGAGAGAGAATTACAGCCTTGAAGAGATCATTATTTCAATCTGAAACACTTATGGATCTATTGACAACAGTACATTTACATATGACCTCATCACATATAGATCTACACCTAGGTTTGAATCTCCCATGGATGGAATTCACCCTTTCCTCATGTAAATTTACATCTAGCTGTACACGTACGAGTCTCCTCCCTAACAAGAGAGGCTGGAGATTGTTACAACTGAATTTTTGACCGAAAGTTACTATTAGTAACTATATTATTGTTTGTGAAGATCTCGCCACAGGGATGAAAATCTCCTTATAGAAAGTGATAAACTGTTAAAAAAAATGTTTTACATTGAAAAAAAAGATTCTTTATTTTTTAATAAAAAAAATGTTAAAGCACATTTCCCTGATTTCTGGTCACCTACGACTATCACAGTAACAAGGGACAACACAACATTTAAAACTTAGGGCCTGATTAGGATGTCGGGCAGACTGCCACCAACAGGCCCTCGGTGGCGGTCCATCCGACATCCAGAGTATTAGTCTGACCGCCAGATTACAATGCCAGGAGTCGCAGTGATTTGGATTGGGGGAAAGACCAAAGCGTCCAACAGGCTCCAGGAGCCCGTCAGGGCTGCGGTTGGCGCCTGATCCCTACACTGGGGGCGGTGCCTGCAGAGGCACCGGCGTATGGATTAGGATGTCTCTTTTCCACTGCCTTTACATGGTGGTCCGACTGCCATGTAAAGGCAGATGGAAAGGGACTTTGGGGGCCCCTGGCAGGACCCCTATCCCCCATGGGCCTGCGCTATGGGGCCAGTAGGGCACTTGCGGTGCCCCCCCCAAACATCCATGCACTGTGTGCCTGGCACACAGTGCATGGATGTTTGAAAACATCCCTTTTTCTATTGCGGCTTGTGCTGCGGCCATTTTCTGGGCATTAGCACAAGCCACAATAGAAAAACCCATGTTTACGACCGCCTGCACGGCAGTCATATTGTAAATGGGCTGTCGGGATCGCAGACTCCTTGTCGGACATCCCATGCCTGAAACGATGACGGTCGGACGCTTGTCCGACTGCCATCGTAATGAGGCCCTAAATATTAAAATTATTTTAAATACAGTTTTATTTTAAATGTTACTTGTTTTACTTTTAAGTTATTCCTATACTTTACTATATTATTGACTGCCTCTATGGATTGCTATGGGAGTGTCTTGCAGTACCACTGGTTAAACATGTATATTGTACTGTAACAACCAGAATTTACTGGTGATCTCCCGCTTTGCAAAGGCCAGGATCGGTGGCCGTGCTTTCTCAGTGAAAACCGCCACACTATGGAATTCTATGCCTGACCACCTGAGGAAGATTAATTCCGAAACCATGTTCAGGAAAGCTTTAAAAACATGCCTGTTCGGCCTGCCCTAGAGCTCACTGTTTAGTCCGGCTCATTCCCTACAGGTTGGATGCGCTGCTAGCGCCGGGACACCTCCGTCGGAGGTAGCCGCGCACTCTACAAGCTCCAATAATAATAATGTATTGCAGCATTTATATAGCGCTTACTATTATGTGGCATGCTGAAGCGTTTGGCTTCAAGGGTAGCAGGCTACACCATGTAGGGAGTGTAGTTGGAAGGATGTTGTCTTTGTTTTTATCCCATGTGGGAAGTGTTTCAATGTCACGTGTGAGGTCCACCAGGTGCGGTTATCGAGTTATGGGACGCAACACATAGCAGTGTGGTGGGTGATGAAGTGTGAGAAACAGATGTACAGGTTTATGGTTTTCAGTATGCTGGCAGCTTTGAACAGCTCTGCAGGTCCCTTTATAGTAGTTCTTATGATTATAATCTGCTTAGCTGGTTACTGCACTGAGTTGTCCTGAGATATTTTTTTATAGTTGAGGTCCTGAGCTGGCATGGTTAGAGGGAGAGAGAAGTGGAGAGATCTGTTGGGCTAGGCATTGTTGTTATCATCCCATATGCTAGTGTCATCGTGGGATGTAAAGAAGCAGTCAGAGTGTATATATATATTTGGGACTTGCTGTGATGGACTAGATTAAAGTACTCCAAATTTTTGAGCAGTGTGCGACAGATCTCTGCAGTTACTCCATGCCTGTTTATGTGGCGATGTTCGTTTTTTGGCTGAGTACCTATGGTGAACAACTCTCATAGCAGATATGTTTTATGTGAATGTAAGAGATATAAGTTACAATTTGATGCTGACCACTGCTTTTTATTATCTTAGTATTATTATGGGTCATAACGTTTAAATATACAAATGTGTTAGACTTGGCATCTTTTGGCGTGTTTCCCCTGACTTTTTGCTTTCTGACCTCCCGGTTTTGACTCTGTTTTTGCTGGTGTAATGATTCTGCGCACTTTCCTCACTGCGGTCCAGTGGGAAAGTGCAAGTGCTCCTGTATAAAAATGTGTTATGGATTGGTGTTTCCATGATTGGCCTATTTGGTTTATGTGTCAGTCCCTTGTAAAGTGCGCTGCGAGTGCCAGGGCCTATAGACCAAATGCTGTTGGTGGGCTGCAGCACTGGATTGTGCCACCCACACGAACAGCCCGTAAAGTGTAACTCGGGCCTGCCACCGCAGAGCCTGTGCGCAGCCTGGGGCTGCCATGTCGACTTGGCAAGTGCACATACTTGCAAGTCCCTAAACCTTCCCTTTGCTACCGGTTAGTCACCCCTAAGGTAGGCCCAAAGTACCCCTGTGGGCAGGGTGCATTGTATGCGAAAGGTAGGACATGCCCGGGTGTGTGCGGCATGTCCTGATAGTGAATTACAGCCTAGTTCGTTTTTCACTATTGCAAGGCTACCTGTTCCCCTAGGCCAGAACGGGCAGTTTTGATTATTACAGCTTATAATCCTAACTGACCCCGGGAACATGGTAGAAATTCGAGTTTAGTATGCCTGGACTCAGAATGATAAAATGCAGCTTTTAGTGAAGTTGGTTTTAACATTCTGTGTTTGAAAATACCACTTTTAGAAAGTGGGTATTTTTTTGTCTAACCATCCAAGCCTGCCTCTGCGAGGTTGTGTATTCCTTGTCTGGAGTGTGAGTGACAGGGGCTGGGGGATGCCAGGAGACAGGGTGAGTCAGCACAGGGCTGGATAGCAAGATCTACATGTAGATGGGTGGGAGGGGTCGCACCTGGGCCCTGAATAGGACAGTGCCTTCCCTCCACAATGCTGGCTCCACCTCCTGTGGTGCGTCTGATGTCCCTGGCCTCCTCACTGAAAGAAGGGACGGAGACTTGTCAACAAAGTGCTCCAGAACTGGTTTGGACTAGGCAAAGGCCTCTCTGCCTTCAGAGAACAAAGGAATTTGGGATATAAATATTGGGGCCCTGACCCCATGAATTTAGATCTCGCTGGAATCAAGGAACCTGCCAAGACGAAGAGCTGGAAGAGCTGCCAGGAGGAGTACTGCCCCTTTGCTGTGTTGTTGCTTTGTTGGGTTGGCCTGCAGTTGCTGCTTCTGTCTTGGGCAGTGAAAGGACTGGACTGAACTTTCTACAAACTTGTGCTGAGTATCTCCAAGGGCCAGGAACCGAGCTGGCCTCCTGTTAAGAAGTCTCAGGGACTACAAAGACTTCACAAGCCTCTGGGTACCGCTTCTGGAACGCTGTTTCAGTTGCCACAGAGGAAGGGAACTGCAACCGACTCCGTCAACCGAATCCATCCCTGGCCGGTGACCTGTTTGCACCGCAGACCGCATCGCCCGCTTCGCATCGCAACCCTGGTCTCACCGTGGGCGACGTCCAACGCCGCCAACATCGAGCCGCTGCTTGCACCGTGACCTGTGGGCACCGCAGTTCGCATCGCATCGCTTCACTGAACCAACCGGACCCGACCGACGAGGTCGCTGCAACTGGCTCAAGAGTCGTGACCGCACCGCATTTGGGGCACCGCTCGCACGTCTGCGACGCACCGCTCCGACTCGCACCGCTGTCCGACGCCAGCTCCCGCACTCCGGCTTGGTCGCCTGCATCGCAACCTGTCAGCACCGCATCGAGCATCGTCTCACCCTGCATCGCACGCCTTGGACTCACCGACTCCGTCTGCACGACGCTCATCGAGCCGCTGCCTGCACCGCATTGAGGGACACCGCACCGTGCATCGCTCCGTCTGGCACCGCAACCGCGACGAACGCCGACCGGCTCGTACACTCCGTACCAGCCACAACGAGAAAGGTACTGTTACCGAGTCTGTTCATGACTCTGCTGGCCCGTATCGACGCGGTCGGCTGGAACTGTTAGACTCTGTGGTTTTCAGCATCACGGTAGGCTCGGACAGAGCTACCGACTCGTACGAACTTTGCTTTTGTGCTATTCCTGCAAAGAAGAAGTTACCGTATCAAGCATTCATTTTTAAAGTACAGTATTGTGGATTTTTGTCGTAATTGGTCTTGTCTTGAGTATATAAAATATTGGTTATTTTTCTAAACTGGTGTGGTGTCCGTTTGTAGTGCTTACACTGTATTACTGTTGGTTAGGTGCAAATGCTTTACACACTGCCTCTGAATTAAGCCTGACTGCTCGTGCCAAGCTACCACGAGGGTGAGCAGGGGTTACTTCACGAGTGTAACACCCTTACCCTGACTAGGAAGAAGGGTCCCTACTTGGACAAAGGTGCAAACCCTTGCCAACTAGAGATCCCATTTCTAACATTGGTTGTCAGCGGTGAGGATAGGACTTGTGTTTGCACTTGACTTACAGTGATTGGTGTGCACTACTACCATATCGCAGACCATTACGTACCACATACTGGTTCTTTTTCTTTTGGCCTATTTTTGATCTTGCCAGTTTTCAACTCACGACTTTTGTCATGCCTGAATCAATTGCATCATCCGTTGCATCGCTGGAAATTATCTTTGAGGAGGATAGGTTGGAATCCTACGCCGTAAAGGAGTTACGAGCGATTTGTAAAAACCTGAAAGTCCAAATTAAAGGCCTCACAAGGAAGGAGGAGCTACAGAAGGCGCTGAGGGCCTGGGTAGCAGCCAGACATGCCAATGGGCAGCCTGGTGATCTCAGTGAGGAGGTGGAGGAGCCTATTTCCAGGGTGGATGTGCTTTTGGGTAGGGGGAACCCGCCAGGTCAGGCAGCAGCAGTCTGTCCCCAGAGGAGCTGGAGGACAGGCGAGAGGCAAGGCAGTTTGAGCTGCAGAAGCTCAGGCTGGAGAGTGAGCGGGAGGAGAAGAGATTGGCCATAGAGGAGAGGAAGATGCTCTTAGAGCATGAGAGAGAACTGAAGGAGCTAGAACTTAGGAGTAAGTCAGGCTCAGATGGTGGCAGCAATTCGTCCAGAAAGGCAGACAGGGTTGTGCACATTCCCAAGAACGTAGGCAAGGAGTTCAAGAAGGGGGATGACATACAAAGGTGGTTTCAGGGTTATGAGGCAGCCATACACATGAATGGGGTCCCTGAGGAGAATTGGGGAGCAGGATTGTGGCCACTTTTCCCGGAAGAAGCAAGGGATGCTCTGATAGCTTTGGGTAAGGGGTATCACCTCACCTATGCTGACATGAAGGATGCCCTTCTCACGAAGTATGGTCTTACTCCTGAAAAGTACAGGGATCAGTTCAGGTCCAGTAAGAAGTCCGATGCCAACACTTGGTTGGAATGTGTGGATGTGTTCTGCAGGTCTCTGGATGGTTGGGTGAAGGGCAGTAATGTAACAGATTTTCAGGGGCTCTACAACTTGATTGCATGGGAGCACTTGTCTAGTCTATGTTTTGCAGATCTGCGCCAGCACCTAGTTGATAGTAAGCTAACTGACCCCAGGAAGCTTGCTATGGAAGCGGACCGCTGGGTGAGTACCAGGGTCCACAAGAAAGCGTTTGGGGGAGACTCAGCCAAAGGTGGGCAGGGTCCCCAGCAGAAAAGTGGGGGGACAAGGGTAAAGCACAGGAGTTCTCTAAAGGGCCCCAAACTAGTACCCAGGGTAAAGGTTCCCAGCCCCCGGTGATAAGAAGAAAGGGGTCTCCACAGGGAAGCCTGTTGAGACCGGCCCCCGCAAGTGTTATGCATGTGACCAGGTAGGTCACTTTAAGGGGGACCCCAAGTGCCCGAAGGGGACACAGCCACCCACCGGTGGACAGTCCAAAGTATTGGCTAGTGTAGCGCTTGGGGAGGAGGGGTGCCCACAGGAGGGTGGGGATCCCGCAGAAATGACCCTTGTCTCACTAGGGGACAGTGAGATGGTCCCAGGAAACCAGGTGCCCCCTAACACAAAGAAATATAGCACCTGGGTGACCATTAATGGGAACAGGGTAGAGGCTCTCAGAGATACTGGATCCAGTGTGACCTCAGTCCGGTGTCACCTGGTGTCTGAGAAGCAAGTAGTCCCAGGAGCATTCCACCAAGTAGGTGCTGTAGACAACTCAGAGCACCAATGTATGGTGGCGCAGGTTCCCTTTGAATGGGGGGGGGTCTCAGGTCCCTTGAGGGTGGTTGTGAGCCCTACCATGCCTGTAGATTGTCTGCTAGGAAACGACCTGGAGCAGTCCTCATGGAAGGAGGTTGAGCTCAGGTCTCACTTGGAGATGCTTGGGTTGCCAGAGTGGGCATGCGTGTCTACTCGGTCAATGGCAGCCAGAAAGGGTGATCAAAAGGACTTGGAGCCTGAAACAGTGGCCCAAGTCCCTGCCAAGAGAAAGGGCAGGGGCGCGGGAAACCGGCCCCCGAAGTTCCCACGGACCGGGAGGAGGCGGACCTCGAGGGGGACGCCCCGGTGCCTACAGGCAAGCAGGTAGCCGAACTGGGAGACATCTCTGAGCTGACCCATTGGCAGCAAGAAGGGGGTCCCACCAGGGAGGAGTTCTGCAGGGAGCAGAACGAGTGCCCTACTCTGGAGGGTCTGCGGCGGCAGGCTGCAGACCAGGCAGCTGGTAATCAGTCCGGGTCACATCTGATCTACTGGGAGAGTGGTCTCCTATACAGTGAGCCTAAGGTTGCTGAGCCTGGGTCAGCCCGTGTGCTGGTGGTACCCCAGCGCTTCAGGACCTTCCTACTGGGTCTGGCTCATGACGTGCCTTTGGCAGGACATTTGGGGCAGGACAAGACCTTTGACAGGCTTGTCACCCACTTCTTTTGGCCCCAAATGCGAAGGCAGTCAGATGCACACTGTAGGTCTTGCCAAACTTGCCAGGCAAGTGGTAAGAGTGGGAGGAAGGTCAAAGCTCCTCTCCAACCTTTTCCTGTTGTTGGTACACCCTTTGAAAGGGTAGGGATGGATATTGTGGGGCCACTGGATCCCAAGACAGCCATGGGCAACAGGTACATCCTGGTCTTGGTGGACCATGCCACCCGGTACCCGGAGGCAATCCCTCTCAGGACAACGACGGCGCCAGTGGTGGGCCGGGCGTTAATGGGGATCGTTTCCCGTGTGGGATTCTCCAGAGAGGTGGTTTCTGATAGGGGGACCAATTTCATATCCAAGTATATGACATCCCTGTGGAAGGAGTGTGGTGTAACCTACAAGTTCACTACTCCTTACCACCCACAAGGAAACGGTCTGGTGGAGAGATTCAACCAGACCTTGAAAGGCATGATCAAGGGTCTAACAGAACCCATGAGGCGTAAGTGGGACGTCCTCTTGCCATGCCTACTCTTTGCATACAGGGAGGTGCCTCAGAAGTCTCTTGGGTACAGCCCCTTTGAGCTCCTGTATGGCCACCCTGTCAGAGGACCTCTGAGTTTGGTAAAGGAAGGCTGGGAGGCAGCTCCCAGGAAAACTCCCCAGGATGTATTTAGCTACATGCTGGCCTTTAGAAACCAAACTGCCCGCTTCAGGAAACTCGCTCAGGCGAACCTAGAAGCAAGCCAGGAAGAAATGAAGAGATGGTATGACCAGAATGCCACTCTGGTCGAATTTCAACCTGGGCAAAAAGTGTGGGTCATGGCCCCAGTGGCACCTTGTGCCTTGCAGGACAAGTGGACTGGGCCATATGAGGTAAAGGAGCGCAAAAGTGACGTCACCTACCTGGTGGATTTGCAGGCTCCAAGGAACCCTTTGAGGGTCCTTCACGTGAACCGCCTCAAGCCCCACTTCGAGAGGTCCGAAGTGAGTATGCTCTTGGCGACAGATGATGGGGTGGAAGAGGAGAGTGAGCCTCTCCCTGACCTCCTGTCTACCAAGGAGCATGATGGGTCAGTAGAGGGTGTGATCCTCTCCCCTACTCTGACTCAGGAGCAGCAGGGGGACTGTCGCCAGTTGTTGGGACAGTTCGCCCCACTGTTCTCTCTGACCCCCGGTGTTACTCACTCGTGTACCCATGACGTGGACACTGGTGACAGCCCTCCTGTAAAGCACAAGATTTACAGGTTGACTGACCGGGTCAGAGCCAGCATCAAGGAGGAGGTCTCTAAGATGTTGGCGTTAGGGGTGATTGAGCCCTCCCACAGTCCTTGGGCCAGCCCAGTGGTCTTGGTCCCAAAGGCTGCGGCGCCCGGTGCCACTCCAGAACTCCGGTTTTGTGTGGACTACCGTGGGCTCAATGCCGTCACCAGGACTGACGCGCACCCCATCCCCAGAGCTGATGAGCTCATTGATCGGTTGGGAGCTGCCCGGTTCCTCAGCACGTTTGATTTAACGTCTGGGTACTGGCAGATTGCCTTAACCGATGGGGCCAAGGAGAGATCAGCATTCTCAACCCCAGAAGGTCATTACCAATTCCGGGTGATGCCCTTTGGGTTGAAGAATGCCCCTGCCACCTTTCAGAGGTTGGTCAATCAGGTATTGGCTGGGCTGGAGGATTTCAGTGCCGCCTACCTGGATGACATTGCTGTGTTCAGTTCCAGCTGGGAAGAACATTTACAGCACCTTGAGAAAGTGTTGAGGGCTCTGCAAGGTGCAGGCCTCACGATCAAGGCCAGTAAGTGCCAGATCGGGCAGGGTTCTGTGGTGTACTTGGGACACCAGGTAGGAAGCGGCCAGGTGGCGCCCCTACAACCCAAGATTGACACCATTCTGGCTTGGGAACCCCCAAGACCCAGACAGAGGTGAGAGCCTTCTTAGGTCTCACCGGTTACTATAGGAGATTTGTTAAGGGCTACGGCACCATCGTTGCTCCCTTAACAGAGCTGACCTCTAAGAGGCAGCCCAGGAAAGTGATCTGGACTGAGTCCTGCCAGAAAGCTTTTGATGCCCTGAAGGCAGCCATGTGCACGGCGCCCGTGCTCAAGGCACCTGACTTCTCCAAGGAATTCGTCGTGCAGACTGACGCTTCAGAGCATGGTGTGGGAGCGGTGCTCTCACAACTGAACGAAGAGGGCCTGGATCAGCCTGTAGTCTTCCTTAGCAGGAGACTACTTCCCAGGGAACAGAGGTGGAGTGCCATAGAAAGGGAAGCTTTTGCTGTGGTCTGGGCGCTGAAGAAGTTGAGACCATACCTGTTTGGGACTCACTTCCGGGTTCAGACAGACCACAGGCCCTCAGATGGTTGATGCAAATGAGGGGTGAGAATCCAAAACTGCTGAGGTGGTCCATCTCCCTACAGGGAATGGACTTTACGGTGGAACACTGTCCTGGTACAGAACACGCCAACGCAGATGGTCTGTCCAGGTTCTTCCGCCTTAGTGAAGAGAACTCCAATGGGGTTGGGTAGTTCTCCCTACTTTCAGCTGGAGGGGACATGTGTTAGACTTGGCATCTTTTGGCGTGTTTCCCCTGACTTTTTGCTTTCTGACCTCCTGGTTTTGACTCTGTTTTTGCTGGTGTAATGATTCTGCGCACTTTCCTCACTGCGGTCCAATGGGAAAGTGCAAGTGCTCCTGTATAAAAATGTGTTATGGATTGGTGTTTCCATGATTGGCCTATTTGGTTTATGTGTCAGTCCCTTGTAAAGTGCACTGCGAGTGCCAGGGCCTATAGACCAAATGCTGTTGGTGGGCTGCAGCACTGGATTGTGCCACCCACGCGAACAGCCCGTAAAGTGTAACTCGGGCCTGCCACCGCAGAGCCTGTGCGCAGCCTGGGGCAGCCATGTCGACTTGGCAAGTGCACACACTTGCAAGTCCCTAAACCTTCCCTTTGCTACCTGTTAGTCACCCCTAAGGTAGGCCCAAGGTACCCCTGTGGGCAGGGTGCGTTGTATGCGAAAGGTAGGACATGCCCGGGTGTGTGCGGCATGTCCTGATAGTGAATTACAGCCTAGTTCGTTTTTCACTATTGCAAGGCTACCTGTTCCCCTAGGCCAGAACGGGCAGTTTTGATTATTACAGCTTATAATCCTAACTGACCCCGGGAACATGGTAGAAATTCGAGTTTAGTATGCCTGGACTCAGAATGATAAAATGCAGCTTTTAGTGAAGTTGGTTTTAACATTCTGTGTTTGAAAATACCACTTTTAGAAAGTGGGTATTTTCTTGTCTAACCATCCAAGCCTGCCTCTGCGAGGTTGTGTATTCCTTGTCTGGAGTGTGAGTGACAGGGGCTGGGGGATGCCAGGAGACAGGGTGAGTCAGCACAGGGCTGGATAGCAAGATCTACATGTAGATGGGTGGGAGGGGTCGCACCTGGGCCCTGAATAGGACAGTGCCTTCCCTCCACAATGCTGGCTCCACCTCCTGTGGTGCGTCTGATGTCCCTGGCCTCCTCACTGAAAGAAGGGACGGAGACTTGTCAACAAAGTGCTCCAGAACTGGTTTGGACTAGGCAAAGGCCTCTCTGCCTTCAGAGAACAAAGGAATTTGGGATATAAATATTGGGGCCCTGACCCCATGAATTTAGATCTCGCTGGAATCAAGGAACCTGCCAAGACGAAGAGCTGGAAGAGCTGCCAGGAGGAGTACTGCCCCTTTGCTGTGTTGTTGCTTTGTTGGGTTGGTCTGCAGTTGCTGCTTCTGTCTTGGGCAGTGAAAGGACTGGACTGAACTTTCTACAAACTTGTGCTGAGTATCTCCAAGGGCCAGGAACCGAGCTGGCCTCCTGTTAAGAAGTCTCAGGGACTACAAAGACTTCACAAGCCTCTGGGTACCGCTTCTGGAATGCTGTTTCAGTTGCCACGGAGGAAGGGAACTACAACCGACTCCGTCAACCGAATCCATCCCTGGCCGGTGACCTGTTTGCACCGCAGACCGCATCGCCCCGCTTCGCATCGCAACCCTGGTCTCACTGTGGGCGACGTCCAACGTCGCCAACATCGAGCCGCTGCTTGCACCGTGACCTGTGGGCACCGCAGTTCGCATCGCATCGCTTCACTGAACCAACCGGACCCGACCGACGAGGTCGCTGCAACTGGCTCAAGAGTCGTGACCGCACCGCATTTGGGGCACCGCTCGCACGTCTGCGACGCACCGCTCCGACTCGCACCGCTGTCCGACGACAGCTCCCGCACTCCGGCTTGGTCGCCTGCATCGCAACCTGTCAGCACCGCATCGAGCATCGTCTCACCCTGCATCGCACGCCTTGGACTCACCGACTCCGTCTGCACGACGCTCATCGAGCCGCTGCCTGCACCGCATCGAGGGACACCGCACCGTCTTGCACCGCAACCGCGACAAACGCCGACCGGCTCGTACACTCCGTTCCAGCCACAACGAGAAAGGTACTGTTACCGAGTCTGTTCATGACTCTGCTGGCCCGTATCGACGCGGTCGGCTGGAACTGTTAGACTCTGTGGTTTTCAGCATCACGGTAGGCTCGGACGGAGCTACCGACTCGTACGAACTTTGCTTTTGTGCTATTCCTGCAAAGAAGAAGTTACCGTATCAAGCATTCATTTTTAAAGTACAGTATTGTGGATTTTTGTCATAATTGGTATTGTCTTGAGTATATAAAATATTGGTTATTTTTCTAAACTGGTGTGGTGTCCGTTTGTAGTGCTTACACTGTATTACTGTTGGTTAGGGGCAAATGCTTTACACACTGCCTCTGAATTAAGCCTGACTGCTCGTGCCAAGCTACCACGAGGGTGAGCAGGGGTTACTTCACGAGTGTAACACCCTTACCCTGACTAGGAAGAAGGGTCCCTACTTGGACAAAGGTGCAAACCCTTGCCAACTAGAGATCCCATTTCTAACAAAATGCATAACTATATATTGCCACTGTGAATCATATGTCAGCCTTTATTAGCTTACCTACATATCAAAAATCGTTTGCTGGTTGGGTTGCTTCCAATCTGTGGGTTGTAAGCTGAGGATTGCACTTGAGAGTGCAACTGTTTTTCTGGGCTCTGCTGCTAGGTTGTGGGGTAGTGCAGTTACCTAGGAAATAGCCATGTTTTCAACTGTCTTCAGAAGTATACATGTGTTCCTGGGTGATTCTAATGCTGGCCTGTAGTGAATTCAAGAGCTTAGTGGCTTGTACTGAGAAAGCAGGGCAGATTTCTTATTGTAAGGTGGTATTATGTCAAATGCTGGAAGTTTGGAGCGCAGTGTTCTGTTCTGTTTTCTTTGCATTGCTTGAATTTAACTTGTAGGTACAGCAGTCCCTTTCCTGTGGAGGATTTGTAGACAATGCAGAATGCCTTGAACATTTCCCTTCTAACCATAGGTAGCCATTGGATCTATTGCAGCACTGGAGTCATGCGTTTTCATTGGTGAAGGCAGAAAAGAAGCCTTGCAGTAGCCTTTTGGATTTTGCGTATAATGAATGCGGGAGTGTCAAGGTATAGGCTGTTGACATAGTCAAACTTAGAGATTGCAAGTGTGTGGATGGCTTACAGTTTATGTTGGTATGCAAGGTATTGTGTTTTCATTGCATAGAATTCACTTGTTGTGACGTTGTTCACATGAGGTGTTAAAGATAGGTCTGAATCCATTGTTGTCCCTAGGTTTCTAACTACTTTTGGCCATATAGCAGTAGGCTGGTATTTTTTCCATTGTCCGTAGGTCATAATCTCTGTTTTTGCAGTATTGAGCTTTTTATGGTTATTCATCATTCAAGGATTTATAACATGAAGGCAGTCATTACGTTTTGCATTGTAGAAGTCTTCAGGGCTATCCATTTTTAAAATGATTTGGGTGTTATCTGCACAGTTGTAGCAGGTGAGATTGAATGATTTAGTCAGATTTGGTAAGGGGGTTTGGTAGATGCTGAATAATAGAAGGGATACAATCGACTCCTGAGGAACACTGCAGTGATGTGTATGGGAGATGATGTGAAAGGTGGTAGGGAGACTACACCTTGTCTGTCTGTGAGATATGAAGCAATCCATTTTAGAGCATTTTCACTGACTCTGAGATAGCGGAGTCTTTGTAGTAGCGTATGGTAGTGGACAGTTATGTGTGGTGGTTGAACTACTTCAAGGATGGGCTGGAGTACTTTTAGCCTGGTTTATCAGTAGTACTACTGTAGTAGATTGCAATATGAATTTTGTGAATTACTATTGTCTAACTCATATCTCTGTGTGTTTTGTATTAGCATGTTCATCCCCAATCACCTACTCCAGTTTAGCTTAGCCCCTCCCATTTTGAGTGAATTGCTCGCCATTTCCCCCTCTCCCTCTGTCCCTTCCACATTTACTACTAAATCCTGTACCTATGTTTGAGGAGATCTCCTTGGAGTTCCCTGTACAGAAAGATGGAAGGTGGAGAGCTCAGAATGAAGGTTTGTGAATAGTATTTTGGAGTACGTAGAGCAGTACCATTTTACATACTCCAAACTAGCTTTTGTTAGCGTATTATCAGGTTTTGACTGATCAACCAACTTTTTATGGTGGAAGGGGACTAGATCAGGAGACTAATGTATTAAATGTCATTTTGTTGGGGCGTGGCCAAGTGGTCCAACATGGCGGACGCGCTTTAGACGAGCTCCGGAGGCCCGATTTAAAATCTGTTTATTATCCTGTGCCATCAGCTTACTTCTTCCCCCCAGACTCCCCTATGCCATGCCTAACTGTGTCCGCCATATCGTGGCAGCACCTAGTGGCCGGATCAGCATCTGTGCGGCCAGCCGGCGAGGTCATTTGCCGGACCGGTACCTGCTGCCTGGGCCCTTACTATATTGCGTCCTGGCTCCGCTGGCGCATTGCGACCTGACTACACTGGGAACCCGCTGGCAGACATACGGAGGTTCCATGAAGAAGACCTGGGGGGGATTGCGGTGCCCCCACTCCGAAGACCACGGGAGGACTACACCGGAGCTGCGGCGTTATTCTCCGGCCCCATGTGGTGAGAGGATCGGAGCCGGGACACTCGCTCGAGTGCTTCCCACCACCCGCCTCCGTGTCGCCTGCTGGCTTGGTGGCTCCGCTGACGGAGGTATGCGTGACCTGCCTCCCCCCTCTCTGGCTGCGAGCGGACACCCGGGGAGGACACATGGATTTCAGACTGAGCCGCGGCCGCGCGGCTGAGCCGGGCCTCAGCCGGAGAACACTGCAGCTGGCGGGCTTGGAGATCGGTGAAATTGGGCCCAGCTACCTGGATGTGAGGCGGCTTTCGCTGCACTGCGGGGCGGCCTGGGACAGTTGAAGACTTCTCCTAAGGTTAGTGTGTGGCCCCCTTGCCTCAGATCTACCCCGAGGGTCCCTAGATACCTCCCTGGACCTCCTGTCTACATCGGTCGTCGGACCCACTGGGATGCCTAGGGGGCCTACTTTTGTGTTGCTGACTGTTGACGAGGCGGTGGTGTGGCGCAGCTGGTGCTACGTTGGGTTGGACGTGCCCCCCACAGCCTGATCCCCAATTCAGCCCCCTCTGTATGCACTACTACTGAGGCCGGTGGCGGCTTATAAGGCCTGGACCCCTCTACAACTCTGTGGCGTGGTTGTAGCGACAGGGCAGATCATCGGCCCACGCTGCGCTCGGCGTGCAGTCGCCTCCTACCGACGATCCTGCGAAGGACCTGTCCCCCCTGCATCACATGAGGCATGAGGGAGTGCCAATATCGGTGTGAGACAGGGAACACCGTATCCTCATCACGGTCCCTGTGAAGTGCCCCCACCTACAAATTACGCTATGCAGCAGTGCTACAGCCCAGCCGTGGCACCCATTAGGTGGGTGAGGAGTCGCCTGCATGCGGAGGCGAACGGGCTAGGCCCCGGTGTGGCTTGTGTGTGGTTTGACTCCGCGCCTGCTTCTCTGCCTGCCATGTAGTTGAACACTATCTGGATTGCCTGCTTGCTGTGGGGAGCCCTTCCCCTCCCCTACCCCTCCAGTGCTCCTGCCACCACGACCGCTGATTTGGGTGCGAACGTACCACCTACTAGCCTCTACAGAAATCTGCTGGTGCTGTGAGGGCCTCTCCGTCATCGCTAACCATGACTTGCGACAAGCTGCAGAGCACCAAGCAGAGCACGCTCGATCGCTATGCCGGCTCTGGGGCGCAGTCGGCGGATCCACTGAGTCAGGTCTCTGCTGGTCCAGACAACGCTGCATTGATGGCGGCAATCACAGAGTCACGAGACGCGCTGGAGGCCAAAATTGGGGCGGTAGGGTCGGACGTGATGTTGATCCGCCAAGACCTCCGCAAGGCGGTGGACAGGATAACGGAGGCAGAAACCCAGATTTCAACCACGGAAGACACAGTTGCATCCCTCCACAAGAAGGTGTCTGCTCTGGAATCCAACACCAAGGGTCTAGCGCTCAGGGCCAAGGATGCCGAAGGCAGAGCCTGGAGGAATAACCTCCGCTTTGTCGGCTTTCCTGAGGGCTGCGAAGACAACAATGTGGAACAATTCCTTACCACGTGGGTCATGGGCTGGATCCCTCAGACGTCTCTATCTAAGTGTTTTATTATTGAACGCGCGCACCGTGCCTTGATGCAGAAACCTCCGCAAGGGGCTAGGCCTCGGCCCATTATAGCTCGGTTTCTAAACTTTCATGACCGAGATGCAATCCTCACACAAGCCAGATTGGCGGGCAAACTCCAGTATGACTACCATCACATTCTAATCTTTCCTGACTATATGAGACTGGTGCAGCAACGTTGGCAATCGTTTACGGCTGCTAAAGCCCGGCTGCGAGATCTCAAACTCCAATATGCACTGCTCTTTCCGACCCAGCTGAAAGTCATCTACAACTCACTTACACTTTTCTTTGACACTCCCGAGGAGGTTTTCGCCTGGACGGACGAAAGACAGAATCTCAAACCACACACCCGCTGCGCTTTGACTCGGAGTCGTCCTCTGGGGAGGCAACGCGACAGCTTCCCAAGCCTAAAGGGAAACTAAATCAAAGATCACGTTCGCAGCGCCGCTCACACTCTCAAGGCGCTTCCAGCTCCCGGATAGACAGAGGTCCATGAAACTCATCTCGCGAGAAATGCGCATGCGCGGACGCACGCACATGCGCAGTTTTTACAGAGAACGCAATGAAGAGGAGGAGTGCAGCCCGGGGACGCCACAGCTAAGGTAAGGTGTTTTTTTATTTACTTTAAGTCATTTTTTAAAAGTTGTAAGTAACTGTTAATAGGGCGGGTGGGAGGCGGGGGCTGGTCAACTCCGCTCCACCGCGGAGTGTGTGGAGATTTGCCTACTCCGCGTTCTCAGCGGAACGCGGAGTAGGCAAATCTCTGCACACTCCGCAGGCGGAGCGGAGCTCTCCGCCCACCCCTAGCCATTACCAAATTTCACTTCTTATATGAAGGGAAAACAATCCATACCCTTACTATCTTTGTCTCAGGCAACTACAACCTCTGGAGCTGAAGGAATGGGGAATTTAGAGGGAAATGTGTCGCCAGGGGTAATTTCTCAGTACAGATACTATCATAGCAAAGTGGCCTATTGGCAGTTCATAAGATCCAAACAAAATATGTTATGGAAAGCTAGTGGTGATATGCTAGACCAGTAAATGTGTACATGCAAGTGGCCAGGAATGTGCAGTAACTTCTTGGCAGAAAGACCTATGGTGACAGTAGGCTTACTCTCGTCCTTAATTTTGTTCTTCCCTCTACCAGGTGGCAATTTCAGAACTGCCTAACCAGCTTTATCTTTATTTTCATTGCTTTGAATTGCTAGTTTCATAATGGTATATCTGTGTGCTCCTGAGTGTACCGCACTGCCGTTCACTGACAGAATATTGAAACTCAAAATATCCCCATACCACAATATCGAGTTATAAATATCAGTCAAAAATATCAACATCCTATATTTATAAAGGAAAGTACAAAAATATCCTAAAAAATATCGAAATAATATAGTTGTACAAAATATTGTTTTTTATATATGTATATAAAATAAAATATAAATATTAAATATATTAAATAATAACATTAATTTAAAAAACAAATTTGATTTAATACACATTTTAACAAATTTAACAAGTAAACTTATTTGAAAAAAGTTAAACACGCATATATAATAATGATTTTTTTTTCCAGCATCAACAAAGTAAGATGCTTACTCAGGGAATCAGTTAATGAACTTCGATTTTATACCAGTTACGCGTTTCAGAGAACACAGTCTCCTTGTTCACACAAGGCTGTGTTCTCTGAAACGAGTAAATGGTATAAAAGCTCATTAACTGATCCCCTGAGTGAGCGTCTTACTTTGTTGTTGCTGAAATAACCACGTCTGGTGGGCTTCGCCGGCACATGCTCCAACTACCACAGGCGGATTGGGGGCGGAAGAAGCATTACATTTATTTGAATATAATAATTAATATATACATATTTTTACTTTAAAACAATTATTAAACTAATAATTTTAATGTATTTTATAATTTTTAAATTATAAAATATATAACAAAACAAAAAATATATATATATATATTCACTGAAAAAACCACAGGTTTCAGGGACGTTATAGTTAGAAATTAGCATTTAAAAAACCTTAGAAATTCACTGAAAAAACCATAGGTTTCAGGGATGTTATAGTTAGTAATTAGCATTTAAAAAACCTTAGAAATTCACTGAAAATACCATAGGTTTCAGGGACGTTATAGTTAAGTGGACATTTCACTCGTACAAAACCAGAGAAATTCATCCGTTATAGTTAGTTGAGTTAACTATAACTCGCGCCCCCGCAATGCACTGCTGATGACATCACATATTACATCACTCATGACATGGTCAATGACATCACTGATGACATCTCAAATCACATCACTGATGACATCATCCAGTGACTGTGTGTTTCTGAAAAGTTTAAATATGTTTTATATATATATAGACCAAGGTGTATTGAAGAATGAGTCGGTGTATGACTGTCTGAATGGATGATTTAGTAGGTGCGTGACTGACTGTATAAGTGAGTGATTAAATGTGTCTTATTGAATGCATGGGTTAGTGACTAAACTGTGTGAATATCTGTATCAGTCTGTCTGTTGGTGTGTAAGCAGCTGCATGGGTTGGTGAGTAGCTACATGAGTGTCTATATTGGTTATTGATTGGTTGTATGAGTATCTGTATGGATGCCTGAGTGTCTGTGTGGGTGGGTGGGGGTGTGCATCTTTGTGCATAGATGTGTGAGTGGGTGATTCACTGGGTGTATGGGTTCAAGAGTGCATCTGTGAAGGGCTGTATGGGTGGGTGAGTGTGTGTATGGGTGTGTTGGTGAGCGTTTAGATGTCTCAGTGGTACATGTGTGAGTAACTACATGTGTGAAAGGCAGTTTATGTGAGTGTTGGAGTATATAAATGACTATATGTGAGAGTGAGCGATTGTGAGAGTGGCTGTATGGATGAGTGTGTGCTTGTATCAGGGATTGTATAAGAGAGTAAGTATGTGTTAGTATCTGTATGAATAAGTGAGGTGGTGTGTGTATAACTGTATAGGTGAGTAAATGGGAGTGTGATTGATTCTTTGCATGACTGACTAGGTGTGTTAGTAACTCTATGGATGAGTGGCGGTATGTGGGTGTCTGTATAGGTGTATGAGTGCATATGATAGTACTGTATTGTTGAGTGTCTGCATGTATGAGTGACTGTATGGGTGAATGAGTGGATGTGTGTGTAGACCTAGGAATCAATGAGTGGGTATGTAGTAACTGGAATTGGTGTGTCTATGGTTTCGAGAATGGTAGTCTATATTTTAGAGTGGGTGTATCAAAGGTATGTGAGGAGGTGCATCAGATTATCACGTGGATGATGTCATCAGTGATGTCATTTGAGATGTCATCAGTGATGTCATCAGTGATGTCACTGACCATGTCATGAGTGATATAGTATGTGACGTCATCAGCAGTGCATTGCGGGGCGTGAGTTATAGCTAGCTCAACTAACTATAACGGCCGACTTTCTCTGGTTTTGTATGAGTGAAATGTCCAAGTAACTATAATGTCCCTGAAACATGAGGTTTTTTCATTGAATTTCTAAAGTTTTTTAAATGCTACTTTCTAACTATAACGTCCCTGAAACCTATGGTTTTTTCAGTGAATTTCTAAGGTTTTTTAAATGCTCATTTCTAACTATAACGTTCCTGAAACCTGTGGTTTTTTCAGTGAATTTCAAAGGTTTTTTAACTGCTAATTTCTAACTATAACGTCCCTGAAACCTGTGGTTTTTTCAGTGAATTTCTAAGGTTTTTTAAATGCTAATTTCTAAGTATAATGTGCAAAAAATACTTTTTCTTAGTTTTTTAATTTTTATAAAAATAATGTAGTGTTTTTTTTTTTTCTAAAATATATATATACATTTTTATTTTTTTATTTTTAAAAAGTGGATTTGCGTACCCATCGTGTACCAATCTCAGTGGGTGTGTGAATCCAAGAATTTTGCCGCCATATTGGTTAAGTCGTGAAGGATGCGCATTTGGTATGCGACAGGTGCGCGGATCTCGGCCCCGCGTAACGTCACGTACGTTTTTCCGGAGGTCGTGTCAGGTGCGTGAATCCACCGCAAATTTTTAGGCTTTAAAAGTATGGGTATATAACTTTAATATGTATATTATAGCAAGAGCTTATTTAATCTCATATATTTGTAATTGTAATAAAGATATATTATTGTTAAATATATTTTCCGGAAATCACGTGGGTGCGCGAATCCCATGTGACTTCAAAAGAAACAATTTCATTGGTTAAGAACCTTTTGATTCTAGAACTTGAAGGACCCCACCCATTTTTTTCATTCCTTCAAGAGCATCTCTGCAGACACACCTGTTGTCTTCTGCTCCTCTTGTTTGCCTTTTTTCAGTGTTTTTTTTCACTGATCTAAAAATGGCAGCTGGCAATGCACCTCAGCAGCTTCCACCTGAAGAGGAAGAAGACCTGGAGGAACCCGTCAAGAAAAGGTTCGAAAGTATCGTGTGGGCATTTTTCTCCATACCACCTGGGGAGAAAAAGGTGAATGCCCGAAAAGTAACCTGCACCATTTGTCAGAATGTCCTCTCACGAGGTTCCAAATAGAAGTATTCCTGCAGGACGTCATCAATGTTAAAACATCTGCAGACAATACACCCTCGACGTCTTGCAAGAGAACAGCTTCGACAGGAACAACAAAAGCAGGCAACTGACAACAACGCTGCTGGACCCAGCACGTCATCTGTTTCTACATCATCTGCCATACCAAACATCATCCCTGACTTTGCTCCATTGGAACAGAGTTGTGTAAAATGTAAAAAGATCCTATGTTTTAGTGAGCAATCACTGGATGCCATCCTGGTTGCTATTAGGAACCACCAGTGTTCATTTCTTTTTTTTTTATGCAATGACTTCATAATTGCATAATTTTTTCACCATGTTCACTGTTGGTTCGGTTTATTTTTTTTTTTTTTTTTAAAACACCCAAAAAATTGAAAAAAGAGTTAAAAAAACACAAAAATATATAAAACAAAAAAAGAAGGAAAAAAATGGTTCTTTTCAGAACCGCCTATTTGGTTAAAAATAGATACATTTGTAAGTGTTGTATGAATTGTGGTAAGTGGAATATATGGAGAAGTGTATGGGTAGTGCATATGTGATTGCATGAGTGCATGGGTAGTGCCTGGGTATTTGCATGAGTGCATGGGTAGTGCCTGGGTGATTGCATAAGTACAAGGGTAGTGCCTGGGTGATTGCATAAGTGCAGGGATAATGTCTGGGTGATTGCATAAGTGCATGGGTAGTGACTGGGTGATTGGAGGAGTGCATGGGTACTGCCTGAGTGATTGAAGGAGTGCATGGGTAATGCCTGGGTGATTACATGAGTGCAGGGGTAATGTCTGGGTGATTGGAGGAGTGCATGGGTACTGCCTGAGTGATTATATGAGTGCATCAATAATGCTTGGTTGATTTTGTAAGAGCATGGGTAATGCCTGGGTGATTTTGTAAGTGCATGGGTAATGCCTGGGTGATTGCATGAGTGCAGAGGTAATGTCTGGGTGATTGGAGGAGTGCATGGGTACTGCCTGAGTGATTGAAGAAGTGTATGGGTAGTGCCTGCGTGATTGCATGACTGCAGGTGTTATGTCTGGGTGATTGGAGGAGTGCATGGGTACTGCCTAAGTGAGTGAAGGAGTGCATGTGTGATGCCTGGGTGATTGCATGAGTGCAGGAGTAATGTCTGGGTGATTGGAAGAGTGCATGGGTACTGCCTGAATGATTCAAGGCCTGTATGGGTAATGCCTGGGTGATTGCATGAGTGCATGGGTAGTGCCTGGGTGATTGGAGGAATGCATGGGTACTGCATGAGAGATTGAAGAAGTGCATGGGTAGTGCCTGGGTGATTGCATGAGTGCACAGGTAATGTCTGGGTGATTGGAGGAGTGCATGGGTTCTGTCTAACTGATTGAAGGAGTGCATAGGTAATGCCTAGGTGATTGCATAAGTGCATGGGTAGTGCCTGGGTGATAGGAAGCGTGCATGGGTACTGCCTGGGTGATTGCATGAGTGCATGGGTAGTGCCAGGGTGATTCCATGAGTGCAGGAGTAATGTCTGGGTGATCGGAGGAGTGCATGGGTACTGCCTGAGTGATTGAAAGAGTGCATGGGTAATGCCTGGGTGATTGCATAAGTGCATGGGTAATGCCTGAGTGATTGCATAAGTGCATGGGTAGTGCCTGGGTGATTGCATAAGTGCAGGGATAATGCCTGGGTGATTGCATGAGTGCAGGTGTAATGTCTGGGTGATTGAAGGAGTTCATGGGTACTGCCTGAGTGATTGAAGGAGTGGATGGGTGATGCCTGGGTAATTGCATGAGTGCAGGGGTAATGGCTGGGTGATTGAAGGAGTGCATGGGTACTGCCTAAGTGATTGAAGGAGTGCATGGGTAATGCCTGGGTGATTGCATAAGTGCATGGGTAGTGCCTGGGTGATTGCATAAGTGCAGGGATAATGCCTGGGTGATTGCATGAGTGCAGGTGTAATGTCTGGGTGATTGAAGGAGTTCATGGGTACTGCCTGAGTGATTGAAGGAGTGGATGGGTGATGCCTGGGTAATTGCATGAGTGCAGGGGTAATGGCTGGGTGATTGGAGGAGTGGATGGGTACTGCCTGACTGATTGAAGGAGTGCATGGCGAATGCCTGGGTGATTGCATGAGTGCAGGGGTAATGTCTGGTGATTGGAAGAGTGCATGGGTACTGCCTGAGTGATTAAAGGAGTGCATCAATAATGCCTGGGTGCTTTTGTAAGTGCATGGGTAATGCCTGGGTGATTTTGTAAGTGCGTGGGTAATGCCTGGGTGATTTCATGAGTGCAGAGGTAATGTCTGGGTGATTGGAGGAGTGCATGGGTACTGCCTGAGTGATTGAAGGAGTGCATGGGTAATGCCTGTGTGATTGCATGAGTGCAGGAGTAATGTCTGGGTGATTGGAGGAGTGCATGGGTACTGCCTGAGTGATTGAAAGAGTGCATCAATAATGCCTGGGTGATTTTGTAAGTGCATGGGTAATGCCTGGGTGATTTTGTAAGTGCATGGGTAATGCCTGGGTGATTATATGAGTGCAGAGGTAATGTCTGGGTGATTGGAGGAGTACATGGGTACTGCCTGAGTGATTGTAGGAGTGCATGGGTAATGCCTGGGTTATTGCAAGACTGCATGGGTAGTGCCTGAGTGATTGGAGAAGTGCATGGGTACTGCCTGAGTGATTGAAGAAGTGCAGGGGTAGTGCCTGCGTGATTGCATGAGTGCAGGGGTAATGTCTGGGTGATTGAAGGCATGCATGGGTACTGCCTAAGTGAATGAAGGAGTGCATGGGTAATGCCTGGATGATTCCATGAGTGCAAGAGTAATGTCTGGGTGATTGGAGGAGTGCATGGGTACTGCCTGAATGATTCAAGGAGTGCATGGGTAATGCCTGGGTGATTCTATGAGTGCAGGAGTAATGTCTCGGTGATTGGAGGAGTGCAAGGGTACTGCCTGAATGATTCAAGGAGTGCATGGGTAATGCCTGGGTGATTGCAAGAGTGCAGGAGTAATGTCTGGGTGATTGGAGGAGTGCATGGGTACTGCCTGAGTGATTGAAGGAGTGCATAGGTAATGCCTGGGTGATTGCATAAGTGCATGGGTAGTACCTGTATGATTGGAAGAGTGCATGGGTACTGCCTGAGTGACTGAAGGTAGTGCCTGCATGATTCCATGAGTGCAGGGGTAATGTCTGGGTGATTGGAGGAGTGCATGGGTACTGCCTAAGTGATTGAAGGAGTGCATGGGTAATGCCTGGGTGATTCCATGAGTGCAGGAGTAATGTATCGGTGATTGGAAGAGTGCATGGGTAGTACCAGAGTGCATGGATGAGTACATGAGTAATGCCTGGGTGATTGCATGAGTGTACAGATAGTGCCTGGGTGATTGGAGGAGGACATAGGTAGTGTCTTGGTGATATTATAAGTGTACGGGTACTCCCTAGGTGATTGGAAAAGTGCATGGATAGTGCATGGGTGATGGGAGGAGTGTGGGAATAGTGCCTAACTTTATAGGTAAGTGCATGGGTAGTGTTTGAAAAAATGAATGAGTGCAGTAAAATCGACTGTAAACATTAGTACATATTATCATGCTTATTACATTATTTAATCTTACCTTTTTAATTAAAGAAGATACAAAACTTAGTGGAACTATTTTATAGTAGTTTTGTTGTAAACTGAATTTAAAATATTTTCAAACTTTAGTATTACCTTCTGTGAAAAAAAGAAGAAAAACTGTTATTGCATATAATATTATAGTTTTAAGAACACAACATAATTTTAGAATTATATAACATATTCAGTTTCCCTTTTTGCTGTGCTCAGATTCTACTTAATTTCACCATACACAGTGATTTCAATGTAGATCATCATATAACAGCAGGGGGAAAAATACAATCAATGAGATTGTAAAAAAAAAAAAAATCTGCGTTGAAAATATTTACAAGTGCATCTATCTGTTTACCTAACTACAGTTTGTAAATTACATTCTTCAACTACATTAAATCTTTTACTTCTCTCAAGTACATTTTGTAAAATATACACTCTCATTTAATATAAAGATCAAATATATAAACTACTTTTTTCAAACACAATTTTGCAAATGCATTAAGAATTAGCACAAACAATAATCCAAACAGTAATTGTTCACATCTTCCCAATAGGCCGAATAATGTTTCCAAAACCATTTGCATTGAACATATCCAAAATAAACTCATTAATTTGTGTTCACATCTTCCCAATAGGCCGAATGATGTTTTCAAAACTTTGGCATCAAAAATATTAGATATGAATTTGGTAATTCGTAAGGCAACCTACATTTGAATTCCAAATGGGCATAATTACAATGGGGCCGATTCCGATCTCGGTCGGAGGCGCACCCAATACCATTCGGTCGGGAAAAAAGCCATGCGAATGCCTGTTTCCCGACCGATCCGTACAGCATACCGAACGAGTAAGTACGATGCGCACAACAGCACAGAATCCGGCCGAGTCGTACTCACCCAATCCAGGTCCTGTCCTCCGACCGAGGCGAATCCGGAAACGCAGAAACGAGTCGCACCGAAGGGAAAATGCAGCCCTGTCCGGCCAAACAAGTACGATGCGATTTCCGTACGCGCCGAACCCGTCGCTACGCATGGCATGTCAAAGCATCCGGGAGAGGCGCACATAAGCTCCGATTCGCGCCACAACACGATCCACGGCTACGAGGCGAACACGCCAGCGATGAGGACGACACGAAGCGACGAGGACGACGCGAAGCAACGAGAAAGACGAACGACACGAACCAACCATGAATCCCTTCGTCCCGATCATACCAATATTCTACATTTACTACCGGAACAGGCACGGACGCGTACGGCGCAAAAGGTAAGTCAGACACCAACCACAAAACACATACAACACGTACACGACACATCACACACACACAGAGGGATGCAGAATTTACTTACACCAGCAACAGCAGCACCATAGGGGCGGGATGCCCATCACCAATGCCACATATGCACACAGGGGCCTGAATGCGCACCACCACCCCTACCCAGGGGGGCCGGATGCCAACCACCACTACCACCCTTAGCCAGGGGGTGCCAGATGCCCACCACCACTACCACCCTTACCCAGGGGGCTGGATGCCTACCACTACTACCACCCTTAGCCATGGGGGTGCCAGAAGCCTACCACTACTACCACCCTTAACCAGGGGGGCTGGATGCCTACCACTACTACCACCCTAAGCCAGGGGGCTGGATGCCTACCACTACTACCACCCTTACCCAGGGGGGCTGGATGCCTACCACTACTACCACCCTTAGCCAGGGGGCTGGATGCCTACCACTACTACCACCCTTACCCAGGGGGGCTGGATGCCTACCACTACTACCACCCTTAGCCAGGGGGCTGGATGCCTACCACTACTACCACCCGTAGCCAGGGGGTGCCAGATGCCTACCACTACTACCACCCTTACCCAGGGGGGCTGGATGCCTACCACTACTACCACCCTTAGCCATGGGGGTGCCAGATGCCTACCACTACTACCACCCTTACCCAGGGGGGGCTGGATGCCTACCACTACTACCACCCTTACCCAGGGGGTGCCAGATGCCTACCACTACTACCACCCTTACCCAGGGGGCTGGATGCCTACCACTACTACCACCCTTACCCAGGGGGGCTGGATGCCTACCACTACTACCACCCTTACCCAGGGGGCTGGATGCCTACCACTACTACCACCCTTACCCAGGGGGGCTGGATGCCTACCACTACTACCACCCTTACCCAGGGGGGCTGGATGCCTACCACTACTACCACCCTTAGCCAGGGGGGCTGGATGCCTACCACTACTACCACCCTTCCCCATTGGGGTCTGGATGCCTACCACTACTACCACCCTTACCCAGGGGGCTGGATGCCTACCACTACTACCACCCTTACCCAGGGGGCTGGATGCCCACCACCACTACCACCCTTACCCAGGGGGCTGGATGCCTACCACTACTACCACCCTTAGCCATGGGGGTGCCAGATGCCTACCACTACTACCACCCTTAGCCAGGGGGCTGGATGCCTACCACTACTACCACCCTTAGCCAAGGGGGTGCCAGATGCCTACCACTACTACCACCCTTACCCAGGGGGCTGGATGCCTGTCACTACTACCACCTCTACCCATGGGGGCTGGATGCCTACCACCAACACCACCCCCACTCATAGGATGGACAATGCATGACACAACCAGCACACCACAACCTAGGGAATGCAAGAAAAAGACATCCCCCAACACCATGACAAGCGTGTGTAAACTGTGTCAAATGCCTACAACACTGAACATGACTTTGAACATACAATGTGACCCCCTATCACATGTGCCACACATATATGTGTGTGGCCCCCACAATGCAAGCAGGCCATGACCATTGTGGCAATGGGGCTGAAGCACATTTTGAACAGTGTGGCAATGGGGTCCAAACCCCCATCATCACAGTGACCAAAATGTAAGTGTGGGGTCCATAGCTGAAGCACATTTTGAACATTGTGGCAATGGGGTCCAAACCCCCATCATCACAGTGACCAAGATGTAAGTGTGGGGTCCATAGCTGAAGCACATTTTGAACAGTGTGGCAATGGGGTCTAAACCCCCATCATCACAGTGACCAAAATGTAAGTGTGGGGTCCATAGCTGAAGCACATTTTGAACAGTGTGGCAATGGGGTCCAAACCCCCATCATCACAGTGACCAAAAGGTAAGTGTGGGGTCCATAGCTGAAGCACATTTTGAACAGTGTGGCAATGGGGTCCAAACCCCCATCATCACAGTGACCAACATGTAAGTGTGGGGTCCATAGCTGAAGCACATTTTGAACAGTGTGGCAATGGGGTCCAAACCCCCATCATCACAGTGACCAAAATGTAAGTGTGGGGTCCATAGCTGAAGCACATTTTGAACATTGTGGCAATGGGGTCCAAACCCCCATCATCACAGTGACCAAAAGGTAAGTGTGGAGTCCATAGCTGAAGCACATTTTGAACAGTGTGGCAATGGGGTCCAAACCCCCATCATCACAGTGACCAAAATGTAAGTGTGGGGTCCATAGCTGAAGCACATTTTGAACATTGTGGCAATGGGGTCCAAACCCCCATCATCACAGTGACCAAAATGTAAGTGTGGGGTCCATAGCTGAAGCACATTTTGAACAGTGTGGCAATGGGGTCCAAACCCCCATCATCACAGTGACCAAAAGGTAAGTGTGGGGTCCATAGCTGAAGCACATTTTGAACAGTGTGGCAATGGGGTCCAAACCCCCATCATCACAGTGACCAAAATGTAAGTGTGGGGTCCATAGCTGAAGCACATTTTGAACATTGTGGCAATGGGGTCCAAACCCCCATCATCACAGTGACCAAAATGTAAGTGTGGGGTCCATAGCTGAAGCACATTTTGAACAGTGTGGCAATGGGGTCCAAACCCCCATCATCACAGTGACCAAAATGTAAGTGTTGACAAAGAAAAAGCTGCAACTGCCAAACTGCATGGATGATTCCCGGTCACAGAACATAAAACACATCAGTGGCAAAGTAGTGCATGTGTCCCATTGCAACATAAATTGGGGGAGGCAAATACTGCAGTGCAAATAAGACATACCTTTGGCCATGTGCAGACAAACAACACCCATGGGGGCTGACACTGTCAACATTCATCAATGACACAATGACAGAAGTGACCATCAGAATGCAGACCCACATATTTGCACCAATGGGCACACAAACGCAGATACCCTGTGGACACTGTAGATGTGAGGTGAACAGATACCATACCATGGCAGCAATGGGACACACAAACCATGATCATTGAGCTGACCGATGACCTAGGAGTCCCAGGGACAGCAGGGGAAACCCACCAAACTACATACAGCCAATGGCACACCCAAGATATGCCAATGCAGTGGTGCAGATGCACAAACACAAACAGGCAGACCCACACTGCACATCATACACAACAGGTGAGGGGGGTGCCAGTGTCCCCAGGCAACCACACAACACATGAGGAGACCTGAATACCAATCATACAGATGTGCATACAGTGCCATACAAAGGTAACTCATGGATCCAAATCCCCTATGTGGGCAAGCAGGCATTGTCAGATGAGAGGGAGCACAAATCACACATGTCACACAGGCACGTAGGAACAGCAACTGACACAGCAAGACACAGACACACCACAGCACTACCCCCAGGGCCCCCACAATGTGGTGACCCTGGGCTGCATTACAATCCCACTGTGATGACAAAGCTAAATGTCGTTCACACTGTGAACCACAGTCATGTGTCCTGAGCAACAAACTACCATCACACCTACACAAGCACAAATCAATCAGCACGGCCAGTAAGCCAAGGCCAACATGGAGGCAGGGGCCTAGCCGGGCAACAACTCTCATCTGCACACACTCAACACCACACCCCTCGACCTCCAACAATGTGCAGCAGTGAAGCACACATGCACTGGTGACATTGCACATGCACCCATGACTATTCCAGGGTGGTGGGTGGGAACCAAGGTGCAGAAACACATCACACATGGCCACTCAACAAGACTCCTGAATGTCTGACACACTGCACACTACGCTGTACATGGACATGACGGCAATACCACACCAACCAATGGGATCCCAGCCACAGTCACACACCAATGAAGAAGCCAAGGTCACCCACAAAGAACACACATAGACAACAACCAACATTGCAGCCCGGACCCTGAGGAGTGCCAGCAGTCACACACACAACGTGTCACAATCACTGAAAGATAACACAAACTGGAAATCACATGACAGGGGCAAACAACAAGTGCCAAGGGGAAACCTGACTGTGACCCATCTGCGTCTGCACACAAACTCAGCCCTGACAGCAAACACACCTATGGGTGACACCCTGATGACCAGTAATGTGCCATGCACCCACATCACAGAGAACCCAGGGAGAAGACTTTGGGGGAACATAGGTCAACTCAGCTAGCATCACAAACAGGTACAACACTAGGGATCACAGCATACACAGCTAAACGGAAGTGAACACACAGACATGCACATACAACACACACCTTGGGCGCAGGCAATGTCACAGGAGTACACACTGCCATGAGGGGACTCCACTCCTGTGTGAGGAAAGCTGTGCCATATGTTGCCTCAGTAGGGCCCCATCATGTCAGCTGAGCACTTGGTCACACAATCAACAATTAGCACCAAATGAAGGCTCCCGTCACATCAGCCTGGTCATGGAAGTGCCAACGAAATCATCAGCACAGATCCAACACACTTGTATAGCATTGTTGCACTGACAACACAGATGAGTCCTTCCCCATTGATGCCCAAACCTGCATGTCCAGTGGAGATGGCCACACGGTCAGGGAAGTAGACGAATTGAACAATGGCAGGCACAACAGATGTGCAGGGGTGGAAGCCACAGATGTGAAATTGCCAATGTAAGTAGGAAATCCCATTGCCAAATACTGAACACATGACACCCTCAGATGCTGCTATGGATGACATGGATACACCACAGGATAGGACACATTCCCCCTGGACCACATGGGTTCCTGCACAGTAACACTTCATTATCATGAGACCAAATATCACCATCACTGCAGCAAGGGCATGGTTAGCATCATCAACAACATGTACATCAGAAGCATAAGCACTAGAGAACAGAAAGTTGCTTTATTCAGCATATGTGTGTATTGAAAACTGAAAGTCCAGAAAAAACACAAAGGCCAATGGCCAGTCCATTTTCAAAGTCCAAACAGGGTGACAGTGGCAGATGTCACCCTACGCATGCCTGCATTGCACAAAACCAGGGACAATCCACTAGGAGGGGCAACCGGGGGGGCAGGCCAGGCACCGCAGGGACAGGATCAGGGCTCACCAGGAGGAAGCAGGGAAGGGGTGGTGGGTGCTGGAGAGCCACTGACAACTGCAGTGGAGGTGTCTGACATGGTGTGTGCCGGCACAACTGGGGGGCATGACTCAGATGTTGTGGGTGCCGGCACGACTGCAGTGGACCCTGCAGATGGAGTGGACAGGTCCGCCACTGCAGTGCCCAAGTCAGACAGGGTGGTAGTGGACTCCACTGCAGTGCCTACCACCAGGGGAGGAGAATGGGGAACAGGCAAGGTGGGCTGGACAGAGGGGAGGACACCCTCACCACATCAGTCGCACAGACAAGCGCAGCGGGGGGTGTGGTGCCGGGAGAGCAAGTGGCAGGGGGAGAAGGCCGGATCCTCTTGGGGATGGTATATCTGTGGGTGGGGGAACCTGGGGCAGTGTGTGGTGGGGGCACCTGTGGAGTGGGGGCCTGAGGAATGGAGGAAGGAGACCTGGTGCCTGAGCTGCAGGGCGGCGGCGGGGTCTTGCTCTTACGACTCCGGGGGACTTGCGGGTGGGGGCCTCAGTCTGTCTGCGCCTGGGGGAGGGTGTCCGGGGGCGAGGGGCACTCTGCTCCGTGTGGGTGGGCTTCTTCTTCCCCCTGAATGCTGTATCAGCTGGATCGGAGGGGAAGAGGCCGAGGTCACTGAGGAAGAGCTGCTGGGTCTTTGGGGTTGCAGGTGAGGCAAGGGAGGGTGCTTTGGAGGGAGAGGCAACTGAGGTCTGCGCAGTGCTCGTGAATGCGTGTGTGTGTTCCAGGGCCCCATCCCCTGTGATTCTGGTTTCAGTCCCCTGACTGCGTGCGTGTGCGTTTTGTTTGTGGCGTGTGTGTCTGTGTGCTGGACGTGTGTGTGCTGGTGTGTGCCTGTGCCGTTGTGTGTGTGTGCTTGGGACGGGTAAGGTGCTGGGGAGTGTGGATGGAGCAGAGGCAGGAGGGGTGAGGGACTGTCTGAGGAGGGACACTGCTGCCGTCAGGGAGGAGTCCATGGACCTATTGCCCCTCTGTAGGTCAGACATGCCCGATGAGATCCCTCCATGAACGACACCAGCTGAGTCAACAGAGCGTTGTGCGCATGGAGGACACTAAGCATGGCTGTCTGCCCTACATGGAGCTGGCGAAGGAGGTACACAGACTCCTCACTCAGGGCAGCAGGGGACACAGGGGCAGGGGGTGCGGTGCCTGGCCCACAGGAGACACGCTCCCGAACATGGGAGCCTCCACGGACCTGGGGAATGGGAGCCGATGGGAGGGCGGTGGTGGTGCTGGTGGTGGCGGGGACAGCAACACTAGCTGGGGTGTGGTGGCTGCTGACACCCGCCTCCATAAGGGAGTCATCCTCCGAGTTGCTCTGGTCCTCAGCTGAGGTGGATGGTGCTGAGGACTCCTCGGTGTGGCTCCCCTCGCCCTCCGTGCCACTGGGTCCCTCCGACCACTCCTCGGCTGCTGACCCAGTCTGGCTCTCCGGCTCCTCCTGGTCCGTGGAGCTGTCCCCTTCCGTGGCCGTGGATGTATCTGCAAACAATGGGGAAACAGACAGACATCAGTCACCTGCACCAAACGCACACACCACTGTGAGCACAGCACATTACAGAGCAAGCCCTGGCATCATTAGTTGAACATTGCTAAAAGTGCCCTAACTGAACAGGAGAAGCCAATTGTCAGTCTGATGCCAACCATGGCACTCACATCCCACATGGCCTTGCACCCATCTGTCTGGTGTCTGTTGGATAGCAACACCCCAGTGTGGACACATGCACCACCTACACAGTAGTTGGACAGTGCGGAGGACACGGTGTAGCATGTGGACATGCACACATCACAACTCTTGCCACTGAGTCAGTACAGGTTTCCGGATGAAAGGGATGCCCAGAGTCAAATAGGAAATGCATGTGATGCATACCTGCGACAGACACCATGATGCACCCATGTCCTGATAGCCATCGTCACAATGGTGTGCATGTAGCACATGTCACTCCCCTACAGGATCACCAATAAGTAGACACATGCCAAGGCGGAGGCATGACTGCTAAGTCATACATCACTGTCTCAGTGATGTATGACTTGGCAGCCAGACAACAACACTCTGCACTGTGTCACAATAGTAGGTCATGGGGAATGCAAGTCCTGGAGCTGCACAAGTGCACATGTACATCCCCCACACAACACATCATCTTAACCCTCATCTGTCCAGGTCATACCGATTGGACATATGGAAGACCTGTGACACTACCCTCTGAACCTGAGCCCCTCACAATCTGCTGTGAATGGGAAACAGCTGCCTGAACTTCACATTCGCATACCCCAGTCTGCACGGGCAGCTGATCAAACACCTATGTGACACACAAGTATCGTCTCCTATGGTCACATCTCCAGTGGCATGCTGAGCCCCTACCGAGAAACACCCCAGCAGTCCTGGCAACAAATCCACAGCACACAGAGGCAGACACCTGAGGGGTCAAGTCACTGTGCACAATGTGTCAGCTGATACACGGGAGTGGGAGTACAGAGTGCATTGCATGGCCTGGAGTAGGCATGACTGTCCTGCCCCACATGAATGAGGGATGAGCCCTGGACAGTGGATAGCTGGCTATGTATGTGTGACACACGTAATCTGCACACTCCTGGGGCCCAAACATTGTTCCCACCCGCTGCATGGGCGTGTGCCACATACCCCAGGCACATGTGGTGGCTCAGCTCAGCAAGTGGACCGCAAATCAAAGCAACACGCAGATTACATGTCCGAACACAGGCGTTGTGTGAACAATGGACCCACCCATGATGCCCACAACAGAGTTAGGGAAACAGATGCTGTCCCCCACCTTTAGTGAAGCAAACTGCAAGGACACAGTCCCAAGTGACACAATTCCCTGAATGTAAGGGCCACACCTGGGTATCAGATGAGGAGTGGGCAGTGCACAATAGAGGGACATGGCTCCTGGACAACATGACTGCTGTACTGTGGCAGTTTAACCAGGCCAGAGGAGGGCACATAGCATGTAATACAGAGTTCACAGTGCAGTCTTTGACTCACCCCCTCCTTGCTGCTGTCTGGCCTTCAGCTGCCCATCCAGGTCTGGAAACACCACCGCCAGGATCTGGAGCATGTGGGGGTCAGGGTCCATGTTCCGCCCCTCCTGCGAGGAGGCGACAGCTTCAGCTGGACCCGTGCAATCCTCCGGGTCCAGCCCCGAAGGTCCTGCCACCTCTTCTGGCAGTTGCGGATCCGGCGCTTGTAGACCCCCACGGACCGGACAGCCCGGACGATGTCCTTCCAGATCTCCTGCTTCCGATGGGCATTAACCTGTCAGGATGACAAAGTGAAAAGGCCATTACTACACATGCAACATATCCGTGCATGACACAGTTGTATATACATGTCTCAATCACAGGGGCACATGATGTACACAGGCAGTGCAACGCTGCCCATGGACAGTTTGCCAGAAGTCACTACATGGTATCATTGCATGGGAAGTAAAACCTTGTTCAAATGCACTGTCACTGCACCATACCTGTCCAGTGCATGTCACTACACACTATGGGGGTGACAACTACTCAGTGAGCCTGCTAGCCAGTGGCGTGCAGACTTTCAGCCTTGCTAGTCAGACAAAATGCACATTCAGAAAGGCAGTGCACAGAACACTCACCTGCTCCCCTGGTGTCCCATACAGCTTGCTGTACTGTGGAAGTAGGCTGTCCAGCAGGGCCTGGTTCTCCTCAAGGCTGAAGGCTGGGGCTCTCTCCACAGTATGTGCCATTGCAGGGTCCAGAGGGGGCAGAGACAGCAGCAGTGCAGTGGCAGATGTCGTCCTGGAGCATGTAGTGCAGGCAAGTGAGCTCTCAGGGGAACAGCCAGCAATATATATGTGCTGGAGAGGCAGATACTGTCCCATGTGTCCAAAGTGATAGGTCCAAGTCGTTTGCATCTTCTGAATCTGGCCAATCCATGGAATAGCAGCACCAATACACGCCCACAGCATCCTTCAAATCTTCAACTTCATGACATACATGATTTTGCAACATTGTTGTGGGTGACCAACTGAATTTCCAGCAACCGACTCGTTCGAATTTCGAAAACGCCTCCGTTGCCAGGCTAGGCCATTGTCAATGGGTGTGCACTGATCGGTCCATTGCTGTTCAACGCGTACAGGGGTACAACGCGTACCCGCACACATTGAATGCAATGGGCCGGCCGGGGGCACCGATCGGTCCATTGCTGATCAACGCGTACAGGGGTACAACGCGTACCCGACACATTGAATGCAATGGGCCGGCCGGGGCACCGATCGGTCCATTGCGGTACAACGCATACAGGGGTACAACGCGTACCCGCACACATTGAATGCAATGGGCCGGGGCACCGATCGGTCCATTGCTGACCAACGCGTACAGGGGTACAACGCTGCACTCGCGACACATTGAATGCAATGGGCCGGCCGGGGCACCGATCGGTCCATTGCTGTTCAACGCGTACAGAGGTACAACGCGTACCCGCACACATTGAATGCAATGGGCCGGCCGGGGGCACCGATCGGTCCATTGCGGTACAACGTGTACAGGGGTACAACGCGTACCCGCACACATTGAATGCAATGGGCCGGCCGGGGCACCGATCGGTCCATTGCTGATCAACGCGTACAGGGGTACAACGCGTACCCGCACACATTGAATGCAATGGGCCGGCCGGGGCACCGATCGGTCCATTGCTGATCAACGTGTACAGGGGTACAACGCGTACCCGACACATTGAATGCAATGGGCCGGCCGGGGCACCGATCGGTCCATTGCGGTACAACGCGTACAGGGGTACAACGCGTACCCGCACACATTGAATGCAATGTGCCTGCCGGGGGCACCGATCGGTCCATTGCTGATCAACGCGTACAGGGGTACAACGCGTACCCGCACACATTGAATGCAATGGGCCGGCCGGGGGCACCGATCGGTCAATTGCGGTACAACGCGTACAGGGGTACAACGCGTACCCGCACACATTGAATGCAATGGGCCGGCCGGGGCACCGATCGGTCCATTGCGGTACAACGCGTACAGGGGTACAACGCGTGCACCGCACACATTGAATGCAATGGGCCGGCCGGGGCACCGATCGGTCCATTGCTGTTCAACGCATCCCTGTACAAGTGACTGGCATATGTCACCATGCCTGTCTCAGATGAATATATGCCAGCCACAGATAGCTCCCAGGGAGTGAGGGGCACACCTACAACACGACAGCCTGTCCAAACTGTATCATAAGGCATGTAAGGCTGCATTTCCTATTGTGTGTATGTTGGTGTACATGTTGTCCTGTGGGTGTCACCTGGGGGCAGCCACCCCCAGGCTGTGCACGTGTTCATGGGGACAGGATCCTGGGTGTTACGTGTACATGACCACTGTGATGTGCAACTGTTCATATCTGTGCATGTGCCATGGTCACATTTCACGGTGGTGTATGTGTATGTCATGTCACATACCCCGTGAGTCCCATGTGGGACGGTATGTTTGAGCCAGGGTGTCCCAGTGGCACAATAGTGATGGTCCTCCACAGTCTGTGTGCATGTAGTGTTTACAATGTCTCTGATTTCATGTGCACAATGGGAGACAGTCTCCACATCCACGTTGTGTGTGCATGGACTTTGATGTTGTGCATGTGTGTGTCACAGACGTCCATGTCTGTCCTGCAGTGGCAAGTGGGACCACTACCTGTGGGGGTCATGGTTGTTTTGCTGTGGTGTATACATGATACTCCATGTAATGCCAGTGTCCATGTGGCAATACAGGGTCCCTGGGAATGTACCTGTCGTTGAGCTGTGATGCCTGGGGCACATCTGTCCTCACATGTCACTGTGGGGGGTGATTGTGACACGGCAGCAGGAGATGGGAACTGTGACACGGCCTCATGATATCCAATGGGCCAACATGGGACTTATTGATGCCACTTGTTGAACCGTGATGACAGATGTTGGCAATGTATGTACCATACATGTCCTAACGTAACTGCACACTTCATGTAGTTGTGCCTCATAATGATGTATGTTGTGATATTGAGTGTGTTCAATGCCGCATATGTGGGGTGACTGACAATCTTGCTTTCTTCTCTTCTGCACTGCAGGGCTCCTGCTGTCCATCGACCATTCCCAGACCTGGCAACGATGGTGGAACGGTACAGCATCCGACGGTACCGCTTCACCAGGCAGCTGATTGAGGATTTGGCAGTGCAGTTGGCCCCACATTTGCAGCCTGGCCGGCCGTATCCTACAGCGCTGACCCCCAAGGTGAAGGTGATGGCAGCCCTACACTTCTTTGCCACCGGTACCTTCCAACATACTGTGGCGACTGCTGGTGGGATGTCACAGACCATGTTGAGCCGTGTGCTCCGCGATGTTTTGGAGGCAATGTTGCTATTCCTGAACCGGTACATCTATTTCCCTAGACTGCAACGACTCACTGACGTGAAGAGTGACTTCTATGCCCTGGGGAGGATGCCGCATGTCATTGGCTCCATTGATGGGACACATGTGGCTTTGGTACCACCACAGGCCCAGGAGCAGGCCTACCGTAACCGCAAGCACTACCACTCGGTCAATGCACTGGTGGTGTGTCTTGCAGATATGACCATCACACACGTGTGTGCCCGTTTCCCTGGTTCAGCACACGATGCCTTTGTGATGAGGAGTAGTCGCATCCCCAGGATGATGGCACAGATGCAGAACCAGCGTGCCTGGCTTGTCGGTGTGTACTGACTTTGTGCCATTGTGTGTGATCTGATCTGTAGTATTCCGCCCACTTTTCCAAGTCAGCTAATGTGCACTTGTCTGTTTGTAGGTGACTCTGGAGACCCCAACATGCCGTGGTTGCTGACACCCCTCAGGAATCCTGTGACACCAGCCCAGATGCGCTACAATGAGGCACATGGTCGGACGAGGAGAGTGATTGAGCGGACATTTGGTCTCCTGAAGAGCCGCTTCCGCTGCCTGGACAAGACAGGAGGGTCCCTCCCATATGCCCCAGCGAAAGTGTGCAAGATTATCATCGTCTGCTGCATGCTTCACAACCTGGCAGTGCGGAAGGAGTTGCCTCTCATCCAGGATGACAATGACCAACATCCGCCACCTGTGGAGGATCCTGGCCTGGACCACGATGCCAGTGATGATGATGATGATGAGGGTGATGTCCGCACACAGCTCATCACCAACTTCTTTAGCTGAATGTGAGTATCCTGAGGTGTCATGTCAATGATGTGAGTTGGCATGATATGTGTAGGTGGTGCTCTGGTGCTGTTGGAGTGTGTCCATGGGCTACTTGACTGGATGTGTGTAGCGATGTGTGCTTACAGGTGGTCTGTACTCCCCAACAGTGTTGACATGCTAACTTGGTTCTGGGTGGGTATCTTGTAACATGTATTGTGCATGAGTTTTGCTGTTCTGTCCTGTTCTCCATTGCTTTTGACTGTGTGTCATTTCTGTCATTCACAGGGTACTTTCAGATTCGTTTGGTCAACTGTGTCCACCGACGACGTGATTGTACTTCCAGGGTGGTAGCTGTTGTGTCCCTACAGGTGATGTGCGCCACACCCATGGACTTCCTTCCTTCTACAGTTGTTGACTGTGTGCCCGCTGCCAGGTGGGATTACCTTGGATCTGTAGTGGTTACGACATGTTGCAACTGTGTAATAAACCTGTGCTTCACTTTGTGATGTGCGTTGTCTGTGGTCTCACATTTGACTGCCATTTGCTTACTGCACCTGTGGGCTACTTGACTACAACTGGGAATAGGTGTGGAGTCTGTGCATTGCACCGTCTTCCCTGGCAACATCAGTGTAGGCAATGAGTCAGATGGCCTAGGTGTGTATGTGTTGTGTAGCCCTGGTGGTGTGTCTCCCTCATATGTGTCACGTTGCCTTTACTCACATGCCTGTGTTGTACTTGCTGTTGCAGTTCGCATACACAGTGTAATTTTGCAGTTCATCATCCCCATGACAGCACCCACGTTGGAATCACAACAGAGGCAAGTATGGTGTATTAGTGTGTTTATTGTGATACATTTGTGTGAATAGTGCATAGGATGGTTAGTGCTGTACATATATCTTGCAATCAGAAGTTCCTAGGTGAATTGAAAGTCCTGGTAGACAAAATCCCCAGTATCGGGGCCACAGTTGTCTGAGACATTGGTCCAACTTGTACTCCCCATGTAATGTGTGGGAGTTGTGTTGCCGTCAACAGGGTGAACAGTTTGTGCACAAAGGTGAACATCCAGAACAGGTTCAGGCTTCCTGGGAGTTGCACTTGGCCATCGGCCTCTCACTTGCCCCTCCTCGGACGACCCCTCTTCTTTGGGGGGGGGGGGCCCTCAAGTACAGGCTGCTGCGGTGCAGGGGACTCTCCGCCAGAGTCATCCTCCCTCCCTGTGGCAGTTGCAGTTTGTTCAGCACCAGATGTCGTTGGCACACAGGGAGGTGTGGACTGGTTGCTGTTCATCTGGCGGAGACATTGTAGTATGTCCCTGTGCACCGCCGTCTTCTCTTGCAGTGTGTCCCACTTGGACTCCACGCGGGACATGTGTGAGTCCAAGCGGGCATGATGGGCAGCCTGCTGCTGTTTCATGTCTCTGAGGAGCCCCACTACCTGGCTGAGATCTCCGGTGCTGGACTGGTACACATCGGCTATGCGTACCAGTTGTGGGTCATCATGCACACCAGCAACCTCTGCAAGCAGCGACCTCTGTCTCCCACCCCTCCCACCACCCCTGCCGACATGTGCAGTGCATGCAGTGGCACGCACAGATGACCCTTGTCCCCCTTGGGGGTTGGTGGTGGTGTCCATGGCCCCACGTTAGTCCAGGGTCCCTGTGCTGGTGTTGCTCCTTGTTCTGTCCATGTCGGCAGGGATGGTATTTGTGGTGACAGTCGTTGGAGGGGTGGGTGCAGGGGGTGCAGCTGGTGGTCCTGCTGGTGCTGCAGCTGGTGGTCCTGCTGGTGCTGCATGTTGACTTGCACCGGATGTGCCAGGTTGGTCTTCTTCGTCCGAGGAGGGCAGAGGCTGTACGACACCAGTGAGCTCCGCATCCTCTTGAGCCTGGGACTGGGACTCCTCAGCGTCTGCTGCTGTGTCCCCATCATCACCTGTTTTTGGGAGACACACACAATGTATGTTATGTTTCTGCAGGCATCAATGGTTGACACACCTGACAGTTGTGACTGTGCCTCTGGGTGCGGGCCTGTACATTGCATTGTCCTAAGTCGTCACAGTCCGGGGTTGATATTGGTGTAGCACATTGTCCTGCATTATTTGGGCATTTCTATGTATTTGTTGGGGTGTGAACATGGTCTGCATTGGTTGTATTTGGTTGACAGCTGGCCCTCCTTCCCACCCAGCCAGTCAGTTATCCCACCATGGACTGTGCTTGCATTGCAGGGAGTGAAAGTTGTCTTTCAGGATGTCAGTCAGTGGTGTCCTGCTGTTGGTTGTTGCACAGTTGCCAGCAGGGCCTTGTGCTCCCCACAGCAGTAGCCAGTGTCAGCCATCTTGTCAGTCCTTATCCACTCCCTGTGATGTGAGCATGGTTCAGGGTGGTGTTGATGGGACAGTTGTGGGGGTGAGCTATGTCTGTGACTATGACTCCCATCATGCTATTGCCTCCACCCCACTTCCCAGCATTCCCATACTTACTTGCTTTTGTGGGGAGTTCAGTGTGTGTGGGTGTGAGAGCAATGGCAAGATGGCTGACAGTGGTGTCCTGCTGTTGGTTGGTGTGCAGTTCCCAGCAGGGCCTTGTGCTCCCCACAGCAGTAGCCAGTGTCAGCCATCTTGTGAGTCCTTATCCACACCCTGTGATGTGAGCATGGTTCAGGGTGGTGTTGATGGGCCAGTTGTGAGGCTGAGCGATATCTGTGCCTACTACTCCCATCATGCTATTGCCTCCACCCCCTTCCCAGCATGCCCATGCTTCCTTCCTTTTGACTCTGCTTCCCTGTGGGGTGGGCTGCCTGTGCTGACAGGATGGCTGGGAGTGTTGTCCTGGCAGTTGTTTGGCTAAAAGTCCCAAGAGTGTCCCTGTGCTTCACACTACATTACCCAGGGTGGAGGTTCTTTGTGGGATCTTGAGTTAGGATGTGAGGCATTGCATTCTCCCAGGCGGGTTCTGTGGAGTTTGTGTTGAGGGGGGTGTGAGGGGAGGTGCTTGTGACTATGGTCAGTGCTGCGAGTCCTCCTTCCCACCCAGCCAGATATCCCACCATGGAACGTGCTTCCATTGCAGGGAGTGGAAGTTGTCCCTCAGGATGTCAGTCAGTGGTGTTGTGCTGTTTGTTGGTGCACAGTTGCCAGCAGGGCCTTGTGCTCCCCACAGCAGTAGCCAGTGTCAGCCATCTTGTGAGTCCTTATCCACTCCCTGTCATGTGAGCATGGTTCAGGGTGGTGTTGATGGGCCAGTTGTGAGGCTGAGCGATATCTGTGCCTACTACTCCCATCATGCTATTGCCTCCACCCCCTTCCCAGCATGCCCATGCTTCCTTCCTTTTGACTCTGCTTCCCTGTGGGGTGGGCTGCCTGTGCTGACAGGATGGCTGGGAGTGTTGTCCTGGCAGTTGTTTGGCTAAAAGTCCCAAGAGTGTCCCTGTGCTTCACACAACATTACCCAGGGTGGAGGTTCTTTGTGGGATCTTGAGTTAGGATGTGAGGCATTGCATTCTCCCAGGTGGGTTCTGTGGAGTTTGTGTTGAGGGGGTGTGTGAGGGGAGGTGCTTGTGACTATGGTCAGTGCTGCGAGTCCTCCTTCCCACCCAGCCAGCCAGATATCCCACCATGGAACGTGCTTCCATTGCAGGGAGTGGAAGTTGTCTCTCAGGATGTCAGTCAGTGGTGTCCTGCTGTTGGTTGTTGCACAGTTGCCAGCAGGGCCTTGTGCTCCCCACAGCAGTAGCCAGTGTCAGCCATCTTGTGAGTCCTTTTCCACTCCCTTTGATGTGCCCATGGTTCATGGTGGTGTTGATGGGACAGTTGTGGGGGTGAGCAATATGTGTGACTACGACTCCCATGATGCTATTGGCTACACTGACTTGCCCAGCATACACAGAATTCCTTCCTTTCAGTGGTCTTCACTGTGTGTTGGTGTTGTAGTGGTGGCTACATGTCTGGATGTGTTTGTTAGTTCTATTTGTGCCACTGCCTAGCTGTAGTTGTAGTTGTGTTTGTACATGTGATGACACGGTTAAATGTAACTTTGAGATGGCATGTGTTGTGTTTATCTGACTGACATACACATTTTGGGATGATTCTGTTCTGGTTGCTGTGTAATTGCTATGAGTGCATGGTTTGCCTCTCCCCTTGACAGTGATGTGTGTGTGTATTGTGGCAGAATATTGTGTACATTTGTTGTGTACTCACCAGGCTCTGGGATGTTCTCTAGTCCATAGACGCTCACTGGTGGAAGGATGGCCCGCACCTTCTCCTCCTAGGGCCTGAGGTATACTGGCTTGGCAGGAGGGCCACTGCCGGTGTATTGGCTCAGGAGGTAGTCCTTCTTGAGCAGCTCCCGTACCCTCCTGCGCACGTCATACCACCTGTTCTGGATGTCAGTCTTTGTGCGCAGACATGGTGATTGTGCGTTCACCCTGTTGATGATCCTCTCCCATATCTTGGTTTTCTGGGAGATGGGGGTCTGTTGGACCAGTGTGCCAAACAGCTGTGGCTCTACCCTGAGGATCTCGTCTACCAGGTCTTCCAATTCACAATCTAGGAACTTGTGATTCTTCTTGGGGGCATGGTGATGGGTGGTGATGGTGAGTGATGTGTGTGTTGGTGTGCAGGTGAGGGTGTGTGAGTGTGTGTTTTGCTGGGTGTATGTGAGGTAGCTATTTGTTGGTGTGCTGATGGTGTGTGGCTTGTGTGAGGGATGAGCTGTGGGTGTGTGGTTGCTGTCTGTTGAGTGCTGGCAGTAGAATGGCATTTGCAAAGGATCATGGTTGGGATTTGTGTCCTTTATATGGGTGGAGTTGTGGGTGTGTCTTTGTTCTCTGTCCCCACCCCCCAGTATTTATTGGCTTTGTAATTGCTTGTTTGGCCTTTTTTTGTGTATTTTTCCTTAGTACTTTTTGTGCATGTTGGAAACGTTCTTGTGACCGAGTCGGACCCTGCATTTGTCTCGTACGTTCTTCTCCGTTTCATTCACGCTGTGTTTGTGCACTTTTCTATGCTGCGTACGCGTCGGTCGCGGTGTTTTGTGTTACTTCGGCTCGCAGTTTTGTATGCGTGTCGGTCGTACGGCTTGTCCTCCGTTCGACTCGGTCGTGGTTTTCGCGCCTTGCATCGTACTTGGCGGTTTGGAGTTCGCATGTATGTTTCGGTTGGATTTGTTCCGGGTGCGTGTCGGTCGGTTCGATTCGCGTGTTTTTCCGGCCGGATTGCTGTTTTCCGTGCGCCTCGGTCGTTCGGCTTGGGTTCAGTACGTGCCGGTCGGATTTTGCACGCCTTGCATCGTACTTGGCGTGTCGGGCGCCACAGGTACGTGTTGGTCGGAATAAATTCCGGCTCCGAGTCGGTCGGTGCTTTTTCCGGCCCGAATCGGAATCGACCCCAATGTGTCCATCCTTTATTGCACTTTAAATACACAGTATAGTGTCCAGATGTTGTAGTAGGTCCATCATGAAAAATAATAGCCACTGCTTTAAATGGTCTTCCTGAAATTGATACTTGACTTGCCACAACATTTTTTATTTTGGTTTCCAACTTTCTTCCATTCTACAACGTTGTAGCATTAAAATTACATATTGTCCAAATCTTTCTATAAATAATGTTGACAACATTTCTGATTTACAATGAGAACATTTCATATCTTGATTAGCAGTCTTTACTAATTTGTTAAAAGACACTGATTTGCAATCTGGCATCTTCAAGTATATGAATCGTTCAGTGTCTATTTCAGTGATAGAAGAAAATTAACACTCTTCACATTTATGATCCCATCTGTAACTTAGTCCAAACAAATTTTCAATTTCTATTCCGTCATCTTCCAACACTGCAAGCATAAACATAAGAAATTCTTGTGCATCTTGTTGTAAATTTAGTGTAAATTGCGAAGAACCAGTACATATATCCAAAAGATGCCGTATGCCAGAAGCAGTATGGATTTTAGTTCTATCAGTTATCAACTTTTCAAAAATACAATGTAGTAAAGAACAGAATATTTTTTCACGATTTTCCATAATTTCATGATGAAGATCCTCTAGATAAAACACAACATTCACAATTACATTAGCATAGCAGTTGATACCTGAACTAGTTTCTAACTGGTATCCTACAATATCATCAACTGTGTCCATTTTCATTTTCTTTGCAGTTTCATCATTCTCTTGAATTCTTTTTTTTGATTCTCAGTAAAATATTTGTCATATTTCCGTTTTGGACACACTATATGTTTCTCATATATGGGATATTCACCTAAGTTAGGAGCATAAAGTCTTTTTAACCGATTGTACTCTTTTACACAATTTACATCAGCACTAACCTTTTTCTCATCAAAATCAATCAAATACAAACCAGATAATGTCCTTACTCGAGACAATGCAACAAATGCCATGCCTTATTTAAACACTGCACTTCCAATACTTACCAAAGCACTGTCTACACTTAAACCTTGAGATTTATGAATGGTTACAGCATATGCTAAAGAAAGAAGAAACTGTTTTCTACGAACATACAAGTCTTTTACAAGCAAAAAACGAACAGTACAACGTCCAATCTGTTTCACCTCTTCAATCTGATCAAATTTAATTTTCAAAAATTAAATTCCATCTCTGTTCTGAAAATTTACAAAATCAACAACTTTTCCCATTGCTCCATTTACTAAACCTTCTTCTATATTCAAATTACGCTGTAAAATTACCCGACAGTTCACACATACATATAAAGTCTTTTCTAAACCTGCAGTCTTAGACACCGACTTTTCCAAAAGAATCCAATTTTGACTAATTTCAGTACTGGTTGTTTTTCCAATTTCAAAAGTTCTTGCTTGAATGTAGAACACTCTTGCAGGGTAGGCATTAGGCAAACTATAGACTTCTTTTCTCTAATTTTTTTGTATATTATTTCAGCTGCTATGCTTTTATTTGGAAATAAGTTCATTAAAAGTCGACTTTGTAAAGCTTCTTTTCCATCTTTTGTTAAAACACCAATTCTTATCCCTTGAAGAATGTTTCCATAATGTTCATCACTTGCTTGTCACATATTCTTAATAAGTTCTTTATATTCAAAATAGGACCAAGTGTTGACATTTCCAATACTTCCAAAAGATTTCTTAGTGTCTTCATTAAGAAGTGTTTTAAAAACAGGTTGTCCTTTTACAGGAGTAAGTTGTAGTAGGTCGCCGAATAGAATTACATGTTTTCCTCCAAATAGAACATCATAATCTGTTTTTAAAATCTGTTGCATTCTTAAATGTACAAAGGCAAGCATTAAGTTTGAGACCATGCTCACCTCATCAATGATCAGAAGTTTAATTTTCTTGAGTACTCTTGAAACTTCATAACAAGCTTCTCCAGATAACCTGTGATATTCCAACTTATTCTCATGTTCAACTGGTAGCATGAGTAATCGATGTAACGTAATCCCTTTAATGTTGTGTGCTGCTAACCCAGTTGGAGCGGTTACAACACAAGATAAATGTGATTCAGTTGTTTTATGTAGATAACTGGACAAAACTTTAATTAAGAAACTTTTTCCTGTTCCAGCTTGCCCACTGATGTACATTCGAATAGGTTGAAATGATGTGCATTGGCAGTCTTTTTTTCATGCAGTAAACCATGCTGTATCTGTTGTGCCACTTGCTGATATATTTCTTTTTGTTCTATATATTTACTTTTTCTTCTAGGTTTCCCAACTCAATAATATCCTGTTGTGCTTGTTGCATTGCCGTTTCTACTTCATTCATGACTACTGCTGCTTCATTTTCAAGAATTGGTTGACCTAGTGGATCTTGACTTAGTGGAGCAGAACTTTGACTATCTTGAGAACAGTCTCTAGCTATTTCAGCTGCAATAGTAGTTTCTTGTTAAATCTCTTCATTTAACAGTTGTAGATAAGTTGGAAATATTGTGCATTGAATGCTATCTTTACATGCATTAAAAAAATCTTCATAGCACTCAAAATCTCCAAGTAATTCCATTTCACTACGCCAAGGCTTGAAGAGTTGCAGAACTGCTAAATAGAAAAATTCCCTTTTATCTGGAGTTTCCCAACTGAGTTTCCTGTGGTTAATTAGATTTCCTTTGGCATGTTTTACCAACCATCCATTACATCCAATTACTCCATATTTTTCTTCATTTATATTTTCTATAACATTTCTCTTAAAACTGTAATGTTGCAGTACTTCATAGAGACATATGTTTTCCAGATGTGGACTCCTTTTCGGATAGTACGTATCCAACATATTTGTTTTAACAATATCTGTACTTTCCGGTTCATTCAATGCTGAGTATTCAATTTCTTGTAGAGATTTCAATTCTCGATTTCATGTTGCAGCAAGACCTAGACTTACCCAAATGATTCCTCTTGACTTTGAGTATAAACTTGCAGAGGTCAACCGATCCGAACATTCGTAGGATCCAATTTCTCGATGGGAAAGCATCTTCAGACTAAAGCTGTACAATTTGTTCCCACATTTCTTTCAACTCTGTCTTTTCAGATTTTGTTATATATGACGTAACATACCGAGCAACAGCTATTGAATTATCTGTAACATACTGGATATCCATATTTGCATTCCACATTGTCAAAATCACTGGATTGTAGAAATTAATTTTTATGTTGAAAGTATTCTTTGGAGATTTTCGAGTGATAGTATGCCTTACTGCTGACATGAAACTATTGACTCTTCCTTTTGAAATTACTGGACGTGGGAATGCAAAACGACATTTTGTATAAAATTTTCCCTTTGACGTGTATTTTCGTAGACAATATTTTCCACATCGATGAACCGTAAAACTTGTTGTCTTAAGCTATTTTCTCCTCCTTTTTTTGGAATAGCATAGGTAACATAGTCTTCAATGACAGACAAAACAGTTTCATCAGAATCGGTTCCAAATTTAGGTGCATCCTTGATCCATAATAGCATGTGTATATGAGGAGCACCTCTGGCTTGGTACTCCTTTCTCCAAAAGAAATTAATAACTTCTCCAAGAGGTGGATTTTTTTTATTGCAGATAAAAGACATCATAGCTTGAAACCTATGATTAAAATATCTGCACACATTTACAGGATCCAAGGAACACAGTTCTTCAGCTGTCTTCAATTCAATGTTTTTTACATCTGAATTTGCACGTCGTAGAAATTCAAGAAAATCGCCCCATGCGTATTTAGCACAGCTAAGCGTAACAAACCACGTAGGGGTTCCTAAGTTTCTTAACATACATTTAAGTTCTCCATGATGATGATACCAATACTCATCAGTACCACGTTGACACGCCATCAAATTAATTAACTGAGATTCTAAATGATCGTCTCTTTGTTGAACTTTGTCCAAAAAATCCTTTCCAGAAACATGTGTAGGATGAACTCCCGTTTTTATTATGTGGTTCACTGCATATGAAAGTCCTGACAAGTCACTTTCAAACAGAAGATGAAATAAATATGGAATACACTGTCGAAATCTTGGATCTTCTGAGTACAATCTTGTTGTACAATATTCTGAAACTGGAATCTTTACTGGTCGTTCCTCATATCGTCCACCTTTTCCAGTGGGGAAGAGCTGTGGAAAACAACGAGCTTCTAAACTTTTTTCCCATACACTCATGGGAGTTCCCTTTGCTTTCTTCATTTGGAATAATTCAATAGTGTTTCCTATAACTTCTTTTGAATGTAGAGGATGTATACTGTAATGTTCGTAAATTTCTTCACTCCTGGAGTTGTCCACTTTTTCTATTTGCCCAGTTGAAATTTCTCTATCATCTTTTAAAGATAATTCTTGTTCTTCCACATATACCTTTATATAATAAATATTGTTTTGTACCAGATATGATGTAGCCTTTTGAAGTTTGGTGACATCTACTAACCCTTGCCATATTTTCCGACTCTTTGTTGGTACACCATTAACTAGAATAACTACAGGTTCACTTTCCTCACTCTCTATACCAACAGTTTCAATATTTTTCTTAAAATCTAAAGGTAAATACACAACTCTCCCTTTTAAACTTCTTTGTAAATCTGTTGGAGGCAGCTTACCTGTTTTAGGCTCCATACTAACTATAGCCTGAAACGGATGCACAGATTGAACACGAATGGACTCATAAGTATTTAAATCTACCAGTTCCTGAGGAATAGCTACCAACTCTAGGATGTTATGTACAGCTCTAGCTGGCATTTTATTCTCTTCTAATTTGTTGTAACAATATTTACAATATTTAAATTTACAAATATGTTGATCACTACCCAACTCAAAACGACCTTTCACCAACAAATAAGCACCAAATTGCTCCCACTTATCATTGTTTTCCTTTTCACTTTTTAAATACACATCAACATTCCTAGTTTGACTTCTATAGTGAGTACGTCGACAACAAATACAAACATAGTTGGGTTTTTCACAAGAAACTACCTTAAACTTTGTAATTTCTTCTGCAAACTTCTCAGTAGTAGTATCTTCCACCTCTTCTTCAACACCTACACTTATACAACTCTCACTTTCTCTACACTCCTCTTCAGGACCAAAGAAACGAAACTGTATATCATCAGAAACTTTTTTTACATCCAATACTGAACCATGCAAAAGAGCTGTGTTTATTTCACTTAATGATAATGCAGGACTTTTTATATAGTACAATCTTCTTACTAACTTCCGCATTTCTGAGTGATGTACTGCTAACATTCTTAAATGATGAAAAGTACTCCGATACACTTTTCTAGAAAGACAAGCCAGAGAATGACCCTGCAAGTTAGTATATTTTCTCACCTTTCAAAGATCTAGTCCTTGCAACATCTTGATCTTTTGTTTAACACTTTTTTTACCATAATCTCGTAAGACATTTCGTAATATATCAATAGATTCCTGTCGTATACTACAAATACTACTACAATCCCACTTATACACTGGAGCTTGTGTACGTCTCCCTTGAACTTCTTCAGCTATTACTTCTTCCACATTTCTAGGAACCATCTTTTCTTTTTCAATTGGACAGCCGTATTTAACCTCATAACAACGACCACTGGTATCAACTGCATAAACTAATGTATTTTGTTAAAAATAGCTTTCTTCATTAAAAAAAGGTTCAGTACTAGAAGTGTGCTTCTATTCACCCGAATTTGTTTTGCAAAAGTTAGTTCTATTAACCAGTCTTTTACTTTTCTCCTTCATAAAGTGCATTGTTTTATTACATTTCTTCATTCTCTTCAATACTAATATAAACAATCTTCTTTTCAATTCAAAAGCCTTTTCGACTACACTTTCAATCTGTTGTTTTTTCTTTTAAAATGCTGATCTTCTTTTATATTTTTTGCAATCTTTCAATAAATTTTGTAGTACTCTACTTTTATACATTCTCTTCCTAATGTCTTTATATACTCTCATTCTTCTTTTAACATAGATTGTTTTCCCATAACCTGATTTTCCATTAACTGAAAAAAAAGAAAAGTTTAAATAGTTTCGTTAAATAATTTACTATTATTAAAATAATTGTATACAAATATTCTCATGTATAAATAAAGAAATATTTTTAATTGCACTCCAAAGCTATGTCAGACACTGCACAATGTCTACAATTAGAAGACATCACAACATATACAACAGAATCACAGAGCACAACTAAATGATTTCTCTACTGCTACTCAAATCAAATCTAAAGTGTAGTCTGTCAACTTTTAAGGCCTGCATAATGTTGCGATTGAGGTATGTCTCTACTTGCACATGTATTCTCATATGTGTCATACATTTGAAGATGCTTTACATATAAAACAGAAGTATACATATATTTGTATGCTTCTTTTATATATAGTACACTAGCAAAAAGTACAGACTCATGCATGCATGGTTTCAGAAAGATAATGAAACATACAGCACAAACATGTGAAGGGTTGCTGCTTTGTTTTTACTTATACTCAACACCTAACTATTACCCCTTTCTTTATCTTTCTTCCCTCTTTCTACACCTCTCTTCCCTCTTTCTCCACCCTTGTTCTCTCTTTCTGCACTTTTCTTCACTCTTTCTACACCCCTCTTGAATGTTTTTGCACTACTTTTATCTGTTTCTACAACTCGCTTGCCTCTTTCTGCACCCTTCTTGACTCTTTGTGCACCTCTGTTGCTTCTTTCTGCAGTTCTCTTGCTTCTTTCTGCACCTCTCTTGCTTCTTTCTGTACCCCTGTTGCCTCTTTCTGCACCCTTCTTCCGTCTTTGTGCATCTCTGTTGTCTCTTTCTGCACCCCTCTTATCTTTTTCTGCACCTATGTTGCTTCCTTCTCAACTTCTCTTGCTTCTTTCTGCAACTCTCTTGCTTTTTTCTGTACCCCTGTTGCCTCTTTCTGCACCCTTCTTCCCGCTTTGTACACCTCGGTTGCCTCTTTCTACACCCCTCTTGCCTCTTTGTGTACCTCTGTTGCTTCTTTCTGCACTTCGCTTCCTTCTTTCTGCACCTCTCTTGCTTCTTTCTGTACCCATGTTGCCTCTTTCTGCACCCTTCTTCTCTCTTTGTGCATCTCTGTTGCCTCTTTCTGCACCCCTCTTACCTTTTTCTGCACCTCTGTTGCTTCCTTCTCAACTTCACTTGCTTCTTTCTGCAACTCTCTTGCTTTTTTATGTACCCCTGTTGCCTCTTTCTGCACCCTTCTTCCCTCTTTGTGCACCTCTGTTGCCTCTTTCTGCAATCCTCTACCTTCTTAGTACACCTATGTTGCCTCTTTCTACACCTCTGTTCCCTCTTTCTGCACCACTCAAGCCTCTTTCTGCACTTCTGTTGCTTCTTTCTGTAGTTCTCTTGCCTGTTTCTCCACCTCTCTTGTCTCTTTCTATACCCCTTATCTCTTTTTCTACACCCCTCTTGTCTGTTTGTGCACCTCTGTTCTTTCTGCACTAGTCTTGCGTCTTTTTGCACCTTTCTTACACATTTTGACACTCCTCTTGCTTCTTTCAGCATACCTGTTTTGTCCTTCTCCCCCTCTATTGATTCTGTCTATACTCCTCTTGCTTCTTTATACACCCCTCTTGCTTCTTTCTGCACCCCTCTTCCATCTTTCTGTAGCTCTGTTGTCTCTTTCTGCACCTCTGTTGCTTCTTTCTGCACTTCTCTTGCCTCTTTCTCTACCCCACTTGACTCTTTCTGCACCTCTCTTCTTTCTTTCTGCACTTCTCTTGCTTCTTTGTACACTTTTAATACTCCTTCTGCACCGCTCTTGCCTCTTTTTACATCCTTTTTCCCTCTTTCTGAACCTGTCTTGACTCTTTCTGCAACCATCTCACTTCTTTCTGCACCTCTTTTGCTTGTTTATGGACTTCTCTTGCTTCTTTCTGTGGCTTTCTTGCTTCTTTCTGTATCCCTGTTGCTTCTTTCTACACCCTTCTTCCCTCTTTAGGCACCTCTGCTGTCTCTTTCGCACTCGTCTTCCCTCTTTCTGTACCACACTTGTCTCTTTCTGTACCTCTATTGCTTCTTTCTACACTTCTCTTGCTCTTTCTCTACACCACTTGCCTCTTTTTCCATCCTCTCTTCCCTCTTTCTCCACCCCCTGTTGTCTCTTTCTACACTTTTCTTCACTCTTTCTACACCCCTCTTGAATGTTTCTGTACTACTTTTATCTGTTTCCACAACTCTCTTGCCTCTTTCTGTACCCCTCTTGCCTCTTTGTGCACCTCTGTTGCTTCTTTCTGTACTTCTCTAGCTTCTTTCTGCACCTCTCTTGCTTCTTTCTGTACCCCTGTTGCTTCTTTCTGCACCCTTCTTCCGTCTTTGTGCATCTCTGTTGCCTCTTTCTCCACCCCTCTTACCTCTTTCTGCACTTCTGTTGCTTCCTTCTCAACTTCTCTTGCTTCTTTCTGCAACTCTCTTGCTTTTTTCTGTACCCCTGTTGCCTGTTTCTGCACCCCTCTACCTTCTTTGTACACCCACATCACCTCTTTCTGCACCTCTATTCCCTCTTATGCACCCCTCAAGCCTCTTTCTGCACTTCTGTCGCTTCTTTCTGTAGTTCTCTTGCCTGTTTCTCCACCTCTCTTGTCTCTTTCTACACCCCTGTTCCCTTTTTCTGCACCCCTCTTGCCTGTTAGTGCACCTCTGTTCATTCTTTCTGCACTAGTCTTGCTTCTTTTTGCACCTTTCTTATAAATTTTGACACTCCTCTTGCTTCTTTCAGCATACCTGTTTCTCCTCCTCCCCCTCTATTGGTTCTTTCTACACTATTCTTGCTTCTTTATATACCCCTCTTGCTTCTTTCTGCACCCCTCTTCCCTCTTTCTGTACCTATCTTGTCTCTTTCTGCACCTCTGTTGCTTCTTTCTGCATTTCTCTTGTCTCTTTCTCTACCCCAGTTGCCTGTTTTTCCACCTCTCTTCCTGCTTTCAACACTTCTCATACTTCTTTGTACACTTTTAATACTCCTTCTGCACCGCTCTTGCCTCTTTTTACATCCTTCTTCCCTCTTACAGAACATCTCTTGCCTCTTTCTGCAACCGTCTTGCCTCTTCCTGCACCTCTGTTACTTTTTGTGTACTTCTCTTGCTTCTTTCTGTACCTTTCTTGCTTCTTTCCGTGCCCCTGTTACCTCTTTCTACACCCTTCTTCCCTCTTTGTACACCTCTCTGCCTCTTTCTGCACCCATCAACATAAACTAAAGTTTTACATAGACTCTTTTAAACCACCACATTCAGTAATTCCTCACCCAACATATCTTAAACATCACTTTACTGCTCCTACTGCTTTACCATCCTACTACTACTACTCAGATGTACAGCCTACCAAAATACAAAGCAACAACCCTTCACATATCTGTATTGTAAGTCAACCCATATTTCAAAAAGCATGGATGCATGAGTATCTACCTTTCCCTAGTACCATCATATATAAAAGAAACATACAAATAGATATATACCTGTATTTTATACATCAACCATCTTTAGATACATAACACATATAAAAATACATCTGCAAATACAAACATACCTCAGTCACAAGATGATGCACACCTGAACACTTACGAAGCTGCACTTTTCATTTCAAGTAGAGACCTAAAAACATATAGTATATTTCAAGCACTTTGCAGAGGTAGTGCCTGGGTGATTGGAGGAGCGCATGGGTAGTGCCTAGATGATTTTATAAGTGCATGGGTAGTGGCTGGGTGATTGAAGGAGTGCATAAGTAATGCCTGGGTTATTGCATGAGTGCAGGGGTAATGTCTCGGTGATTGGAAGAGTGCATGAGTACTGCCTGAGTGATTAAAGGAGTGCATGTCTAATACCTGGGTGATTGCATGAGTGCACAAATAGTACCTGGGTGATTGGAACACTGCAGAGGTAGTGCCTGGGTGATTTTGTAAGTGCATTGGTACTGACTGGGTGATTGAAAAAGTGCATGAGTACTGCCTGTGTGATAAGAGGAGTGCAAGGGTATTGCCTGGGTTATTGAATGACTACACAGGTAGTCCCTGGGTGATTGCATGAGTGCAGAGGTAGTGCCTGGGTGATTGGAGGAGTGCATAGGTAGTGCCTGGGTGATTTTATACCTGCATGGATAGCGCCTGGGATATTGAAGGACTGCATGCGTAAAGCATGACTGTCTGAACAAGCGCAAGGGTACTGCCTGGCTAATTGAAGGACTGCATACATAGTGCCTCAGTGTATGGATGAGTGCATCAGTCGTGGCTATGTGATTGCAGCCTTACAGGTGAGACATATAAAGTATTGCTGCTTTATATTTGACTACACCTAACATTCTGAGTAGTAGCAGAATAGTGAAATTGCAGCACGAAAGTGAGGTTTATGACATGGTGTACACGTTTGAACTGCGGCTTCACCATTCTGTAACTACTGAGGCTGTTGAGTGTACCCAAATATAAAGCATCAAACCTACAGATATGTCTGCTATAAATCTCACTATATTACTGAAAGCATGCAAGCATATGTGTCTACCTTTTGAAATCATCATCATATATAAAAGAAATAAACAAATAGACTGCACTTTACATTTGAAAGACACACCTACATTTCTGCAGTGTATTACAAGTGTACCTTTCCCCTGACTCATAGAAAGTAGCCTAATCAGTAATCCCTCTGCCAACATCTCTTAAAACTCACTTTTGTTCTGCAGCTTGACTGAGAGCATGGATAACTGCATGCATAGTGCCTGAGTGATTACATGAGTGCAGGGGCAGTGCCTATGAAATTAGAGGACTGCATAACTACTTATATACATATAGATTTATACCTGTGTTTTGTACATCTATCATCTTCAGACACATAACACATACCATAATACATGTGCAAGTACAAACATACCTCAGTCACAACACCATCCACAGCTCAAAACTTCACAGACTACACTTCAAATTTCAAACAGACACTGAAAATTATGCGGTATATATGAAATGTAGCTTTCCACACATCATACAAATTACTCTAATAAATAACATCTCTACAAACATCTCAAACCTCACTTTCAGGCTGCTGCTTTACCATTCTACAACTACTTATAATGTTACACCTACCCAAATACAAAGCAGAAACCCTTCACATGTCTCTGCTAAAACTCTCACCATATTCCTAAAAGCATGCATGCATATTTCTGTGCCACAACACTATCCACACCTCAAAAGTTCACAGAACAAACTTACAATTTCAAGCAAACGCCCAAAATTATGTGGCATATTTCAACTGTACCTCTCTAGAGACTTAAAAAAAGTATCCTAATCACTAATTTTAAATCACACTTTTATGCTGCATCTTCACCATTCTACTACTACTCACAGTCTTGTGCCTACCACATAAAAAGCAACAACACCTCTTTGTTATACATCATGCACCTTCAAATGTATAAGACATATGAACATACATATACAAATAGAGACCTACTTCAGACACAAGTCCATGCACAACTTAATACTTGACAGACTGCACTTCCCATTTTGGAAGCAACACCTAAAAGTATGTGGTATACTACAAATGTACATATACACACACTAAAACAAACTACCATAATCACTAATCCATCTTCCAATATACACATATTACTGTACAGAACATATTTCAAACAACATTTAACTACAATAAAACAAAGTACAAGGGCGGGCCCGTCTGCGCACGTCCGCAGACGATCAAGGCCGGGCTGGGCCCACTCTCTTGGCTGGTGGATTGGTGGGACTCTGGAACTTCAACATTTTCTCCCGCCCACTATACAAAAACACATCTCAAGCGGAGATTGCAGGACTTTAGAACTTGAAGGTACCTTGGCAATCTGGCTGATTGACTCTGTGTGGTGTCTGAGTTGTCTAGATGGGAAAACGGAAAGCAGCGGAGGGAGGGCTGGGAGTATCCCATAAAAAGAAAGCGAAAAAGAATGTTGCTAGAGGCAGCCCAGTTGGTAAGAAAGGGGTACTTGAGCGTATTGACAGTTTATTATTGGATTGTGAGGTCTTACTTGATCCTGCAGGAACAAGTAAGCTAGTAACATCATCTGACCAGGCAGAATCATGTAATCATGCTGGAACCAGGCGTAGTCCGAATATGTTCACGAAGGGTCTAAGTGTAAACTTGGGAACGCAGCAGTCCTCTGTATCTGCGCATCCGTCTAATCAAACCCCATGTGAGATTACAGACATGTCGCTTCTAAAGGATTTCCCATGTAATAACAGGTTCACTGTGTTGCAGGCCCAGATTCACTCCACGCCGGATGATGCCCCTAATAGTATTGCTAGCTGTGTAGCGAACGACGGTAGGTTAATTGACTTATCGATCAAAACCCCAGCTTCTAGAGCAAGTCCGGATCGTTTATTTACCACCCCAGGGCTCTCCTCAACCCAAGGCAAGTCTCCCAGCATAGTGGCTCACGCCATTTCAGGCGTGGACCCTTCCCGTAACCCTCTTGTCCAGATAAAGGACTTGTCCCAGGTAGTTAAATATCTAAAAGATTTAGTTAGCAGTCTCTCTGACTCTCTGTCTATGGACCTCTCCGAGATACACCATATGAAAAGACAAATGAGCCTTCCATTATCTAACCTAGCTGCCCAGGAAAAAGTAGGTGGTACGAGAGTGGCGAGTGTGGTACCTGAAGGGCTGAGGGAGGGGACAGTAGGCTCTGGAAGGGAGGGAGGGGGGAGGGGGGGTCCCACCCAATATAGCTATTGCCCCCCTAGCTGAACCCACTGTCTCTTGGGAAAATACATCTAATCTTACAAAGAACACGGGTAATACCATTAAAAAGACAAAGGCTAAGGGGGTATATTTTACGGGTGTCCCCAAACTTCCAGCCAGTTCCTGGCGAGAGGATGAAACATCTCTAATTAACAAAAGCATCCAATGGATCCGGCATGTAAGAGGGTGCTGGTCCATTACTAGGGAAGATATTAAAGGGGCATATAGATGCCTAGCTAAGGATGGCCCCACAGATTCCATAGCGCTCACATTCCATCATCAAGAACTGGCTGAAAATTTGGTGGCCTTTGACCTAAGCACTCATCATTTAACTAAATCTAACATCCGCATTAAACATTCACCTCCTGAGGTAATTCCATCTGCATCTCATTTACCTGTTTCCCCTCCCGACAGTAGATTATCCCCCTGTCGGGAAATTGACTGACTATCGCACTCCTGCTTTTTAGTAGAGGAGCAATCCTCCTCCCTGGCCCCGGACAGGAATTCTGCCTCTCAACTAGATAGTACAGCCCACGACCAAGAGTATGTATCCAACTTACCTGCTCGTGGATTCTGTGGGCATTTAGAGGCGAGACCTTCATTGGGGATCCCAACTAATGGAACAGGTACCCAGCCAGCTCCTCCACCTGTATTACATCAAACGTCTTTTATGTCATGGAATATTGCAGGGCTTAGGTCCAAAACCGTTTCCGAGTCCTGGAACAATTTTGTAGAACACTATGATATCTGTTTATTTCAGGAAACGTGGTCCACTGCCCCGATCTACTGCCCAGGTTACCTTAATTTTCATGCACCTGCTGTAACTGGACGTAAGGGGCGCCCCTCAGGGGGTTTAACGACGTGGATTCGTCAAGGTATGTGCCCCTCTGTCCGGGACCTACCATCGGGCAACCCTGACATTCTTGTCATCTGACTGACGTGTAGCTCATCTAGCATCCTTGACATTTATAATGTATATGCAAGAGGGTCTAGAGGAGGGAGGAAATCTACCACTGTAGAGGCCTTAGATCAGCTCCTGGGTGTAAGATCAGGTGAATACTTGGTTACCATAGCAGGTGATTTTAACACTACCTTCGAGCCAATGGACAGGGATGATAGTGAGCTTGCAGAGGACGAGGACACAGCCTGGGGCATTCCTAAATTGGAGATTGATCCAATCAAATGCTGGACTGAAGCAGTAATCCAATTGAAGGCACTGTGTTTAGAGAGAGGCCTCAGGGCAGCCAACGGTAGAACCAATTCAGACAGAAAAGGGACTAGTACATTTAATAACGGGTTTTATACTAGCCGTATTGACTACCTTCTCATTGATCTACCTTTGTGGCATACCCTAATCGATATGGCCGTTATAGAACGGGATGAGAGTGATCATAATCCGCTCTCCGCAACTCTCACCCTCTTGCCTTCAGATGTTCCTTTTCGCCCAGTTAGTTTGATGACCACCAGAGACCTAACGGTCAGTAATGACATGAGGAGACTCAAATGGTCCAATATAATTGGTGACCCGGAGGCATTGTCCTCTATCAGCAGAGATGTTGATGAGGCGATCATTGCGTTAGAGGGCCTTCGAGATAGCGACCAACCAATAAGCCTAATTACCACCACTCATGCCTCACTTTTTGATAACGTACGGACCCATTTCCAGAAACCCTGCAGAAGCAAAGGCTCTATCAAACAAAAGAGGCAAACCTGGTATAATAAAGAATGCAGTAAAGCCCGTAGATCTCTAGGAGCAGCTATTAGAACACGTAACTTACATTCTATTAGGGAAGCTAGGCATGCTTATAGAACCGTGCAGACCAAAGCTAAAAGAGAATGGGACGAGCAAAGGTGGCAAGAACTAAGGTTAGCATGCACAAGAAGTAATCTCCAGCATTTCTGGGCCCTTGTTAAGTGGGGCACCAGGGCACAACCCCCGCAACCGGAAAATCATGTAGCCCCTGATCATTGGGTAAAACATTTTTCTCAACAGTACTCGGATTATGATGCAGGGATCTCTGAACCTCCATTGAGCATACCCAGTCAGACGTCAAATCTGGTATTTGAATCCTCGGAAGTCATGGTTGCCCTTAATGCAATCACTGGGGGTAGATCTCCAGGTATTGACAGTATTCCCGCAGATGTTTTTCTACGTGATAGGGAAAGGTGGACCAGGTACATTACACTGCTTGGAAATGGTCTGGCCCAAGGAGCCCCCATTCCTGACTCGTGGAAGGGGGCCGAGATTATTCCGGTATACAAAAAGGGGGACAGATCCCAGCCTGTGAATTACCGGCCCATTAGTCTCATTGACTCCATTCAGAAGGTGGTGGCACGCCTTGTTCTGGGCAAGGTCCAGGAATGGATTGAAGACAATAGTATTTTAACACCTCAGCAGGCTGGCTTTCGGGCCCATATTAGTACCATAGATCAAGTTTTTAGATTTATTTTGATATACTGGCGGACAGTGGTGCTTGGGGAAGGCAGCATATACGCAGTCTTTGTTGATTTAAGATCAGCTTTTGATCTAGTATCCAGTGGCAAACTGTGGGAGGTGTTACGTGATCTAGGTATGCCGGCTAATTTGTTATCTTTCCTAGTGCGCCTTCACGAGAGCAACTTTGCACATATACGCTGGGGTGCCCAGGGGGAAATTACGGACCCATTCCGGGTTGATAAGGGAGTGCGTCAAGGGTGCGTTCTAGCACCCACATTGTTCTCACTTTTTATCAATGAAGCTGAAATTTTTTTTAGCCTCAATATCCACTGACGCCCCGTCCCTTGCTGGCTCCAAGGTCCCAATACGTATGTTTGCGGACGATACCCTTATCATCTCCAAGACCCCCAGCAGACTGCAGCGTGCACTGGCCCTGTTCGAAGAATTCTGCACAATTAGAGGGCTTAAGATCAATGCAGATAAAACAAAACTTATGATTTTTAACAAACATCGATCATTCAGGGGGAAAGTTTTCATGGAGGGTGTGGCACTAGAGGAAGTAGATGCATTTATGTATCTAGGTGTCACCATGGAGAAAAGGATGAATTGGAGAACTCATATTGAAAAAATGGCATTAAAACATAGACAGCTAACCGGTGCCTTAAGTAAAGAATTTAGGTTGTCCCTGACCAAACCAGTCAGCCCAGTAATACAGATATATAAAGCCAAGGTAATCAGCTCAGTTCTGTATGGCTCGGAACTATGGGGGTACGGAAATCTTACACAGCTGACTAGTGCTGAAAATAAGTTTTTGCGTGTGATTTCTAGTCTTCCGAAGAGTACTCCTTCACTCCCATGCTTAGTGATATGGGAAGGTACCCTTTAGCAGATATAGCAAGGCTTCGCCCCCTTCTGTATTGGCGCCGAATCTGGGTCACACCTGAGCTAACTACCTTTGTTAGCGGACTCAGGGATGTCATAGCTGCTGATCGCAACCATAAGATAAGGTGGCTGAACGATATCAAGGGGGCACTGGCCACAATGGGTTTGAATAACTTATGAGAGAATCCGAGCAATTTACAGTCTGTGTCTAAAGCTGCACTTAAGAGCAAATATTGGGACATGGTGGGACAAAACACCAGCAGGCTGAGCGACAGCACGACGCTGACTGGGGGATTCCTGCTTGCAAAACCTCGTCCCCACTTTGAGCTATACTGGGACACTATCTCCAAACCCCTAGACTGGAAACTCTATTTTCAATTTAGAGTTGGGTCATTGCCGCTAAAATCCTTTACCTCCAAGTGGTCAGATTCGTGGGATAATAAGTGTCCTCATTTTGTTGAACAACAGAAACCTATGCCCATGTTCTCTTTGTATGTCCTGCCTATGCCATGCTGCGAAAGACCTGGCTAGTGCCTTTATGTAGGAACTTGGGCACAAGGCAAAGCAGCATAGCGCTGAGAATCTTGAGGACTGATCCCTCGCTTCGCCATGCTGTTCCCCTAGCCAAATTTTTAAAGTGGGTTTGGTGCATTAGATTAAAAAGTGTACTAGTAGAAGAATTATGCACTCTTGCTACCTGATTTCGCCCCTGTTGCAGTATTAATTAGACCCTAAAGAGTATTATCAATTGAATCTAACTATGCAAAATTTTTTACTAGTTGCATTTTTATACTGTGCTAACAATATTTTAACTTTTTATCACATTGGTCTACAAATGTATTTTATTGCAAGTCTGATTTTATAGTTTAATAATTTTATTAGTTATCTACTAATTACTAATCCTATGGTGTATGGCCCGCTCTGTGGTTATAAAATTTTGTGTGCTGCTACTCGATATATCACATGTTACTGCTATTACTGTATTCAGAGTATATTATGTGATTTAAGGAGGTAATAATGATGTGATCCCTCCTCTGGATGAAATGTCCTAAGGTTGGCTTATTTGTATATATTGCTACAGCTTGCCATGCATGATTCAACCATTTGTTAAATTATGAAAGTCCTGTTGTACGTACTTTTATGACATCAATGTTGAAATAAAGCTTTCTGAAGTGAAGTGAAAACAAACTACAATACACATCTCTACATTTAATAATATATTTCAAACATCACAGTTCTTGAATAATTTTTAAAGTTTAAAAAAAAGTTAATGCATAATACACCTCACAAATTTATAACTCACCTTCCAAATTGATTTGTAGAATATGAAATATCACAAACTCATAAAGATTTTATTATGCACACAATCAATGTAATGCACCACTCTCAACAAGGTAAAACCAATAATGGCAAACTTTCCCTCTCTTTCTCCACACAAATAAATGTAAGTAACAAATCACATTGCTTCCTACATAAATTCAAATTGTAAAACACATTTCTATTGGTTAGACATATTAACCCTTACCAACTGACTTCTAAAAGTGCCCAAACTGGTTCTGGAATTTTTTGGAGTCGCGACTCCACCGTGCACCAATGCGATGGAGCCGCGAATACATACGGGAGTTCAAAGATATATTACAAATAAAAATGCCACCATTTTTTAAGAACACACCACTTCTAAAGATAGTACTCACTTGGGAAATTATACTTTAATAACATATCAGTTATATATAAATTACTATTTTGCATTTTAAGTCCACAGTTAAGTTTCAACCCTTCCCCCATTCTGCTTAATGGCAGTTTCCATAGTAACAGTTCATGGAACATTCTACTGAACTGACAGGTCACAAGTTCACCATATTTTCAAATCCTGCACCCAAGGTTACATGCAAACAGCAGGTGTGGTTGATGTTTGCAAAATATCTCCTTATCCTATCTACTGTACCTTTCAAACATTTTCAACTAACCAATAAGAAACATGCTTTTTAAAGAAAGTAACATGCACCCTATTTTTGAACGTACAATCTTCTTAAACAGCCAATCAATTCTCTACTTTTTAAAAAACAGCATCTTGTCCACCATTTTAGATACCTCTAATTCTACCAACTGAGTACCTAAGCTACAGACATCTTTTCATTACTTCCAGATATCCCTTCAAGACGCTTACAGTATGGATTGTTGGACAGAGCTATGTTTTCTGGTGCAAAAGGTATGCTAAACGCAGAAGTATTGACAAAGACCTAGCTTTGCAAAATGTGGATATTAAATGGATTGCACAGAGAGGATTAAAGTGGCACCAATTGATGTCTTTGGTTAAAACCTTTTTGCATCTCCAACCCCCTGACCTCATGATTGGGCACTGTGGTGGCAATGACCTAGGCACATTGACTGGGGTAGGTCTGGAAATGCTAATGAAGAACACCTTTGCACAATTTTACCTCAAACTGTCTTTGTATACTCTAATATATGCCAAAGACAGAAATGGAAGTGGTCAAATCAATTCTGTCCACAGATTGAGAAAGCTAGAAAAAATGTCAAGCTGTTTCTGCTTACCTCAGAGACCATAGGATGGGCTCCATCTATAACAACAATCTATGTTTTGATATGGATAACATCTACAGAAGTGATGGAGTACACTTCACAGATCAAGGAAACAAAGTCTTTCTCAACACCCTAAAGCTCTGCATCCGCACTTACATGTAGCTACAACAAACTCCTAATGAAAACAAGGGCTCTTTTTAGAGCAACCCTATAACATAATAGTAAATATAATTTTTTTTTACACTTACATATTTTTTTTTTAATTTTGTGGATTCGCGCACCCGACGTGAATCTGCAAAAGCATGAATTCAATGTACTACAACACAATACACTTTTCAAATTTAACTATTAATTTTATATATTTTTAACAACTCTATCAATTGTAATCTTGTCATTAACTTAAATCACAGTACCTCTTTAAAACAACTTCACAAATACAACACTACCTTCTAATTTATATACTACTAAATTATTTATTTAAGGTGAATTCGCGAATCCAACGCAACGTTACACGGGGGGCCGGGCTGAGAGCTGCGTTGGGTTCACGACTCCAAACTAGAAAGAAAAAAAAATGCCCCACTTCCATTATTCAGTATTCGCCCCGGGGACCCCATCCCTGGGGCCTGCCAGCATTTATTTCTTTAAAAAAACTTATGGAGGGGGACCACGTGGCCCCCCCTCCTGAGGCCAATATTGGCCCCGGGGACCCCATCTCCCGGGGCATTGCCTCTTTTTAAATAATTTTTTTTAATTGAATATTATGAAAGGGGGCCATGTGGGAAAGGGGGCCACGGGCCCCCCTTCCCAGGGCCACTTTTGGCCCTGGGGACCCCATCCCCCGGGGCCCAGCCTTATTTATTTATTATTACAAAAGGGAGGGGGGCGCGTGGCCCCCCTTCCCTGGGCCACTTCTAGCCATGGGGACCCCATCCCCCAGGGCCTGGCCTCAGTGTTGGAGACTGTGGGGGGAGCCCCAATGCCCCCACGGTCCCTGCCAGCTCCCCGTCTCCTGCGGGAGCCGGCATTGCTTTTGGGCAAGGGGAGCTGCTAACATGCAGCTCCCCTTGCCCAAAAGCAATTCTGCTTTTATATATATTATATATATACCAATTACATAAAATCCATAAAAAACATTCTAATTAAATTAAAATATTAAACAATTTAAAAATCTCTTCCAATTAACAAATAATAATAATTAAAAATATTATAATTTCAAATAAACAAAACATAATAATTTAAACTATAGCAATACAAAATTAATTATAAAATTAAATTGCATACTATTTCCACTACAATTTAAACAAAACTACGCAAACTATTAAAATAAATATATAAACAATTTACCACTTCCATTTAGAACAACACATAAATATTAACACTGGATAAAAATAACGTTTACAAATCTCCCTCCAATAAATGCAACAGTAGTAAAGGTTATAAATTACACATAGAAAATATTTGCAGTACCCATTCCAGCCAATACAACACCAAGGAAACTATTAAAGAGCAGAGGGGTAAAATTTAATATTCCCACTCCAGTCAGTGCAACAGTAGGGAAAGTGCTGGATTGCGGAGGGGTAAAAATGACTATTCCCACTCCAATGAGTGCAACAGTAGGGAAAGTGTTGGATTGCAGAGTGGTACAAATTCCTATTCCGACTCAAATGAGAGCAACAGTAGGGAAAGTGTTGGATAGCGGAGGGGTAAAAATTACTATTCCCACTCCAGTGAGTGCAACAGTAGGGAAAGTGTTGGACTGCGGAGGGGTAAAATTTACTATTCCCACTCCAGTCAGTTCAAAATTAAAAACAAACAAAATATCATCAACAAAATAAAAATATTTAAAAAACAAAATATATAGAAATATGTTAAAAATTAAAAAACAAATATATTTAATATTAAAAATTAAAACAAATAAAAACATATTATAATGTTAAATACATATCACAAATACCAACAAATATTATATTAAATTAATTATTATTTTTCAAACAAATACATATATTTATTTAGAAATTATTTATTTGGGGGTCGTGGCTTCGACGCCAAACCAAGATGGCGCCTTCTACCTGAGCTCCGTCGCGGGCGTGGAGCCTTCATTTTTTTGTAACCTTCCTTCTGCCGCATTCCTGACCACAAATGCGGAACGTATCAGGGGAACGGCGGCGGTAAGCATTTCTGCCGTTTTTGTTAGCTAAAAATGCTTTTAAAGTCCCATATGCCGCGGCGGTAATTTCCCTCATAGACGCGCGTGGCCGCCATTTTGAATAGGCGCTGATCGCATTTACCGCTTTTTCCTAATTTTTATTACCTCAAATCCTGCTTATGGGCATTAATGTTTGTTTTCTGTGAGTTTACTCTCACCAACTCCACATGGGAACTTCTCCATGCCTGCCATTTCGGATCCTGACTACTGGATTTTGTGAATCTGATCCCTTGTGATTCACCAGCAGTCAAATATATATATATATTTTTCTTCTTTCTTTTGGAGATGACTATAATCATCTGGGCGATACAAAAGGGGATGATGGACGGAACGTTTGAGCCAATCAAACACTCACCCCCAGTCAACTGATCTGGGTTTAATCCATCATCATTCTTTAGCTCACTCCACCACCCCAGTTCAGACATGGCCATATGCAAATCAGTCTGACCCTGTGCCTCATGGGAACAGTCCAGCACGAACTGCCAAGCCATGTCTTCCCTGGACCGGAAACAAGCATCCTAGGACCGGTTTCTGGCATTCCAGCCGTCATCAGCCAGGCTTGCTTGAATCCAGTGGCAAAGTGAGCAAGGGACCCACGTCTGGGCATACCCCCGCCAACTTAGGGCGAACAAAGCGATACAAAAGGGGATGATGGACGGAACGTTTGAGCCAATCAAACACTCACCCCCAGTCAACTGATCTGGGTTTAATCCATCATCATTCTTTAGCTCACTCCACCACCCCAGTTCAGACATGGCCATATGCAAATCAGTCTGACCCTGTGCCTCATGGGAACAGTCCAGCACGAACTGCCAAGCCATGTCTTCCCTGGACCGGAAACAAGCATCCTAGGACCGGTTTCTGGCATTCCAGCCGTCATCAGCCAGGCTTGCTTGAATCCAGTGGCAAAGTGAGCAAGGGACCCACGTCTGGGCATACCCCCGCCAACTTAGGGCGAACAAAGCGATACAAAAGGGGATGATGGACGGAACGTTTGAGCCAATCAAACACTCACCCCCAGTCAACTGATCTGGGTTTAATCCATCATCATTCTTTAGCTCACTCCACCACCCCAGTTCAGACATGGCCATATGCAAATCAGTCTGACCCTGTGCCTCATGGGAACAGTCCAGCACGAACTGCCAAGCCATGTCTTCCCTGGACCGGAAACAAGCATCCTAGGACCGGTTTCTGGCATTCCAGCCGTCATCAGCCAGGCTTGCTTGAATCCAGTGGCAAAGTGAGCAAGGGACCCACGTCTGGGCATACCCCCGCCAACTTAGGGCGAACAAAGCGATACAAAAGGGGATGATGGACGGAACGTTTGAGCCAATCAAACACTCACCCCCAGTCAACTGATCTGGGTTTAATCCATCATCATTCTTTAGCTCACTCCACCACCCCAGTTCAGACATGGCCATATGCAAATCAGTCTGACCCTGTGCCTCATGGGAACAGTCCAGCACGAACTGCCAAGCCATGTCTTCCCTGGACCGGAAACAAGCATCCTAGGACCGGTTTCTGGCATTCCAGCCGTCATCAGCCAGGCTTGCTTGAATCCAGTGGCAAAGTGAGCAAGGGACCCACGTCTGGGCATACCCCCGCCAACTTAGGGCGAACAAAGCAATACAAAAGGGGATGATGGACGGAACGTTTGAGCCAATCAAACACTCACCCCCAGTCAACTGATCTGGGTTTAATCCATCATCATTCTTTAGCTCACTCCACCACCCCAGTTCAGACATGGCCATATGCAAATCAGTCTGACCCTGTGCCTCATGGGAACAGTCCAGCACGAACTGCCAAGCCATGTCTTCCCTGGACCGGAAACAAGCATCCTAGGACCGGTTTCTGGCATTCCAGCCGTCATCAGCCAGGCTTGCTTGAATCCAGTGGCAAGGTGAGCAAGGGACCCACGTCTGGGCATACCCCCGCCAACTTAGGGCGAACAAAGCGATACAAAAGGGGATGATGGACGGAACGTTTGAGCCAATCAAACACTCACCCCCAGTCAACTGATCTGGGTTTAATCCATCATCATTCTTTAGCTCACTCCACCACCCCAGTTCAGACATGGCCATATGCAAATCAGTCTGACCCTGTGCCTCATGGGAACAGTCCAGCACGAACTGCCAAGCCATGTCTTCCCTGGACCGGAAACAAGCATCCTAGGACCGGTTTCTGGCATTCCAGCCGTCATCAGCCAGGCTTGCTTGAATCCAGTGGCAAAGTGAGCAAGGGACCCACGTCTGGGCATACCCCCGCCAACTTAGGGCGAACAAAGCGATACAAAAGGGGATGATGGACGGAACGTTTGAGCCAATCAAACACTCACCCCCAGTCAACTGATCTGGGTTTAATCCATCATCATTCTTTAGCTCACTCCACCACCCCAGTTCAGACATGGCCATATGCAAATCAGTCTGACCCTGTGCCTCATGGGAACAGTCCAGCACGAACTGCCAAAATCATCTGGGCATGCTATTTCAATGACCTTTTGTGCCTTTTTTACTTGGATTTGCCCTTTTGTCATCAATATTGAGGACTAAATTTGTCAACTGCTATATAGTTTTGTGATAATAGGTTTTTGCGACCTCTTATTCACTTCATTGGGCCAGTTTATCCAGTTCCTTGCGTTACTAAATCACCTATCTGACTGTAAAGATGACTAGTGAACTGCATGCATCAACTAAGCCATCTTCTTCAGGCACCAAACCAAAGAGAGCAAAAAATGACCTCCTTCCCCTATTTTATTGTCCAATAACCGTGTGTTGGACTCCATCTTGGATGAAGTACGTGGTTTGCAACCTTTCATGGTTACCACCAATGAAAAATTGCAGCAAATAGAAGACCGCTGGATTGTTATGGAAGGGAAGATGTCGGAATTGGAACAACTTGTGGGAGACCGTCAAGATTTGTCTACTAAAATCCCTATGCTAGAACAAGACCTTCAGAAGCTCAAGTTACACACCGAAGACCTTGAAAATCGTAATAGGCAGAATAACCTACATCTTTATGGTCTGCCGGAAAATGTTGAAGGTCCTGATCTCTTGGTCTTCCTGAAGAGGCTCCTCTCAGATCTTCTGGATCTTCCCGCTATGCCACCACTGAACATCCAGCGTGCACATCGTTTAGGACATCTTCAATCTCATTCTTCCAAACCACGTGGGTTCATAATGCTCTTTCTGGAATTCACTGACTTGATGCGTGTCCTAAAGGCGGCTAAGCTAAAACGTCGTCTTATTTGGTCTGGCCATAATTTGTTCATATCACAAGATGTTTCAAATGCAACTAATGCCCGTCTTAAAGAATTCTTAGCTCTCCATCCTCAGATGAGACATCTGAACATTCAGTATGGCATTCTTCATCCTTGTCATTGTAAGATCACCTATGAAGGCACCTCCCGGTCATTTGAGGATCCGGTGAAATTGAAAACATTCTTGCACAGCATTGCGAGTCATAGCATGGAGATTACTCCCTAATATTTTCTAAGTTGTTCACTTTTCTCTTCACTAGTTTCTTTACTTCTCTGTTGATCTATTTTCTTATATCCTATCATAGCAATATTAGTATCTCTAATTCATATCATAGTCATCTTTTACTTTATCTTGCTTTTCTCTGCTTTTTAAGTTTCAACCCTGTGGCTACTTCCTTTATAACTGTTATAGTTCTTACTTTCATCTGTCGCTGTTCTTGGTTTTGGTGTAAGCATGTTCCCAACTTACTTCCTAACCTCTGTATTTCAGATCTGGATCTTTTTCCTTGATCTGTCTTTCTTTTTTTCATCTCATTCTTCTTTTCCCTTTTCCCACCTCCCCTTCTATTTGATATTTCTCTTCATGGTTTTCCCTTATCACTACTTCTTCATATGTATGAGTGTTTTTCTTTACCTTTACTCTCTTTCCATTACAACTATTTCTGTCTTCCATTATTTGACGATTGTTAAATGTTGTTTTTCTTTCTTTTTTATTGGTCCTGCAGCTTGTTGTTCCTGTTCTCGTATGTCCCCCCTCATCCTACAACATGTTTAACGTTGTCTCGTGGAATGTGCGTGGTCTAGGTCATCCTGTCAAGCGTCAAAAGGTATTGTCTCATTTATCCAAACTCAATGCACATGCTGCCTTTTTACAGGAAACTCACTGTAATGATGTGGAGTCACTTAACAGACCCCCCAGGATATTGCAGCATAGATTTGCAAATTTAGCGGCACAAAAATGGAAATTTAGCGGCATTATTGCGCCACTTTATTTTACTCGTAATAATTCCTTTTCAGCCTTAAATCAATGTAAACTGATTTAGCAGAGCATTCCACTGTGAAATAGGCATGTTTAAAGTGTCCAATCTGCACCTCGTGAGAAGGGGCCTGTTTTCTATGTATGCACTTCTGCCGGGGCACCGCTGCCTCCTAAACCTGTCCAGAATGTGCTACACCTGTGGGTCAAGAGGAGTGTTTGCCTCAGGGCCAGAGTGAGTGTTCTTCTATGCCAATTTGCACGTCTCTATCTGCACGTGACTTAGGTTTGGAATGAAGTCCGCAATTAAGTAACAGCAGAGGGGTGTGTGTAGGGCTTTAACTAGGATGAAAAAACTGGGGGCGTCTCTCATAGGGGCGTGGCCGATGTAATTAAGGACGTGCCTTAAAACACTTTAGCTAAAAATCTGCACTCAGGGGTCGATTCCGATGTCGGCCGGAAGCGCACCTAACAGTATTCGTCCGGAAAAAATACCAGCCGAACGCGTGTTTTCCGACCGACTCGAACACTCTACCGAACGAACAAGTACGGTGCGCATAACAGCCCAGATTCCGAGCGAGCCGTACTTACCCATTCCAGCTCCTGTTCCCCGCCCGAGCCGGATCCGTAAACGCCGAATCGAGTCGCACGGAACCAAATACACAGCACCTTCCGGCCGGACTAGTACGATGCGTCTTCCGTACGCGCCGAACTCGTCGCTACGTCCGGCACGTTTGAGCATCTGGGAGAGCTGCACATAAGCTCCGATTCGTGCCACAAGACGATCCACGGCGACGAAACGAACAAGCCAGCGACAAGTACGAGTCGAAGCCACGAGAAACCCGAACGAGACGACACAACCATGAATCCCATCGCGCAGGTCCTACCAATACTCTACATCTATTACCGGGACCGGTACGGACGCGTACGGCGCAGACGGTAAGTCAAACACCCACAACACAAACAAACGACACGTACCCGAAATATGTCACACACACACATAGGGATGCACAAATGACGTACACTAGCAACAGCAGAACCATAGGGGCGGGATGGCCATCACCAATGCCATACACACCCATAGGGGGATGGATGCCTGCCACTACTACCATCCCCACCCATAGGGGGATGGATGCCTACCACTAACACCACCCCCACTCAGGGTGGGCTGGATGCCTACCACTACTACCATCCCCACTCAAGGTGGGCTGGATGCCTGTCACTACTACCATCCCCACTCATGGGGGTTGGATGCCTACCACTACTACCATCCCCACTCATGGGGGGCTGGATGCCTACCACTACTACCATCCCCACTCATGGGGGGCTGGATGCCTGTCACTACTGCCATCCCCACTCATGGGGGGCTGGATGCCTGCCACTACTACCATCCCCACTCAGGGTGGGCTGGATGCCTGTCACTACTACCATCCCCACTCATGGGGGGGCTGGATGCCTACCACTACTACCACCCCCACTCATGGGGGGCTGGATGCCTACCACTACTACCATCCCCACTCATGGGGGGCTGGATGCCTGTCACTACTGCCATCCCCACTCATGGGGGCTGGATGCCTGCCACTACTGCCATCCCCACCCATAGGGGGCTGGATGGCTGTCACTACTACCATCCCCACTCAGGGTGGGCTGGATGCCTGTCACTACTGCCATCCCCACCCATAGGGGGCTGGATGCCTACCACTAACACCACCCCTACTCAGGGTGGGCTGGATGCCTGTCACTACTGCCATCCCCACCCATAGGGGGCTGGATGGCTGTCACTACTACCATCCCCACTCATGGGGGTCTGGATGCCTACCACTACTACCATCCCCACTCATGGGGGGCTGGATGCCTACCACTACTACCATACCCACTCATGGGGGCTGGATGCCTGTCACTACTGCCATCCCCACTCATGGGGGTTGGATGCCTGCCACTACTACCATCCCCACTCAGGGTGGGCTGGATGCCTGTCACTACTACCATCCCCACTCATGGGGGCTGGATGCCTACCACTACTGCCATCCCCACTCATGGGGGGCTGGATGCCTACCACTACTACCATCCCCACTCATGGGGGGCTGGATGCCTGTCACTACTGCCATCCCCACTCATGGGGGGCTGGATGCCTGCCACTACTGCCATCCCCACCCATAGGGGGCTGGATGGCTGTCACTACTACCATCCCCACTCAGGGTGGGCTGGATGCCTGTCACTACTGCCATCCCCACCCATAGGGGGCTGGATGCCTACCACTAACACCGCCCCTACTCAGGGTGGGCTGGATGCCTATCACTACTGCCATCCCCACCCATAGGGGGCTGGATGCCTACCACTACTACCATCCCCACTCATGGGGGGCTGGATGCCTACCACTACTACCATCCCCACTCATGGGGGGCTGGATGCCTACCACTACTACCATCCCCACTCATGGGGGGCTGGATGCCTACCACTACTACCATCCCCACTCATGGGGGGCTGGATGCCTACCACTACTACCATCCCCACTCATGGGGGTCTGGATGCCTACCACTACTACCATCCCCACTCATGGGGGGCTGGATGCCTACCACTACTACCATCCCCACTCATGGGGGGCTGGATGCCTGTCACCACAACCACCCCTACTCATAGGATGGGTAATGCATGACACAACTAGCATACTCCCACATAAGGCCTGTCTGTAAATTACTTCCCACCCCCAACACCATGACAAGCGTGTGTGGTCTGTGTCAAATGCATACAACACTGAACATGACATTGAACATACAATGTGACCCCCTAACACATGTGTCACACATAATTGTGTGTGTGGCCTACACAATGCAAGCAGACCATGACCACTGTGGCAATGTGGCCCAAAGCCCCATCACCACAGTGCCCAAAGGTAAGTGTGTGCTCCATAGCTGAAGCACATTTTGAACAGTGTGGCAATGGGGCCCAAAGCCCCATCACCACAGTGCCCAAAAGGTAAGTGTGTGCTCCATAGCTGAAGCACATTTTGAACAGTGTGGCAATGGGGCCCAAAGCCCCATCACCACAGTGCCCAAAAGGTAAGTGTGTGCTCCATAGCTGAAGCACATTTTGAACAGTGTGGCAATAAGTGTAGTCCTGGTAAAAGCTGCAAAACAAAACTGCAGGGGTTATTCCTGGCCACACAACACCAAACACTACAGTGGCATTGTAGTGCTTGTGTCCCATAGCAACATAGATAGTGTGAGGCAAGCAGTGCAGTGCCAATGACACATCGTTCTGGCCATGTGCACACAAACATCAGCCATGGGGGCCCACATTGTCTACATTCACAAATAACACAATGACAGAAGTGAGCATCATAATGCAGACTCACATATCTGCACCAATGGACACACAAATGTAGATATCCTGTGGAGACTGTAGATGTCAGGTGAACAAATACCATACCATGGCAGCAATGGGACATACTAACCATGACCAATGTGCTGACTGATGACCTAGCAGTCCCAGGGCCAGCAGGGGAAAGCCAACAAACAACATACAGCCAATGGCAAACTAAAGATATGCCAATGCAGTGGTGCAAATGCACAAACACAAACAGGCAGACTTACACTGCATATCATACACAACAGGTGAGGGGGTTGTGTGCCAGTGTCCCCAGGCAAACACACAACACATGAGGAGGCCAGATTCACTAATACACAGATGTCAACACAGTCACATACAAAAGTAACTCATGGATTGGATTCCCCTATGTGGGCAAACAGGCATTGTGAGATGAGAGGGAGCCCAAATTACACATGTCACACAAGCTTGTAGGAACAGCAACAAACACAGCAAGAGACAGAACCACCACAGCACTCCCCCAGGGACCCCACATTGTGGTGACACTAGCCTGCATGACAATCACACTGTGATGACAAAGGTAGATGTCATCCACACTGTGAACCACAGCCATGTGTCCTGAGCAACAAACTACCATCACACCTATACAAGGACAAAGCACTCAGCATGGCCTGCCAGCCAAGGAAAATATGGAGGTAGTGCCCCAGCCGTGCAACAACTCACATTTGCACACACTCAACGCCACACACCTTGAACTCCACCAATGTGCAGCAGTGAAGCTCACATGGACTGCTGACATTGCACATGCACCCATGACAATCCAGGGGTGGTGGGGGAAATAAGGTGCAGAAACACATCACACATGGCCAGTCAACAATACTTGTGAATGTCTGACACACTGCACAGTATGCCGTACATGGGCATGACGTGAAATCCACCCCAAACAATGGGATCCTGGCCATAGTCACACACCAATGAAGAAGCCAAGCTGACCCACAAAGGACACACATAGACAACTCCCAACATTGCAGCTCTGACCCTGAGGAGTGGCAGCAGTCACACACACAACGTGTCACAATCACTGAAAGCATACACAAACAGAAAATCACATTACTCGTGTAACCAACAAGTGCCAAGAGGAATCCTGACTGTGTCCCATCTGCGTTTGCCCACATCCCCAACCCTGACAACAAAGACAACTAGGGATGACAACCTCATGAACATTAGTTTGCCATGCACCCACATCCCGGAGAAACCAGGTCCAAGATGCTGGATGAACACAGAACAACTCAGCAAGCATCACAAACAGGAACATCCGTAGGACACAGCCTGTGTAGGAAAAGGAGAAGGGAACACGCACAGACATGCCTACACAACACACAACACGGGCACAGCCTATATCACGGAATCACACACTGCCATGAGGGCACTCCACTCCTGTGGAAAGTCAGCTGTGCCAAACCTTGTCTGTGCACGACTCAAACATGTCAGCAGAACACTCGGTCAGTGAGTCAACAACTACAACACACTGAAGGCTCTGCTCATATCAGCCTGCGCACGGGAGTGTCACGTCAGTCATCTGCATACACCCAAGACACGTGTCAAGCAACTTGCACTGTGTACACAGATGAGTCCTACAAATTTGATGTGCTAAACTGCATGTCCATTGGAGACGGGCACACAGTAAGGGTACTAGGAACATTGGACAGTGGTAAGCCCACCAGATGTGCATCAGTGTAGGACAAAGATGGTAATCTACAAATGCTAAACGTACATCCCTGTGTCAAATGCTGAACATTACACCCTCAGACTGCAGCAAAGGATGCTATAGATCCAGACTAGATTAGGACACATATCCCATGGACCACATGGAGCCCATCACAGCAAAACTTCATTTACCTGATCTGAACACTATTACAACAGCAAATGCATGATTCTACACATCTACATCATGTACCTCCAAAGATTAACCACAAGTAAACAAAAAGAGGCTTTATTCAGCAAGTGTGCAACTCAAATCAAAAGTCCAAAATAAACTAAGGCCAATGGCCAGTCCAAATATACAGTCCCAACAGGGTGATGTGTGACAACTTGTCAACAATTGCTTGCCTGCACAGGTACGGACAGGGGACATCCCCCTTGGAGGGGCATACGAGGGGCAGGCCAGGCACCGCAGGGACTTGATCAGGGGATGCCAGAAGGAGGCAGTGAAGGGGAGGTGGGTGCAGGAGTGTCACCGGCAACTGCAGTGGAGGTGTCTGACTCAGGGGGGCTGGCACCACCGCAGGGCTCAAGTCAGATGGTGTTGGTGCCGCAACTACTGCAGTGGGCTGGTCAGATGGAGTGGACTGGGTCCCCAATGCAGTGCCCGAGTCAGACGGGGTGGTTGTGGACTCCACCGCAGTGCATGACTCCAAGGTAGTGGAAGGGGGGGCAGAAGAGCTGGGCAGGACAGAGGGGGGACACGGTCTCCACACCAGTGGCACAAACAGGCAGAGCGTCTGGTTTTGGGGTGGAAGAGCAAGTGGCAGGGGGATGGCCTAAGCAGTTTGGGGATGCGGTATCGGTGTGTGGGGGAACCTGGGGCAGGGTGTGGTGGTGGAACCTGTGGAGTGGTGGCCTGTGGGATGGAGGTGAGAGACTGGGTGGTTGACTTGCAGGGCGGTGGCGGGGTCTTGCTCTTCCGGGACCGGGGGACTTGCGGGTGGGGGCTCACTCTGCCTGCGCCTGGGGGAGGGTGTCCGGGGGCGAGGGGCACTCCCTCTGTGTGGGTGGACTTCCTCTTCCCCCGGTATGCTGGATCAGTGGGATTGGAGGGGAAGAGGCCGAGGTCACAGAGGAAGAGCTGCTGATCAGGTGGGGTTGCAGGTGAGGCAAGGGAAGGGGTCTTGGACGGAGAGGATCTTGAGGATTGCGGAGTGACTGTGGTTTCCTGTGTGTGTGTGTGTTCCCCATCCCCTGTGTCTGTGGTATCAGTCCCCTGAGGATGCTTGTGTGCACGTCTTGCCTTTCTCTTGGGTGTGTCTGTGCTGCTCGTGTCTGTGTGCTTCGGTGAATGTGCAGGTGTGCTTGTGCTTTGGACAGGTAGGGGGGCAGGAAGTGTGGATGGGGCAGAGGTGGGAGGGGTGAGGGACTTTTGGAGGAGGGACACTGCTGCCATCAGGGAGGAGTCCATGGACTTATTGCTCCTCTGTAGGGCAGACATACCCGTCGAGATGCCCTCCATGAACGACACCAGCTGTGTCAACAGAGTGGTGTGTGCATGGAGGACACTCAGCATTGCTGTCTGCCCTACATGGAGCTGCCGAAGGAGGTACACAGACTCCTCACTCAGGTCAGCAGGGGACACAGGGGCAGGGGGTGCGGTGCCTGGCATGAAGGAGACACGCTCCCGAGTACGGGAGCCTCCATGGACCTCAGGAATGGGAGCCAATGGGAGGGCGGTGGTGGTGGTGGTGGTGGTGGTGGTGGTGGGGCCAGACAGACTAGCTGGCCTTTGGTGGCTGCTGAGACCCGCCTCCACAAGGGAGTCATCCTCCGAGCTGCTGTGGTCCTCAGCTGAGGTGGATGGTGCTGAGGACTCCTCGGTGTGGCTCCCCTCGCCCTCCGTGCCACTGGGTCCCTCTGACCACTCGTCCGATGCTGACCCAGTCTGGCTCCGCTGCTCCTCCTGGTCCGTGGAGCTGTCCCCTCCTGTGGCCGTGGATGTATCTGCAAACAATTAGGGAAACAGACAAACATCAGTCACCTGCACTGACCGCACACACCACAGTAAGTACAGCACATTACAGAGCAAGCCCTGGCATCCTTAGTTGAACATTGCCTAAAGTCCTCACACAGATTCGGGGAAGCCAATTGTCAGTCTGATGGTCAACCATGGGACTCACACCCCTCCTGCCCTTGCACCCATCTGTCTGGTGCCTGTCTGATGGTAAGACCCCAGTGTGGACACATGCACCACCTACACAGTTGTTGGACATTGCAGGGAACACAGTGAAGTATGTGAACATGCACACATCACATCTCTTGCCACTGAGTCAGTGCAGGTGTCCGGATAAAGGGATGGCCAGAGTCTAAATAGAAATGCATGTGATGCATACCAGCACCAGACACCATGATGCACCCATGTCCGGATAGTCAATGCCACAATGGGGTGCATGTTGCACATGTCACTCCCCTGCAGGATCAGTCTCAGGAAGTTTAATGCCATGACACAGGAATGCGTGCAAAGCCATACATTACTGTCTCAAGTCACATGGCCATGGCAGCCAGCCAACAACAGTCTGCACTGTGTCACAATCCGAGGGCATGGGGAATGCAAGTTATGTGACTGACAAGTGCACATGTCCATCCCCCAAATACCACATCATCTGTACTACTATTTGTCCACGTCATACCAACTGGACATATGGGGGACATGAAACACAACTCTCTGAACATGAGCACCTCACAGTGTGCTGTGAATGACAATACAGCTGCCTGAAAGTCACAGTCGCAAACACCTGTGTGCACAGTCAAGTGATCAGACACCTATAAGTCACAGAAGTATCGTCTATCATGGTCACATCTCAGATGGCATGCTGAGCCCTAACCGATAAACATACCAGTAGTCCTGACAACGAAGACACAGCACAATGAGACAGAGGCAGGCACCTGAGGGTACATTTCACTGATCACAACATGCCAGATGATACACGGGAGTGGGAGTACAGAGTGTATTGCATGCCCTGGAGTAGGCATGACTGTCCAGCTCCACCTGTAAGAGGGATGAGTCCTGGACAGTAGGCAGGTGGCTAAGCATGTGTGACACACTGGATACACATACTCCTGAGGCCCAAACATTGTTCCCACCAGCAGCATGGGTGTGTGCCAAATTCCCCAGGGACATGTGGTGAGTCAGAGCAGCAAGCGGACCACATATCAAAGTTACACCCAGATTACATGTCAGAACTTAGGCATTGTGTAAGCAATTGACCCACCCATGAATCGCACAACATAGTCACGGGAACAAATGCTGTCCCCCACCTTGAGCAAAGCAAAATGCAATGGCACAGTCCCCAAATGACACAATTTCCTGACTATAAGGGCCACACATATGCGTATCAGAGGAGAAGTGGGCATGTCACAAATGAGGGACATGGGTCCTGGACCACATGACTGATGTACTGTGGAAGTTTAACCAGGCCAGAGGAGGGCACATAGCATGTCAGACAAAGTGCACAGTGCAGTCATGGACTCACCCCCTCCTTGCTGCTGTCTGTCCTTCAGCTGCCCATCCAGGTCAGGGAAGACCACCGCCAGGATCCGGAGCATGTGGTGGGTCAGGGTCCGGTGTCCGCCCCTCCTGCGAGGAGGCGACAGCTTCAGCTGGACCCTTGCGATCCTCCGGGTCCAGCCATGAAGGTCCTGCCACCTCTTCTGGCAGTTGCGGATCCTGCGCCTGTAGACCCCCACGGATCTTACTTTCCGGGCGATGGTCAGCCATATTTCCTGCTTCTGGTGGGCATCAACCTGTGAGGATGACAAAGTGAAAAGGCCATTACTACACATGCAACATATACGTGCATCACACAGTTGGATATACATGTCTCAATCACAGGGGCATATGATGTACACAGGCAGTCCAACAATGGCTATGAACAGTTTGCCAGCAGTCACTACATGGTATCATTGCATGTGAAGTAAACCTAGTTGGAATGCACTGTTACTGCACTGTACCAGTTCAGTGCATGTAACTACACACTTTGGGGTGTGATAACTAATCAGTGGGCATGCTAGCCAGTGGTGTGCACACTGAAAGTCCTGCTAGTCAGACAACATGCACAATTAGTGATGCAGTGGACAGCACACTCACCTGCTCCCCTGGTTTCCCATACAGCTTGCTGTACTGTGGAAGGAGGCTGTCCAGCAGGGCCTGGTTCTCCTCAAGGCTGAAGGCTGGGGCTCTCTCCACAGTACGTGCCATTGCAGGAGCCAGAGGATGCATAAACAGCAGCAGTGTTGGTGGCAGATGTCTTCCTGGAGCATGTAGTGCAGGCAAGTGAGCTCTCAGGGGAACAGCCAGCATTATATGTGTGCTGCAGAGGCAGATACTGTCCCATGTGTCCAAAGTGATAGGTCCAAGTCGTTTGCATCTTCTGAATCTGACCAATCCATGGAATAGCAGCACTAATACACGCCCACAGCATCCTTCAAATCTTCAACTTCATGACACCCATGATTTTGCAACATTGTTGTGGCTGGCCAACTGAATTCACTGCATCAGACTCGTTGGAGCTTCGAAAACGCGTCCGTTGCCATGCCAGGCCCCAGCCAATGTGTGCGCACCGTTCTGTCCACTGCTGTACAATGCGTATTTCGGGATACAACGCGTACCCGCACACATCATATGCAATGGGCCGGCCGGGCACACCGATCGGTCCATTGCTGTTCAACGCGTACCCGCACACATCATATGCAATGGGCCGGCCGGGCACACCGATCGGTCCATTGCTCTACAACGCGTCCCCGCTCACATCCAATGCAATGGGCCGTGCAGGCACACCGATCGGTCCATTGCTGTACAACGCGTACCCGGGATACAACGCGTACCCGCTCACATCATATGAAATGGGCCGGCCGGGCACACCGATCGGTCCATTGCTGTACAACGCGTACCCGGGATACAACGCGTACCCGCTCACATCATATGCAATGGGCCGGCCGGGCACACCGATCGGTCCATTGCTGTACAACGCGTACCCGGGATACAACGCGTACCCGCTCACATCCAATGCAATGGGCCGTGCGGGCACACCGATCGGTCCATTGGCCTACAACGCGTCCCTGGACAGGTCACACACATATGTCACCATGCTGGTCACTGGTGAACCTATGCCAGCCACATATACTTTCCAGGGACTCAGGGGCACACCTACAACACCACACCCAGTCCACACTGTATCTAAGGCATGTGTGGCAGCATAATCTTATCTGTGTATGTGGGTGAACATGTGGTTTTTGGGGTGGCACTTGGGGGCAGACACACCCAGGCTGTGCACGTGTTCATGGGGACAGGGTCCTTTGTGTGTTGTGCACCTGACCACTGTGGTGTGCAACTTTTCATTTTGGAGCATGTGTCATGGTCACATTTCCAGGTTGTGTATGTGTATGACACGTCACATACCCCCAGGCTCACATTTGGGAAGGCATGTACGTCACAGGGTGGCCCATTGCCACAATAGTGATGTCCCTCCGCAGTCTGTGTGCATGTTGTGTTTCACATGTCTCTGACTCCATGTGCACAATGGGAGACAGTCTCCACATCCACGTGGTTTGTGCATGAACTTTGATGTTGTGTGTGTGTGTGTCACAGACGTCCATGTCTGTCCTGCAGAGGCTACAGGGGCCACTACCTGTGGGTGTCATGTTTGTTTTTCTGATGTGTAGATGATACGCCATGTCATGCCAGTGTCCATGTGGCAAGACAGGGTCTCTGGGAATCTACATGTCAATGAGCTGTGATGCCTGTGGAGCATCTGTCCAGACATGTCACTGTGGTATGTGTGTGGAACGTGAGAGCAGTAAATGGGTACTGTGACACAGCCTAATGGTTTCCCATAGCACACCCTGGAACCTGTTGTCAACACTTGTTGAACAGAGATGTTAGATGATGTCCATGTAGGTGCCATATATGTCCAAACAGAACGACACACACATCAAGTACTTGTGTTTGTTAATGATGTATCATGTGAAATTGAGTATGGTGAACGGCACATAGGTGGGGTGACTGACAACCTTGCTTTCTTCACCTATGCACTGCAGGGCTCCTGCTGTCCATCGACCATTCCCAGACCTGGCAACGATGGTGGAACGTGACAGCATCCGACGGTACCGCTTCACCAGGCAGCTGATTGAGGATTTGGCAGTGCGGTTGGACCCACATTTGCAGCCTGGCCGTCCGTATCCTACAGCGCTGACCCCCAAGGTGAAGGTGATGGCAGCCCTACACTTCTTTGCCACCGGTACCTTTCAACACACTGTGGCGACTGCCGGTGGGATGTCACAGACTATGTTCAGCCGTGTGCTACGCGATGTTTTGGGGGCAATGTTGAGATACCTGAACCAGTACATCTATTTCCCAACACGTCAACAACTCACTGACGTCAAGAGTGACTTCTATGCCCTGGGGAGGATGCCACATGTAATTGGCTCCATTGATGGGACACATGTGGCTTTGATACCACCACAGGCACATGAGCAGGCATACCGGAACCGTAAACATTACCATTCGATCAATGCTCTGGTGGTATGTCTTGCAGATATGACCATCACACATGTGTGTGCCCGTTTCCCCGGTTCGGCACACGATGCCTAGGTGATGAGGAGTAGTCGCATCCAGAGGATGATGTCACAGATGCCAAACCAGCGTGCCTGGCTTGTTGGTGTGTACTGACTTTGCACCATTGTGTGTGTTCTGCTATGTTGTTTTCCGCACACATTTTCAAATCGGCCAATGTGCAATTGTCTGTCTGTAGGTGACTCGGGATACCCCAACATGCTGTGGTTGCTGACACCCCTCAGGAACCCTGTGACACCAGCCCAGATGCGCTACAATGAGGCACATGGTCGGACGAGGAGGGTGATTGAGCGGACCTTTGGTCGCCTGAAGAGCCGCTTCCGCTGCCTGGACAAGACAGGAGGGGCCCTCCCATATGCCTCAGCAAAGGTGTGCAAGATTGTCATCGTCTGCTGCATGCTACACAACCTGGCAGTGCGGAAGGAGTTGCCTCTCATCCTGGATGACGATGACCAACGTCCGCCACCTGTGGAAGACCCTAGCCTGGGTCACGATGCCAGTGAAGATGATGATGATGATGATGGTGATGTCCGCACACAGCTCATCACCAACTTCTTCAGCTGAATGTGAGTCTCCAGAGGGTTGTAATGTCAATGATTTGAGTTTGCATGATATGTGTGTGTGGTGCTCTGGTGCTGTTTGAGTGTGGCCATGTGCTTCTTGACTGGATGCGTGCAGCGATGTGTCCTTGCAGGTGGTCTGTACTGCCCAACAGTGTTGACATGCTAACTTGGTTTTGTGTAGTTATCTCGTGACATGTATTAGACATGAGTATTGCCGTTCTGTGCTGTTCTTCCGTGGTTTTGACTGTGTGTCATGTCTGTCCTTCACAGGGTGCTGCCGGAGTTGTTTGATCAACTTGGATCCCACGAATCCATGATTCAACTTCCAAGGTGGAACCAGTCGTTTCCCTACAGGTGATGTGCCACACACCCCTGGACTTTCTATCTTCTGCACTTTTTGACTTTGTGGCCACAGCCAGGTTGGATTAGCTAGCATTTGTAGTGGAAACAACATGTTGCAAATGTGTAATAAACCTGTGCTTCACTTTGGGATGTGCGTTGTCTGTAGTCACACATCTGATTGACATTTGCTTACTGCACCTGTAGTCTAGTTGACACAGACTGTGAATAGGTGGCGTGTCTGTGCATTCCACTGTATTTAGTTGCAACATCAGTATAGGTGATGAGTCTGATGGCCCTGGTGTGTATGTGTTGTGTGGCCCTAGTGGTGTGTCTCCCTCATATGTGTCACGTCGCCATGACTGACATGACGGTGTTGGACTTGCTGTAGCAGTTAGCATGCACAGTGTCATTTTTCTGATCACAATCTCCATGACAGAGAGCACGTTGGAATCACAACAGAGGCAGATATGGTGTATTTGTGAGTTTATTTACATACAGGTGTGAGGATGGTGCACAGGATGGTGGGTGCTGTACATAGAAATTGGAATACAAAGTTCCCATGTGATTCGGAAGTCTTGGTAGCTGAAATGTCCAGAGTAAAGTCCACAGTCATCTGATAAATTTGGCCAACTATAGCTCCCCATGTCATGTGGAGAGTTGGGTTGGCTTCGACAGGGCGTGCAGTTTGCACACAGAGGAAAAGTTCCAGAACAGGTGTTGGCTTCCTGGGGGATGTAGATGGCCATCGCCTCTCAGTTTGGCCTCCTTGGACGGCCCCTCTTCTTGGGGGGGGGACCCTCAGGTGCAGGCTGCGTTGGTGCAGGGGACTCTCTGCCAGAGTCCTCCTTCCTCCCTGTGGCATTTGCAGTTGTTTAAGCAGCAGATGTTGTGGGCACACAGGGAGGTGAGGCCATGTTGGTGCTGATCTGGCGGAGGCATGTCAGTATGTCCCTATGCACCGCTGTCAGTTGTTCCATTGTGTCCCACTTGGACTCCATGCCAGACATGTGTGTCTCGACATGTGACATGTGTGTCTCGACATGTGACATGTGTGTCTCGACACGGGACATGTGGGAGTCCAAGCGGGCATGATGGGCAGCCTGCTGCTGTTGTATGTCCTTGAGGATCCCCACTACCTGGCTGACCTCTCCGGTGCTAGTCTGGTACGCATCCGCGATGCGTGCCAGTTGTGGGTCATCATGCAGTCCAGACCCCTCTGCAAAGAGCGACCTATGTCTACCACCCCTCCCACCACCCCTGGCGACACGTGCAGGACCTGCGGTGGCACACACAGGTGACCGTGGGCCCACTTGGGTGTTGTTCCTGGGCTCGTTGTCACCAGCTCCAGTTTGGGTCTGGGTCCCTGCGCTGTTGTCATCTGTGTTCCTTGGTCTGTCCGTGTTGGCAGGGGTGGCCTGTGTGTTGGCAGTTGTTGGAGGGGTGGGTGCATGGGGTGCAGATGTTGGTCCTGCTGGTGCTGCATGATGACTCACACCGGAGGGTCCAGCTGGTTCTTCGCCATCTGAGGAGTGCAGAGGCTGATCCACACCAGTGAGCTCAGTGTTCACCGGAGCCTGGGACAGGGACTCCTCCTCGTCTGCTGCTGTGTCCCCATCATCACCTGTTTTGGGGAGAGACACAGATTGTATGTTATATTTCTACTGGCATCAATTGTTCAAACACCTGACAGTTGTGACTGTACCTCTGGATGTGGGCCTGGACATTGCATTCTCCTAAATTGTGACAGTCAGAGAGTGATATTGGTGTAGCACATTGTCCTGCCAACCTGTGGCATGTCAATGTGAATGTTGAGGTGTGTGCATGACCAGCATTGGTGGTATTTGCTTGCCATCCAGGCCTCCTTCTCCCCCAGCCCAGTTATCCCACCATGAAGTGTGCTTCCATTGCAGGGAGTGCAAGTTGTCTTTCAGGATGTCAGTCAGTGGTGTCCTGCTGTTGGTTGTTGCACAGTTCCCAGCAGGGCCTTGTGCTCCCCCCAGCAGTACCCAGTGTCAGCCATCTTGTAAGTCCTTTTCCACTCCCTGTGATGTGAGCATGGTTCAGGGTGGTGTTGATGGGCCAATTGTGAGGCTGACCAATATCTGTGACTACCACTCCCATCATGCTATTGCCTCCACCCCCTTCCCAGCATGCCCATCCTTCCTTCCTTTTGACTCTGCTTCCCTGTGGGGTGGGGTGCCTGTGCTGACAGGATGGCTGGGAGTGTTGTCCTGGCAGTTGTTTGGCTACAAGTCCCAAGAGTGTCCCTGTGCTTCACACAGCATAACCCAGGGTGGTGGTTCTTTGTGGGATATTCATTTAGGATGTGAGGCATTGCATTCTCCCCGGTGGGTTATGTGGAGTTAGTGTTGAGGGGGTGTGTGAGGGGAGGTGCTTGTAACTATGGTCAGTGCTGTGAGTCCTCCTTCCCACCCAGCCAGATATCCCACCATGGAACGTGCTTCCATTGCAAGGAGTGCAAGTTGTCTTTCAGGACGTCAGTCAGTGGTGTCCTGCTGTTGGTTGTTGCACAGTTCCCAGCAGGGCCTTGTGCTCCCCCCAGCAGTACCCAGTGTCAGCCATCTTGTGAGTCCTTTTCCGCTCCCTGTGATGTGAGCATGGTTCAGGGTGGTGTTGATGGGCCAATTGTGAGGCTGACCAATATCTGTGACTACCACTCCCATCATGCTATTGCCTCCACCCCCTTCCCAGCATGCCCATCCTTCCTTCCTTTTGACTCTGTTTCCCTGTGGGGTGGGGTGCCTGTGCTGACAGGATGGCTGGGAGTGTTGTCCTGGCAGTTGTTTGGCTACAAGTCCCAGGAGTGTCCCTGTGCTTCACACAGCATAACCCAGGGTGGTGGTTCTTTGTTGGATCTTCAGTTAGGATGTGAGGCATTGCATTCTCCCAGGTGGGTTATGTGGAGTTAGTGTTGAGGGGGTGTGTGAGGGGAGGGGCTTGTAACTATGGTCAGTGCTGTGAGTCCTCCTTCCCACCCAGCCAGATATCCCACCATGGAACGTGCTTCCATTGCAGGGAGTGCAAGTTGTCTTTCAGGATGTCAGGTCAGTGGTGTCCTGCTGTTGGTTGTTGCACAGTTCCCAGCAGGGCCTTGTGCTCCCCCCAGCAGTACCCAGTGTCAGCCATCTTGTCAGTTGTTTTCCACTCCCTGTGATGTGAGCATGGTTCAGAGTGGTGTTGATGGGCCAATTGTGAGGCTGACCAATATCTGTGCCTACAACTCCCATCATGCTATTGCCTACACCCCCTTCCCAGCATGCTCATACTTCCTTCCTTTTGAGTGGACTTCACTGTGTGTGAGTGTAACAGCAATGGCAAGATGGCTGACAGTGTGGTCCTGTTGTTTGTTGGTGCCCAGTTCCCATCAGGGCCTTGTGCTCCCCCCAGCAGTACCCAGTGTCAGCCATCTTGTCAGTTGTTTTCCACTCCCTGTGATGTGAGCATGGTTCAGAGTGGTGTTGATGGGCCAATTGTGAGGCTGACCAATATCTGTGCCTACAACTCCCATCATGCTATTGGCTACACTGACTTCACCAGCATACACAGAATTCCTTCCTTTCAGTGAGCTTCCCTGTGAGGTGGTGTTCTAGTGGTGGGTAAATATCTGGGAGTGTTTGTTGGTTCTATTTGTGCCACTGCCTTGCTGTATTTGTTGTTAGGTTTGTACATGTCATGACACAGTTACATATCACTATGAGATGGCAGGTATTGTGTTTGTCTGACTAGCATTCACATCTTGGGATGAATATCTTTTGGTTGCTGTGTATTTGCTAAGGGTGCATGGTTTGCCTATCCCCTTGACTGTGATGTGTGCGTGTTGTCACACCATATTGTGTATATTAGTTGTGTACTCACCAGGCTCTGGGATGTCTGTTAGTCCGTATACGCTCACTGGTGGTAGGATGGCCCGCACCTTCTCCTCCCAGGGCCTGAGGTATACTGGTTTTGGAGGAGGGCCACTGCCGGTGTGCTGGCTGAGGAGGTAGTCCTTTTTGAGTAGGTCCCGGACCCTCCTGCGCACATCATACCACCTGTTCTGGATGTCTTCCTTTGTGCGCAAACATGGTGATTGTGCGTTCACCCTGTCGACAATCCTCGCCCACATCTTGGTTTTCTGCGACATGGGGGTCTGTTGTACCAATGTACCAAACAACTGTGGCTCTACCCTGAGGATCTCATCTACCATGACTTCCAATTCACTGTCTAGGAACTTATGATTCTTCTTTGGGGGCATGGTGATGGGTGGTGGTGGTGATTGATGTGTGTGTGCAAGTGGGGGGTGTGAGTGTAGGTTTAGCTGGGTGTGTGTGAGGGTGCTATTTGTAGGTGTGGTAATGGTGTGTGGCTTGTGTGATGTATGAGCTGTGAGTGTGTCTGTGGTTGCTGTGTGATGGTGTTCTGTGCTGGCAGGTCAGTGGAATTTGCAAAGGATCATGGTAGGGATTTGTGGCCTTTATGTAGGTGGAGTTGGAGGTGTGTCCTTGTTCCATTTTTTTTCCTCCCTGTATTTATTGGCTTTGTGGTTGCTTGTTTGGCCCTTTTTAAAAAAAAAAATTCCTTGATGTTTTTGGTGCATGTAGGAGTTGTTCTTGTGTCCGAGTAGGACGCTGCAGTTGTCTGGTGCGATCTTGTCCGACTCGTTCCCGCTGTGTGTCAGCTAGGTTTCATATGCGGCGTACGAGTCGGTCGCGGAGTATTGGGTTGCTTCGGCTGGGTTTTGTATACGTGTCGGTCGTACGGCTTGTGCTCCGGGCGATTCAGTCGTGTTTTGCACGCACAGCATCGTACTACGCGGGTCGGAGTTCGCGGGTACGTTTCGTTCGGGTTCAATCCGGGTGCGTGTCGGTCAGTTCGTTTCGCGTGATTTCCCGGCCGTATGGCTTGTTTACGTCCGGCTCGGTCGGTCGTTTTGTATTCCGTCCGAGTCGGTCGGATTTCACATGCATTTCATCGTACTACCCGGGTCGTACCGCGCCGGTCCGAGTCGGTCGGACTAAATTCACGTACCGAGTCGGTCGGTATTTTTTCCGGCCCGAATCGGAATCGGCCCCTTAGTATAGTGTGCTGCCCCGAATGGTATTTTGCTGCTTCTGTCCATTCATCCAGATATATAACACAAGTAACATTACACCTACAACAAGCAAGGACTATTGGCTTTGTCAATGATTGTAAATTGCATAAGATAAATAAACAACAACTATGACTTAGTTGTATATCAGTTTGAAAATGTTTTATTTCTTGTTTGTGAGGTTGCGGCGTAAGGCTACAGCTGCTGCTCGAGCCTCATGTCGACTCAGCATCCTATGTTTGATTCAAAACAAGAATATGTCCTTGTGTGGTGGAGCTCATGTAAAGCGCTCCAAGGTTGCGCTGTATAAAACTGAAAAATGAGTTTCTTTTGATGTGGTATGTTGCATCCTGGTGCGCGGCAGAAAGAAAAAGAGGCCAATCGCGGGCCTCATGATTCATGATACCTTATATACTGCCGTTCTGGGCGCCACCTGATGACATCACGCGCGACCCTCCTTTGAGGAGAAACGAACGAGGGACTCCTCCACCTTGGCGCTTGCACAGGAAGCAACTAATGACGCCCCACTGCTATTGCAGTGGCACCTGGCCAGGAGGAAGCTAGGTAGTACTAAAATACCATTTGCTCATAGCTCTCAAATGACCACCGTTTAATGTGTAACCTCCTTTTGCCTATGAATTCAAAGTGAGCACTTGCTTTCTATTTGGTCACCCAGGCAACTGCTAACCTATTTGCACCTTGCCTAGGAATGATTTGTGGCTGACAACTTTAGCATGATACCGTGTTATTTTTCTTTGAATTTTTTAGGAGTTAACGTTCACACTTTGGTGGATTGCTACAACATTTTAGCAGTCCTTTTGGGTTTCACATTGAATATCACTAAACTGTGATCTTAATTTTCTCTTCTGTCCTCAATTCAGGAGATAATATATTTTACTCCTTTTCATGTTTTTTCTTTACTTTAAACGCCATTTGCTCACATAGGTGGGATTAGTTACCATATATCTTAACGGCTTTGACATATTGACATTATGGAAACAGTTACTCTTGGAGTTAGACTCCAACATATGTCAACATGGACTATGTTCATACGTAATTGGTATAATTTTTGCTGTCATGTGTATAATTTTCAACAAACGGACTTTACTCATAATGTCATTATTTGTTGGTCTCTCTGTACTAATTTTAAAGCATCCCCTTGGCCCCGTGAAGTCACATGTTTGTCTTTCTTGAATTGGCACGGAGTTGCTTTCTATCAGGGTGAAGCAAATATTTTTAAATTAATCTGCAGGAGTTTTATTGAGTTATGTTTGTGTTCTTTACCAGCCTGGAGAAAGAAGTTGCTGGGTTATATGTCCAAAAGAAGAAACGTTTTGGCTAGAAGGGTTTTTTATTTTTATGAAGAAGATTAAAGTTTGACAAACTGCAGAATCTATTTTGTGTTTGGAATCAACACTGATGTACATTTATTCCATACATATATGGTGTGCAAACCTCCATGTAAAACAAAGTCAAAACGATGGACCTTGTCAGCCATACAGAAATGTTTACACCCTCCATTCCTCTATCCCCTCCCCTGCACCCCTCCTGCCACGGGCAAATAGGAACTGGAAAGAGAAGGAGGGGGCTAGAGCGAAGGGACAGCAAGAGAAGTGGGAAGGAGCCTATTAAGAGGAGGGATGCTGTCACGGCGAGGGGTAAAAGAGAGAGGCATGCGCAGCTGAGAATGCAGCCTCTTAAGGTGTACAATCGTGTCAATGGGCAGGGCCCACTGACAAGACTGTACTTTTCATTTCTGTAATCCCTAATGCCGGCCGCAGTAAGAAGCAGGCAGGTATTTATAGCTGTACGGCGCCACGTAGTGACGTGTGCGCGTACAGCCAATAAGATGTAATAATTTTTTTTTATGCCTGCCGGAGACGTTTTTCGCGGCCAAAAAGGTAAAAATCGCAGTAATCGCGCTCCTCTGCTGATTTCGCGATTATTTTGTGAATTGCGAAATCGCGAAAAGCTGGAGGGTCTGACTTAAGCTCAAGCGTCAATGGGTTAATCAGGTTATTTTTTCTCCTGCTGTTAATCGTCATGGTGGTGTTGCCATCCTATTTCATAAGTGACTAAATGCGCAAATATTATCAACTGAATGTGATTCGAATGGGCGATGGGCTTTGGTTGATGCCATTATATGTAAAAAACAAGTCACTTTCTTCAACATTTATGGTGCTGTCAAATCTGATCCCGAATTTTGGCATTGTATTAAACTGAAATTATCCTCTATCCCTAACCCCAATATGATTGTTGGCGGTGATTTTAATGATTGGTTAGATCCTTTCTCTGATAGAAAATCTAAGAGTAAATTTAAACCTGATAAAGCTCACAAGGCATTTCAATCCGCCATCGCCTCTCGCCCTTTCTACGACGTATGGAAAACATGTAATCCTGACGCTTGTGAATGTACTTTTTTTTCAAATGTTCACCATACTATGGGGTCGATTCCGATTCGGGCCGGAAAAAGCACCGACCGACTCGGAGCCGGAAATTATACCAACCGACACGTACCTGTGGCGCCCGACACGCCAAGTACGATGCAATGCGTGCAAAATCCGACCGACACATACCGAACCCAAGTCGAACGACCGAGCCGCACGGAAAACAGCAATCCGGTCGGAAAAACACGCGAATCCAACCGACCGACACGCACCCGGAACAAATCCGACCGAAACGTACACGCGAACTCCAAACCGCAAAGTACGATGCAAGGCGCGAAAACCACGAGCGAGTCGGACGGAGGACAAGCCGTACGACCGACACGCATACAAAACCGAGCCGAAGCAACACAAAACACCGCGACCGACGCGTACGCAGCATAGAAAACTGCACAAACACAGCGTGAACGAAACGGAGAATACCGTACGAGACAAATGCAGGGTCCGACTCGGTCACAAGAACGTTTCCAACATGCACAGACAGTACAAAGGAAAAATCACACAAAAAAAGGCCAAACAAGCAATTACAAAGCCAATAAATACTGGGGGGTGGGGACAGAGAACAAAGACACACCCACAACTCCACCCATATAAAGGACACAAATCACAACCATGATCCTTTGCAAATGCCATTCCACTGCCAGCACCCAAGAGACAGCAACCACACACCCACAGCTCATCCCTCACACAAGCCACACACCATCAGCACACCAACAAATACCTACCTCACATACACCCAGCAAAACACACACTAACACACCCTCACCTGCACACCAACACACACATCACTCACCATCACCATGCCCCCAAGAAGAATCACAAGTTCCTAGATTGTGAATTGGAAGTCATGGTAGACGAGATCCTCAGGGTAGAGCCACAGCTGTTTGGCACACTGGTCCAACAGACCCCCATCTCCCAGAAAACCAAGATGTGGGAGAGGATCATCAACAGGGTGAACGCACAATCACCATGTCTGCGCACAAAGAGCGACATCCAGAACAGGTGGTATGACGTGCGCAGGAGGGTCCGGGACCTGCTCAAGAAAGACTACCTCCTGAGCCAATACACCGGCAGTGGCCCTCCTGCCAAGCCAATATACCTCAGGCCCTGGGAGGAGAAGGTGCGGGCCATCCTTCCGCCAGTGAGCGTATATGGACTAGAGAACATCCCAGAGCCTGGTGAGTACACAACAAATGTACACAATATTCTGCCACAAAACACACACACATCACTGTCAAGGGGAGAGTCAAACCATGCACTCATAGCAATTACACAGCAACCAGAACAGAATCATCCCAAAATGTGTATGTCAGTCAGATAAACACAACACATGCCATCAAAAAAGTCACATCCAACTGTGCCATCACATGTACAAACACAACTACAACTACAGCTAGGCAGTGGCACAAATAGAACTAACAAACACATCCAGACATGTAGCCACCACAACAACACCAACACACAGTGAAGACCACTCAAAAGAAGGAATTCTGTGTATGCTGGCCAAGTCAGTGTAGCCAATAGCATCATGGGAGTCGCAGTCACACATATTGCCCCCCCACAACTGTCCCATCAACACCACCATGAACCATGCGCACATCACAGGGAGTGGAGAAGGACTCACAAGATGGCTGACACTGGCAACTGCTGTGGGGAGCACAAGGCCCTGCTGGCAACTGTGCACCAACAAACAGCAGGACACCACTGACTGACATCCTGAGAGACAACTTCCACTCCCTGCAATGCAAGCACGTTCCATGGTGGGATATCTGGCTGGCTGGGTGGGAAGGAGGACTTGCAGCACTGACCATAGTCACAAGCACCTCCCCTCACACCCCCCCTCAACACAAACTCCACAGAACCCACCTGGTAGAATGCAATGCCTCCCATCCTAACTCAAGATCCCACAAAGAACCACCACCATGGGTTATGTTGTGTGAAGCACAGGGTCACTCTTGGGACTGTTAGCCAAACAACTGCCAGGACAACACTCCCAGCCATCCTGTCAGCACAGCCACCCCACCCCACAGGGTAGCAGAGTCAAAAGGAAGGAAGCATGGGCATGCTGGGAAGAGGGGTGGAGGCAATAGCATGATGGGAGTCGTAGTCACAGACATTGCTCAGCCTCACAACTGGCCTATCAACACCACCCTGAACCAGGCTCACATCACAGGGAGTGGATAAGGACACACAAGATGGCTGACACTGGCTACTGCTGTGGGGAGCAAAAGGCCCTGCTGGCAACTGTGCACCAACAAACAGCAGGACACCACTGACTGACATCCTGAGAGACAACTTCCACTCCCTGCAATGCAAGCACAGTCCATGGTGGGATAACTGACTGGCTGGGTGGGTGGGAAGGAGGGCCGGCTGTCAACCAAACACAACCAATGCAGACCATGTTCACACCCCAAAAAATACATAGAAATGCCCAAATAATGCAGGACAATGTGCCACACCAATATCAACCCCTGACTGTGACGACTTAGGACAATGCAATGTACAGGCCCGCACCCAGAGGCACAGTCACAACTGTCATGTGTGTCAACCATTGATGCCTGCAGAAACATAACATACATTGTGTGTGTCTCCCAAAAACAGGTGATGATGGGGACACAGCAGCAGACGCTGAGGAGTCCCAGTCCCAGGCTCAAGAGGATGCGGAGCTCACTGGCGTCGTACAGCCTCTGCCCTCCTCGGACGAAGAAGACCAACCTGGCACATCCGGTGCAAGTCTACATGCAGCACCAGCAGGACCACCAGCTGCAGCACCAGCAGGACCACCAGCTGCACCCCTGCACCCACCCCTCCAACGACTGTCACCACAAATACCATCCCTGTCGACATGGACAGAACAAGGAGCAACACCAGCACAGGGACCCTGGACCAACCTGGGGCCATGGACACCACCACCACCACCAACCCCCAAGGTGGACCAGGGTCATCTGTGCGTGCCACTGCATGCACTGCACATGTCAGCAGGGGTGGTGGGAGGGGTGGGAGACAGAGGTCGCTGCTTGCAGAGGTTGCTGGTGTGCATGATGACCCACAACTGGTACACATAGCTGATGCGTACCAGTCCAGCACCGGAGACCTCAGCCAGGTAGTGGGGCTCCTCAGAGACATGAAACAGCAGCAGGCTGCCCATCATGCCCGCTTGGATTCTCACATGTCCCACGTGGAGTCACACATGTCCCGCGTGGACTCACACATGTCCCGCGTGGAGTCCAAGTGGGATGCACTGCATGAGATGACGGCAGTGCACAGGGACATTTTACAATGCCTCCGCCAGATGAACAGCAACCAGTCCACACCTCCCTGTGTGCCAACAACATCTGGTGCTGCCCAAACTGCAACTGCCACAGGGAGGGAGGATGACTCTGGCGGAGAGTCCCCTGCACCGCAGCAGCCTGTACTTGAGGGGCCCCCCCAAGAAGAGGGGTCGTCCGAAGAGGGGCAAGTGAGAGGCCGATGGCCAAGCGCAACTCCCAGGAAGCCTGAACCTGTTCTGGATGTTCACCTTTGTGCACAGACTGTTCACCCTGTTGACGGCAACACTACTCCCACACATTGCATGGGGAGTACAAGTTGGACCAATGTGTCAGACAACTGTGGCCCGATATTGGGGATTCTGTCTACCAGGACTTTCAATTCACCTAGGAACTTCTGATTGCAAGATTTATGTACAGCACTACCCATCCTATGCACTATTCACACAAATGTATCACAATAAACACACTAATACACCATACTTGCCTCTGTTGTGATTCCAACGTGGGTGCTGTTATGGGGATGATGAACTGCAAAATTACACTGTGTATGCGAACTGCAACAGCAAGTACAAGACAGGCATTTGAGTAAAGGCAACGTGACACATATGAGGGAGACACACCACCAGGGCTACACAACACATACACACCTAGGCCATCTGACTCATTGCCTACACTGATGTTGCCAGGGAAGACGGTGCAATGCACAGACACCACACCCATTCCCAGTTGTAGTCAAGTAGCCCACAGGTCCAGTAAGCAAATGGCAGTCAAATGTGTGACCACAGACAACGCACATCACAAAGTGAAGCACAGGTTTATTACACAGTTGCAACATGTCGTAACCACTACAGATGCAAGGTAATCCCACCTGGCAGCGGGCACACAGTCAACAACTGTAGACGGAAGGAAGTCCATGGGTGTGGCGCACATCACCTGTAGGGACACAACAGCTACCAGCCTGGAAGTGCAATCACATCGTCGGTGGACACAGTTGACCAAACGAATCTGAAAGTACCCTGTGAAGGACAGAAATGACACACAGTCAAAAGCAATGGAGTACAGGACAGAACAGCAAAACTCATGCACAACACATGTTACAAGATACCCACCCAGAACCAAGTTAGCATGTCAACACTGTTGGGGAGTACAGCCCACCAGTAAGCACACATCGCAACACACATCCAGTCTAGTAGCCCATGGACACACTCCAACAGCACCAGAGCACCACCTACACATATCATGCCAACTCACATCATTGACATGACACCTCAGGATACTCACATTCAGCTAAAGAAGTTGGTGATGAGCTGTGTGCGGACATCACCCTCATCATCATCATCATCGTCACTGGCATCGTGGTCCAGGCCAGGATCCTCCACAGGTGGCGGATGTTGGTCATTGTCATCCTGGATGAGAGGCAACTCCTTCCGCACTGCCAGGTTGTGGAGCATGCAGCAGACGATGATAATCTTGCACACTTTCGCAGGGGCATATGGGAGGGACCCTCCGGTCTTGTCCAGGCAGCGGAAGCGGCTCTTCAGGAGACCAAATGTCCGCTCAATAACTCTCCTGGTCCGACCATGTGCCTCATTGTAGCGCATCTGGGCTGGTGTCACAGGGTTCCTGAGGGGTGTCAGCAACCACGGCATGTTGGGGTATCCCGAGTCACCTACGGACAGACAAGTGCACATTAGCTGACTTGGAAAAGTGGGCGGAATACTACAGATCAGATCACACACAATGGCACAAAGTCAGTACACACCGACAAGCCAGGCACGCTGGTTCTGCATCTGTGCCATCATCCTGGGGATGCGACTACTCCTCATCACAAAGGCATCGTGTGCTGAACCAGGGAAACGGGCACACACATGTGTGATGGTCATGTCTGCAAGACACACCACCAGTGCATTGACCGAGTGGTAGTGCTTGCGGTTCCTGTAGGCCTGCTCCTGGGCCTGTGGTGGTACCAAAGCCACATGTGTCACATCAATGGAGCCAATGACATGCGGCATCCTCCCCAGGGCATAAAAGTCACTCTTCACGTCAGTGAGTCGTCGCAGTCTAGGGAAATAGATGTACCGGTTCAGGAATAGCAACATTGCCGCCAAAACATCGCGGAGCACACGGCTCAACATGGTCTGTGACATCCCACCAGCAGTCGCCACAGTATGTTAGAAGGTACCGGTGGCAAAGAAGTGTAGGGCTGCCATCACCTTCACCTTGGGGGTCAGCGCTGTAGGATACGGCCGGCTAGGCTGCAAATGTGGGGACAACTGCACTGCCAAATCCTTAATCAGCTGCCTGGTGAAGCGGTACCGTCGGATGCTGTCCCGTTCCACCATCGTTGCCAGGTCTGGGAATGGTCGATGGACAGCAGGAGCCCTGCAGTGCAGAGGAGAAGTAAGCAAGATTGTCAGTCACCCCACATATGCGGCATTGAACACACTCAATATCCCAACATACATCATTATGAGGCACAACTACATGAAGTGTGCAGTTCCGTAAGGACATGTATGGTACATACATGGCCAACATCTGTCAACACGGTCCAACAGGTGGCATCAATTAGTCCCAGGTTGGCCCATTGGATATCATGAGGCGTGTCACAGTTCCCATCTCCTGCTGCCGTGTCACAATCACCCCCACAGTGACATGTGAGGACAGATGTGCCCCAGGCACCACAGCTCAACGACAGGTACATTCCCAGGGACCCTGTATTGCCACATGGACACTGGCATTACATGGAGTATCATGTATACACCACAGCAAAACAACCATGACCCCCACAGGTAGTGGTCCCACTTGCCACGGCAGGACAGACATGGACGTCTGTGACACACACACGCACAACATCAAAGTCCATGCACACACAACGTGGATGTGGAGACTGTCTCCCATTGTGCACATGAAATCAGAGACATTGTAAACACTACATGCACAAAGACTGTGGAGGACCATCACTATTGTGCCACTGGGACACCCTGGCTCAAACATACCGTCCCACATGGGACTCACGGGGTATGTGACATGACATACACATACACCACCGTGAAATGTGACCATGGCACATGCACAGATATGAACAGTTGCACATCACAGTGGTCATGTACACGTAACACCCAGGATCCTGTCCCCATGAACACGTGCACAGCCTGGGGGTGGCTTACCACAGGTGACACCCACAGGACAACATGTACACCAACATACACACAATAGGAAATGCAGCCTTACATGCCTTATGATAAAGTTTGGACAGGCTGTCGTGATGTAGGTGTGCCCCTCACTCCCTGGGAGCTATCTGTGGCTGGCATATGTCCATCTGAGACAGGCATGCTGACATATGCCTGTCACATGTACAGTGATGCGTTGAACAGCAATGGACCGATCGGTGCCCCCGGCCGGCCCATTGCATTCAATGTGTGCGGGTACGCGTTGTACCCCTGTACGCGTTGTACCCCTGTACGCGTTGTACCGCAATGGACCGATTGGTGCCCCCGGCCGGCCCATTGCATTCAATGTGTGCGGGTACGTGTTGTACCCCTGTACGCGTTGTACCCCTGTACGCTTTGTACCCCTGTACGCGTTGTACCGCAATGGACCGATCGGTGCCCCCGGCCGGCCCATTGCATTCAATGTGTGCGGGTACGCGTTGTACCCCTGTACGCGTTGTACTGCAATGGACCGATCGGTGCCCCCGGCCGGCCCATTGCATTCAATGTGTGCGGGTACGCGTTGTACCCCTGTATGCGTTGTACCCCTGTACGCGTTGTACCGCAATGGACCGATCGGTGCGCACTCATTGACAATGGCCTTGCCTGGCAACGGACGCGTTTTCGAATTTCGAACAAGTCGGTTGCTGGAAATTCAGTTGGTCACCCACAACAATGTTGCAAAATCATGTATGTCATGAAGTTGAAGATTTGAAGGATGCTGTGGGCGTGTTTTGGTGCTGCTATTCCATGGATTGGCCAGATTCAGAAGATGCAAACGACTTGGACCTATCACTTTGGACACAAGGGACAGTATCTGCCTCTCCAGCACATATATATTGCTGGCTGTTCCCCTGGGAGCTCACTTGCCTGCACTACATGCTCCAGGACGACATCTGCCACTGCACTGCTGCTGTCTCTGCCCCTCTGGACCCTGCAATGGCACGTACTGTGGAGAGAGCCCCAGCCTTCAGCCTTGAGGAGAACCAGGCCCTGCTGGACAGCCTACTTCCACAGTACAGCAAGCTGTATGGGACACCAGGGGAGCAGGTGAGTGTTCTGTGCACTGCCTTTCTGAATGTGCATATTGTCTGACTAGCAAGGCTGTAAGTCTGCACGCCACTGGCTAGCAGGCTCACTGAGTAGTTGTCACCCCCCATAGTGTGTAGTGACATGCACTGGACAGGTATGGTGCAGTGACAGTGCATTTGAACAAGGTTTTACTTCCCATGCAATGATACCATGTAGTGACGTCTGGCAAACTGTCCATGGGCAGCTTTGCACTGCCTGTGTACATCATGTGCCCCTGTGATTGAGACATGTATATACAACTGTGTCATGCACGGATATGTTGCATGTGTAGTAATGGCCTTTTCACTTTGTCATCCTGACAGGTTAATGCCCATCGGAAGCAGGAGATCTGGAAGGACATCGTCCGGGCTGTCCGGTCCGTGGGGGTCTACAGGCGCCGGATCCGCAACTGCCAGAAGAGGTGGCAGGACCTTCGGGCTGGACCCGGAGCATTGCACGGGTCCAGCTGAAGCTGTCGCCTCCTCGCAGGAGGGGCGGAACACGGACCCTGACCCCCACATGCTCCAGATCCTGGTGGTGGTGTTTCCAGACCTGGATGGGCAGCTGAAGGCCAGACAGCAGCAAGGAGGGGGTGAGTCAAAGACTGCACTGTGAACTCTGTATTACATGCTTTGTGCCCTCCTCTGGCCTGGTTCAACTGCCACAGTGCAGCAGTCATGTTGTCCAGGAGCCATGTCCCTCTATTGTGCACTGCCCACTGCTCATCTGATACCCAGGTGTGGCCCTTACATTCAGGGAATTGTGTCACTTGGGACTGTGTCCTTGCAGTTTGCTTCACTAAAGGTGGGGGACAGCATCTGTTTCCCTAACTCTGTTGTGGGCATCATGGGTGGGTCCATTGTTCACACAACGCCTGTGTTCGGACATGTAATCTGCGTGTTGCTTTGATATGCGGTCCACTTGCTGAGCTGAGCCACCACATGTGCCTGGGGTATGTGGCACATGCCCATGCAGCGGGTGGGAACAATGTTTGGGCCCCAGGAGTGTACAGATTACGTGTGTCACACATACATAGCCAGCTATCCACTATCCAGGGCTCATCCCTCATTCATGTGGAGCAGGACAGTCATGCCTACTCCAGGCCATGCAATGCACTCTGTACTCCCACTCCCGTGTATCAGCTGACACATTGTGCGCAGTGATTTGACCCCTCAGGTGTCTGCCTCTGTGTCAGTGTGCTGTGGATTAGTTGCCAGGACTGCTGGGGTGTTTCTTGGTAGGGGCTCAGCATGCCCCTGGAGATGTGACCATTGGAGACGATACTTGTGTGTCACATAGGTGTTTGATCAGCTGCCCGTGCAGACTGGGGTATGCAAATGTGAAGTTCAGGCAGCTGTTCCCCATTCACAGCAGATTGTGAGGGGCTCAGGTTCAGAGGGTAGTGTCACAGGTCTCCCATATGTCCAATAGGTATGACCTGGACAGATGAGGGTTAAGATGATGTGTTGTGTGGGGGATGTACATGTGCACTTGTGCAGCTCCAGGACTTGCATTCCCCATGACCTACTATTGTGACACAGTGCATAGTGTTGTTGTCTGGCTGCCAAGTCATACATCACTGAGACAGTGATGTATGACTTAGCAGTCATGCCTCTGCCATGGCATGTGTCTACTTATTGGTGATCCTGCAGGGGAGTGACATGTGCTACATGCACACCATTGTGGCGATGGCTATCAGGACATGGGTGCATCATGGTGTCTGTCGCTGGTATGCATCACATGCATTTCCTATTTGACTCTGGGCATCCCTTTCATCCGGAAACCTGTACTGACTCAGTGGCAAGAGCTGTGATGTGTGCATGTCCACATGCCACACCGTGTCCTCTGCACTGTCCAACTACTGTGTACTTGGTGCATGTGTCCACACTGGGGTGTTGCAATCCAACAGACACCAGACAGATGGGTGCAAGGCCATGTGGGATGTGAGTGCCATGGTTGGCATCAGACTGACAATTGGCTTCTCCTGTTCAGTTAGGGCACTTTTAGCAATGTACAACTAATGATGCCAGGACTTGCTCTGTAATGTGCTGTGCTCACAGTGGTGTGTGCGTTTGGTGCAGGTGACTGATGTCTGTCTGTTTCCCCATTGTTTGCAGATACATCCACGGCCACGGAAGGGGACAGCTCCACGGACCAGGAGGAGCCAGAGAGCCAGACTGGGTCAGCAGCCGAGGAGTGGTCGGAGGGACCCAGTGGCACGGAGGGCGAGGGGAGCCACACCGAGGAGTCCTCAGCACCATCCACCTCAGCTGAGGACCAGAGCAACTCGGAGGATGACTCCCTTATGGAGGCGGGTGTCAGCAGCCACCACACCCCAGCTAGTGTTGCTGTCCCCGCCACCACCAGCACCACCACCGCCCTCCCATCGGCTCCCATTCCCCAGGTCCGTGGAGGCTCCCATGTTCGGGAGCGTGTCTCCTTTGGGCCAGGCACCGCACCCCTGCCCCTGTGTCCCCTGCTGCCCTGAGTGAGGAGTCTGTGTACCTCCTTCGCCAACTCCATGTAGGGCAGACAGCCATGCTGAGTGTCCTCCATGCGCACACCGCTCTGTTGACTCAGCTGGTGTCGTTCATGGAGGGCATATCATCGGGCATGTCTGACCTACAGAGGGGCAATAGGTCCATGGACTCCTCCCTGACGGCAGCAGTGTCCCTCCTCAGACAGTCCCTCACCCCTCCTGCCTCTGCTCCATCCACACTCCCCAGCACCTTACCCGTCCCAAGCACACACACACCGGCACAGGCACACACCAGCACACACACGTCCAGCACACAGACACACACGCCACAAACAAAACGCACACGCACGCACAGTCAGGGGACTGAAACCAGACTCACAGGGGATGGGGCCCTGGTACACACACATGCATCCACGGGCACTGTGCAGTCCTCAGTTGCCTCTCCCTCCAAAACACCCTCCCTTGCCTCACCTGCAACCCCAAAGACCCAGCGCCTCTTCCTCAGTGACCTCAGCCTCTTCCCCTCCGATCCAGCTGCTCCAGCATCCAGGGGGAAGAGGAAGCCCCCCCACATGGAGTAGAGTGCCCCTCGCCCCCGGACACCCTCCCCCAGGCGCAGACAGACTGAGGCCCCCACCCGCAAGTCCCCCGGAGTGGTAAGAGCAAGACCCCGCCGCCGCCCTGCAGCTCAGGCACCAGGTCTCCTTCCTCCATCCCTCAGGCCCCCACTCCACAGGTGCCCCCACCACACCCTGCCCCAGGTTCCCCCACCCACAGATATACCATCCCCAAGAGGATCCGGCCTTCTCCCCCTGGCACTTGCTCTCCCGGCACCACACCCCCGCTGCGCTTGTCTGTGCCACTGATGTGGTGAGGGTGTCCTCCCCTCTGTCCAGCCCACCTTGCCTGTTCCCCATTCTCCTCCCCTGGTGGTAGGCACTGCAGTGGAGTCCACTACCACCCTGTCTGACTTGGGCACTGCAGTGGCGGACCTGTCCACTCCATCTGCAGGGTCCACTGCAGTCGTGCCGGCACCCACAACATCTGAGTCATGCCCCCAGTTGTGCCGGCACACACCATGTCAGACACCTCCACTGCAGTTGTCAGTGGCTCTCCAGCACCCACCACCCCTTCCCTGCTTCCTCCTGGTGAGCCCTGATCCTGTCCCTGCGGTGCCTGGCCTACCCCCCGGTTGCCCCTCCTAGTGGATTGTCCCTGGTTTTGTGCAGGCATGCGTAGGGTGACATCTGCCACTGTCACCCTGTTTGGACTTTTACAATGGACTGGCCATTGGCCTTTGTGTTTTTTCTGGACTTTGTTTTCATTCCACACATATGCTGAATAAAGCAACTTTCTGTTCTCTAGTGCTTATGCTTCTGATGTACATGTTGTTGATGATGCTAACCATGCCCTTGCTGCAGTGATGGTGATATTTGGTCTCATGATAATGAAGTGTTGCTGTGCAGGAACCCATGTGGTCCAGGGGGAATGTGTCCTATCATGTGGTGTATCCATGTCATCCATAGCAGCATCTGAGGGTGTCATGTGTTCAGTATTTGGCAATGGGATTTCCTACTTAGATTAGCTATTTCACATCTGTGGCTTCCACCCCTGCACATCTGTTGTGCCTGCCATTGTTCAATTCGTCTACTTCCCTGACCGTGTGGCCATCTCCACTGGACATGCAGGTATGGGCATCAATGGGGAAGGACTCATCTGTGTTGTCAGTGCAACATTGCTATACAAGTGTGTTGGATCTGTGCTGATGATTTCGTTGGCACTTCCATGACCAGGCTGATGTGACGGGAGCCCTCATTTGGTGCTAATTGTTGATTGTGTGACCAAGTGCTCAGCTGACATGATGGGGCCCTACTGAGGCAACATATGGCACAGCTTTCCTCACACAGGAGTGGAGTCCCCTCATGGCAGTGTGTACTCCTGTGACATTGCCTGCGCCCAAGGTGTGTGTTGTATGTGCATGTCTGTGTGTTCACTTCCGTTTAGCTGTGTATGCTGTGATCCCTAGTGTTGTACCTGTTTGTGATGCTAGCTGAGTTGACCTATGTTCCCCCAAAGTCTTCTCCCTGGGTTCTCTGTGATGTGGGTGCATGGCACATTACTGGTCATCAGGGTGTCACCCATAGGTGTGTTTGCTGTCAGGGCTGAGTTTGTGTGCAGACGCAGATGGGTCACAGTCAGGTTTTCACTTGGCACTTGTTGTTTGCCCCTGTCATGTGATTTCCAGTTTGTGTTATCTTTCAGTGATTGTGACACGTTGTGTGTGTGACTGCTGGCACTCCTCAGGGTCCGGGCTGCAATGTTGGTTGTTGTCTATGTGTGTTCTTTGTGGGTGACCTTGGCTTCTTCATTGGTGTGTGACTGTGGCTGGGATCCCATTGGTTGGTGTGGTATTGCCGTCATGTCCATGTACAGCGTAGTGTGCAGTGTGTCAGACATTCAGGAGTCTTGTTGAGTGGCCATGTGTGATGTGTTTCTGCACCTTGGTTCCCACCCACCACCATGGAATAGTCATGGGTGCATGTGCAATGTCACCAGTGCATGTGTACTTCACTGCTGCACATTGTTGGAGGTCGAGGGGTGTGGTGTTGAGTGTGTGCAGATGAGAGTTGTTGCCCGGCTAGGCCCCTGCCTCCATGTTGGCCATTGTGGGGGCCCTGGGGGTGGTGCTGTGGTGTGTCTGTGTCTTGCTGTGTCAGTTGCTGTCCCTACGTGCCTGTGTGACATGTGTGATTTGTGCTCCCTCTCATCTGACAATGGCTGCTTGCCCACATAGGGGATTTGGATCCATGAGTTACCTTTGTGTGGCACTGTATGCACATCTGTATGATTGGTATTCAGGTCTCCTCATGTGTTGTGTGGTTGCCTGGGGACACTGGCACCCCCCTCACCTGTTGTGTATGATGTGCAGTGTGGGTCTGCCTGTTTGTGCATCTGCACCACTGCATTGGCATATCTTGGGTGTGCCATTGGCTGTATGTAGTTTGGTGGGTTTCCCCTGCTGTCCCTGGGACTCCTAGGTCATCGGTCAGCACAATGATCATGGTTTGTGTGTCCCATTGCTGCCATGGTATGGTATCTGTTCACCTCACATCTGCAGTCTCCACAGGGTATCTGCATTTGTGTGCCCATTGGTGCAAATATGTGGGTCTGCATTCTGATGGTCACTTCTGTCATTGTGTCATTGATGAATGTTGACGGTGTCAGCCCCCATGGGTGTTGTTTGTCTGCACATGGCCAAAGGTATGTCTTATTTGCACTGCAGTATTTGGCTCACCCAATTTATGTTGCAATGGGACACATACACTACTTTGCCACTGATGTGTTTTTTGTTCTGTGACCAGGAATCATCCATGCAGTTTGGCAGTTGCACCTATTTCTTTGTCAACACTTACCTTTTGGTCACTGTGATGATGGGGGTTTAGACCCCATTGCCACAATGTTCAAAATGTGCTTCAGCTATGGACCCCACACTTACATTTTGGTCACTGTGATGATGGAGGTTTAGACCCCATTGCCACAATGTTCAAAATGTGCTTCAGCTATGGACCCCACACTTACATTTTGGTCACTGTGATGATGGGGGTTTAGACCCCATTGCCACAATGTTCAAAATGTGCTTCAGCTATGGACCCCACACTTACATTTTGGTCACTGTGATGATGGGGGTTTAGACCCCATTGCCACAATGTTCAAAATGTGCTTCAGCTATGGACCCCACACTTACATTTTGGTCACTGTGATGATGGGGGTTTGGACCCCATTGCCACAATGGCCATGGCCTGCTTAGCATTGTGGGTGCCACACACATATATGTGTGGCACATGTGCTAGGGGGTCACATTGTATGTTCAAAGTCATGTTCGGTGTTGTAGGCATTTGACACAGTCTACACACGCTTGTCATGGTGTTGGGGGATGTCTTTTTCTTGCATTCCCTAGGTTGTGGTGTGCTGGTTGTGTCATGCATTGTCCATCCTATGAGTGGGGGTGGTAGGCATCCAGGCCCCCCTGGGTGTGGGTGGTAGTAGTGGTAGGCATCCAGCCCCCCTGGCTAAGGGTGGTAGTAGTGGTAGGCATCCAGCCCCCCCTGGCTGAGGGTGGTAGTAGTGGTAGGCATCCAGCCCCCCTGGGTGAGGGTGGTAGTAGTGGTAGGCATCCAGCCCCCCTGGCTAAGGGTGGTAGTAGTGGTAGGCATCCAGCCCACCCTGGGTGAGGGTGGTAGTAGTGGTAGGCATCCAGCCCCCTGGGTGAGGGTGGTAGTAGTGGTAGGCATCCAGCCCCCCTGGCTAAGGGTGGTAGTAGTGGTAGGCATCCAGCCCCCCTGGCTCAGGGTGGTAGTAGTGGTAGGCATCCAGCCCCCTGGCTCAGGGTGGTAGTAGTGGTAGGCATCCAGCTCCCCTGGGTGAGGGTGGTAGTAGTGGTAGGCATCCAGCCCCCCTGGCTCAGGGTGGTAGTAGTGGTAGGCATCCAGCCCCCTGGGTGAGGGTGGTAGTAGTGGTAGGCATCCAGCCCCCCTGGGTGAGGGTGGTAGAAGTGGTAGGCATCCAGCCCCCTGGCTAAGGGTGGTAGTAGTGGTAGGCATCCAGCCCCCTGGCTCAGGGTGGTAGTAGTGGTAGGCATCCAGCCCCCCTGGGTGAGGGTGGTAGTAGTGGTAGGCATCCAGCCCCCTGGGTGAGGGTGGTAGTATTGGTAGGCATCCAGCCCCCCTGGCTAAGGGTGTTAGTAGTGGTAGGCATCCAGCCCCCCTGGCTCAGGGTGGTAGTAGTGGTAGGCATCCAGCCCCCTGGGCGAGGGTGGTAGTAGTGGTAGGCATCCAGCCCCCTGGGTGAGGGTGGTAGTAGTGGTAGGCATCCAGCCCCCTGGCTAAGGGTGGTGGTAGTGGTAGGCATCCAGCCCCCCTGGGTGAGGGTGGTAGTAGTGGTAGGCATCCAGCCCCCTGGCTCAGGGTGGTAGTAGTGGTAGGCATCCAGCTCCCCCTGGGTGAGGGTGGTAGTAGTGGTAGGCATCCAGCCCCCTGGCTAAGGATGGTAGTAGTGGTAGGCATCCAGCCCCCCTGGGTGAGGGTGGTAGTAGTGGTAGGCATCCAGCCCCCCTGGGTGAGGGTGGTAGTAGTGGTAGGCATCCAGCCCCCCTGGGTGAGGGTGGTAGTAGTGGTAGGCATCCAGCCCCCTGGCTAAGGGTGGTAGTAGTGGTAGGCATCCAGCCCCCTGGGTGAGGGTGGTAGTAGTGGTAGGCATCCAGCCCCCCTGGGTGAGGGTGGTAGTAGTGGTAGGCATCCAGCCCCCTGGCTAAGGGTGGTAGTAGTGGTAGGCATCCAGCCCCCTGGGTGAGGGTGGTAGTAGTGGTAGGCATCCAGCCCCCCTGGGTGAGGGTGGTAGTAGTGGTAGGTATCCAGCCCCCTGGCTAAGGGTGGTGGTAGTGGTAGGCATCCAGCCCCCTGGGTGAGGGTGGTAGTAGTGGTAGGCATCCAGCCCCCCTGGCTCAGGGTGGTAGTAGTGGTAGGCATCCAGCTCCCCCTGGGTGAGGGTGGTAGTAGTGGTAGGCATCCAGCCCCCCTGGCTCAGGGTGGTAGTAGTGGTAGGCATCCAGCCCCCCTGGGTGAGGTGGTAGTAGTGGTAGGCATCCAGCCCCCTGGGTGAGGGTGGTAGTAGTGGTAGGCATCCAGCCCCCTGGCTCAGGGTGGTAGTAGTGGTAGGCATCCAGCCCCCCTGGGTGAGGGTGGTAGTAGTGGTAGGCATCCAGCCCCCCTGGGTGAGGGTGGTAGTAGTGGTAGGCATCCAGCCCCCTGGCTAAGGGTGGTAGTAGTGGTAGGCATCCAGCCCCCCTGGCTCAGGGTGGTAGTAGTGGTAGGCATCCAGCCCCCCTGGGTGAGGGTGGTAGTAGTGGTAGGCATCCAGCCCCCCTGGGTGAGGGTGGTAGTATTGGTAGGCATCCACCCCCCTGGCTAAGGGTGGTAGTAGTGGTAGGCATCCAGCCCCCCCTGGCTCAGGGTGGTAGTAGTGGTAGGCATCCAGCCCCCCCTGGGCAAGGGTGGTAGTAGTGGTAGGCATCCAGCCCCCCCTGGGTGAGGGTGGTAGTAGTGGTAGGCATCCAGCCCCCCCTGGCTAAGGGTGGTGGTAGTGGTAGGCATCCAGCCCCCCCTGGGTGAGGGTGGTAGTAGTGGTAGGCATCCAGCCCCCCCTGGCTCAGGGTGGTAGTAGTGGTAGGCATCCAGCTCCCCCTGGGTGAGGGTGGTAATAGTGGTAGGCATCCAGCCCCCCCTGGCTAAGGATGGTAGTATTGGTAGGCATCCAGCCCCCCTGGGTGAGGGTGGTAGTAGTGGTAGGCATCCAGCCCCCCTGGGTGAGGGTGGTAGTAGTGGTAGGCATCCAGCCCCCTGGGTGAGGGTGGTAGTAGTGGTAGGCATCCAGCCCCCTGGCTAAGGGTGGTAGTAGTGGTAGGCATCCAGCCCCCTGGGTGAGGGTGCTAGTAGTGGTAGGCATCCAGCCCCCCTGGGTGAGGGTGGTAGTAGTGGTAGGCATCCAGCCCCCCTGGCTAAGGGTGGTAGTAGTGGTAGGCATCCAGCCCCCTGGGTGAGGGTGGTAGTAGTGGTAGGCATCCAGCCCCCCCTGGGTGAGGGTGGTAGTAGTGGTAGGTATCCAGCCCCCCCTGGCTAAGGGTGGTGGTAGTGGTAGGCATCCAGCCCCCCCTGGGTGAGGGTGGTAGTAGTGGTAGGCATCCAGCCCCCCCCTGGCTCAGGGTGGTAGTAGTGGTAGGCATCCAGCTCCCCCTGGGTGAGGGTGGTAGTAGTGGTAGGCATCCAGCCCCCCCTGGCTCAGGGTGGTAGTAGTGGTAGGCATCCAGCCCCCCTGGGTGAGGGTGGTAGTAGTGGTAGGCATCCAGCCCCCCTGGGTGAGGGTGGTAGTAGTGGTAGGCATCCAGCCCCCCTGGCTAAGGGTGGTAGTAGTGGTAGGCATCCAGCCCCTGGGTGAGGGTGGTAGTAGTGGTAGGCATCCAGCCCCCTGGCTGAGGGTGGTGGTAGTGGTAGGCATCCAGCCCCCTGGGTGAGGGTGGTAGTAGTGGTAGGCATCCAGCCCCCTGGGTGAGGGTGGTAGTAGTGGTAGGCATCCAGCCCCCTGGGTGAGGGTGGTAGTAGTGGTAGGCATCCAGCCCCCTGGGTGTGGGTGGTAGTAGTGGTAGGCATCCAGCCCCCCCTGGCTCAGGGTGGTAGTAGTGGTGGGCATCCAGCCCCCCCTGGCTAAGGGTGGTGGTAGGCATCCAGCCCCCCCGGGTGTGGGTAGTAGTAGTGGTGGGCATCCAGCCCCCCCTGGGTGAGGGTGGTAGTAGTGGTAGGCATCCTGCCCCCCCTGGGTAGGGGTGGTGGTGCGCATTCAGGCCCCTGTGTGCATATGTGGCATTGGTGATGGGCATCCCGCCCCTATGGTGCTGCTGTTGCTGGTGTAAGTATATTCTGCATCCCTCTGTGTGTGTGTGTGATGTGTCGTGTACGTGTTGTATGTGTTTTGTGGTTGGTGTCTGACTTACCTTCTGCGCCGTACGCGTCCGTGCCTGTTTCGGTAGTAAATGTAGAATATTGGTATGATCGGGACGAAGGGATTCATGGTTGGTTCGTGTCGTTCGTCCTTCTCGTTGCTTCGCGTCGTCCTCGCCGCCCGCGTCATCCTCGTCGCTGGCGTGTTCGTCTCGTGAGCCGTGGATCGTGTTGTGGCGCGAATCGAAGCTTATGTGCGCCTCTCCCGGATGCTTTGACGTGCCGTGCGTAGCGACGGGTTCGGCGCGTACGGAAAGCGCATCGTACTTGTTCGGCCGGACGGAGCTGCATTTTCCCTTCCGTGCGACTCGATTCAGCGTTTCCGGATTCGCCTCGGTCGGGGAACAGGACCTGGTTTGGGTGAGTACGGCTCGGCCGGATTCTGTGCTGTTGTGCGCATCGTACTTACTTGTTCGGTGTGCTGTACGGATCGGTCGGGAAACAGGCTTTCGCATGGCTTTTTTCCCGACCGAATGGTATTGGGTGCGCCTCCGACCGAGATCGGAATCGGCCCCTAAGTCTCGTATTGATTATATTTTGGTTTCAAAATCATTGCTCCCTTCTATGCATTCGTATGAAATTGGTTCTATTTTTATTTCTGATCATGCCCCTGTGTTTTCCTCCTGTGATATGTCCCTCAACATTTGCAAACAAAGCCGTTGGCGTTTTAATAACTCCCTTCTTTCAGACCAAACCTTTATTTCAGAAGCGACCTCTTTTATTAATGAATTTTTTCATTTTGATCAATCCACGGATACTTCTGTTCATAACAATTGGGATGCCTTTAAAGCCTCTTTTAGAGCCTTTACTATTGCACACTCTGCAAGAAAAAAGAAACTACTAAACACTGAATATCACGCAACCATTCAAAAGATAAAGATTTTAGAACACAACTATTTCTCCCCAAAATTCTCCTCAAGTTTGCAAGAACTGATTAAAGCCAGGTCTTCCTTGAATAAAATTGCCACTGTCGATGCTTGTAATATTCTTCTTAAAATTAAATCTAAATTTCATGGAGGTCAAAATAAGGCGGGGAAAATGTTAGCCAACTATTTAAAAATCAAATCAGAACGTAAAACTATTGGCCCTATTCGCTCTGAATAGAATAACAAAATTTTCTCCTCCGATTCTGAAATTGTAAATACCTTCCAGTCCTATTATGCACTACTATATACAGAAGATGCAACTCCTTCTGAAAGGATTTTGAGACTTTTTTCCAGGGTATCCCTAAAACTCCTTCTCTATCTGACACTATCTTACCCCTTGAGAGAGATATCTCCCTTCAGGAGATTACTGATGCTCTTAAATCTTTAAAAAGGCCAAAGCCCCTGGACCAGATGGTTTCTCCGTTGAACTACTCTCATCCTTTTCCACCATCTTTGCCCCTAAACTATTAGAACTTTTTAACTTATTCTTTTCTAATTCTAAAGCATGTGGTTCCTTTTTGGAGGCCCTCATTGTCGTGATTCCCAAGCCAGACAAAGACTCTAACCTCTATAAAAATTGTCGACCCATTTCACTAATTAACTATGATTGTAAAGTCTTTGCAAAGATTTTAGCTTCCCGTTTGGAAAATGTCATTCCATTGCTTATAAAGCCGGATCAAGCTGGTTTTATTAAAGGTAGACTTGCTTCTGACAATGCTAGAATGTTCTCTAATATCCTCGCCCTTGGGAAAAAGTACTCATCTCCTTTAGCTGCCCTTTCACCCGATGCTGAAAAATCTTTTGATCGCATAAATTGGCAATATATGTTTTATACTCTTCATTGGTTTGGTTTTGGTCAAAAGTTTATTTCGTATATCAAATTGTTGTATATTAATCCACATGCTTGTGTGTTTGTTAATGGCCATTTCTCTCCCTATTTTAAATTACAAAGAGGCACTAGACAGGGTTGTCCTCTTTCCCCATTACTTTTTCTCCTTTGTTTAGAACCCTTTCTTGAACGTATCAGACATAACCCTGATATAACTGGTTTTAAACTCAACTCTCATGAAATTAAGCTTTCTGCATATGCAGCTGATATCCTAATTTATATGTCCAATCCCTGCAATTCCCTAGACCCTTTTATACAAGAGATTGCTGTATATTCTACTGTTTCTGGATACAAACTAAATTTTTCAAAAACTGAGATTTTACCACTAAACACATCCTGTTATCGTTATATGTTTGATAAAACTAACTTTACTTGGTGTTCCAAAAGATTAAATACTTAGGAATATGGTTCTCCTCCAATATACCTGATACATTAGCTCATAATTTCACTGCCTTAAAACTTAAGCTTCAAAAATTGATGTCTTCCTGGTCCCCGTTATTTTTATCTTGGTCGGGCAGGCTAGACACTATTAAAATGATGATTGTCCCTCAGGTTCTTTTTACGCTCTCAATGTTACCCTTTAAAATTCCTAACTATTACTTTTCTCAGATTATTTCTATTTGTACTAAATTCCTTTGGAATAACAAACGTGTTCGTATTGCTTTATCTAAATTAATTCGACCAAAATCAGAGGGTGGTGTACGTTTTACTGATTTTAAATTATATCATACTGCCTTCTTAATCCGTCAATTCTATGCTATGTCTAAGGATTATCATGACTCTCCTATGCCAACATGGGTTGCTTTTGAACGTTCACTGTTACATGATTTTTCCTTTCAGGATGTTGTTTTTATGACCAATTGTACTTTCATTTCCAAATACCCTATTTTAAAGTATTCTCAGCATTTACTACATACTCTTTTTACCCAAGGATTTGACTTTTATCAATCCTTTTTGGCCTCCTCTTTATGGTATAATAAATATATTAAATTTTGCCACAAGTCTTTTTATTTCAAGCACTGGAAAGAAAGGGTATTTTTTATGTGCATCATTTGATAGTCAATAATTCAATTTTATCATTTCTTCAACTACAAGAAAAATTTGGCCTCCCTGATTCTTGTATTCAACAATATAACACATTATTCCCTGTACTTCAAACCTTTTTGCTGAATAATAGTTCCAACTCTGATGTTATCTCAGTTACACCTATTTCACCCTTATTTATTATCATTGTGGATCCCACTCCAAGGGCTTCTTTCATATACAAAACTTTGTCCTCCCCCATTAATACAAGGAATACATCTTCTATTGAATTACTATGGGAAAAAAGATCTCTCTCAATCGCTCTCTGTCCATCAATGGGATCGAATGTGGCAAAACATTTTTAAGACTTCTAAAGCTGCCAATATTACACAATCCCTGTATTTCATAAATAACAGAGTGGTTGTTACACCCCAATTTCTGCATAAAATTGACCATTCTATCTCTCCCTTGTGTTGGTCATGTCTCGACTCTGAAGGTACTTTGACGCATTTACTTTATTATTGTCCTAATGTATATGAATTTTGGAAAGCTATATGGTGTAAATGTTTACTGATTTTTTCATGTAATATTCCATTTGCAATTCACAATATCTTTTTGGGAACTATATCTACTGATTTTGACCCTCTCCCCTCAAAAACTATTCTATTCGACCTTTTTATCGCTCTTGCTTTTAAAGTTATATTAACCTGTTGAAAAGATAATTCTAAACTATCCTTTTTGTTTTGGTGGAACTTGATTTGTGATGAACATAGAATTGCTTCTGTTTCTCATTCCTCTTTATTTCAAAAGGTTAAATCCGATTTATTATGGTTACCTTTTACCACTTTTCTATCCTCACACTCATCCTTCTCCTAATACCTTTACTATATTTTATCTTTCTACCTCCTCTTTTTTTCTTTCTTCTTTCCTTTTCCCCTTCCCCCTCTTTCTTTTTTATATAAAACAAAAACACACAAACGAAATTGAGACAATTCTATTGTAAAATATTCATTTACTATGTTGATGTATTTATTTTTTAATATTTCTCTGTTCTCAAATAGTTTCCAATGATATGGTATTTTCTAAATGTTATTAAGTATTTTTCTTGTTCCAAATGATTTTGTCAATCCTTATATCTTTGTTATTTCTTACATCTCTTTTAACCAATGTAATGTTTTATTACTGTGCCTGCATTCTCAATAAAAATTATTATAAAAAAGAAATTATTTATTAACAAAAACATTAATTATTACATACATTTAGTTTCTTTGCTTCCTACCCTATAACACCACACAATTCACAACCCAAATTAAAAAATGTACTTGCATAATTAACATAATTAATTATCAATGGAACAAATGGTATTAATTAAAAAAACAAATTAAAACACATAAAATTGCATTAACTTCCCACCCATTACCACTATAATCCCCACAACCCACACCTAAAATTAAACTGCAAAAAATTAATTACACAATTACATTTTATTTTCAATTAAATTACTAATAGTATTTAACAACTAATTATAAAATAAGTAAAATTAATTTTCTTCCCACCCTTTACCCCTATAAACACAAAACCCACACACTAAAAAAAAACACTTACTCTAATTAATTAGCAATTAATTAATATTAATTATCAACTAATTATTAATTAATTAAGAATAAATTACTTCCCACCCTTTACACCTATAAATCCTACAAACCGCACCTAAAATTAATTACACAATTCCCATATTTAATTGTCAATTATTTAATTATTATTAATTATCAACTAATTATTAATTAATTAAAAATAAATAACTTCCCACCTTTTACCTTTATAAACCCAAAACCCACAACCCAAAAAAATATAATTAAACAATTAACAAAATTAATTATCAATTATTTATTGTTAATTATCAACTAATTATTACTTAATTAAAAATGAATTACTTCCCACCCGTTACCCCTATAAAACCCACAACCCGCACCTAAAAACAAATTACACAATTACCATAATTAATTACAAATTAATTAATTAATATTAATTAACAACCAATTAATAATTAATTAAAAATAAATTACTTCCCACCTTATCCCCCTATAAACCCCACAACCCACACATAAAATTTACAAATCAAATTCAAAACACAATTGACACTATAAAATCTAAATTAAATAAATATTAATAAATAAAAAATAATTATTAGTTTATTATAATTAAATTACTTCCCACCCTATTCCCCTATTAATCCACAACCCACTATGGAACTAAAAACGCAAAATGTAATTAAATAAAATTAATAACTATTAAAAATGTAACACATATATTAAAAAACATAACCAATACTCATACAAAAAATACATCACATACATTTAAAATATATACTAAAATACATAACAATAATTAAAAAATCGATATTTTAAACTATATTTTTGCAAACAACATTAATGACTTTCTATATCTTTAAAAACGATAATTCTTACCTTAAATTCGATATTCTTGACCACGATATTCTTGCTGTCGATATTTCTGTGTCACGATATTTCCAAGTCAATATTTGTGTAAATCGACATTTCCAACTCAATATTATATCTAAATACCCCGCAGTGCATGTCCACTCCGAGTTTCAGTATTGAGCTGCGTGTGTCTGGAGCTTTAGCCATGGTGGATGCACTGTCTATTTTTCTGAAAATGTGGTTAGTTTTTTAATTCCTCAATTGCCATGCATGAACCCCAACGCCATGATGGACCATAGTAGACAAGCAGGACAAGGAGTATTTAGGTGGATATATTTGCCTTTCTGGTAGGTTGATGAGCAAGCATTGAGGGTCTAATATTCATTTTATCAGGCGAAATGTAGCTTTGGAGGTGAATGTGTAAAAGGGGAGATTTAGACCACAATAAGTTGCAAAGGAAAATTAGGACGACTGTGCCATTGTTTTCAGAAAATTAAAAGTCATGGAGACTGTCAGTTTATTTGTGCATTGGACGGAAGGGGTTGGAACCTGGAAAAAATTGGTTTTGGGAAAGGGGAGTATTTAAGAGGAGGAGGAACATCTACATACAAGTTGCAACAACCAGGGTATTAGTAGGTCTTTGGTACCAGCCATTGAAAATGCAGCTTAACATTGAATGGCATTTAGGGCGTGTAGCCTGAGCCTGATCTATAGTGACGAGAAGCTTCATGACTATGAGAAAAAGTACTTGTGTCTATGACGTGCATTTTTTTGTTTGTGTTGCTGCTTTGTTTTGTTTGTCTTGCTGCTTTGTTTTTGATGATGAGGAATCATTCTCCATAATAGATCATCTGGAGTTAGCCGCAGGTAATCCCATTTGCTCTCTGGACATGCTGCCCATCCATAAGGTGTGACTCATGGAGTTTACATTTGTCTGGTTGACAGGCAGACAGTTGTCCGTCTTCTATTTTTAAGTCTCTTGTCAAACAGGATCATGCATAGGTGCCTGGAGATCCTATGTTAACTCAACAATTACCATATAGATATATAGATTGACAGCTTCATGGGAGTCATCAGGTTTGAGGCTAGAGGTCCTACAAAAGCAGATTCCAAAGGGTCCTCAGTCAGAGCGAGAGAAGGTTTTGGATGGCATCTTTCCTAGAACCTTTAATGGTGTAACACTCATATAAGACCAAACTGGCAGCTTTGATATATCTATTTGGCATTGAGGCAAAAGGACCAAAGTTGCTGATACCTAAGTTAGAAATGTAAACCACCTTCTTTGACTATGCTTTACCCCAACCAACATGTGAAAAATGTATAATATACAGTATTTAGTATGCGCTAAAAGCATTTCATCATCTTGTAGTAGCCGCGGTCCGTGCAGGTAACAGCGGTGGGGCGGTGGGGCAGGGTAAGGGGGGATTTCGAGGGACGATGCCACGGGAAAATTAATTATTTATTTAATTTCCCCTCAGCATCGTCCCTCGAAATCCCCCCTTACCCGGCCCCACCGCCCCACCGCTGTTACCTGCACAGACCGCAGCTGGCTTGTAGCGTCCCACCACTCACATCTCTGCACCTCAATTTTTTTCTATGTAAACACTCCAACGGCAATTGTGCATATATGTCATCTTATGTTGCTATGTAAAGCATTACTGCAGAAGTGCTCTCAGGGCCGTTTCTAGGTGTTTTGCCGCCCTAGGCGAGAATGGAAAAATGCCGCCCCCTCCCTTTTACTAACATCACTCTCTCCCCTGTCATCCAGGCTAGAAGCCTCAATCATTTCCTGCTTTGATAGAGTTTCTATTACGCTCTTTTGGGTCTTTTGAAGCATTGCACTAACATATTGGTGTTGGTTGGCACACAGCGATGTGGTAAATTACTCTAGCTTGCTCTCACATTCCCTCAAAGGTGAAAAGGTAAAATCTGTTACTTGGCGGGATACCACATTCTTTGGAAATCCAACCATGAAGATGAGTGCAAGAGGGCCCTCGCCATTATCTCAGAGGCACCATCTGGAGTACATATTGGCATGGTCCACCACACCTTAGACACACTTATGGCCTGTGTCCATCATCTCACATGGGACACCAATCATTGGTAGAGGCACTGACGGAGCCTTGGAATGGCCTCTAGTCTTGCCACTCACTTTAGATGTTGGGTATGGTGGTCATACCTGGCTAGTAGAACAATAGATCTAACCTGTCCTTTGTCTGTTTGGCTGAAAGTAACTTATGAGCCAGAAGCAAGATAACGTTTCTGTGTGCCTCTAGAGCTATCAGAACAGGTACTTGCACCTGTTCTGGTTCTATAGGTTTGCTGTACGATAGACCTTCCTCCCAGAGCAAGCTTTGACTGCTAACCACCCCAGTGGCAACTTGTTCTTTGACCACCATGCATAGGCCCTGTGGAGTAGGACACTCTTCCTGTGCTTGTTTGAACTTCCACCTGTAGCTCTGACAATGACCCTGAGTCCAATACAAGAGTGACCCCAGGGGCCTTAATGTCTGGACTAGAGGCAGCGGGCACCATAACAATATATTCTCAGACCCTGCCCTGGTTTGCACTACAATACACTCTCTAGATCCTTCACCTCCAGGTGTGGAGACAACCTCAGCCTAAAGCTGAAATGCTGCCTGTGATCTCGACAGCAATGTTGTCCAGGGAATGCAGGCTTCTGGCCATGACACTAGCTCAGGCACAATTAGGTTATTGCAAAGCAGGCACCCAGCACCCTATATCTGTTCCACAGCTATGTCGACCAAGACCATCTAGGTGTTGACCTGTACCACGCGTCTGGTTCATTTGCAGCGGCTGCCAGGAGAGGACTCGGACAAGCTGCCTGAATTCACAGGCACCGGCGGCAAACCGAAAATGATTGCCGTGGGAGGTGGCACAAGGCAGCCCTTAGCCTGCTGCAGAGTCAATGGCCGAGGCCAGACACACAACACTACAGCTGCCTGGACGAAGATCGGATCACCAAGAACAGAGTTAAGTAAAGTTAGTTTTGCCACCCCCACCCGAGTATCTGTAAGAGTGCTAGATTAGTGCCCTTCAATTTCTGGTACTGTGCAGTACGTTTAAAATCTTCTGTGTATTTCTCGTTGCTGAAATTAGTGCATTTTCTGATATTTATGTGCTTTCCTCATCTTTATGTTGCTTGCCAGAAAGTGTCACTCATAGTACATGAAATCAAATGTCACTCATAATTACACTGAAATTATGCAAATGTCACACATAGCATTCTGAAACCTTGGCAGCTATGGTTTTAGTGCCTGGAATGAGCCGGCCCTGCAGGCACTTCAAACCCCTTGGCTCCAGACACGACCGCTCAACTTACTGCTTGCTTACTTTACCTAATACTTAGCCTGGGCCAGGTTATAACTAACTGACCAGGCCTTTAGCCCCCTATATTTTTACATCTACCTGCCTGCCGCAGCCGACCCGGATCCCACCCTGGCCTCCCCCGGTACCTGATAGGCCTGAAGGCCACAGCGGGAACTCTCTCTCTCTCTGCCTCTTGCCGGCCGCGCGCGCACAGCCTCCGCCCGTGGCGCCGAACGTGACGTCACGTCGACGGTGGAATTGAAGGCGCTACGCTACCTCGCCTCACGGGGATTGCGCTCGAAAAAGTCATGGATGCAAGTACCTCCATCAAGGATCGCAGCTAATTTTTGATGGTAGCTATGGGGAGAAAGAACACCTCCCCAGCCGAATTTTTTGGGCTGAATTAATGCGTTACGGAATTTGAGCTTCAACTCGGGCACCTGCTTTATTTATATCTGTAAGTGCTTCCTGTTGAGGTTTAATTTTTTTGCCGCCGGCCGCCGCCGCCCTCCACCTTTTGCCGCCCTAGGCGGCCGCCTACCCCTGCCTAGTGGTAGAAACGGCCCTGAGTGCTCTCAATCTACCATGAAACATAAATACTAATAAAACCACTTGGAAATGACTCCAGTGCATACACAGTTAATTCATGGTTGCTGATCGATTTTGTGGCTTATGGCTTTACTGAACCTGGAAAACACCTGAGCCCCGATTTACTAACTCTTTGTGCTTTCACAAAGTGACAGAAAGTCATGTAAACCACAGCATTAGCATTTACTTACATTTTGCGCTGGAATGTTCCCCTTTTCAGCAACAAAAAATGCTTTACGCTGCTTTGCGTTGCTTTGTGTTAAGGGGTGTGTTACTGGGGCATTACAGTATAAACACCCATAGTTTTTGACACAAAACTTGATCTACTAAGACAGACAGACTAGGCTTCGAGTCAAAATCTAACGGTGCTGAAAAGGAGCAATGTTTTCAAGTTTCCAATGGAAACTATCCATTGCATTTGTGCTAAAGTTCACAGCACGCGTTGAGTGCCTGGGAAGCCTCTATGTTTTTCTGGACATAGGAATTTTTGCTGGAAGGGTATACTTCCAGTGCAATCCTGAAATAGACAGCGCCACATGACCTCTGTGAGGATGTACATCATGCAAAGCATCCTTTAAGAGTACTAGCACGGGGCAAAACAACATCAGAAGCACAGTCTTATTAGATATGGCTCTGCATTGTGTTTTTCTTCTTACAAGGTAACACAGAAAATTTGGTTGCTGCTCTGCATTAAAATTTGATGTCATCCCCCTAATATTTCACACTTACATAAAAGTTAAATAACCAAGACACCTCGAGAGTACGTAAATAAAAAAAAGTTTAAAAACGAGTGGAAAAGTGGAAAAATAATGCAACATGTTGATATGAAAATCATAACAGAAAAGACCCGACCATACAGTAAAAAAAAAAGAACATAGACAGTATCCACTAGAACTAAAGCGTACTAGTTCTATTTCGCTGCCTTTTTCAGTCCTCAGGCTGCGGTGAATAGCTGCGTTGTGGGATCATGATGCAATCAAAGAATGTATGAAACAACAGCAGGTTATATAATTGCAACCTGTCTCCCCTGTGGAGAGAAAGGTCATGCGGCAGAAATGGACTGAAATGTCCCCACCCTGAACAGGGCGCTGTGTTCTTAGCTGTGATGGAAAATCAGCCTCTTGAAAAGCTCTTTCAGATGAGAACGACAATACTCATCAATGTTTATCGAATGGAGCTGTTTCATCAAACTACTTCCATCTCCGAGAGAGAGGTTTTCTGCGAAGAACCTTGTGAGAAGAAAACTTTCAAGTGACTGGTAAGCGGCTTTATTTATTTGGGTATGTTTAGACTGTGCTTTTATACTACGTTCTGTACAGAAATGCAAACTGCCTAGATCTCCAATGTATCAAACTTCAATACCATCAATGCGGCTGCAGTCGAGAGCTATACGTTCCAGCCTCTTTCTGAAATGAATCTGAGATGTATCAGAGCAGATATAGAAGTAGGAAGATTCATAGCTAAGGGGTTAGTAAGGGAAAGTATCTATAATGCAAAGCTCACACCTGGCAGGTGGTACAAATGGAAGACAGAGGTAGAAAGGAGGAGACAAAAAGCTGGTAAAATGTAGCTACAGTTGAAAACTGCAGGTCGTGTTAAATCAATACCTTGACATCGGCCATATTATAGAGCTAACTGAATCACACAAAAGGTGCAGTGGGTGTCCATAGAAATAATTTTTTGGGACGACACACACTGGGTCACATATAAAACTGGTGTGTCTACCTGCAAAGGGCAATTGTACAGAGTGTGCAAGTATATATATATATATATATATATATATATATATATATATATATATATATATATATATATATATATATATATATATATATATTATATATTTAAATAGGGTTATCCCATTCAACAAATAACCATCCGGCACTCCAAGAGGTACTGGTCACTCGGTAATTTATTTTTATGACGTTCTAACATCTACGCGTTTCAGCAGTCTCACGCTGCCTTGTTCACGTACATTTTTATATATTCACTGAAAAAAACCATAGGTTTCAGGGACGTTATAGTTAGTCGGACATTTCACTCGTACAAAACCAGAGAAATTCGGCCGTTATAGTTAGTTGAGCTAACTATAACTCGCTCCCCCGCAATGCACTGCTGATGACGTAACATATTACATCACTCATGACTTGGTCAGTGACATCACTGATGACATCTCAAATTACATCACTGATGACATCACTGATGACATCATCCAGAGACTGGGTGATTTTTTTAAGTTTAAGAATGTTATATATAGATACGCAAAGTTGTATTGAAGAATGAGTGGGTGTATGAGTGTTTGAATGGATGATTTAGTGGGTGCATGACTGACTGTATAAATGAGTGATTAAATGTGTCTAAGTGAATGCATGGGTGAATGACTAATCTGTGTGAATGTCTGTATCAGTCTGTCAGTTGGTGTGTAAGTGGCTGCATGGGTTGGTGAGTAGCTACATGAGTGTCTATATGGGTAAATGATTGGTTGTCTGAGTACCTATATGGGTACCTGAGTGTCTGTGTGGGTGGGTGGGGGTGTAACTCCCTGCATGGATGTGTGAGTGGGTGATTTAGTGGGTGTATGTGTTCATGAGTGTATCTGCAAGGGGCTGTATGGGTGAGTGCGTGTGCGTATGGCTGTGTCAGTGAGTGAATGGATGTCTCAGTGGTATATGTGTGAGGTGCTACATATGTGAAAGGCAGTATATGTGAGTGTTGGAGTATATATATATAACTAACTATATGTGAGAGTGAGTGATTGTGAGAGTGTCTGTATGCATGATTGTGTGCTTGTGTCAGTGATTGTAGAAGAGAGTAATTATGTGTTAGTAACTGTATGAATATGAATGAGGTGGTGTGTGCATAAATGTATAGGTGAGTAAAAGGCAGTGTTATTGATTCTTTGGGTGACTGACTAGGTGTGTGAGTAACTCTATGGGTGAGTGACAGTATGTCAGTGTCTGTATGGGTGTATGAGTGCATATATCAGAGGCTGTATTGATGAGTGACTGCGTGTATGAGTGACTGTATTGGTGAGTGAGTGGATGTGTGTAGACCTATGAATCAGTGAGTGGGTATGTACTAACTGGTATTGGTGTGGCTATGGCTTCGAGATTGGTAGTCTGCATTTTAGAGTGGGTGTATGAAAGGTTATATTAAGGTGTGAGGAGGTGCATCAGATATTAACCTGATGATGTCATCAGTGATGTCATTTGAGATGTCATCAGTGATGTCATCAGTGATGTCACTGATCATGTCATGAGTGATGTAATATGTGACGTCATCAGCAGTGCATTGCGGGGGCGCGAGTTATAGTTAGCTCAACTAACTATAACGGATGAATTTCTCTGGTTTTGTACGAGTGAAATGTCCACTTAACTATAACGTCCCTGAAACCTATGGTTTTTTCAGTGAATTTCTAAGGTTTTTTAAATGCTAATTACTAACTATAACGTCCCTGAAACCTATGGTTTTTTCAGTGAATTTCTAAGGTTTTTTAAATGCTAATTTATAACTATAACGTAGTAGTCGCGTTTGCAGAGTGGTGCAGAAGGGGGGCTGGTCCTCCGACCAGCGCTCAGGAATTCTGCTGCGCAGGACTTACAGGAGGTACCAGGAGGGCTTCTTGGCCCCAAAGTCCCTCAGGAGTAAAGTGGACTTCATCCCCAAAACCGTAGTGTGCCAGGAGGCGCGTTTGCAGAGTTGTGGAGAAAGGGGGCTGTGGCCTCAGAAGACCTCTTAGCAATACCACTGTGTGGGACTTACTAAAGGTAACAGGAGGGGTAGTTGGCCCCCAAGGACGTCCTTGGGGGCTAACTACCCCTCCTATTACCTCAAGTAAGTCCCACACAGCAGCATTGGTAAGTTCTCAAAGTAGGCCAAGCCCCCTTTGCCCACCAGTCTGCAAACGAGCTCCCCGGCGTGCTCTTGGATGGGGATTAAAGTCCCCTTCGATGCTGGGGGTCCTTAGAGGCCAACTAGCCTACCTGACACCTCCAATAAGCCCCAGATAGTGGGATTGCTGAGATGTGTACACAGGCCATGTCCCCTTTCTCCACCACTCTGCAAACACACCTCCTGGCACGCTCTTGGTTGGGGGATGAAGTACCCTTGCCTCCTGAGGGTTCCTGGGGGCCAACTAGCCCTCCTGTTATCTCTAGTAAGCCCCACACAGCTGGATTGCTGAGAGTGGTCCAAGGCCATGCCCCCTTTTTACACCACTCTGCAAACGCCTCCTGGCTCAATGCTGCTCGGGGGATGAAGTCCACTTTAGTCCTGAGGTCCTCAGGATACATGTGGACCTCATCGCCCCAGCAGCAGTGCACCAAGAGGCTTGTTTGCAGAGTGGTGCAAAAAGGGGCATGGCCTCGGACCACCTCTCAGCAATCCCACTGTGTGGGGCTTACTGGAGGTACCTGATGGGCTAGTTGGCCCCTAAGGACCCTTAAGATTCTAGGGGACTTAATCCCCCTACCCAGAACGTGCCAGGAGACGTGCTTGCAGAGTGGTGCAGGGAGGGGTCGGGGCCTCCGGCAAGATGCTGGCTTCTCTTTTATTTATTTTTTTAGAAGGAGGGCTGTGTGGCCCCCGTCTCTTAGTCATTTTTGGGCCCTGGGGACCCCATCCCCCAGGGCCTGAGCGTTTTAAAAAAAAAATAACAGGAAAGGGGCCGCACGGCCCCCCTCCCGAGGCCGATTTCGGCCCCGGGGACCCCATCCCTCGGGGCATGGCTTTGTTTTTAATTTTTTTTATTATTAAAACGGGAGGGGGCCACGTGGCCCCCCTTCTCTGGGCCACTTTTGGCCCCGGGGACCCCATCCCCGGGGCCAGCCTTGTTTTTTTCTCCAAAATTATGTATAAGGGAGGGGGGCCGCATGGCCCCCCTTCCCTGGGCCACTATTGGCCCCGGGGACCCCATCGCCCAGGGCCTGGCCAGACTTTATTATATATTTTTTTTAAGGGGGGCTGTGTGGCCACCTCCTCAGGCCAATTATGGCCCCGGGAACCCAATCCCCTTGGGCCTGGCCAACCTTGATTTTCTTTTTTGGAGGGGGGCCACGTGGCCCCCCTCCTGAGGCCAATTATGGCCCGGGGACCCCATCCCCCAGGGCCTGGCCTTACGTTGGGGACCGTGGGGGGAGCCCCAATGCCCCCGTGGTCCCAGCCGGCTCCCCGCCTCCTGCGGGAGTAGGCATTGCTTTTGGACAAGGGGAGCTGCTGACATGCATCTCCCCTTGTCCAAAAGCAATTCTGCTTTGCTTCGTGGAAGCGAGAGCAGGTCTGGTCCTGCTCTCGGTTACCGAGTCACAAGATGGCTGCCAACACATTCTGGTTTGGAGTGTTGGCAGCCAATCAGAATGAAGCTCGTGCTTGGGAGGGTTCGCGAACCCTCCTCGGTGCTCAGATATCGATATTTTTATTTTTTGAATTTCTCAGGAACTACTGAATGGATTTACACCATTTTAAAAAAAAAGGTTGCTTTCTGAACCAAGAGCTACCTTTTTTGCCAAATTTGGTGTAATTCCGTTCAGCAGTTCGGGCTGTAGCCTGTTCCAAACATTCTTATGGAAAATAACATGGGGAAAATGCATTTTGGGACACCCCTTTTTTCTCACCCCCCGCTTGACGAATCACCCTGAGGACAGGAGCTGACCTAAGTGAACCATTCGTTTTGAAAATTGCGCGAAAATTCGTCAATTGGCGCTAAAGATATTGGCAAAAGAAAAAATGCTTTTTGAACAGAAACAAGGGTGCCCTCCCCGGGGCATGCAGTTTGCGATGGCAGGGCGTAAGCACTGCTCCCACCCTGCCATAGCAAACTTCTGCTTCGCTTCATGGAAGCAAGAGCAGGAAAACTGCTCTTGCTTCCATGAAGTGAGGGAGTATTGCTTTTGGGCAATGGGAGCTGCATGTTAGCAGCTCCCTTTGCCCAAAAGCAATGCCGGCTATCACAGGAGGCGGGGAGCCGCAGGGACCACAGGGGCATCAGGGCTCCCCCCGCAGTCCCCAACGTGAGGCCATGCCCTGGGGGATGGGGTCCCCGGGGCCAAAAATGGCTCAGGAGGGGGACCACTTGCCATTTTTTTTTAAACGTAAGGCCGGCCCCGGGGAATGGGGTCCCCAGGGCCAAAATTGGCCGCAGGAGGATGGCCACTTGCCCCCCTACACAATTTGTAAAAAAAAGAAAGATTGGGCAGGCCTCGGTGGATGGGTTCCCTGGGGCGAAAAGTGGCCCAGGGTAGGGGTGCCATACGGCTTCCCTTCCATAAAGTTTTTGCTGGGCCCCGGGGATGGGGTTACTGGGAAAGAAATCGGCCTTGGGAGGGGGGCCGCGCGCCCCCCTCCCTTTTCAATAATTTTTTATTTATAAAAAAATGGCTCAGGCCCCGAAGGATGGGATCCCCGGGGCCCAAAAGGGTCATGGGAAGGGGGGCCACACAGCCCCCTTCCTAAAATATAAAAAATAAGAAACTGTCAACTCGCCGGAGGCCCCGCCCCCTCCCTGCACCACTCTGCAAGTGCACCTCCTGGCACGCTCTGGGTTGGGGGATTAAGTCTCCTTCGATCCTAAGGGTCCTTAGGGGCCAACTAGGCCACCAGGTACCAGGTACCTCCAGTTAGCCCCACACAGTGGGATTGCTGAGAGGTGGTAGGAGGCCATGCCCCTTTTTACACCACTCTGCAAACATGCCTCTTGGTGTACTGCTGGTGGGGTGATGAGGTCCACTTGTGTCCTGAGGACCTCAGGACTAAAGTGGACTTTATCCCCCAAGCAGCAGTGGGCCAGGAGGCGCATTTTCAGAGTGGTGTAAAAAGTGGGTGTGGCCTCTGACCACTCTCAGAAATCCAGCTGTTTGGTTCTTACTAGAGGTAACAAGAGGGAAGAGGACTTCATCCCCCAAACAAGAGTGTGCCAGGAGGTGTGTTTGCAGAGTGCTGGAGAAAGGGGGCATGGCCTGTGTCCACCTCTCAACAATCCCACAGTGTGGGGCTTACTAGAGGTAACAGGTAGGCTAGTTGCCCCTAAGGACTCCCAGCAGCAAAGGAGACTTCAATCCCCATCCAAGAGCATGCCAGGGAGCGCGTTTGCAGAGTGGTGGGCAAAGGGGGCATGGCCTGCTATGAGAACTTAGCAATCCTGCTGTGTGGGACTTACTGGAGGTAATGGGAGGGGTAGTTGGCCCCCAAGGTTGTCCTTGGGGGCCAACTACCCCTCCTGTTACCTCCAGTAAGTGCCACACAGTGGGATTGCTAAGAGGTCTTTGGAGGCCACACCCCCTTTCTCCATCACTTTGCAAATGCGCCTCCTGGCACACTACTGGTTGGGGGATGAAGTCCACTTTACTCCTGATGGATTTTGGGGGCCACAAAGCCCTCCTGGTACCTCCTGTATGTGCTATGCAGTGGAATTCCTGAGCGCTGGTCGGAGTCCCAGCCCCCTTTGTCCACCACTCTGCAAACGTGACTGCTAGTTAAAGAAGCATTTGCAATGCAATAGGTCTCGTATTTGTGAAAGTTAGGGCTATTGGCATTGTAAATGTAAAACGTTTTTACTAATGTTTTTTGGAGTGGAGTGGATGTACGTTGTGTGTAGTGGAATTATGTGGTATGTTGTGCAGTGAAATTATGTGGATAGAAAGTAAGTGGTATTTAGTGCATAGGAATTATGTAGAGTGGGATTATGTGTTATGGAGAGTAATTATGTGGTATGGTAGTCTGTGTTGTGGAGTGGTTACCTCAGGTTTAGTCTTCCTCGTTTCCATAGAAGCTAAACAATAAACTCAATGAGACAAAAAAAGAAGGAACCACTGAGGAGCACTTCTGGACCTAGTCGGAGGTATGAGCAGGGCCACTGGAATTATGCGACTGTTCGGCTGCACCGATTTTCGCATAATTAGACATTTTCCACATATGCCACATAATCCATCATCTGCTGCATAATCTGCAGATTTGAACAAAAAAAACTTGTTTCTTGCTCAAACGGCTCAAACGTTACCAAAAACGCAGCAACAAGTGTTACAGGGTGGTGGAAGGCCATTTACAAACCTCTAATGGTCACCTGTTACTTATTGCTAAATGTGGGTGTTAAATAGGTACTAATGGTGCGCAAACCACTCTTGCTTCCTTCTGCGCCTCTATTGCCTCTTTCTGCATTTCTCTTGCTTCTTTATGCACCTTTCTTCCTTTTTCTGCACTTCTCTTGCCTCTTTCTGTACATCTCTACCGCTTTCTGCACCTCCCTTCTTTCTGCACCGCTCTTTCTTTTTTCCACACCTCTCTTGCTTCTTTCTTCTGCACCTCTCTTGCTCTTTCTGTACCTCTGTTGCTTCTTTCTGCTCTTCTCTTAACTCTTTCTGCACCCTCTTCCCTCTTTTTGCACCTCTCTTGCCTTTTTCTGCTCCTCTCTTGCCTCTTTCTGCAGTTCTCTTGCCTCTTTCTGCGCCTCTTTTGCTTCTTTCTGCACTTCTCTTGCCTCTTTCTGTACCCCCTTGCCTCTTTCTGCACCTCTGTTGGTTCTTTCCGCACTGCTCTTGCTTCTTTCTGTACCTCTCTTGAAATGTATGCACCCCTCTTGCCTCTTTCTGCAGCCCTCTACCCTCTTTCTGCACCTCTCTTGCCTCTGTTTGCACCTCTGTTCCCTCTTTCTGCACCTCTTTTGCCTGTTTCTGCAACTCTCTTGCCTCTTTCTGCAATTCTCTTTCTTCTTTCTGCACCTCTGCTGCTACTTTCTGCACTTCTATTGCCTCTTTCTGTACCCCTCTTTCCTCTTTCTGCACCTCCATTGGTTCTTGCTGCACTTCTCTTGCCTCTTTCTGTAACCCTTTTGCCTCTTTCTGCACCTCTGTTGGTTCTTCCCGCACTACTCTTGCTTCTTTCTGCACGTCTCTTGCAAATTTCTGCACCCCTCTTGCCTCTTTCTGCACCCCTATTCCCTCTTTCTGTACCTCTCTTGCCTCTGTCTGTACTCCTTTTCCCACTTTCTGCAACTCTCTTGCCTCTTTCTGCAGTTCTCTTTCCTCTTTCTGCACCTCTGTTGCTTCTTTCTGCACTTCTCTTGCATCTTTCTGCACGCCTCATGTCTCTTTCTGCACCTCGGTTGGTTCTTTATGCACTTCTCTTACTTTTTCCGTACCTCTCTTGCTTCTTTTGCACCCTTCTTGCCTCTTTCTGCACCCCTCTTTCCCCTTTCTGCACCTCTCTTGCCTATTTCTGCAGTTCTCTTGCTTCCTTCTGCACCTCTGTTGCTTCTTTCTGTACTACTCTTGCCTCTTTCTGCTCCCCTCTTGCCTATTTCTGCACCTCACTTGCCTTTTTCTGCACCTCTCCTGTCTGTTTCTGCACTTCTCTTGACTCTTTCTACACCTCACTTGCCTCTTTCTGCACTTCTCTTGCTGTTTTCTACGCCTCTCTTGTTTCTTTCTGCAACTCTCTTGTCTGTTTCATCACTTTTCTTGCTTCTTTCTACACATCTGTTGCTTCTTTCATCACTTCTGTTGCCTCTTTCTGCACTTCTCTTGCCTATTTCTGCACCTCTCTTGCCTCTTTCTGCACCTCATTTGCTTCTTTCTGCACCCCTCTTGCCTCTTTCTGTACCTCTCTTGCCTCTTTCTGCACCCCTGTTCCCTCTTTCTTCTCCTCTCCTGCCTGTTTCTGCACATCTCTTGCATCTTTCTGCACTTCTCTTGCCTCTTTCTGCACCTCTGTTGCTTATTTCTGCACTTTTCTTGCTTCTTTCAGCACCTCTATTGCTTCTTTGTGCACCTCTATTGCTTCTTTCTGCACCTCTCTTGTATCTGTCTGCACAACTGTCCCCTCTTTCTGTACCTCTTTTGCCTGATGGTTCTTTCTGCATTTCACTTGCTTTTTACACACCTCCCTTACTTCTTTATGCACCCCTCTTGCCTCTTTCTGCACCCCTCTTTCTGCACCTCTCTTGCCTCTTTCTGCAGTTCTCTTGCCTGTTTCTGCACTTCTCTTTCTTCTTTCTACACCTCTGTTGCTTCTTTCAGCACTTCTGTTGTATCTTTCTGCACTTCTCTTGCCTCATCCTGCACACCTCTTGCCTGTTTATGCACCTCACTTGCCTCTTTCTGCACCTCTCTTCTCTGCTTCTGTACTTCTCTTGACTCTTACTGCACCTCACTTGCCTCTTTCTGCACTTCTCTTGCTTTTTCTGCATCTCTATTGTCTCTTTCATCACTTCTCCTGCTTCTTTCTACACCTCTGTTTCTTCTTTCAGCACTTCTTGTGCATCTTTCTGCACTTCTCTTGCCTGTTTCTGCACCTCTCTTGCCTCTTTCTGTACCTCTCTTGCCTCTTTTTGAACCTCACTTGCTTCTTTCTGCACCCCTCATGCCTCTTTCTGCACCCCTCTTCCCTCTTTCTGTACCTCTCTTGCCTATTTTTGCACCCCAGTTCCATCTTTCTACACCTCTCATGCCTGTTTCCGTAACTCTCTTGCCCCTTTCTGCACTTCTCTTGCCTCTTTCTGCACTTCTGTTGCTTATTTCTGCACTTCTTTTGCTTCTTTCTGCATCTCTCTTGCTTCTTTCTTCCCCTCTTACCTCATTCTGCACCCTTCTTCCCTCTTTCTGCACCCCTCTTGCCTCTTTCTGCACATCTCTTGCCTCTTTCGGCAGTTCTCTTGCTTCTTTCTGCACCTCTCTTGCAAATTTCTGCACCCCTCTTGCCTCTTTCCGTACCCCTCTTAACAATTTCTGCACCTCTCTTGCCTCTTTCTGCACCCCTGGTCCCTCTTTCTGCACCTCTCCTGCCTGGTTCTGCACTTCTCTTGCCTCTTTCTGCACCTCTGTTGCTTATTTCGGCACTTCTTTTGCTTCTTTCTGTACGTCTCTTCCTTCTTTCTGTACCACTCTTGCCTCTTTCTGTACCCTTCTTCCCTCTTTGTGCACCTCTCTTGCCTCTTTCTGCACATCTCTTGCCAATTTCTGTACCTCTTTTGCTTCTTTCTGCACTTCTCTTGCCTCTTTCTGCACCCCTCTTGCCTCTTTCTGCACCTCTTGTAAATTTATGCACCCCTCTTGTCTCTTTCTGCACCCCTCTTAACTCTTTCTGCACCTCTCTTGCCTCTGTCTGTACCCATGTTCCCTCTTTCTGCACCTCTTTTGTCTGTTTCTGCAACTCTCTTGCCTCTTTCTGCAGTTCTCTTGCCTCCTTCTGCACCTCTGTTGCTTCTTTCTGCACTTCTCTTGCCTCTTTCTGCACCCCTCTAGCCTCTTTCTGTACCCCTGTTGCTTCTTTTTGCACTTCTCTAGCTTCTTTCTGTACTTCTCTTGCTTCTTTCTGCACCCCTCTTGCCTCTTTCTGCACCCCTCTTCCCTCTTTCTGCACTTCTCTTGCCTCTTTCTGCAGCTCTCTTGCTTCTTTCTGCACTTCTCTTGCTTCTTTCTGCACCTCTCTTGCTTCTTTCTGCACCCCTGTTGCCTCTTTTTGCACTCATCATCCCTCTTTCTGCACCCCTCTTGCCTCTTTCTGCACTTCTCTTGCCTCTTTTTGCACATTTGTTACTCTTTCTGCACCTCTCTTGTTTTTTTCTGCACTTCTCTTGCTTCTTTCTGTACTTCTCTCACCTCTTTCTGTACTCAAATGGGAAGTGCAAGCTGTCAAGTTTAAAGGTCTGCGTGCTCTTGTGACTGAGGTATATGGCTACTTGTATATGTATTCTCACATGTGTTATGCATCTGAAGATGGTAGCTTAAAAAGTGGGTAGCTTCTCCTATAGGTGGTTAAATGTTCTCAGTTCTGCTCTGTCATTCGGTTGCACAGGCAGACATATCTTATGTATATAGGTGTTATAGAGCCACTCAAATATAATATTGAATACCCATGTGCCCTGTATTATGAGCAGAAAGAAAGAAATACACCTTTTATACACAAATTTACAGAGTATGCTGTTTGAAACACAGGTATTTAAGTATTTGTATGTTTTTTTGTATGTAACATGTCACTAGGTAAAAGCAGAGACACACTCATGCATACCTTCACAAACTTGGTCAGACTTACAACAGTGATATGGTTAGGATTGCCGTTTTACATTTGGTAGGCCTAACATTCTGAGCAGTTGATGAATAGTGAACCTTCAAGAGAAAAGTGATGTTTAAGACATCTTGGGAGAAGGATTAGTGATTAGGCTACTTTGTATGAGTCTGTGGTAAGGTACAGTCGAAATAGGCCTCTTTCTGCACCTCTGTTGCTTCTTTCTGCACTTCTCGCTGCTTTCTGCACCTTTCTTCCTCTTTCTGCACCTCACTTGCATCTTTCTGCACTTCTCTTGCTTCTTTCTGCACCTTTCTTCCTCTTTCTGTACATGTCCTCCCTATGTTGGCATTTAAAAAACCTTAGAAATTCACTGAAAAAACCACAGGTTTCAGGGACGTTATAGTTAGTATTAGCATTTAAAAAACCTTAGAAATTCACTGAAAAAAACTGAGGTTTCAGGGACGTTATAGTTAGGAATTAGCATTCACAAAACCTTAGAAATTCACTGAAAGACCACAGGTTTCAGGAACATTATAGTTAAGCTGACATTTCAGTCGTATCTTTTCGAGAATAGTAGTCTGTATTTTAAAGTGGGTGTATGAAAGGTTACATTAGGGTGTGAGGAGGTGCATCAGATATTAAGTGGATGATGTCACCAGTGATGTCATTTGAGATGTCATCAGTGATGTCATCAGTGATGTCACTGACCATGTCATGAGTGATGTAATATGTGATGTCATCAGCAGTGCATTGCGGGAGCGCGATAACGGCTGAATTTCTCTGGTTTTGAATGGCTGAAATGTCAACCTAACTATAACGTACCTGAAACCTGTTGGTTTTTTCAGTGAATATCTAAGGTTTTTTAAATGCTAATTCCTAACTATAACGTCCTGAAACCTGTTTTTTCCGTGAATATATATATATATATATATATATATACACTTTCACACTCTTTACAATTGCTCTTTGCAGGTGGACACACCAGGTTAATATATATATATATATATATATATATATATATATATATATATATATATATATTAATCAACAAAGCAGTCCGAGAACGAAGGGCGCACTTCTCACAGCTGGTGCGCGCGGCAGGGCCGGACTCGCCCCGAACAACAATTCTCCACCAAACAAGTATCACGCTGCACTCTCCCAGGTTTTGTTATAAAGATTTATTCAAGCCATTGCCTACTCCTTCTCCACCTACGCGTTTCGACCAGCAGGTCTTGGTCACGGTGTATAGTGACCGTGACCAAGACCTGCTGGTCGAAATGCATAGGTGGAGAAGGAGTAGGCAATGGCTTGAATAAATCTTTATAACAAAACCTGGGAGAGTGCAGCGTGATACTTGTTTGGTGGAGAAATATATATATATATATATATATATATATATATATATATATATATATATATAACCTACTGGCAGTCGCCAGTAGGTAGTTATAGTTAGGACCACGTTTCCATAGGAAAAGCATTTTTTGATGTGCTTATAACTTTGGCGTCGTTTGACGAATCTTTACGAAATTTTCCAAAAAGTTCCTCTTTTCAGGTCAGCTGCTATCCTAAAAGTTTGGGGGGTATTCGTCAAGGAGGAGCTAAGAAAAAAGGGGGGTCCCAAAATGTGTTTTCTCCATGCAATTTCCATAAGAAACTTTAGACAAGGCTACAGGTCAAACTGCTGAACGGAATTATGCCAAATTTGGCACAGAGAAAGGTCTTGGTCCAGAAAGCACGCTTTTGTTTAAATCGGGTAAATCCGTTCAGTAGTTTTGGAGAAATATCAAATTTTCCAGATATTGATATTTAAGAATTCTGACACCTGATTGGCTGAAGCGTTACGAGCACGAGCTTGCGGCTTATTGGCTGTGAACTGTTGAAACTAGGAAGTGTTGGCAGCCATTTTGTGATTCAGTCCGTCAGCTCACAACTCTCTCTCTACAAGGCATCAGGTCCATAGTTCTACCTCTGCGAGGTAACACTAAAAATATACCGCAGCTCTGTCTGTGCGAGATACCCCTTTCACAGTCCCTCTCCGCACATCACCAGCTCGCGGCTATGCCTTTAGAAGCGAGTCCGTCGGCTCGCAGCTCTGCGAATGCGAGCTGTAAGCCATTTTGTGACTCAGTCCGTCAGCTCGCATCTCTCCCTCTAAAAGGCATCGGATCCGTAATTCTACCTCTGCGAGGCAATAGTGAAAATATCCCGCAGGTCTGTCTGTGCGAGATACTCCTTTTTACGCTCCCTCTCCCCACATCATCAGCTCGCGGCTATGCCTTTAGAAGCCAGTACGTCGGCTCGCAGCTCTGTGTCTGTGAGCCGTGGGGCCCGCAGCTGTACCTCTGTGAGCCACCTCGTTAGCTCGTAGCTGTGTCTGTGCTAGCAGGCCCGTTGGCCCGTTACTCTCCCTCTGTGAGTTAGCCTGTCGGGTTGCAGCGCGGAGAGCTCGCAGCTGTATCTCTGTGAGCCAGCCCATTAACTGATAGCTGTGTGTCTGCTAGCAGGCCTGTTGGCCCGTTGGTCTCACTCTGCGAGTCAGGCCACAGCTCTCCCTCTGCGAGCCGGTACGGTGCTGTGCTTTTGCGAGCCAACGGCTCATAGGTCTCCCTCTGTGAGCTGAGCCCACGGGCCGCAGCTCTTCCTCTGAAAGCCTGCCCGACGGCCCGCAGGTGTCTCTCTGCTAGCCGAATCGCAGCTGATACTCTGCGAGCCAAAATTGGGAATATAAGGCGGCTCTAAAAAAAGCCCTTCTGTTTATTAGTTGGAGCTACATGTAAGTGCGAATGCACAGCTTCAGGTTAATCAGGAAAATTCGGTTTCCCTCATCTGTGAAGTGTACTCCATCACTTCTGTAGATATCAGCAATATCAAAACGCATGTTGTTGTTGTAAATCAACCCCATTCTATGGTCTCTGAGGTATGCAGACATAGCTTTGTTGACATTCTTCCTAGATTTTTCAATCTTATGACAAAATTGGTTTGACCATTTCCACTTCTGTCTTTGGCATATATTGGAATATACAAAGACAGTTTGAGGCAAAAGTAACATCAATTGTCCAAAGGTGTCCTTCATAAGCATTTCCAAACCTACCCAGTCAATGTGCCTAGGTCGTTACCACCACAGTGCACAATCATGAGATCAGGGTGTTGGAGATGCAAACAGGTTTTAACCAAAGGGAGCAATTGGTGCCACTTCAATCCTCTCTGTGTAAACCATTTAATGTACACATTTTGTAAACCTAGGTCTAAGTCAATATGTCTCTGTTCTGCATACCTCTTGCACCAGAAAACATAGCTATGTCCTACAATCCACATTAGCATTTTGAAGGTATGGCTAGAAGATATGGATAAATGTCTGTAGCTCATGCAGTCCGTTCGTAGAATAAGAGATATGTTTAAACATGGGGAACTACTTTTTTTTACATACAAAACGTTAACGGATTGGGAGATGAAATGTATTGTGTCCTAAAAAGTAGGGTGTATATTACTTTTGATGAAAAGCATCTTGGTGATTGGTTAATAAAAAAACAGTTTATACGTGGAGTACATATTATAGGATAAAATTTGCTCAGCTCAACCACACCTGCTAATTGTATTTGGAAGGTGCAGTTCAAACTTGAAAGAATGGTGAACTTTTGACCTCCACGTGCCGTTAAATGCTGGAGAAAATGCTGCAAAAAAAAATATTGGTAGGTTTAAAAAAATGATGAACTTTTAACCTGCACGTGTCGTAGAATGTTCTAGAAAGTGTTGATACAATACCTTGAACTTTTCACCTGTATGTGTCCTTAACAAAACAGTTTATATGGAAAGTTCAAAAATAAGCAATAAAGAGAGGTTTTGCAATCTAAAAAAATAAGGAACTATTCTGATTTGTTCTTTACATGGATTTATGTGTGGAGCAACAGGGAAGTTGTGCCATTACTGGTTCCATTCTTGATGAAAGCGGTGCATTACATGTACTGTATGACAAGAAAAGAATTGCATGCGTTTGTAACATTTGAAATCTGCATACCAACTAGGAAGGTAAATTAGAAATTAAGAAGGTGTGTTATGTGTGGGGGTGTATCCCTTTGGCAAGCTCTGCCTCTGTGAGACAGACATTGTTTTTGCATAGGTGCTGGACGACATCTGATGCAGCCCCATCACCTACACAGTCTGATGTGTCAGGGGCACGCAGCCATCACCCCACCACACACACCGGACACAGAACCAGTATGAGGGGAGTTTTGTACCACATTGCCTTCATTGCTGATGTTCTGTGATTGATATGTGTGTGGGCTGCATTGTGGGGGAATTGCCTGTGCACGGATGGCGATGCACACACACATGTTGGTATGTGGAGCCAGGTGCCCGTGCGGCCTTGCGCTGCTTGTGCTATCTCACTCCGTCTCTCTCTCTCGCTCTCTCCCGCCCTGTCATAGCAAACTTGTGAAAGCGATGGGTGCGCGGCTCTCAGCACGGCACTCGAGTGCTACTTAAGTCTTTCAAACACAGAGTGGTATATTCTCAATGACATATCGCCGAGTTAACAGCACTTTATCGCAACCAAAATGGTGATAAATTTAATGCACCATTCACAGGCTGGAGCAAACAGCCCATATCACCAGTTTACCAGCGATAGCAGCCTCAAAAAGCATCGTCACCGATGAGTCCGGCAAATATTGCTAATGAGATGTAGAGTAGGCATTCTCGTGCAAAAAGCAGCGAACACATGACTTCGCAAGTGTCTCAACCACCAGCAAGGTCGTCGAAGAGAGTACAAAACAGGCGATAAGGTGCGTTAGTAGCAGAAAGTTTACACCTGCTCTGAGCTGGTGTAAAGTCGGACTACAACCTGCAATATGAAAGGGAGCCCACTCAGAGCCATACGTGAATGACAACAGATGCAATGGAGCCAACGATCATGCAGCTCGGACACCCAACAGTGCTCTGCCACCCCCCGCCACCAGCCCCTTGTCCGCCATCCCCCTTCACCTCCCCCCCACACAAACAAATGTGACAGCAACGTTAGGTAATCTGGAACGTAACAAATTGGCTGATGTCGCACAATTATAGTAAAGAAGATGCATGTGAGGTTGGACAAATAAGAATCTCAGTCATCTATGGATTTACATATAAAACATTTTATTTAAACAAAACAACAAAATAAAAGTAGGTACAGGTATGGCGTGTCATCCCTCGACAATTTGTGAATCACAGCCTGCAAGACAAAAAGAAAGATAAGATTGTGCGTCATGCTTCCATGAAAGGAGAGAGAGAGAGAAAGAGTGAGAGAGAGGAAGAGACAGAGAAAGAAAGAGTGAGACAGAGAGGAAGACAGAGAAAGAGAGAAAGAGTGAGAGAGAGAGGAAGAGATAGAGAAAGAGTGAGATACAAGGAAGTGAGAGAGAAAGAGAGAAACAGTGTGAGAGAGAGGTAGAGAGAGAGAGAAAAAGTGAGACAGAGATGAAGAGAGAGAGAAAGAAAGAATGAGAGAGAGAGGAAGAGACATAGAAAGAGAGAAAGAGTGTGAGAGAGAGAGAAAGGAAGAGATACAGAGTGAGAGAGAGAGAAAGAGTGTGAGTGACAGAAAGGAAGATACAGAGAGGGAGAGTGAGTGTTGACACTGTGGAGAAAATCCTCACAGCTCACCTTTCTGCCACCGGTGTGTCTCCAACCACGTGCCGGGACATAGTGCAGTCTTCAAGTTTAGTCATCTGAAACATAGTCTAGAATCAGTAATGGCAGAGTACATACAACTGCACACGCCTAATTCTCTGTTTTGCCCCTGCGCACCCAGGCTGCTGCACCCCATTGACTCCCGCCACCCAGAGGTGTCTGCCCGCCTCTGCGCACCTAGGCTGCTGTATCCCATCCACTCCCACTGCCCAGAGGTGTCTGCCCGCTGCTGTGCACCCAGGCTGGTGCACCCCATCCAGTCCCACTGTCCGGAGGTGACTGCCTGTTCCTGCGCACCCAGAGTGCTGCATCCCATCCACTCCCACTGCCTAGAGGTGTCTGCCCGCTCCTGTGCACCCAGGCTGCTGCACCCCATCCACTTCCACTGCTCGGAGGTGTCTGCTCGCTCTTGTGCACCCAGGGTGCTGCACACTATCCACTCCCACCGCCCAGAGGTGACTGCTCGCTGCTGTGGAAACAAGGCTCTCTGCTCACCTTCCACCACCGGCGTGTGTCTAAGAGGGTCCACCACGTGCTGAAGCAACCTCCTCAGACGCAAGTTGCATATACACGGTCAAGCCGAGCTCACAATTCAAAGCGGGTGTTGATTGCAGGATGGCCATGCATCATCGCAGGCTGCACACGCGCTCAGCTCTGGTGGCACTAACTCAGTGGAACTGAAGTCATCGCCTCGTGGCGGGAGATCCGTGTCGGGGGGGGTCATCAATCTGTGAATCACAGCCTGCTAGACAAAAAGCAAGATAAGATTGTGCGTCATGCGTCCATCAAAGGAGAGAAAGAGAGGAAGAGAGAGAGAAAGAAAGAGTGAGAGGTAGACAGAGAGAAAGAGAGAAAGAGTGAGAGAGAGAGGAAGAGAGAGAGAAACAGAGAGAGAGAGGAAGAGAGAGAGAAACAGAGAAACAGTGTGAGAAAGAGGAAGAGAGAAACAGAGGAAGAGTGAGAGAGAAAGAGAGAGAGAGGTAGAGAGAGAGAAAGAAAAAAACAGTGTGAGAGAGAGGAAGAGATAGAGTGAGAGAGAGAGGAAGGGAGAGAGAAAGAGTGTGAGGGAGAGAAAGGAAGAGATGGAGAGGGACAGTGAGTGCCGACACTGTGGACAAAACCCTCACAGCTTACTTTTCCGTCACCGGTGTGTCTCCAACCACGTGCCGGGACATAGTGGAGCCCTCAAGCTTACTCATCTGAAACGTAGTATGGAATTATTATTGTTATTATTAAATTTCGAAGGCGCACATCTACCCGGAGGTTTCCCGGCGCCATCGGACCCAACGCAAGAAGAAAGAGATACCCTATTGGTTAAATAACCACGTTTTTAGGTCTTTGCGGAATTTGTAATAAATAGTTTCATGCCGGAGTTGTAAGGGGAGTGAATTCCACAGTGAAGGAGCTAAGCAAGCAAAAGACCACCACCCATACGTACTCGTTTGATCCTAGGGACTTGAAACTTTGCCTGAGTAGAAGATCGAAGAAGACGCGCAGGGAGGTAAGGGTGTACCAAGGCACTGAGATACTGTGGCGCTGCACCCGATTTAATCCTAAGCATATAGCATAGGGCTTTAAATTTTATGCGATTCTCCATCCTAAGCCAATGAAGGTCGCGGAGAGAACCTGAGATAGAGGCCTTTCTAGGTAACTGGCAAAGTAGTCTGGCCGCAGAATTCTGGACTACTTGCAGCTTTCGAACCACCTCCTTATTGGCTCCTAAATACAGGACGTTGCCATAATCCAGTCTGGACACAATCAAGGCCTGGATAACTGTTCTTTGCGTAGAATTTGGTAACATCCAAAGTATTTTTTGAGCCATCTTAGGATGGTGAAACAGGTTGAGGCGACCTTAACCGCTTGCTGCCTCATAGATAGTTGGTCATCTATGATTATGCCAAGATTGCGGACTGATTGTGATGGTTGGGGAGATCACCCATTTGAGGCGGCCAATGTTGGGGACCCCAGAGATCTTTGTTTCTTCCGAGGATTAGAACTTCAGTTTTCCCCCCGTTTAATTTCAACCTGTTGGTATGCATCCAGCTAGCTATCTTTTGCAGCCCTACCTGGAGAGAGGACACATTAGATGCCTCCTTGGTGGACAGGGAGAAAATTAGCTGGGTATCATCTGCATATGAAAATATGGTTAGCCCAGCCTCTTCAGCTATTGTGGCCAGGGGGCTAACATAGATATTGAAAAGTAATGGGCTAAGGATAGATCCCTGCGGCACTCCATACGGGGAAGCAAGGCCCTTAGAGCTCGCGGTCGGAGAAAAAAACCTGAAAAGTCCTCCCAGACAGAAAGCTCGACAGCCACTTGCGTGCTGATCCGACAATGCCCCGAGAATGTAAAACTTGTAGAAGGGCAGTGTGTGACACAGTGTCGAAAGCAGCACTCAAGTCAAGCAGTATGAGTGCCACAGTTTCTCCCATGTCAAGACGTTGGCGAAGAGTTTCTGTGACTCCCAAGAGCGTGGATTCTGTAGAGAAGCCAGCTCTAAATCCCGATTGTGATGTGTGTAGGATTTTTTGGGAGTCCACAAACTGCGTCAGCTGCTGATTGATATTTTTTTCTAAGATTTTAGAAAAAGCTGGGAGTAATGAAATCGGGCTGAAGTTAGATGGTTCCGCCGGATCAGCTATCACTTTTTTTAACAGGGGGAGAACCATGGCATGTTTCCAAGCCGCTGGTACTATTGCTTCACGAAGCGATGCATTAAGCAGTTCCATAATAACATTGAGTAGTGGTAATTCCAGTTTTTGAAGAATGGGAATGGGGAGAGGGTCCTTGGGAGAGCCAGATTTAAGGCTAGTTAGGATGTGGCTGAAAGATGGAGTATCTAGAGACAGCCAGTTATCAAGCGTCTTGCCAGGTCTTGCAGTAGTGGCCTGCGTCATTGGAAGAGTGGTACAGCCTGATGTAGAAACATTGATCTTTAATTGCAACTCCACATTAGTTGCTGTGGTATTAAATTCTGTATAAATGTTTTCTATTTTATCAGTAAAGAACTCTGCCAGATCTTCACATTGTGCTTCATTTAACCCAGGTGGCACTGGTTGGCAAGTTGCGCCTGACAGCTCTTTCACTACTTTAAATAGGATTTTAGGACTGTTATGTGCCAATGAAATTATGTTATTTATGTGTTCAGCACGAGCAGCGTTACACAGGGCATGATAGTCTTTTTTTGCCAGTTTATAAGTTCGTCGTGATTCTGGCGCATAGTCCTTCCTCCACCGCCTCTCCAAAGCTTTACATTTGGTTTTTACTACTTTTAATTTTTCAGAGAACCAAGGGGCAGGAGGGCGATGATTGTACATTTTTTTGTTAGACGTAGGAAGACATGCATCAATAGATGTCATCAGCCAGGTTTGAATAGTGAATAGTATGAATCAGTAATGGCAGAGTACATACAACTGCACACGCCTAATTCTCTGTCCCGCCTTTGTGCATCCAGGCTGCTGCACCCCATCCACTTCCACTGCCCAGAGGTGTCTGCTCGCCGCTGCGCACCCAGGCTGCTGCACCCCATCCACTTCCACTCCCCAGAGGTGTCTGCCCGCTGTTGCGCACCCAGGCTGCTGCACCCCATCCACTCCCACTGCCCGGAGGTGACTGTCCGCCGCTGCGCACCCAGGCTGCTGCACCCCATCCACTCCCACTGCCCGGAGGTGACTGCCCGCCGCTGTGCTAACAAGCCTCTCTGCTCACCTTTCGCACCCTTCGTGTAGAAAAGAAGGCCTACCACATGCCACTGCAAGCCCCAAGGCCTGGGCCCGCGGACACCGCACCCTGCATGTCATGCAGCCCCGCTCCGCAGGCCACCAGGTCTCACATTTGGTGCTGGGTCTTGATTTCGCCATGGCAGAGGACATACCAGTGCACCGGGCTTTTCATCACAGGCTGCACACCCACTCAGCCCTTGCGAGGTGATGCCACGTGGCGGTAGGCCTGCGCTATCTGATGGCTCAGGTCTACACTGCGGTCCAGCAGGGCACACAAAACCTGAGCTGTCCAGACCGCCGGGACGGGCCATCACCGCAGGCTGCACACCTGCTCAGCAGTTACGGTACCCGTACCTCAGTGGACCGAAAGTCACCGTCCCGTGCCAGTGTGCCTGTGCCGGCCGCAGTGTATCCGGTGCGAGCAACTCTGAAATGGCGTCGAGCACGTGCGCCCGGTCTTTTTTATTGGCAGGGTCACGTGTCTTGTGACGCGTGTGCTGGATGGGTGTGGTGTGGGTGTATACTAGCCGTGAGGGAGTGGCTGTGGCATACTGACAACTAGGGTGCGACCAGCAGATCACTGTAATGAAAATCTGGGCCATGTAGCGTTGTTGTCCTTCCCTGTAAGCGTAAGCGGAGTGGGATGGCCTGGTGTATGCCAGTCCTGCGTGAGGCTGAGAAGAATGACTCCGGAGCTATGGGCGTGGCTCCGTCCTGGGCTGTATGAGGAATCAACTGATGCGGGTGTCCCTGTTGTAGTGCTGACGTCACCCGGGTCGCAAGCATCAATGTGTCACTCTGTGAGCCAAGTCCCACAACATGGCCAACATGGAAGGTATGGGGAATCACTGACCCTACATTCATCCATAGTTCCACACATGAAAGATGGTGGACATGACACATCTGTGTGGATATGAATGTTTATTGCACATTCAGTGGAGTGTTGCAGCTGTAGCAATACAGGGCCATGGAAAGTTTAAGTTTCAGTTTTTGGCACATGGAGGGCAGTCAATTAGAGCCAAGCTTCTGTTCGGGATTAGGCTGCGCCAACATATGTACTTATAGAATTACTCCGCTAATCCCCAAGCACTTATAAATTCACTATACACTCTCCTTGCAGTACTGTAATGATCCAGTCTCTACGTACGTACTTGTACAATGACCGAGAGAAAGTTACATAACCGAAATTTTCCCCACTGCCAGAGGTAACATGGTTGCATACACTGTCCACAGCACAATGTAATGTGGTAGGGCCCAGGGCAGCATCTTGCATACATAATGAACACACGGACACAGATAGATAGTGGAACTGGAGTACGGGCACGTGCACTCGACTCATTTTTATTACCAGGGTCACATGTCCAGTGACGTCTGTGCTGGATGCGTGTGGGGTGAGTGTAAGCCAGCCCTCCGGGAATGGTTGGTGCTGGCAACAAGTACAACAGTAATCATTGGATCAGACACATAGATTCAATCATAAAGGGTCAATGATTTGTGCTGCACTAAGGTAGGGGCAACAGATGTGAAATAATACACAGAAGATTGTATCGTAAAGGGTCCATGACTTGTGGTACACTGAGGTAGGGGCAGCAGATGTGAAATTATACACAAAACATTGTATCATAAAGGGTCCATGAGTTGTGCTGCACTCAGATAGGGGCATCAGAAACATTCAGCGTGTGCGCAGCCAGCGATGATGCGTGGTGCGGGCAAGCCGCACTGGGAGCAATGTCTGTTGCCTACTGGACTGAGTCATCTGCAATCGCGACTCAATGTGAATTGTGAGCCCTGCTATCCGCAGCGTAGATCAAAGGCAGTAGTCAGCACAGACATCGAAGAATGCTTTTAGTCACTTCCTGTTTACAAAATTCGAGGACATAGAGTACAATTCTCTCTGCAATAAATAAATCATGTCTAAATTTAAATTGTGAGCTCTGCTAACCGAAGTGTAGGTGTATAGAACAAAAGATGAAACATTTATGGACTACACTGTCGAAATATGTAGGTTTCAGGGACGTTATAGTTAGTTGCCTACTGGACTCTGAAATTAATGAATGAAGACTGAATTTGAATTGTGAGCCCTGCTGAGCACAGTGTAGGCTGGAGGCAGCTGTCAGGAAGGGCCTACAGCCACGTGGCATTGACTTGAGCTGCATACAGTTAGTGGTAGGTGTGGCGCTCAGCGTGTGCGCAGCCAGCGATGATGGAATGTCTCTTGCCTACTGGACTGCGTCATCTGCAATCGCGATTCGATCTGAATTGTGAGCCCTACTGACCGCAGTGTAGGCCGGAGGCAGTAGTCAGCACAGACATCAAGGAATGCTTTTTGTCACTTCCTCTTGACAAAATTCGAGGACATAGAGTACAATTCTGTCTGCAATTAATAAATCAAGACTGAATTCAAATTGTGAGCTCTGCTGTCCGCAGTGTAGACTGCCATTCAGTGTTCCTTTGGACTTGCAAGATGAAGTTGGTCATTGTACTAAAGCTATAACTGATATAAAACAAGTTCTTGAAGCAAGGATACTAAAAGGATATTATGTGGGTTTTAGGGACGTAATACTTAGTTGCCTACTGGACTCTGCAATTAACGAATCAAGAGTCAATTTTAAATGTGAGCCCTGATGACCGCAGTGTAGGCCGGAGGCAGCGGTCAGCAAGGGCCCACAGCCACGTGGCGTTGAGTTGAGCTGCACAGTTAGTGTCACCTGAAGCAACCAGCGTGTGTGGAGCCTGCGATGATGCATGGTCCGGGCGGGCCACACTGGTAGCAATGTCTTTTGTCTAATGAATTCTGTCTTAATAAGTCCACGTGGCATTGACTTGTGGTGCACTGAGTTAGTGGCACCTGAAGCACTCAGCGTGTGCGCAGCCTGCGATGATGCGTGGTCTGGCCAGGCCACACTGGTAGCAATGTCTTTTGTCTAATGAATTCTGCCTTAATAAGGCTACGTGGCAATGACTTGTGGTGCACTGAGTTAGTGGCACCTGAAGCACTCAGCATGTGCGCAGCCTGCGATGATGCGTGGTCTGGGCGGACCGCACTGGGAGCAATGTCTCTTGCCTACTGGACTTCGTCATCTGCAATCAGGACTCAATCTGAATTGTGAGCCCTGCTGTCCGCAGTGTAGATCGAAGGCAGTAGTCTGTACAGACATAAGTCTGTGGTGCTCTGCTGCTGGGTTCGCAGGGGGCCTGTGTTGAGGAGGCCGGCGGTCACGGCGGAGGCCTTGTGGCAGGGTGAGGGCTGCCGCCCTGGCAGATGCTTTGGCCTTCCCACAAGTGAACCATGCCCAGAGCCCCAGCCTATTTATTCATACTGCTACGCTGGAGTGGGGTACGTTGGACCAGCCCACTCCGCTTCTGCTTCCAGGGGGGGACAACACAGCTACATGACTCAGATCTTCCCCACTGCCTGAGGTAACATGGTTGCGTCTATTGTCCACAACACTACAAGCACCAGCAGTATATGTCCACATGGAGAGGTGACTTGCGTCCTTCACACATACTTGGTTGCCACATCTCCCAACATTCAGCTATTGTGTGGCTGAGGGACCATGCCGTTTTTGGAGGGTCCGCTGTCCTGTTCTGCGCTGCTCGGTGGTAGTAGGGAGGGGGGTGGTCCGGGGGGGGAGGACCTGAGGGTGATGGCAGTGGGTGTTGTGGCCTTCTTGGGTGTCGGAGCTGCATGGTCAGTAGCTCTATGACATGTGTTGGTCTTTAGATGTGGTTATGGGCTGGGCTCCCTTTCACACTGTAGGTAGTCGTCCTGCTTTACACCAGTAAAAGGCAGATGTTAAATTCTTACTGCTAACGCAGCTTATCGCCTGTTTTTGGATCGCACCCCAGATTTGGCTGCTCGTTGAAAATATCGGGAAGTGGTGTTTTCGTGTTATTTTTGCACGGGAACGCCAACTCTGCATATTATTAGCGTTAGTTGTCGCTCTCATTTCTGGCAAATTTTTTGCGGAAGCTATTGTTGGAAAACTGGCGATATCGGCTGTTTTCACTAGGTTGAGAATGGAATGATAATTTAAAATCACTGAAAAAACCATAGGTTTAATGAACATTATAATTAGAAATTAGCATCTAAAAAACTTTCCGAAATTCACGGAAAAAACCATAGGTTTCAGGCACGTTATAGTTAGAAATTAGCATTTAAAAACCTTAGAAATTCACTGAAAAAACCATAGGTTTCAGGGACATTATAGTTAGAAATTAGCATTTAAAAAACCTTTGAAATTCACTGAAAAAACCATAGGTTTCAGGGACGTTATAGTTAGGTGGACATTTCACTCGTACAAAACCATAGAAATTCCACCGTTATAGTTAGTTCAGTTAACTATAACTCGTGCCCCCGCAATGCACTGCTCATGACGTCACATATTACATCATTCATGGCATGGTCAGTGACATCACTGATCACATCTCTGATGACATCTCAAATGACATCACTGATGACATCACTGATGACATCATCCACGTGATAATCTGATGCACCTCATCACACCCTAATATAACCTTTAATACACCCACTGTAAAATACACACTACCATTTTCGAAACCATCCACACACCAATACCAGTTACTACATACTCACACACTGATCCCTAGGTCTGCACACACATCCACTCATTCACCTATACAATCACTTATACATGCAGTCACTTAACAATACAACACTATCATATGCACTCATACACCTATTCAGACACTCACACACCGCCACTCATACATAGAGTTACTCACACACCTAGTCAGTCATGCAAAGAATCAATCACACTCCCATTTACTCACCTAAACAGTTATACACACACCACCTCACTAATTCATACAGACAGTAACGCATAGTTACTCTCTTATGTAATCACTGAAACAAGTACAGACTCATCCATACATGCCACTCTCACAATCACTCAGTCTCACATATAGTTATTTATATACACCATCACTCACATATACTTCCTTTTACATATGTAGTTACTCACATATGTACCACTGAGACATCCATTCACTCACCAACACACCCATACACACACTTACCCACCCATACAGCCCTTCACAGATGCACTCTTGAACCCATACACCCAGTGAATCACTTACTCACACATCTATGCACAGAGTCACACACCTCCAACCCACCCACACACACACTCAGTCCCCCATACAAACACAACAACAGGCAGACTGAAACAGACATTCACACAGTTTAGTCACTAACCCATGCATTCAGTAAGACATGTTTAATCAGTCACTTATACAATCAGTTACATACCTCCTAAATCCTCCATCCAGACACTTATACACCCACTCATTCTTCAATACACCTTGCCATATATATAAAACATATTTAAACTTTACAGAAACACACAGTCACTGGATGATGTCATCAGTGATGTCATCAGTGATGTCATTTGAGATGTCATCAGTGATGTGATCAGTGATGTTACTGACCATGCCATGAATGATGTAATATGTGATTTCATGAGCAGTGCATTGCGGGGGCGCGAGTTATAGTTAACTGAACTAACTATAACGGTGGAATTTCTATGGTTTTGTACGAGTGAAATGTCCACCTAACTATAACGTTCCTGAAACCTATGGTTTTTTCAGTGAATATATATATATATATGCTTCTTGTAAAATGGTGTAAATCCGTTCAGTAGTTTTGGAGTTATTAAAGAAAAAATAAATATAAATATCTAGGAGCGCGAATCCTCCACGATTCTGGCAGTTCTCAGAATTAGATTTGATTGGCTGTCAACACTTCAACCAGGATGTGTTGGCAGCAATCTTGGGACTCGGACTCCTCTGAGTTCCAAGAAAAGAGGCCGGAAAAAAATGCAAGAGGCCCGGTGGTGGAGTCCCACAGGCAGTCGCCAGGGGTAAAAAATGTTTTTCTTCAATTTTGCCCTGAAATCACATAGGATCTGCAAATCTACAGCAAAATTGGAAAGAAAAACAAGCACAGTTCTGTACATGTCCCCCAGATGGATTCATAGTTATAATGGGGGAAGGGGCCGCGCACTTGACCCCTCTCCCCATGCCGATTTCAGCCCCAGGGACCGACATCCCCCAGGGCCTGCCCATTAACTAATAGGGGGAGGAGGTCTACAAGGCCCCCCTCCTGGGCTGAATTCAGGCCCAGGGACCGCCACCCATGGGCCCGGCCATGCCACCAAAAGGGAGAGGGGCCGCACAGTCCACTCCCGGAGCAATTAATGGCCCTGGGGACCCCATCCTCCTGGGTTGGGCTCCTACTATGTCGGGTACAAAGCCTAGTCCTAGTACTCAACCGCGGACTAGGCTTTGTACCCACCAATAGCGGGGACCCTTTCCAACTCCAACAGGAGGTCCATCAATTTTTTCGGAAAGGCAGATTGCATTTCTTCTTTTCGGTTAAGACCCCCGTGGATAGTGACATTGACATCACAAACACCAATTTACGTCCGAAATCGACATTCAATCCGCCCATTGGTCTGGTACCAGTGGAGGTGGTCACTTTTGAAAAGGCGGTCCTGAAAGACTTAGATTCCAGATTGTCCTTACCATTAAGGACTTATAATAACTTCTCCAAACGAGAACAACAAGCCCTATGCACCCTCAGCATGGACAAAACAATTACAATCAAGCCAGCTGATAAGGGTGGTGCCACTGTCATCATGGACACCACTACCTACAGGTCTGAATGTTTACGACAATTGAGCGTGCTTACATCCTACCACCCACTCCATAAGGATCCCACTGAATGGATTACCAACACCATTGCTACTATGACTACGGAAGCCAGGGAAAATGATTGGATTACACCCAGGGAAGCAGAGTTACTCCACACCAGGGAACCAGTGACTCCCTATTTTTACATCTTACCAAAGATTCACAAGCCACTGAGACCACCCCCAGGAAGACCGATTATCTCTGGTATAGGTTCCGCCTTGGAACCTTTGTCACAGGTCGTAGATTTTTTCCTACAACCTTTGGTCCAACTGATGCCCACATATCTGCAAGACACAAAGGATGTTCTTCGCTTACTCAGAGGGATCGAATTCAACCCAGCCACAGACTATCTCATTTCCTTTGATGTAGAGTCATTATAAACATGTATTCCCCAGGACCAGACATTGGCCACGATTGAACATCTGTTGACTCTACATCCACCAGATACCATCACACCGGTTCCATTCATCCTGGTGATGAAATAAAATGTCTTTCGATTCGAAGATCAGCTTTTCTTACAGGTATCCGGTACTTCCATTGGGAGTACCTTTGCCCCCAGCTTGGCGAACCTCTTTATGCATGTCTTCGAGCAGGATGTCGTCCTCTCGGAAAACAATCCATACCTCGCCCATATCCATCTCTGGAAAAGGTATATCGACAACATCCTGGTGGTCTGGAGAGGGCGACGATACTACCATCAAGACTGTTGTGCCCTGTACATAGAGACTCTGGTAGCCATGTAGTATTTTCCAAGTCTTCTTTATTGGTTCCATGTCAAGGTAGCATCAATCTCTGTCCAGCCAGCTCTGGTCAAGTACCAGCCATGTAACAGCCATGTACCAGCCCCACCAGGAGCAGCCTGCCTAGCTGCTCAGCCCATCTCTAACTGTCACCACTCATCCACTCAGGCACCCAGGCATTCCACGCATCACAGTCACACCAACATTCCGTAACCAACTCCCACACTGGCTGAGCAGCTAGGAGGACCTAGGCTGGTTTACATGTAAATGTAATACTGAGGATATAACATTATCCCTTTCCTTTAAATAAAAGCAAAAATAACAATAATAAAGGAGAGAACTATGCACAAGAAAGCGGTAATGTTCGGAACTCAGGGATGCAACATAAAGCAAAACATCACAAGAGAGCGAACAGCACAAATCAAGAAAAGATGGGCAAAATACGACATCAAAAATATGAGCATCAATATCCCCCATGAAAATTATAAAAACATTTTGAAGCGTAAGCTTGTAGAGATTCACGTTCAAATTGTAGTACTTTGTAAAATAAACTGTAAAATTATGTACTGTAAGGCAAAGAGTAAAACACCCTGCAACACCATTTCAATAAACAAAGTAGAATGGAGCAAAGGGTAACACACCCCACAACACCAATCCCAATGAAGATAAGTGGAGTGACGCAAAGGGTAACACACCCCGCGACACCAATCCCAACTGCAAGGGAACTAACAAGTATATGGGACAGCGACCCATTGAAACTGTGTAAGGGGCAAACACCCATCACACACACCCTATGTAGAGTTGTACCTAAGTACTGCGTGCAACATGTAAATAGGGTTAAACCCATATCCTAACCCTGTGTAAGGGTTATACACAATAACGATTATGTATGGGAAGTAACCCATGGCCCAAACCTCCTGTAGAGGTCACTAACTGGGACTAAAACCCAACCCAATCCCTGAAAAAAAAAGGGATCAACTGTGATGGGACTATTACCCAAACCCATCCCGCATGTAAGGATGTACTATGGCCAAAACCTATCCCTCAGGTAAGGGATAAAACTGTGATGGTCACACATCAGTAAAGCGTAAATTGTGACATCACGACCCACAACCACTACTTCAAAAGGTAGACAACAACTAAATAAAGTGCGTCTTTAGACTAGATTACACGCCGGTGAGCGATCTCTCACCCGAGTTGTGCTGGGTCAGAACTATCCGTATGTAGGTGAGCTTATGCTAACAAAATATGAATGCAAATTATCCCCTGGCACAAATTGAGTAAATAATGGCACATCACATATGTATCCTTCAACAATATTCTACAAGAGTAGTGACTATTACACGTAATGACTAGACTGTAACATGTTACACGGCAATTGACATATCCAAAATCAATATGTAGAGTGTTTTCAGAAATGACCTGGCTTACACAGATAAGATAAAGTTTCTTGAAACATGTCACAAGAAGATAGTCAGAGAAGTAGTTTTCCGGCTCAAAAACTGCAGTTCAGCAATATGCCCCCGTAAAAAGATAGTCTGAAAATGGAGCACATCCGTGGATGAGAGCCCGTGGTAACACACCATGCTTCGAACAAATAGTCATTCTCGTACCAAGTCTGTGTGCAAATCTATAGTTGAGGACATGCACACAAAGCAATCCCAAAAAAAAAACTTGTGAAAGGGAGAGACTACTAGCATCCAGCGACACACTCTGAGTCATAGGTCCTATAATTCCAATGTAAAAATTACCTCAAACGAGGGTGAAGAAGAGCAACCCACCAGGAGAAATCCCTCGTTGACGATTCCTCAACTTGCTGTACTGTAACAAGCACCGCGTTGTCCCCGGTCTCCATCTGGCCTTGTTAAAACTTTATTGCGACAAGCAGAAACAGCGTGGTTGGCAAAGCGATGGAAAAGCACCATAAATGTATTAAGTGCCAAAGCCAACCCAAGATGGCGGCACGTCCTTGACGCAGTACCGAATGGCTCATGGCACGTTAGTGCACCAAAGCGTCTAAAGGCATAACTGAACCAGCCACCATCGTCACGGCTGAACACTCCAGAAACATGATGAGAGGACGTCACAGAAGGAACAGCGCGCGACCCCCGTGATGAAGGTAGAGGTGCGTGCGGTGGCTTTTTAAACATGAAGTTATACTGTTTAACTGACAATACAGCCAGAAAAGTAAAATGTAGAAAGTACTGTGGATTGATGCGCCTACAACTTACATTGAACACGATGCGCAACAGAACCGACAACACAGTTCACGTTAATAAACAAAAAAAACAGCATTTGTCTCACCTCGAATGAACCCCGAGTGCCAAACCAAACCGCATTAAAAGTTACACCTTGGTTACTGCATAGCCATAGAGCTTGCGATAACCACACGTCTGCAGAGTAATAAAGATGTCACAGACCGTATTGTCTAACGGTCACATTATCAGAGTTGAAGCAAGTCCATTAGCCTCAGGCAACACCCCAATGCAGTATAGCGGCAGACAAATCAGCAAATTATATCTAGTGGTATCTTGTGGGTGAATACAAATTGTAGAAGTATCTTGTGGATGAAGACAAATTGTAGAAGGCATATCCAGTCAAGTTGAAAATATTGCTTTTTTTTTATTTGAGTTGTAGCTTCCAGTCATCCACTCCTTGTAAACTTCACTCCAGGTTGTGGCAGGAAGACCCTCAACAAAACGATGTGGCTGGAACACCTTGAAAAGGCCGTAGTGTAACTACACATCCAACTCACAGTACCTTGGCAAATCCATTTGAGTATTTCCAGGCTGTAGTAGTTGTAGGGCGGGGCTGTCCAATGACAAGGACACTGGTGGGGCTGGCGCTGACTTGCCTGGAAATACATTCCTGGTTCTTCTAGTTTCTTTAGTTTCTTGTGGTATCTCTGGTTACTGTAGTTTCTTTGTAGACTCTTGGTTTCTGTACTATCCTTAAGTACGCTTGGGTCCAGCTCCGCTCGTCGCCAAAATAATGTTGTGCCCTGTACATAGAGACACTGGTAGCCATGTAGTATTTTCCAAGTCTTCTTTATTGGTTCCATGTCAAGGTAGCATCAATCTCTGTCCAGCCAGCTCTGGTCAAGTACCAGCCATGTAACAGCCATGTACCAGCCCCACCAGGAGCAGCCTGCCTAGCTGCTCAGCCCATCTCTAACTGTCACCACTCATCCACTCAGGCACCCAGGCATTCCACGCATCACAGTCACACCAACATTCCGTAACCAACTCACACACCGGCTGAGCAGCTAGGAGGACCTAGGCTGGTTTACATGTAAATGTAATACTGAGGATATAACAAAGACCTTTCATGAATGGCTCAACACTCGCAATGGCCACCTCAGGTTCACATGTGAGTTCAGCAGAGAAAACTTGCCTTTCTGGATCTCTTGATTTTTCCACCTGAGGGTCATTTGGAAACAGAACTGTAACAAAAACCCGTGGCCAGGAATGCCTTGCTCCAATACGAGAGCCATCACCCTAAGTCATTGCGTGAGAACCTACCTTTTGGGCAATTTCTCAGGCTTAGGCGGAATTGTTCCAGTGTTGACAAATATAAGGAACATGCACTGACATTAAGAAGCAACCTTTTGGACAGACATTATCCGATTGCGCTAGTTAAGAAATCAGCTAAACGAGCGCTCAATAACAATAGAGATGCCCTGCTGGACAACCCGCCTAGCAAACAACCACAGACGAGACTGGTGTGCATCAACACCTTCAGCTCCCTCTCGACTGCAGTGAAAAAATCCATCATGCGTAATTGGAACATTCTCAACAAAGGCCAATTGACCCTGCAGAAACCCTTGTTCGCATTTAAAAGAGGTCGCAACCTTAGGGACAGTCTGGTCCATATTAGACCTCCACCCACGGCCATACAGAGGCCTAACACCCTATGGCATCTTCCATCCGTCCAAGGTCACTTTCCCTGTGGGTCCTGCGCCGTCTGCGCCCAAACCAAAGCCACTAAGACAATTGATATTGGCACAGCTAGACCATGGGAGTTAAGACTATCACACTAACTGCAATAGTGAGAAGGTCATCTATCTTATCACTTGCCCATGCAGTCTCAGATATGTGGGCATGACCACACAGAAAGTACGCACACGCATATTGGAACATAAAAGTACTATCAGATGCGCCAAACAAACAACGAGGCTTACAAAACACTTTGTAGAAATGCATCACCAGGCAGACACACTCTCCTGGACAGTGCTTGACAAACCCAATCTCAGCGCGTCAACACCCAACCTCATCAAGAAACTATTACAGATTGAACAGAGATGGGTGTTCAGACTGAATACTTATGATCTGGGACTCAATGATGACATTCCTTGGCTGGCTCTTACCTAATCCCCATATTACACCCTGCCTCCCATCTCACTGCCCTGTGAGTTTTATCTGTGAAAGTCCTTCCTACAGGCACGCACTCCATGTCCTTTTAGGCACGTTTTGGACTTTTCAGGCACGGACCTCCGGTGCTCCAGGGGCTGTTTCCCCGGGTTACCATTTATTTCAACCTTCCTTTCAGCCCTATCACTCCATTGGGTCAGCACCCTCTGAGACTGTCTCCTTTTGAGACTGGCTTCCCTTCCTCCTTTTTGTTGCCCTATAGACTGACTTCACTCGGACCTGTGTTCCCATGAGCCATGTCTTTTTGCCCCCGTTCCCTAATGTCACACGGGTCTTTTTTCCGGGGCCTTTCCATTCTCATGTGTCCCCCCCATTTTTTACAAATTGCCGCTCTACCTGTTGGTTGTGACTGGCTTCAGTGTATATCTCATTTCACTTCAGTTTTGTTGTTCTGCGGTCGCCGCCGCACCCGGACTACAATTCCCAGCATCCCCACTGTTCACATCAGGAAGCGGGTTCCCGCATTGCATTGTATCTATTTAAGCGCAACCCTTCCGAGGCTCCTTCCTGTCGGTTGGACATACGATCCTAGTATCCACGTTCACGTTAAATGGTAAGCAGTTTCCGGGCACTTTTGTCGTTTAATTTATTCTTCTTTTTGCTTTCAGTTGCGCTCAGCAGCATCTACGTCTGTTTGCCCTAGGCACTTCACAGTTCCATTTCAGTAGTCCATCCCTTGGTCATATATGCACCGACGGGTCCCTGCTAACAGTCCTCCCCCCCGATTACGCAACCGGTGGTCTTCGGATCATGGCCTTTTATTACATTTCATTTTCATTTCTGCCAGCCGCCCTGTTTTCCTAGCTCACATGCTTCTATGGGTGGCGGCCGCTTAAAAGACCTCCTGCTGCCCCGCTTCAGGGGGCCTCAGGATAAAGCCTGTCCATGGGCCGGCAAGACATTTCTGTCAGCCGCCCTGTTCACTTAGTTTTCTGTCAGGCACGCAGGACGGCCCCCATCCACCACGGGGCTCGCTCTTGCGCTAGCGCCTTTCTGTTTTTCATCTTCCTCGGACCGGGGTTTCCCAGGCTTTTCTGTGCAAGGCATCTATTTAGTGTGCCGCTCCTGAGCGACTTCGTTTTGCGTGATGGCTGTACTTTCACCTTCATGGTGATCACTAGCACACACGCATCACAGCCGCCGGCTACCCCAGTGCAATCCCACTATTCCAGCCCATAGGGAATGCTTGTTTGAGTCACTAATGATAGTGTTCGGCCCTATCCTTGTTCCACCCGGCACATATGGTCTGTCCCATTTCTGGGACACACCGATCAGTGCATACTGAGTAACAATTACAAACATCACGCATTGTTGTGCGTGCATTCCCTGTTTTGGTCAGTTTTGCACGTTAATCTTTTCACTAACTCGCTCTTATGATTGCTCACCTACTGTTTGGCTCGCTTATACTTTTTTGAACTACTCTTCACTTTCTCCTCTACTTTAACCCCACCACCTTTATCTATCAGGTTGGGTTGGTGTATGTACCTTTGGCCCAGAGCCCAGGACAGATGCAGTTAATTTCCTAACTTTTGTAGGTGAGTCTTGCATCTTTAATCGCTTACCATGTTTTAATAAGTGATTTGAATACATCTAACGATGCACTGTTTTGGTTGTCTGTTGTGCTGTGGCGCAGCCATGCGATATGTGCTTTTGTTGTCACATTGTAATTGGCGCGATACGATGTCTCTTTGTTCCACCACAGGTTCCATCGGTGAATCTACTGAACTACAGGACCACTGGTTCAGTATTATACACCGCCGTTTTTGTTACTTTCACACTTTTTTATTGTTATGTTTACTCACTGATTGCAGTAGCTGTTACTTGATCCTGATGAAGGCCATGACACTCTGATAGGTCCCTAGGCTGAAACATGTTGATCGTCTTTTAATGCAGCTGTCTCTAATGTCGGCAGTTACATTACTAGCTACCTGTTTTTAATCCTGTCACAAGGTAGCAGAATAAAGCTCGCCATTGCTAACCTTGTAGCCAGTTTTAACCACAATTCACTCGAGCACTGCACCTCACCCACAACACACCACGCTCACATAGGGTTTTAGACTAACCCCCTCTTCCAATTTAAAACATCCCTGAGCTCCTCCCTCGCAGCGAGGGGGTTGTAGCCCACATTAAGACTAGGTTCTTAATGCGAGGAGGCACCCCCATGATGAAGCATGACACCTTTTGTGTGTGAGGGGAACTGTCCTTAAAAGGGATCTACCTCTCTAGCATGGTTGTTTCATTCCACATGCCCCTCAGACTTATGTTCTGGACCCGTGGGCTCTTTTTGTGATGAGAGTGTCCTCAGGTCCAGAGTGTATTGAGTTGGTGGTGTCAGGGGTCCAGCACTTATACTCAGTCATGCCTTTGAAGTGGGGAAGATTTCAAAAGAACCCTTTGTAGAATACAAGGTCCCTACCCTTCCTGCCCTTGCTCCAGAATCACTACATTGGGGTATGTAGCTCCTTGTGTGTGTGTAAGTGCCAGCTCCTCCCTGCCATCCAGCTCGGAAAGACCCATCAATATGTTAATGGCCCATCAGCCACTCCTCAGCTCCCTTTGTGTGTGACTGCCTAGAGAAAATGTACAAGGCCCAGCTGTGACCCACCCCAAATGTGTATTTAGAGACGGGCACAAAATGGTTTAAGTAAAAAAATGACAACTGTCTAAAAGTGGCATTTTCAGACTTGCAACTTAAAATCCAACTTCACCATAAGCTGTGATTTTAAATTGTGAGTCCAAGGATACCAAACTCGAAATGCCTATCTTGCCCTAATTGGAAAGTACACGTATAAGATGGGACGAGGTAACTCCAATGTTAACCTACGGGCAAGATAGGCCTTGTGGTAGTGAAAAATGAATTTAAGAGCTTTCCACTACCTGGACATTTGAAACTTAAGAGTACATGTCCAACTTTTTAAATACACAGCATCCTGCCCTTGGGGCTGTCGAGGGCCTACCCTAGGGGTGGCTTATGGATATTAAAAAGGAAGGTTTGGGCCTGGCAAGAGGGTTAAATTGCCAGGTCGAAATGGCAGTTTAAAACTGTGCACACAGGCTCTGCAATGGCAGGCCTGAGGAATGTTTAGAAGGCTACTTGAGTGGTTGGTGCAAACAGTGCTACAGGTCCACTAATAGCATTAAATTTACAGGCCCTAAGCACATGTAGTGCACTTTACTAGGGACTTATAAGTAAATGTAATATGCCAGTTGTGAATATGGCAATGTTGACATGTTTTAAGTAGAAAGAACATGCACCTCAGCACTGTTTAGCAGTGGTAAAGTGCCCAGAGTAGTAAAGCCAATAAAAACAAATTCAGCAAAAAGGGGAGGAGGTAGGCAAAATGTTTGGGGGTGACCCTGCAGAAAGGGCCAGGTCCAACAAATATTTATATATATAAAGGAGTGTTGGAAATTGGATTACTGTACGAGAGGAGTAAAAACCTTCCTCAAGCATCGAGCACAACTGTTGTAAGGGTGAGACACAAGCAAACCCCAAATAAGAAACCCTCTGGAAGCTAGGTACATTGCAGTCAGGCTTAACTTAGAGCCAAAGTGTAAAGGATTTATGCAGCACTTTAAACAGTAATGAAGCGATTCACCATCTCCCGTGGCGCTGGAAATTTTGGGACATTGTTGCTCTCTCTGTAAGGACTCGCTGTCCCAGAAATTCTTTGCCCCCATGAGAAAGGGGCTGCTTCTCATTTTTCTGTGCAGCTGCGCTGTATAGCACTTGGCCATCTCCCGTGGCGGGTGACATTTTGGGGCATTGTTGTTGTGGCTGGAGGGACTTGCTGACACAGAAAACCTTTGCCCTGGGTGGAAGGGACTGCCTCTCGATTCCCTGCCAGCCACGCTGTATAGCGCTTCATCATCTCCCTGGCATGGGACGTGCACAGGCCATGCCCGGGCAGAGCCAGGGCCAAGGGCGGACCCATTTTGCACCCGTCATCGCCCAGAGGAGGTTAGCCTGGCCAACGCCCCTGTCATCTGCAGGGCCAGAAGGTGCGAACACTGGGCCTGATTCACAGAACTAACTTACGTCAAAAACGTAAAGTTAGTACTTTTTGGTATTCACAGAATACACTTACTCATTTTGGTATTCACAGAATGAACTTACTCATTTCGGTATTCACAGAAGTTAGTAGTCCTAACTTTAGGACTCCTAAATGCCTTCTGTGAATACCGAAAGTCTTAAGTTAGGATTTTCTCAGTTTAGGAGTAGTAAAGTTAGGACTCCTAAACTTTACTACTCCTAAACTGAGAAAAATCCTAACTTTAAGACTTTCGGTATTCACAGAAGGCATTTAGGAGTCCTAAAGTTAGGAGTCCTAACTTTACTACTCCTAAACTGAGAAAAATCCTAACTTTAAGACTTTCGGTATTCACAGAAGGCATTTAGGAGTCCTAAAGTTAGGAGTCCTAACTTTACTACTCCTAAACTGAGAAAATCCTAACTTTAAGACTTTCGGTATTCACAGAAGGCATTTAGGAGTCCTAAAGTTAGGACTACTAACTTCTGTGAATACCGAAATGAGTAAGTTCATTCTGTGAACACCAAAATGAGTAAGTGTATTCTGTGAATACCAAAAGTACTAACTTTACGTTTTTGACGTAAGTTAGTTCTGTGAATCAGGCCCACTGATTGTCTGGTTTTTCGGTCTGGATAGTGAAAGCTCTAACCAGGTAGTTGCTCCTGGTTTGGCTGTTGTGCAGGTGTACACTAATATGGGGAAGAGGAAGTTGCTGGATATGTCTATGAAGGCCGCCAGAACTAGTGTGGCAACTGGTAGCAATATCTTAACGAAGATTGAGACTTTGATTCAGAAAGTTGAAACAATGTTAAAATCTAAACCTCCATCTAAGCCTCTGTCTGATCCTCTCCCCTCCTTGCCCCCTGATGGTAAGGAGTCTGGGAAACCCTTGGTGAAAATATTCACAAAAAATGCAGGGAAAAGGGACAAAGTTATCCTGACGCAGTCTTGCAAGACTTCAGGACTGATAAATGACTTTGTTGTGACTAAACCTATAGACATTATGCCTGCGCCAGAGACTCCATTGCCTAATCCCTCTGACATGTTTAGCCTGTCCTGCAGCAATCAATATGCCCCTTTATTTAGTACAGAGCCTGATGATGATTGCTAGCCATCTCCCCTGTGGGGTCCGAGGGTTATAGTGAATCAAGTTAGTTCTCCGCCAGACTTGACTCAGGCCTTGATAAAGACAGTTTCTGATCTCAAGGATGAACTAACAGACCTGAGAGTGCAAATCAATTCCCTAAAAGATTTACATTGAACAATAACTCCCCTACTTCAACAATTGCGACCAGGCAGTTTGCAATCAGTGGGTATGGCACATCTGGTCTCCCACCCTGCCATAGTGTGTTCCCAGCCCAATCCCTGGCCATCTTCACCGGCCACTTGCTTAACCTTGGAACCCAGTATACCTAGAAACTTGCAGCTGCCAAGGCAGAGGATGGAGGGCTTTGGCAACATGGGTGGGTTTTACAACAACCTCCCTCCTGCCCTTCCTCCTTGTGTGAGATCTGAGTTAGAGAGTATAGGGCTTGAGAACTTAACCCACGACTTGTGCACTAGGCCAAGGATAGCAAAGTTGGCAAGTGCACAATCCTATGGTGTTCCTTCTGCCAGTTCAAAACCCTCTCTTTCATGGGATGTAAGCATGGGATTGGATGCATCATCTATATGCATAATGTTCCAAGGTTGTTACAAGGGGTGAGAGAAGATCACAGGTTGTTGACTAACAAAGTGATTAATTGGATATTCAATGTGCGGAAATGCCCGTAAGGACATTGTTGGGGTGAAATGGTGCAATCTACTAGAGGGTTAACTAGACTATGTTGAGATGAAGCTTGTTTCCCGGGAACTGGCTGACAACATCATTGCTTTGGAGGTGCGCTTTCCTTGTCCAATGACAACAAAGATCTGTCTCAAGCTCAATGCACCCAAGATTGTGAATGTAGATGACCAGAGTAATTGTCAGCGCAGGGGCACAGGACCAACTGAGGTTCGACTGCTATCATCGAGAGTGAATCCATCTATAACGTCTACTCCTTTTAGGATGCAATCTGAAGTTTGGAATTTACTTTCTTGGAACATTGCTGGTTTAAAATCTAAAGTGGCTGATCTGGACTGGGGGGGTCTTCATTGACACATTAGATGTTTGTATGTTGCAAGAAACCTGGGGGCATATTACAAGAACATTGCACCACCGAGCGTCACTTTGTTTGATGCTCCGGTGGTGATCTATGCTAGCCCATATTTACAATGCCACGCTAAGCCACATTGCATGGTTTAAAACAGCCTTGTAGATATGACCCTCTGCAACACAGTTTTCTGTGGCAAAGGGGCGTGTAATGAGTGTTGCTGTGGGCGTTCCCTGCAGCACCCTTGGCTTTTTGACACTGCTCCAGATTTACAAGGATCTGTAAATTGGAGGCAGTGCCTAAAACAAATGCCTTTCAAAATGAGCCGTTAATGTGGTTCAATGAGGAGAAATACTTTTATTTCTCCTCGTTTTTCGCTCTTTCTAAGTGTGCTGCACATAAAAGTCTTCCCCAACCTTTTTGCCTTCACCCATTTGTTTTCGAACCCCTTTGTGTTGGCTTTTAGGACTCTGTGCACTCTACCACTGATAACCAGTGATAAATTGCTTCTGCTGCTCTCTCCCTTAAACATGGTGAAATTGTCTCACACCCAATCGGCACATTTAATTTACTTGTAAGTCCCTATTAAATTGGTACTACATGCACCTAGGGCCTGTACATCAAATGTCACAACTGGGCCTACAGCGCTTATTGTGCCAACCACTTAAGTAACCTTTTAAACATGTCTCAGTCCTGCCATTGCAGCCTGTGTGTATAGTTTTAAACTGCCATTTTGAACTGGCAAAATAAACCTTTTGCCAGGCTGAAATCTTCCCTTTTTCGTACATATAAATCATCACTGTGGAAGGCCCTGAACAGCCCAGTAGGCAGGGTGCAGTGTATTTAAAATGCTGGACATGTACTTTTAAGTTTTACATGTCCTGGAAGTGAAAAACTCCTAAATCAGTTTTTCACTACTCCAAGGCCAACCTCTCCCATAGAATAACATTGGGTTACCTTATTACATATATTAAGTGATAACTTTCAATTGAGAGCAAGTAGGAATATCAAGTTTGATGTCTAAAGAGTTGGACTTCTAAACCCTCAAAATGGTAAAATCAGATATTAAGTCACAATTCTGAAAATGACACTTTTATTAAGTTGCCATTTTCTAGTGTTAACCATTTGTTGCCTACATCCAGCATCCTGGGTTACATGACAAAGTGCATTTGGCAATAGGGAAAAATCTAAGGATCAGTGATTTTAAGCTGGTTCTCTCCTGTTTAAAACAAGTGGCTTATACACCTATAGGAATGGTTCACAAAATTAGGCCTTGTTGTTTTACACCTCTCCTGAATGTATTAATTTAAATTCTAAGGATATCCTAAAAAAACCTGTTGGGACTTTTTAGTTGGCCAATGGCAGCAATTTTAGGATCCTTATCTGTTCAAACGTTGTCATATAAACCATTCCCCAACTTAGACGACTTCCTCATTGAGATTACCCTTCTCTTGCAAAAAGTTTATATATTAAATTTAGTTTTTGTATCAAGGCTTTCACTAGCAAATGGTCTTCAGGTTCCTTTTCAATGCAAGAGTGTGAACTGTGCTGGTATAAAATTGAGGACACCGCCTACTTTTTATTTTTCTGTCTGTATTACATCAGCCCTAGACACAAATGAATTAATCATCTATGCCTTAAATTGGGCCTTGACAGATTTATGATTTCCCATAGGATTCTTATCACTGACTCCTCTAGGACCATATTATTGATTTTGAGGCTATCGCTCTTTTTTAAACTGCTGCTAAGAATGTACATTTGTTTTTCATATTGTACTTTTGGCTTAGTTATATATATATATTCACTGAAAAAACCATAGGTTTTAGGGACAGTTATAGTTAGTTGGACATTTTATTCGTACAAAACCAGTGAAGTTCCCCCGTTATAGTTAGTTCAGCTAACTATAACTCGCGCCCCCGCAATGCACTGCTGATGACGTCACATATTACATCACTCATGACATGGTCAGTGACATCACTGATGACATCTTAAATGACATCACTGATGACATCACTGATGACATCATCCAGTGACTGTGTGTTTCTGTAAAGTTTAAATATGTTTAATATATATAGGGAAAGGCGTATTGAAGAATGAGTGGGTGTATAAGTGTCTGAATGGATGATTTAGTAGGTGCGTGACTGACTCTATAAGTGAGTGATTAAACGTATCTTACTGAATGCATGGGTTAGTGACTAAACTGTGTGAATGTCTGTATCCGTCTGTCTGTTGGTGTGCAAGCGGCTGCATGGGTTTGTGAATAGCTACATGAGTGTCTACATGGGTTATTGATTGGTTGTCTGAGTATCTGCATGGGTGCCTGAGTGTTTGTGTGGGTGGGGTGTGTGTGACTCTGTGCATAGATGTGTGAGTGGGTGATTCACTGGGTGCATGGTTTCAAGAGTGCATCTGTGATGGACTGTATGGGTGGGTGAGTGTGTGTATGGGTGTGTTAGTGAGTGAATGTATATCTCAGTGGTACATGTGTGAGTAACTACATATGTGAAAGGCAGTATATATGTGTGTTGGAGTATATAAATGGCTATAAGTGAGAGTGTGTGATTGTGAGAGTGGCTGTATGGATGAGTGTGTACTTGTATCAGTGATTGTATAAGAGCGTAAGAATGTGCTAGTATTTGTATGAGTAAGTGACCTGGTGTGTGTATAACTGTATAGGTGAGTAAATGGCAGTGTGATTAATTATTTGCATGACTGACTAGGTGTGTGAGTACCTCTATGGATGAGTGGCGGTGTGTGAGTGTCTATGTAGGTGTATGAGTGCATATGATAGTCCTGTACTGAGTGACCGTAAGTATGAGTGACTGTACGGGTGAGTGAGTGGATGTGTGTGTAGACCTAAGAATCAGTGAGCGGGTATGTAGTTATTGGTGTTGGAGTGTCTATGGTTTTGAGAATGGCAGTCTGTAATTTAGAGTGGGTGTATCAAAGGTTATATTAGGGTGTGAGAAGATGCATCAAATTATCACAAGGATGATATCATCAGTGATGTCATCAGTGATGCCATTTGAGATGTCATCAGTGATGTCATCAGTGATGTCACTGACCATGTCATGAGTGATGTAATATGTGACGTCATCAGCAGTGCATTGCGGGGCGCGAGTTATAGTTAGCTGAACTAACTATAACGGGGGAATTTCACTGGTTTTGTACGAGTGAAATGTCCAACTAACTATAACTGTCCCTAAAACCTATGGTTTTTTCAGTGAATTTCAAAGGTTTTTTAAATGCTAATTTCTAACTATAACGTGTCTGAAACCTATAGTTTTTTCAGTGAATTTCAAAGGTTTTTTAAATGCTAATTTCTAACTATAACGTGCCTGAAACCTATGGTTTTTAAGTGAATTTCAAAGGTTTTTTAAATGCTAGTTTCTAACTATGCCTACAGAGGTAGGACATGTGAAGAAAGAAGAAAAAACGCACAGAAAGAAGCAAAAGAAATGCAGAAAGAAGCAACAGAAGTCCACAAAGACGAAGAAAAGAGCAGGAAGAAGCAAGAGATGTGCAGAAAGAACCAACAGAGGAGCAGAAAGAGGCCTTGTTGCAAAATCATCCTGTGCCCACAACTTTTTCAGACGGGTACTGGTGGTAACTGACTCAGACTAACCAGGCCTAGAGCCAGTGCTATGCTAAAAGACACTTAGAATACAGTGAAAACACCTACATACACTAGGGAACACTATGCGTTGGGGTACCCCTGTGATTAGCATGACCTCCTCTGTAAAGCCCTAGTACATAATAGGGCATGGGGATTAAAACTTCCTCTTTAAACGCGCCCCGGGGCGCGTTTGCACAGTGGTGAAGGGAGGGGGGGCCTGAGGTGACATGTGTGCAAACACGCCCTGTGGCCGTTTTAAGTTGGGAGATTAAGTCCCCTTGAGTCCTGACGGTCCCTGGGGTCCAACTAGCCAACCAGGTACCTCCAGTAAGCGCCACAGAGCTGCATTGCAGAGAGGTGTAAAAAGGGGCATGGCCTGGACCACCGATATGCAACGCAGCACAGTGGCGCTTACTGGAAGCACCTGGTGGGCTAGTTGGCCCCCAGGGGCCCTCAGGATTGAAAGGGAATGAATTCCTCAACTTTAAATGCGCCACAGGGCGTGTTTGCACACATGTCACTTCAGGCCCCGCCCCCTTCCTTCACCACTGTGCAAACGCACCCCGTGGTGCATTTTAAGTTGAGGGATTAAGTCCCCTTGAATCCTGATGGCCCCTGGGGTCCAACTAGCCCACCAGGTACCTCCAGTAAGTACCACAGAGCTGCTTTGCAGAGAGGTGTAAAAAGGGGCGTGGCCTGGACCACCTCTCTGCAACGCAGCCCTGTGGCGCTTACTGGAGGTACCTGGTGGGCTAGTTGGCCCCCAGGGACCCTCAGGATTGAAGAGGAATTAATTCCCCAACTTAAAATGCACCACAGGGCGTGTTTGCACACATGTCACCTCTGGCCCGCCCCCTCCCTTCACCACTGTGCAAATGCGTCCCATGGCGCGTTTTAAGTTGGGGCATTATGTCCCCTTCAATCCTGAGGGTCCCTGGGGTCCAACTAGCCCACCAGGTACCTCCAGTTAGCGCCACAGGGCTGCGTTGCAGAGAGGTGGTCTGAGGTCATGCCCCTTTTTACACCTCTCTGCAACGCAGCCCTGTGGCGCTTACTGGCAGTACCTGGTGGTCTTGCTGGCCCCCAGGGACCCTCAGGATTGAAGGGGAATTAATTCCCCACCTTAAAACGTGCCACAGGGCCTGTTTGCACACATGTCACATCAGGCCCCGCCCCCTCCCTTCACCACCGTGCAAACGCGCCCTGTGGCACATTTTAAGTTGGGGGATTAAGTCCCCTTGAATCCTGAGGGTCCCTGGGGGCCAACTAGCCCACCAGGTCCCTCCAGTAAGCGCCACAGAGCTGCGTTGCAGAGAGGTGTAAAAAGGGGCGTGGCCTGGACCACCTCTCTGCAATGCAGCCCTGTGGCACTTACTGGAGGTACCTGGTGGGCTAGTTGGCCCCCAGGGACCCCCAGTATTCAAGGGGAATTAATTTCCCAACTTAAAACGCGCCACAGGGCGCGTTTGCAGAGTGTTGCTGGGAGGGGGCTGTGTGGCCCCCCTTCCTTTCCTATTTTGTGGGCCCTGGGGACCCCATCCCCCAGGGCCTGGCCTCCTTTTTAAAAAAAAAAAGAAAATGTAAATGGGAGGGGGCCGCGTGTGCCCCCCTCCCCTGGCCAATTCCGGCCCCTGGGACCCATCCCCCGGGGCATGGCCAAACATCTTGTTTTTTTATAGGAAGGGGGGGCTGCATGGCCCCCCCTCCTAAGGCCTCTATTGGCCCCGGGGACCCCATCCCCCAGGGCCCGCCTTTATTTATTATTTTTGTTGGGGGAGGGAGGCCGCGTGGCCCCCCTCCCGGGCCACTTCTGGCCCCAGGGACCCCATCCCCCGGGGCCTGGCCATCCTTTTTTTTTTTTTTTGTGAGGAGGGCCGCGTGGCACCCCTCCTCAGGCCAAATATGGCCCTGGGGACCCCATCCCCTGGGGCCTGGCCTCTCCTTTTTAAAAATAAAATAAAATACACAGGCGAGGGGGGCCGTGTGGCCCCCCTCCTGGGCCACTTCTAGCCCCGGAGACCCCATCCCCCGGGGCTGGCCCTCTCCGTTGGGGACCGTGGGGGGAGCCCCAATGCCCCCACGGTCCCTGCTGGCTCCCCGCCTCCTGCGGGAGCCGGCATTGCTTTTCCACATGGGGAGCTGCTGACATGCAGCTCCCCGTGTGGAAAAGCAATCTGCTTTGCTTCATTGAAGCGAGAGCAGGTTTCCCTGCTCTCGGTTCAATGAAGCAAAGCAGTTTGCAATGACAGGGCGGGAGCCGCGTGGCTCCCGCCCTGTCATTGCAAACAGCAGTGTCCCGGGGGTGTGCCCCCGCAAAATTATTAATCAAAGCCCCGGGGGGTGGCGGTCCCCAGGGCTTGGAGGCCCCCCCACACATAACAAAACAAAGCCCCGGGGGTGGCAGTCCGTGAGCCCCCCACAAATATTTATGGAAAGCCACGGGGGTGGCGGTCCCCGGGGCTGCAGGGGCCTCCCTGGGCCCTCGCTATTAAATTTTCGCATGCCCCCGGGGGCTAAATATTAACGAAGCGCGGGAGGCCGTGCTTCGTTTTTTTTTCTTCACGCCGGGATTCGCGGATCCGACGCGGATTTCGCCATTTTTAAAGTCTGTATTTTCTCACACATTTCCAAAACAGTGAGCACGGAGCTTTAAACAAGATATTTAAAAAACTGTGATTTCATTAGGTGGTGGAATTGATAAAAATATCTTTGTAAAAAAGACCACAGGAGTTTGAATGAACACGAACTTTATTGAGAGACAGTGAAAACATGAAACAAACTTGAAAGAAAGAGAGGCACGAAAGTAACTCTTCTATGTTTTTGTAATCAGTAACACCTGTGGGGATGGTATAAAGGAAATTAATTTTACGAGGCATTTTATAGTTGACAAAGTCTAATAAGATCAGCCGAAACGCGTTCTATGTCCTCACAAATGCTGCCGTTCAATTAAATTGGATAAATCCAGAGACTTGAGTGCTGGTCCATTCTTCAGGAGAGAAGCGGGAGTTATATATATATATATACATATATATATTATCTACTGGCGGTCGCCAGTAGATAGTTATAGTTACAACCTATTATCCATAGGAAATCCGCGACATTCTATTTGAAATAACTCTCTTGCCGGTTGACGTATCTTCGCAAAATTTTCAAACTTTGTGGCCCGCTCCGGTCCGCTCCTACCCTGAAAGTCTCGGGGGATTCGTCAAGCGGGGGAAAAAAGGGGGTCCCAAAACGCATTTTCCCCATGCAATTTTCCATAGGAAACTTTAGACACGGCTACAGCCTGAACTGCTGAACGGAATTACACCAAATTTGGCAAAGAGGTAGTTCTTGGTTCAGAAAGAACCCTTTTGTTAAATGGTGTAAATCCGTTCAGTAGTTGCTGAGAAAATCAAAAGTAAAAAGATAGTGATATCTATGGCCGAGTAGGGTCCGCGTACCCTCCCGATCACGAGCTGCATGTTAATTGGCTGTCAGCTGGCTGTCAACATTCCGATTCAGGAAATGTTGGCAGCCATTTTGTCCCTCGGTAGAACCGAGGGACAGAAACAAGTGCGCAAAGCGCACAAAGGGGGCAGGGTAGAAACACCCTGACCCCTAGGTTTGCTCAGGGGTCCCACAAGGACCCCCTGGGCAAAAATAATATATTTTTTTTAAAAATCGGCAGGATGCGCTCAGGGTGCGCGAAACCTGCCGAAAAAAAAAAAATTTTGTTAGCTGCTCCCCATGTGTAAAGCAATGCCGGCTCCCGTAGGACACGGGGAGCCGGCGGGACTGTGAGGGGATTGGGGACCCCCCCACAGTCCCCAACGAGAGGGCCAGCCCCGGGGGATGGGGTCCCCGGGGCAAGTAGTGGCCCGGGAGGGGGGCCACGTGGCCCACCTCCCCAAAAAATAAAAAATAAAAATTAAAAAAAAACGGAAAGGCCGGCCCCGGGGGATGGGGTCCCCGGGGCCTTAAATGGCCTGAGGAGGGGGGCCACGCAGCCCCCCTCCCTACGAAAAAATCAAGGCCATGCCCCGTGGGATGGGGTCCCCGGGGCCAATACAGGCCCAGGGAAGGGGGGCCACGCGGCCCCCTTCCCGTTTTTTTAAATTTGTAATTAAAAAAAAGGGGGTAAGGCCCTGGGGGATGGGGTCCCCAGGGCATAAAAACTGGAAAAAGGAAGGGGGGCCACAGAGCCCCCCTTCAGGGGACAAAAATGTATTTTATTTTTTTAAACGATCGGGCCCGCAGGCCCCGCCCTTCCTTCACCACTCTGCAAACGCGCCCTGGCGCGTTTGCAGAGGGGGAACGACTCCCCTTGAATACTGGGGGTCCCTGGGGCCAACTAGCCCACCAGGAACCTCCAGTATGCGCCAGGGGCTGCCTTGCAGAGAGGTGTACAGAGGCCACGCCCCTTTTACACCTCTCTGCAACGCAGCTCTGTGGCGCTTTTGGAGGTATATGGTGGGCTAGTTGGACTCCGGGGACCCTCAGGATTCAAGGGGACTTAATTCCCCAACTTAAAACGCGCCACGGGCGCGTTTGCACAGTGGTGAAGGGAGGGGCGGGGCTTCAGGTGACATGTGTGCAAACAGGCCCCGTGGCGCGTTTTAAGATGGGGAATTAAATCCCTTCAATCCTGAGGGTCCCTGAGGGCCAACTAGCCCAACAGGTACATCCAGAAAGCGCACAGAGCTGCGTTGCAGAGAGGTGTAAAAGGGGTGTGGCCTCTCTACACGTCTCTGCAACGCAGCCCCTGGCGCATATTGGAGGTTCCTGGTGGGCTAGTTGGCCCCTAGGGACCCTCAGGATTCAAGGGGATTTAATCCCCCAACTTAAAACGCGCCACGGGGCGCGTTTGCACAGATGTCACCTCAGGCCCCGCCCCCTCCCTTCACCATTGTGCAAATATTCTTCTAAAATCATCCAAAATACGAATTCCTATTTACTCACCTGTTATAAGGAGAGACCTCAGTGCTGCATCTTTCAGCCCAGTACTGGTCCTGAAAAGTAATTTTAACCGTACTTACCAGTAACTTGAATTTCCTTCCATAGGATATCATTGCCTGCTTTTTGTTGAAAAAGTTTCTAAGTGTTGATTTTTGAAACATACAAATATTCCTCTAAAATCAGCCGAAATACGAATTCCGATTTACTCACCTGTTATAAGGAGAGACCTCAGTGCTGTATCTTTCAGCCCAGTACTGGTCCTGAAAAGTAATTTTAACCGTACTTACCAGTAACTTGAATTTCCTTCTATAGGCTAACATTGACTGTTTTCACTTGGAAATTCTTCTAAGTGTGGAGTTTTGGAACTTTAAAATATTCCTCTAAAATCAGCCGAAATACGAATTCCGATTTACTCACCTGTTATCAGGAGAGACCTCAGTGCTGTATCTTTCAGCCCAGTACTAATCCTGAAAAGTAATTTTAACCGTACTTACCAGTAACTTGAATTTCCTTCCATAGGCTAACATTGACTGGTTTCACTTGGAAATTCTTCTAAGTGTGGAGTTTTGGAACTTTATAATATTCCTCTAAAATCAACCAAAGTACGAATTCCAATTTACTCACCTGTTATCAGGAGAGAACCCTGTGCTGCATCTTTTAGCCCAGCACTGACCCTGAAAAGTAATTTTAACCGTACTTACCAGTAACTTATATTTTCTTCCATAGGAATCCATTGTCTGGTTTTCAGCAGAAAAGTTTCAAAGTGTCGATTTTCACAAACTACAAATATTCCTAAAAAATCGCCTGTATGACTTAAACGCATTCTTTCAACTGTTTACAGGAGATGCACCAGTGCTGGATCCAGGATCCAACACTGAGTAAGAAAAAGTAACGATAACAGTTTTTAACTTCTAAGTGAATTTCCTTCCATAGGATAACATTGGTGATTCTATGAGAAAAAGTTTCTAAGTGTGAACTTTTAAAGTACAATAATATTCGTTAAAAATCACGACTGTAACCAAAACGCTTTTACTCAACTGTTTACAGGAGATGTCCCAGGACTGAATCTAGGATCCAGTCCTGTGGTTAGAAAAGTAATCCATAAAGTAACTAATTGCATTTAGGTAGAAATTCACATTGAGCTCAATGTTGCATTGTGTTTGAAATTGTGTTGCCCATTGCAACAACTGTAACTACTGTACTTAAAAGTCTATTGCCTATGTGCAAAGTATTTAAACTAAAGTAATTCATTCTGAGAAAGTATTTTTTGTAATGTAATGTATAATGTAATTACAATGTAATTTAAAAAATAAAATATTTAAAAAAAAATTGTTTCTAAAAATTTGGAAATCAGTATGAAAAAAATTTATATAACAATTAATACATTTAAAAATTGTCATTTACAAAACCTTTGAAATTCACTGAAAAAACCGTAGGTTTCAGACATGTTATAGTTACAAATTAGCATTTAAAAAACCTTTGAAATTCACTGAAAAAACCATAGGTTTCAGGGACGTTATAGTTACAAATTAGCATTTAAAAAACCTTTGAAATTCACTGAAAAAACCATAGGTTTTAGGGACAGTTATAGTTAGTTGGACATTGCACTCGTACAAAACCCGTGAAATTCCCCGTTATAGTTAGTCCAGCTAACTATAACTCGCGCCCCGCAATGCACTGCTGATGACGTCACATATTACATCACTCATGACATGGTCAGTGACATCACTGATGACATCACTGATGACATCTCAAATGACATCACTGATGACATCATCCACGTGACAATCTGATGCACCTCCTCACACCCCAATATAACCTTTGATACACCCACTCTAAATTACAGACTGCCATTCGCAAAACCATAGACACTCCAACACCAATAACTACATACCCACTCACTGATTCTTAGGTCTACGCACACATCCACTCACTCACCCGTACAGTCACTCATACTTACGGTCACTCAGTACAGGACTATCATATGCACTCATACTCCTATATAGACACTCAAACACCGCCACTCATCCATAGAGGTACTCACACACCTAGTCAGTCATGCAAATAATTAAACACACTACCATTTACTCACCTATACAGTTATACACACACCAGCTCACTTACTCATACAAATAGTAGCACATTCTTACGCTCTTATACAATCACTGATACAAGCACACACTCATCCATACAGCCACTATCACAATCACTCACTCTCGCTTATAGCTATTTATATACTCCAACACACATATATACTGCCTTTCAATTATGTAGTTACTCACACATGTACCACTGGGACATACATTCACTCACTAACACACTCTTACACACACTTACCCACCCATACAGTCTATCACAGATGCACTCTTGAAACCATCCACCCAGTGAATCACCCACTCACACATCTATGCACAGAGTTGCACACACCCCTCCCACACAAACACTCAGGCACCCATACAGATACTCAGACAAGCATTCAATAACTCATATAGACACTCATGTAGCTATTCACAAACACATGCAGCCACTTACACAGCAACAGACAGACGGATACAGACATTCACCCAGTTTAGTCACTAACCCATGCATTCAGTAAGATACGTTAAATCACTCACTTATAGAGTCAGTCACGCACCTACTAAATCATCCATACAGACACTTACACACCCACTCATTCTTCAATACGTCTTTTCCTATATATATTAAAAATATTTAAACTTTACAGAAACACACAGTCACTGGATGATGTCATCAGTGATGTCATTTGAGATGTCATCAGTGATGTCATCAGTGATGTCACTGACCATGTCATGAGTGATGTAATATGTGACGTCATCAGCAGTGCATTGCGGGCGCGAGTTATAGTTAGCTGGACTAACTATAACGGGGGAATTTCACGGGTTTTGTACGAGTGCAATGTCCAACTAACTATAACTGTCCCTAAAACCTATGGTTTTTTCAGTGAATTTCAAAGGTTTTTTAAATGCTAATTTGTAACTATAACGTCCCTGAAACCTATGGTTTTTTCAGTGAATATATATATATATATATATATGTATATATATATATATATATTTATATATATATTTATATAAAATATATATATATTCACTGAAAAAACAAAGGTTACAGAGACGTTATAGTTAGGTTCAGGTTTCACTCGTACAAAACCAGTGAAATTCAGCAGTTATAGTTAGCTGAGCCAAAGAGAAATGAGTATGAAGTTAGTAGTACAGTTAGTATACATATGTGATTGTGAGTGAAAAATGTAGAAATCCTCAGAGAATATAGCGATGTATCACTGTTATGAACTATTAATTAGTGTGCAACTTTAAATCTTTTGGTTATTTTGTATTTTTAAGCAGGAAAATGGAAACCAGAAGTTCTGAAAAATAGATGTATCATGCCACACAATATATGGAGGAAGAAAACAAAAATGACTCACTTAGGTAGAAAAAGGGAACAGTAATTGTGTGGAAAATCAAGAAAAAAATGTAATTGCACAACTGATGTAGTTCATACTGCCTACGGCGACATTTGTACCCTTGGAGAAGCTTGTTCTGTGTAGGTCTTCTTGTTTTTGATGACAAAATGATCTGCTTACTTAAACAGCAAAAAAGTGTTTTATTTACAAAAGGAGAATTGTTATCTGCTTGAGGTGTAAGTTCCTGGGGAGAGGTAGGTTCTGCCAGTTCAAAGAATATGTAGGCAGCTGAAGAACTGTATAGTTTGGCTGCACTAGCTAAATTTGTCTTAGCTAAATCTGTCTTGCAATTTATCATGCAATGATGGCATGCACAATGCTTCTACATTGCTGAAATACTTGTAACATGCTGCTTGTTTCCTATTTCCCGGCTGAACTAATTTTTGCAAATTTTATAAAATTAAAATTTGGATAGACTCTTTTGCCACCTAGCCTGCCATAAAAATACTATTAAAGGACATATTGTTTGGAAGGTAAGGGGGCTGAAGCAAAGGAAAAGAAGATCTGCATACATCAAAATATAGTAGACAAATGAAGCAAAAGGGGAAGAGATGTTAATGCCTGCCAACGAGAGGGAGGAAAAAATGTTAAAAATTGCTAACATTTGTTGTTTTGTTTGTTTTACAGTTATTGATGTAGTTTGTTAATGTAGTTGTTTAATGTTGGTAAATTGTTTTTTAAAATAAAATGTTTAAACTTACTACTGATATCTTCCCTTAATAGCTTTTAAAAGATTTCAAAATTGATACAGAGTTCATATGTTGGCTTAAAGTGGCAGTTTCATGTTCAAGAACTGTAACTGTGCTGCTGCATTTATATGTATGTATGCGGTGCTATAGATATACCACTGCTTTTTCAAACTCAGCTCACAGGGCAGTCTCTCTCCATATTCTAGTGTATATGCTTTCCATCCAACACAAACTTGTGAGCACAGACGTTATTTCCTCCCCACACTCTAGTTGTAGATTTGTCATTCAAGAGACATGTCTCAGCAGAGAAGCTAGTCCCTCTCAACACCCTACTATGCATAGCCATCATCCAACAATGAGTTGTAAGTATAGTGACCAGTTCCTCCCCACACCCTACTGCATGCATTTATCATCCCAGAGAGAGGTCTTAGCAAAGATGCCAGTCCTTCACCACACCCTAATATGCATATCTGTGATCTGAGAGAGTTCTCAGTGGAGAGGCCAGTTCATTTCCATACCCTACTATGGACACCCATCATCTGAGAGAGGAGTCTGGGCGGAGAGGCCAGTCTCTCACCATACCGTTCTACACTATCCATCAATGAAGAGAGAGACCTCAGTGGAGAGGCAAATCCCTGAAGACACCCTACTTTGTATTTGTCTAATCTGAAATAGAGGTCTTAGTAGGCAGGCTAGTTTTCCTCCCCACAGCCTACTATGCACACCCGTCATCAGAGAAAGAGGTCTCAGGGGAGAGGCTTGTCCCTCTCCACATCATATTATGGATTAGTGTCATGAAAGAGAGATGTCAGTGAAGAGATCAGTCTGTGCTCATATGTTAGCAGAGACTGGTGGAAGGTCTCATTAGAGAGGCAAGTCTCTACCATACCCTACTATGTAGACTGGTTGTACTGTGGTGACGTGAAGTGTTATTAAAGAGGCAGTCTGTCTTCACTCTGTACTATATAGTGCTGTCATACTGTGGAAAACTGTGAGTGGAGTGGATAGTTTTTGCTAAAATCTTAGGAAAAGGAAGTGAAAGTTAAAAGTACTGTAATGAAGGAGGGTGTAAATTCTTTTACGCCTTGCAAGATCGTGAAAATGACAGTGGGTGGTTGTAGGAAAGTAGGATCTACTTCTATGGTTACCCCCACTTTTTGCCTGGTGCTAAGCTGTATTATGACTAGTCTGACTGGGATCCTGCTAATCAGGACCCCAGTCTGTCTGCTTTCTCCCTAAATTGTTCTGTTGAGTACTTAGATACACTCCAGATTGGATACTGGGGTACCCTTATCAGTCCCTAGTATAGGGTACTAAGGTACCCAGGGCATAGTTACCCCAGTGAAGCATGCATTATGCAATCCATGAGAGAACATGCAAAATGCAAACTACAAAATGCAACTACAGGCCTGCCATTGCAGCCTGTGTAAGTTGGTGCATGCACCACTTACTAAATATATAGGTTTACTATATCTAAGGGTCACTGCACTTAAAAGCTATAAGTCACCCCTGTAGCAGGCCTTTGCAATCCTGAAAGCAGGGTGCTTTGTTCTAAGTGAGAGGGTGCCCCTGTATGAGCAGGACACCCATGCAGCCTACGGAGTCCATTCTCCCGGGTTGTAAGTGAAGCAGCCATATACTATATAGAGGGGCACTGCGTAACTATGAGATGACCATCTCGAAAACGGCTGCAACGAATCCTATCATGTTTGATATCAAACATATTGGAATCATACCCCATACTGTAAATGGCGTGGGAGGTATGATTCCAAGCACTAGAAGAGCCCTCCGTTAGGCTGTCAGTGTTCCCGGTACCAGCCTTCTAGTCCCGGACAGCACAAAATGGTTGCTGCCGACCAGAGACACATTTCTGCCCTCCTGCTGCTGAGCCAAGCGCGAGCAGGGGAAGGTAGAACAATAGGAATCCTGTCACAGGGAGGTGTGACCACCTCCCAGACAGAATTTAGTGTATTAGGGCTGGGTGGGTGCGCTTGCCAGTGCTAGAAAGTCTGCATAAGGGGCACATTTGGTGTCCCTGTGCATAGTCCAGTTCAAACCAGTCCTGGGAGCCGTTAGCTCCTGCTCTGGTGCGAAACTGGACAGGCCTTCCCCTGGGAGGTTCCCCTGAATCTTTCCAACCCTTTCCCTAAGATACTTAAGGGCTTACCTGGGTGTAGGTCTTCAGATTCGCCGTGGGTTAAGATTCAGATCAGACACCATTGCACTTCTACCGTCTGGTCACTCTGGACTTCGCTGGACTTTGTTTGGGCCTGACTTTGTCTCCCTTCCAGTCTGCTGCCTTCTCTGTGCCTGTGCATCATACAGGAACCTTCCATGGCCTGTGAAGCATCAAGGACAACCGAAGTAATCTCCCTTGGAGTGAAGGAGTCACTACCCTGCATTCGCAGGCACCGCAACTAAGTCGACTGGTCTGTAGATCCTAATCTCCTCTGAACTCCGTGGGCTCTGCAACACAGTTGGTGGTTTTCCACAGCTCCTGAAGCCTACTCTACCCTCTCACTGAGTTTGAGGCCAGTAGTCCTCGTGGGGGTTGCAATGCCATAACCCCTGAGTATCGCATCCACTTTGCAGTTGCAAAGGCTTATTGTTGTCTTTGCAAGAAGATCTTCGGGCTCCAAGTAGCCCCACCCTGAAGCACCTCCAGTAGCCAGAATCTTTGGCCACACCACATCGTGTGCATCGTGGACTGCATCTTTTGGTGAGCTGCTTGAGGTCCTCTCGTGACTCCAGTGTCTCCGGCCTGTGGGTCCACTTGAGGATCACACTTGTTTCTTTTGGGCTCCCCTGATTGCTCGGGGCCTGCCCTGACTCCCCTACTTGTGGGGAGTCCCATGGACCTTGCTGGTCCCAGCTTTGCTCTTTCTTGACTTCCTGCATGGGTTGCACTTGCCAAGGCTTGTTGGTACTCCCGCCGGGCACCGACCCCTCAGCGCTCGACATCCTTCATGGGACAGCTCGTATATGGGTCCTGGTCTTCCTCAGCATCGCCTTGTCCCCACAGCTGCAGAGTCAAGGTCATCGACATCTTCCCTGTAGCACCCGACATCGGAAGGCATCGGTCTTCCAAGTCTCCTGGTCACCCCTGAGTGACATAGACTCTGTCTCCTCTGCTTTCAGGTACTCCTCTTCAAGAATCCATGTTTGGATTCCTCCGGACACTTTCTCCTCTTCCAGCAGCGGCACTTTCCTGAAGTCCTCCATTGGGTTCGACAGTGGTTTCTGACACAAACGTCACACTTATGCACCTGGCTTCCCTGAGATAGGTAACTTGGGTACCATGGTATCCACGGGTGGGGTGGCTCTCTAACCTTCTGTCTTCCACAGGGTTTCTTAAGGGTCCACTGGGAAGGGTCCTTAATCTTTAAAAAATCCAACCGCGACTTGCACATAGAATTGTACGGAGCACGCGTCGTGTTTCCACACTGCACACGCTCTCTGTGGGGTCCCTATCTACTCACCTTGGGTGGTTCCTTGGGGTCCCAGCACTTCTACGTCCTCTTGACATTCTCCTGACTCAAGTCGTGGTTCTTATACCACTTTCTTAGTATATGGTTTGGTCCCCCAGGGGCACACTGTGTATTAGTGCCATTTACTGTCATTTCTTTGCTAAAGTATTGTGTGCGTTGTGTCTATCTCCGTGTGGGAGATACTGTAATGTACTAGATAGTGTTATATAATAAATACATATTTTTATAAATACTTTGTGTGGTTCTGTTCATTTAATCTCTACTATAAGATTGCATTCTGGTAAAACAAGCTGCTTTACACTCCTTCAGGACAAAGCCTGAAGGCTGCTCTCCACAGCTACCACTTAGATAGCTTTCTAAAGGTTGTCTGAGACCTTCTAAATCACCATAAGGGTTGTCTGGACTGGTGCAAGGTGCCCACCTACATTAGTGGACATCATATACCAGGCCAGCCTCTCACAGCGGTAGACAAAAGTTTTTATGTGGTAAGCTGTCAGTGCACAGGATTATGTGTGTAAATATTCTACTATGCACACTGAAGGATGCAGACCTGTTGTCCATGAGAAATACACTAAATGGTCGAGCTCAAGAGACTCTCATGAAATACTCAAAAAATAGATGATGGGAAGCAGGCGTTTGGATGCTCCCATACTTATGGGTGTCTCGTGGGATCATATAAAACAAAAATAATAGTTGTGAGATACAGAAAGTCTGTCCCAAGACAGAGATTTTAGTGCAGTGTTGTATGTGTGCAGACTGTAGTATTGACACTCTATTATGCGCACCTATTATCTATGAAATATATGTGAAATGTTTGAGCTCACAAGCCTCTCGTGAGAGTCAGGCAAATACATGAGTGGAAGAAGGTGTTTGGGTGCTCCCACAAGACTTTCATGGGTGTCAGTATTTCAAAAGAAGATGGGGTTATAACGTGAAAGTATACATTATCTAAGAATAGGGTTGCTCTGACAAGAGCCGTTGTGTTTATAGTGTGTAGTATTCAGCTACACATAGAACTGGATGCTCCTTGATGTTATTGAGGAAGATCCTTTCCCTTCTGCAGTGAAGTGCACTCCATCACTCCTATAGACACCTGGCATATCAAACCAGATATTGTTGTGAGATATAGAGCCCATGCCATGTTTATGAAGAAATGCAGAAACCATTTTATCGACATGTTTCTGGGACTTCTCAGTCTTAGGACATAATTCTTTTGACCATTGCCATTCCTGCCTTTGAAACATATTAGAATATACAAAGAAAGTCTGAGGAAAGACAGACATCAGTTGAGAAAAGGCTTTTGGATTTCAAGTGCAGCACCTGTGACTGTGCCTAGGTAATTGCCAACAAAGTGCACTATCATCAGGTCTGTGTGCTCATAATCCAAAATGCTGTCAACCATTGGAAACAATTGATGCCACTTCATACCTCTATGTTCAATCCAAGTTATATCCAAGTTTGGCAATTCAAGATTCTTGTCAATAACACAATTAATGGCATATTCTCTAGCCAGGTGGATGAATCTGTGTCCCAAAATCCAGAGGCAAACCATTGTGCAGTATTGAGATCTTAGTCACAAGAGAAGTGCTCAGCAAAATGAGTAAGCTTCAACAGGAACACAGAGTTATATTAGTAGACAAAAAGGGGAAGTTATAAAAGCAATTGGTAGATTTTCGGCAGTTGCAAAAGAAGGTTAGGTTGTGATTAATTGCTGTTTGTATGGCGCACATTTACTTGAGAAACAGTGTGGGCTTTTCTATTGGCTGATTTTCAAATTTTTGTATGATCCTGCGAGTGTCTTGAGAGAGTCATTGACTTGCTTCTGTAGGTGAAGCTTGCTCTGGGGGTCTTGTACAATCCCACAAGACTCTTGCAAACGTTGCATGGAACTTTACTGAGTGATCCTGACATGCGGTCTTTGCTCTATCTCACAAGAGTCTTATGAGCTCAATTGTACAGGGAGAGAAAAGAGTGTATATTATCACAGTACAAGTGCTATTAACTGGTTAAAACAACCGTAGTGAAGCAGAGGCTGTGAATGTTAATAAGTAAGCTAGAATGAAAGCTTACAATGACCATTGAAGGGGATTATTGTACATGTAGTACATGTACTGTGAAAGAAATACATTTGTTGTGTGAAGAATGCGAGAGTGAAGTTATATTAGGGTGAACCAATAGGTGACATTCCCTCTACAAAATAAAAAAAAAGCTACAATGTGATTAGCTGCAAGGCTTGAGGGTTCAGACACTTATATCTATTGCATAACCTCAGACACCTGAGATTGACCTTGGTGATTTGGAGGTGAAGGATTTGTTATCTCTTTGACAAATGCTCAGCAGAGATCAGTTGATTAATGGGTAAAGGATATTGGTGTATTCAGCAACCTTCAACATGCAGCTTTATTTGCAGGTAGTTACAAATATTGTGTCATTTAAGTATAAAGTCTGTTACTAAATATTTAAATAATATAATATATTTAGAAATCAGGTTCAATATGTTTCTTTATTATGAGAGTTCTACTAATGTAGATGTTTAAAATGCTTAATATAAATTAACAGTGCCTGCAATTGAACATTAGCAGATTCTCTATTTGGTATGTTGTTGAGTACATAGGTGGCTATGGAGATAGTTTTATTTTGAGATTTAGGAGTCTTTCAGGAATGGTTGATGCGTATTTCAACTAATGCACTTACTATATATAATTTTGGACAGTGGGTGTTCTGAACACAGTGAGAAACTGTGTTGAGTAACATAAAAAGTGTTTGAAGGGGAGCGACTTTCTGAATGAATGTTATAGTGCCTGTTGCGACCAGTCACCTTAAGATCAGGCCATCTGCAGGGGCAATGAACAGCCCCCTCACCTCCTAGAACACCTCTTGGTACTGCTGAAGAGAACAGAAGTCTCAGCAGGTGTCCCAAGAGGGAAGGGGAATGGGAAGAGAGAAGAGAGAAGATAAACAAGACACAGTTGTGTCTACCACCTGGTCCAGCGGGTTTCTGAATCTTTGGACAGCAGGGCAGCTTTCGCCTGTTCTGTAACCTTTAGTAAGATTAATGAAAGAGAATTATATCAGCACTCTCTTTCGGACTGCAATCTTTTGATAATCAAAGCCAAATTATAAACAAGGAAAACCTCAATCACCTTAAACAATGGAGAATCACACAGGTGGCAATGTAGGCGACTAATATCTGCCAGTAGCAGGAAAAATGAATCTCTGGTTCTCAATTATATACACTTCCTGAATACAAAATAATATTGTTCCCATAGGGTCGGGCTATATGTGTGATAATAGGAAAGAACAACACATTAGATTGTAATTAATCACAGAGGTACTGTAAACACAATCAAAAACTGTTGTGTCCATAGGTTTTCTCACCTATATCACAAAAGTGCAATGTCAGTATCTGACATGCCTAAAAACACACTATTAGGCAGATATGCTGGGAAATGAATGAACAAACCGATATCTCTCCTTAAGACTGGATAAGTAACTATAAAGTGTTTCAGGTATTTAAAGAAATAGTACAACATGCTCTCCAAGCATTCATGCAACAAACGGCACTCAGGCACGGTGTGAGTGTGCCAGAGTCCCCTGTCTCGTCATTGTAAAAGATCGTTGGAACTAGATCACGGAGAGGGCCAATAAACGAGGAATACGATGACCCATGGAGTCCGGAAAAAAAAGCCAAATGGAGAACGCAGGAGAGTCAGCTTTTTATATGCCAATCAGGAGACCTTTGCTGGGTGCATTGCCATACTCGTGACCCAGGAGTCTGCAGGGAAAACGTGCATGAAGCCATTGATGACTGCACGTGATTTGAGGAGCTGCCTAAGACGTGTGGTTGTCATAGAAACATAACAACAATGCCGGCACGTATGAAATGGACGCACAAGCATTTCAACAAGCCTTGGTAACATAACAATCCTTGATTATTGACTGCTACAAATACAAACGAGTCATAGTCCTTTGACAATGGCAAGACAATCTTAGCATTGCATATATATTTTGAAGCAGTAATCAAGCATTGGCCATAGCAAGACAATCCAACATTACAGGACCAGTGTGGACGGGACATACGCTGCTATATGACTGACGGGGTTCCCCCGCGGATGATGACAAATTAAGCAGGGTATGGAGTGTACACTGGAAACCCTGACAGTCTTCCTCCTCAAAGATCCTGGGACTGAGTGGGGCTTGGACGTATTTTGTAAATGGAACCTTCTCACTAAGTGGGGAGCGTGTACAATTGTAGCTGTTTCCCAGGAGTTCTCTTCTGAGCCATACCCTTTCCAGGCCAAGAATTAAAACAAAACCCCCTGTATACGTTTAGAGTTCAGGATTTCTGTGACTTCAAATTCCCATTGTCCATCTACCTTCATGGGAGGTGTTGGGGAAGAAACCTGAGTAGTTAGTGAATAGAACCATAACAAGGATATATTAAAGATGGGGTGGACCTGAAATGCATAAGGTAAGTCATATTCAACTGACACCGGATTGATGAGTTTCTTGATTTAGAAAGGACCAAGATACCTTGGATTGAGTTTTTGAGATCCAGCGAGATGCAGATTCTTAGAGGACAACCAGACCTTATCCCCGACTGCATAGCATGGGGTGGGTCCTCTATGCTTATCGATCTGAGTTTTAACTTGTTGATATTGTTGTAAATAAGTTAGAACATGGGTCTGTATGTTCTGTAATCGTTTATGATGTTCTTCCACAGAAGGGACCCGCACTGGACTTGTGGTGTGTATAACTGGAAGCATTCTATCCTAAAAGGCAGTAAAAAGGTGACACCCCTATAGCGGTCTGTACACTGTTGTTATATTTGAACTCCACAAGTGGTAATGCCATGTCTCATTCTGTAGTCTAGGTAGCTATGAAGCAACATAGGATTTGTTCTAAGGATTGGTTCAGGCGTTCCGTTTGCCTATCCATTTGTGGGTGGTAAGCAGAGAACAGACGGACATTTTTGCCTAATGAAGAGCAAAAACTAAGCCAAAACTGAGATATGATTTGTGGACTGCGATCAGACACAATGGCAGTTGGGGGCCCATATAATTTCAATGTATTTTGCACAAACAAATCAGGAAGAACATTGGCAGAAGGTATCCTTTTTAAGGGAATGAAATATGCCATTTCTGTTAAATAATATACTACCACCCAGATTACGGTGTGTCTGTTGGAGGAAGGTAGGTCGGTGATGAAATCCATACTCAGGGTATGGCAAGTTGCTGGTGGTATGGGCCTTGGGCACAACAATCCTGAAGGAGACTTATGAACTGCTTTGGACCTGATGCATATGAACAATTTTGGACGAAGCTCAGAATCAGAGCTGAAATAACCCATTCCTGATAATGTGTCTGCCTTTTGTTGCTCACTACACGGTCACTACAGAGATAGCGCTCTCTAATCTAAAGCATACAACCTGTTCACTGTGAGAAAACATCAGTTGATAGACATGGGTCCATTAGTAAATCTATTCATAGCCACTATATAACCTGTACAGGCATGTAAGGAGAGATGGTGCACTGTTATAAATTTGAACCATTCACTCTCTATGGACTTGTATAAGAGAGAGTTAATCTTTCATTAGTACCTGAACCAAAACCAAACAGTACCAGAACCAAAGTGTACACTCTTTAAATCTGATAGGAGAATGACTAGTGATTGTGTTTAACCTTTTATACACACCCTTCACTTTGTTCAGAAATACTAGTATATACTTTGCTGTTTATAAAGCCATGTAGTACAGGAGGTGCTGGCTCTCAAAAGCCTTTTCAAAAACCTTTTACAGTAAGCAATTGGTGTCTGTTGAGCTGTGACTTAAAGAGACTGCTGTTAAGGGTAATTTGGGATAAAATCAGAGTTTGATTAAAAAATACCATGGAGAATGTGCAACATGCTGAAATGTAGTACCAAAAAGCCTCCCTTTAATTTATTAGTAAGTACTCTTTAAAAAGCAGAAATAAATAATAAGTGCTTTATATTGTTTTTATAGGGTTTCCAGCCAGTTCGGGATGCCAACAAAGCAACAGAAGTGGAAAAAAGACAAAACAACAGTACTGCAAAGAACTCTCCAATAATGAAGAAGACACAGAGAAAATAATGGTAAAGGAAAATTCAAATCTAGTAGGAGTACTAAATGTTTCTTAAAAATATTGATAACATCATGTAAACTTTCTTCTTCCATTGTGAGTACAATGCACAATGTGTGAACATCTAACAAAAAACCATATTATTTTTCCCAAAAAAGATAATGCCTCAAAAAGAAGAGCTCAATAAGACAGATTTAAAAAAAGAAATTGAAAGTACTTTGTCAGAAGTTCTTTTGCAGAAGAGTAGTGTTTAATATTATGAGAAGCATGAAAACAGTAAAAAGCAAAAGAGCTTTGCAAAACCAGAAAAATGTTGTTTTGGTGTCCCACCAACATTATAATCAGGGCCTACATGTCATTTTGGATTCCCTAGGCCTGTAATTTTGAAAGGAAGACTAAACAGTTTTATGTCTTCAAACAGATGCACTGTTAATGGGAAATCTGAAAAGAAGTGAGGCTTCAAAACTTATCAATAGTTACAATCCAGTAATCCAGTCCATGTGGAATGCCAACATGGATATTTAGCTTGTAGCAGGCAATTCTATTGCTGTAGCTCAATAGGTCACTTCATATATAACAAAGTCAGAAAAGACAGAGATGAAGGATGTATGGGAAGAAACAGCAGCAGAGCAGAGTGGCCTTTAAGTAAAAAGCTTTACAGTTTCAGTTAAAAAATGCTCCCACACAGAGAAATTGAATTCTATAAAAGTTATGACAGACTTAGTTCTTTCAGGCTATATAGGAAGTTCAATGCAATAAATTGGGCTAGTTTAGGATAGGTATCAACACAAAAACGTGTGCTGAAACCTTTTCCTGAAATTGAGTATCTTGCTCAGTTTGACCCAGAAAGTACTGAGGGGCATATTAACAACGAGGCGATAAGCAATTATCGCCGCTTTAGCATCCGTTTTCGGACGGAAAGCGGCGATAATTCTATCGCCTAATCAGCAAGGTCACGCTATCGCGTGAATCCTTGCACTATCGCTCCTTTCCCCAACGCCCATCCTTGCATCTCTAATGAGATGCAAAGTGGGCGTTACTGGGCGTACTCCCGGATGGGCTACGTTGCAAATATCGCCGATGTTCACATCGCGATATTTACAATGTAGCCCACAGGATTATAGCAGATGTTAGATTTCGCGAAAACGGCCGTTTTCGCCAAAATCTAACGTCTGCTATAATCCTGACTTACCTATGTTAGGCATAGGAGGTGGATTCTGCTGATACGACCACAGGGTCGTATCAGCAAGTTATCGCCTTTGCCGGGAACATCGCTGGAAAACCAGCGATGTTCCCTGCAAAAGGGCGATAACCTCGCTATCTCTGGAATTTTATCGCCCTGGAGTAACGCGTTGTTAATAACGCGCTACCAGGGCGATAAATGCCAGAGATAGCCTGCGATAATATAATTATCGCTAAGCACGGCCAGCGATAATTATCGCTGGCCGTTGTTAATATGCCCCTGAGCTTCTTAAAAAAAATATGATGGACACTCATTATCCCAACTGAAGTGTAAGATGTGTTTATATGAAGTACTTCAGTACTATACATACAGAAATAATGAACATGAGAACATTGAGCTAGGAAAGTTTCCAGTTAGTGGTTATAATGGAAGTTTAGTGCAGCATGCCAAACCAAGTCTCATTACCCATTGAAAACTGAGCTGTCAAAAAGCAGAGAAAAGAAAATTCTTTTACCTGGCTCTCTTGCAATGTTTTAAAGCTTGGCATTCAGAGATGGAACTACTAGGTAATTATGACTGCCATGAAGATGCTTTCAATGCAGTAAGAGATAGCATTGAATGTGAAGTGTTTCCCACATATCAGAAAATGCTAAATGAGGAAATCCAACAAGAGGAAACAATTGCAACAATTGATATAGAAGTTGCAAAGGACAGCTCACAAGACAGCCAGAGCTCAGGGCCCAACAGACAAGATTTCTTTGGCCAGCTTATCATTGAAAATGAGATGGCTATAGCTGTGAATGAAGTAGAAAATGCTATATGTCAAGTGAGGAGTGAGAGCATTGATTTGAAAAGTTTGATCTTACAACTAAATGAAGAACAGCTGAAGATTGTTCATCAAATAAAATCTGTAGAGCATGGACTGCTACATGGTAAGTCTGAATGTAGTTACAAAACATTCATGCCTATACTTCTCTATATTAGTGGTCTGGCAGGTACAAGGAAAAGCTTTCTGGTTAAAGTGTTCACTTCATTTGTTCAGGGAAAATCTAGCTGTGATCTTTCATGTGTTGTGACTGCTCCTACTGGACTAGCTGCTCACACCATTAAAGTTTCACATTGCACAGCCTACTTATGTTGCCTGTGGAACATGACAACAAACTAGAATACCTAAAGTTATCTGGTGATGCTTGTCATGAGGTGTCTAGAGTTCTCAAGAAATTGAAAGTTCTGATTATTGATGAAGTTAGCATGATATCAAACCATATGCTAGCTTTTATTCATCGGAGGATGCAAGAGGTCCTCAGAACTGACTATGATCTTTTGTTTGGAGGTAAACACATCACAATGTTTGGTGACCTTTTACAGTTGACTTCAGTCAAAGATCAAACAGTTTTCAAAAACTTGTGCATGAAGAAACTAAAAAGTATTTAGGCAATAGTGGAAATGTTAACATCTGGCTAAATTTCCGGTACGCTGAGTTAATGCAAAATATTAGACAGGCAGCAGATCTAGAGTATGGGAAAATATTAAAATATATCAGAAAAGGTATACTTAGCAAAGAAGCTTAAAAAAGCTATTGCTTCTTGCACAGTTACATCTCTATTCCCACTGTAGATGTCACAAGCTTTTATAATGCAACACATTATAAAAATTCATAAAAGACAACAGTTTCCTCTGTGCCCGTCCTATGCTGTCACCATTCACAAATCTCAAGGATTAAGTTTGAATGCAGCAGTGATAAATATAGGTCACCCAGTCTTTAAAGAAGGAATGTCTAATATAGCTTATCATGGGTGAGGCCTTCTCAGTTTGCACCGTCTTAATTTTGATGAGACCAGAGTAAATGCTGACTCATCATGTGTGATAGAGTGCAATCACTTGCAAGGGATATATGTACCTCATCTGAGCTGATATCCCATTGTTGTCAAACATCTGACTTACAGAAAGCAAAAAAGTTCTGAGATTGAATATTTTTCAAAAGTTTTAAAACAAAGTGAAGGATCTACAAACACTTCAAAAAAGCTAAAAACTAATGAAGTGAGCAATGTAATATGTTTTCAATTTTCTAACACTTTTGAAGTTTCATGTTACTGTAATGTGATAGTAAATGTTCTATTTCACCTACAGCCGGTGGTTGAAAACATTGTTTAACACAAAGCGAAACCTTTTCGTCACTTTTTGACAACTCTTTTCAAATGAGTACTTACTGAAATAAATTGTAATTCTACTGCATTTATACGTGATATAGTTGACCACTGTAATGGTGGTACACAGTTCACTTTGAACGTGCAACAAGATGCACAGGAGTTTTCAATGATAGTGCTAAATGTGTTAAAAAATAAGGGAATTGCAATAAATGATTTCTTTCCAACAAACTATTCATGGAACCATGAATGTGTAAATTGTCGCTATTCAGGCAGAACTGACATTCAGTCAGAATGGTTTGCATACCTTACAGTACCACTTTGCAAGTCATTGTCATTTGAAAAACTATCCGTGAAAGCTGTACGACTCCTATCCAGACTGCACATCACAACTATTGTCTACATTGGTTTTAAGATACAGTTCAAAATATCTCATTCTCTTGCAGCAAAGATGCAGAGCTATTGGTAGCAAAATCAATACTGATATCACCAACTTTAAAGCTGGTCAGCTATCAGTTCATAAGAAGACATACACTTCTGTGGGTATTATTTTCCCTCATGGACACTCAATCAACTCTGGTCGCTACACAGTCTACCTTAAAAAATCATCTGCCTGGATTTAATGTGATGATGCTTCTCTTACAGTAAAGCAGAGATTACTCTGGAAACTTCTAAATTCCTATCTCTTATTTCTACAACCAAAGTTCTGAAAGAAACAATATTTAGAAACATGTATGTAGATATAAATAGGCACAAAAATATCAAAGTTCATTTTCATTCTCGTTATTTGGCCTACCAAGGATAACAAGTATATAATGATTAAACTTTTTTCTAATAATAATAACTGAACTTAAAACAAATAAATGAGTATCAATGTGTGCTATGTACCAATGTTGAGCTCATGCAAGATGTGGGGGAGTTTTCATAAATCTAAGTGATTTATTTTTCCTCACAATTATATAATGGATTGGATTTCATTAAAATAAACACACTGTTAGTATTCTGGTGCATATAAATTTTACATACTATATCAGGATGTATTCTGTGTCAATGCAAATTCCATTATAAAAGTACGATCTCATGAGAGACTCGCGAGAACAAACCAGGTTCACTGCCCCTTGGACTGAACTCAAGGGATTGTCTGCCTGGCTCTCGAGCTCTCGTGAACTCTCGTGAGAGGCTCATGAGAGCGATCACTTTTAATAAATAAATAAATATCCACCCATATTTTATTCACTACTGTGTTAGATTACCAATAAATTATAACTGAAAACATGATAAAAACCCTTATACAATAGATGACAATGAAATTTACAAGTTTACAATTTCGCGAGTGTCCAGCGAGCGTCTCGTGAGCATCCAGCGAGCGTCTTGCATCCTCTTGTGAGAGTAATAACACCTCAATAAAATATTTATCAACGTTAAAATAACTGAGCAAATAAACAATTTCCATAAAATGTTTATCTGTTTAATACTCACATACATTTTACAAAGATTTTGCAAACTATGAACCATATCTTGTTTTGTTACAATAAAAAACATTCTTTTACTAAAATAATTTCTGAACACAACATATATTATAAAAACATTCATTTACTTTAAAAACAACCCTAGAAATTCACTGAAAAAACCAAAGGTTAAACTAACGTTATAGTTAGGTGCAATAAAAACGTCTGTTTTCATTTAAAAAAACTTTGAAATTCACTGAAAAACCAAAGGTTAAAGTAACATTATAGTATGTGAATTTCTCAGCGATAACATTAATAGTTTGAATAAAAAACAACGGAAATTCACCAGTTATAATTAGCAGCGCTAACTATAACTTGCGCCCCAACCATGCGCTGCTTATGACCTCACATATCACTCATGTCATGTTCTATGGCATCATTTATGTCATCACTGATAGCATGTCAAATGACATCATTGATGACATCACTGATGATATCCCTGATGACATCCCTGATGACATCATCCAAGCTTCACTTTCACACATATTGCTCTATAAATTAGTATAACATTAGAGGCCTAACAGTGAGTACAAAATTGCTCTGGAGAAAATCACCAATTACTACTACCAGCACACAAACAACTCAGTTAGACATTGAAAACAAGCATTATATGCAACATTGAGCCTATAGCAGACACTTCACAGGTAGCATAGATCAAATTAATAATCGACCACAGATATACGAAAAACACTCATTGATTGCAGTGTTCAATATCTATCAAATTATTGACAGAAAGTCAAAATAGGGAATGCCAGTTCAAAAACAAATGCCCTAATATGGACAGCTTTTATCTGTATAAACCCTTGACATTCACTCAACATACATTGAGAAAGAAGTTGATATGAACCAAAAAGTAGGCATTGTAAACAGTTTGTGCTCTATGGAGAGAGTTTACTCTGTATCACACTGTTTGCAGACAGTGAAACTCTCATGAGAAATGTGCCACAGAGTATTTTTTTTAAATGTACTTAGAACAATGCATACTACATGCAGCATTTGTAAAAAACTAAAAAACACTATTTGGTAAAAATAACCAAAATCTGAAGGTGCTGAAGAACATACTAGCTGCACCCTTCACACTGTGGCGAAAACTCTACTGATAGCACATCTATTCTAGAAAAACTAGCCCACATGCATATCTTAGTTACTGGTACACACAGTCTTCTATGTTAAGTATAACTTGTGATATCAAGATTTTCTCTTTTAACTCAAGGCAGCTTACAAAAGTTAGTATTTACTATGTAGACTCTTTCTCGTGTAGGAAACTTTTTGTGTTGAACCAAAAACCTTGTCTGAAGCATAATGAACACAAGTCAACTGTCACCTGCACAAAGAGTTACTTTTAAATAAACATTTAATAACATGTTCAATACCTCTACACAGCTATGGTGCATTAGGAGCACATGCATTTGTAAATGCTTATACGCATTAGCTGAATCCAAGCTGTGCAAAATTAGATAGAAAAGTAATTTGACAGCTACCCACCACTATGTAAAGTATAAAACAAATTAGCACACTCATTGGATTACGTCATCAGTGATGACATCAGGGATTTCATCAATGATATAATTTGAGATGTCATGAGTGATTTTCATAAATGATGTCATAAAATATGTCATGAGTGATGTCATATGTGAGGTCATAAGCAGTGCATGACAGGGGCGCAAGTTATAGTTAGCGCTGCTAACTATGACTGCTGAATTTCTGGATTTAAAACGTTATTGTTGCCGCTGAGAAATTCACCCAACTATAACGTTATTTTAACCTTTGTTTCTTTCAGAGAATATATATTTTTATATATATATATTTTTATATATATATATATATTTATATATATATCGCCAGTAGGTAGTTATAGTTAGGATCTAGTTTCCATAGGAAAAGCATTTTTGACTTGGCTATACCTTTGGTGTCGTTTGACCAATCTGCATGAAATTCTGCCAAAAAAGTGTCACAGTGGGTACTATTGATTGGGAAAGTTTGGGGGTGATCCGTACAGTGGCGACCAAGAATTTGTGGTGTGAAATAAGGTTGCATTTGTAATGTTGATTCCCATAGGAACCTTTAGCCACATCTACAGCCCGAGCCGCTGAAAGGACTTACACCAAATTTGGCAGGGAGATAGATGTCCGTTCAAGGAAGTCCCTTTTGCTTATTTGGTGTAAATCCGTTCAGTAGTTTTTCAAGAAATTTAAGTTTAAAATTATAGTGATATCTCAGGCCGCGGATATTTCGCTGTGGTTTTGCAATGAATCGCGAATGCAGGCGTCAAGGAGAATGCTCTGATTGGCTGGTCGCAACCAGAATAGAAAGTTGCGGCCGCCATTTTATCTATCTGGAACAGTTTCTGAGGCTGAAAATTTGTGTGAAAGCCCACATAAGGGGTCAGGGTGGAGATACTCTGACCTCATGGTTGAGCAATGGGGGTGTTAGTGCCACAAGTTATGTGCCCAAAATAGATTTTTTTAATTGCGTGCGATATTTGCGACGATGCCACGACCTCCAGCACGGCACCCTGTAACATCACGGAGACATCGTAACTATCAACGTCGTCGCGAATATTGGTGAAAATATAAAATATATCAGTGAATCATTAATACACATTATGGGGCAGATGTACAACCATTTTTTGCGGTCGCAAACGGGAATTTGGCCCGTTTGCGACTGCAAAATTGGTCTGCCCCATGTACAAACCCTATAGTCGGGAACCTATTACTGACTCGCAAAATATGGTTTGTGACTTGCTATTAGGAAGGGGCGTGCCAAGGGCATCCCTTCCTAATAGCGAGTCTAACTGTAATGTATGATTATTTTGTGACCGCCTTTGCGGTCGCACAACACTCGCAGTTTACAAACTACTTCAAGTAGGTGGTAAGCCACTCGCAAACGGGAAGGGGTCCCGAGGGGACCCTTTCCCCTTTGTAAGTGTGTGTGAAAATATTTTTTAAGAGCAGGTAGTAGTCCCAGGAACCACTGCCTACTCTTAAAAAATGAAACAGAAACGTTTCATTTTTTTTTAAATGCATCCCGTTTTCCTTTAAGGAAAACGGGCTGCATTTTTAAAAAAAACTGCTTTATTTAAAAAGCAGTCACAGACATGGTGGTCTGCTGACCACAGCAGGCCACCATCCCTGGGAATGCTAGCCATTCCTAATGGGGTCGCAAATAGTACCTGCCTCATGAATAGTAATAAGGCAGGCAATTTGCGACCCCATTAGGAATCACTAACAGTCTCTGTGGCACTGTTGTACATTGCATTCTGCGAGTCGCAAATTGCGAGTTACAAAGCAGCGCAATTTGCGAGTCGCAAAATGTACGGGTCGTACATCTGGCCTAAATTATTTTGAGATTCTGATAAATGTTTTATAGAGTTATTTATATAGTAAGTTATCTACTGTGATGGTTAGAATTAGTTATAGAGTTATAATTTTTGAATCTGGTGATGGCTACTGAAATCCTGCTTTTGCTTTCTGCTTTCGTGATGTACCCGCGGGGAACGCAATTTCCGATGTCATCGCGATATCCAGAGTCACACCGAGAACGGGAAATAGGTTTCAGAGATGGTTGTTCTAGAAATACAGTACAAAAACATGAGTTTGAAGTGTACAGTAATAAACCTCTAGTGTGAAGAATACTGTAATGTGCGTGCATATATGGTTTTTCACTTTATGGGATAGGCACAATCGTCGCTGTTAACAACGTCATCGTGACGTCCCAAATAACCGCGATAACGGTAAATAGGTCTGAAAGATGGTTGTTAAAGAACCTTAGTACAAAAATATGAGTTTAAACATGCTTCGAAAGAAGTATGTATATAAAAATGTGTGTAGGCCAATGTTCAAAATGGATTTTTTTACATATCATTTTTGGGTGTGTTGGTGGTCATTGAATGTCTGCTTTTCTTTTCCGTTTTCGCGACGTGTTCGCGGGGGACGCGACGTCACCTCGAAAATCAACAAAAACTGAAGAAAAAAAAACCTTTAGAAAAAAACTTCACAATATTTTGGGTACTAGGATGGCTCTGACAAGAGCCATTGTGTTGGTTGTGTGTATATGGCTGCTACACATAAGACCGGATGCAGAGTTTCACGTTACTTAGAAACACCTTGTTGCCTTCATCTGTAAAGAAGCGCACTCCATCATTTCTATAAATTCGATGCATGTCAAAATGCAGATTGTTGTTATAGATACAGCCCATACGATGGTCTTTGAGGAATGCAGAAACAGTTTTATTAACATGTTTCCTGGTTTTGTCAAACTGTGGACAGAATTGATTTGACCACTTCCATTTCTGTCTTTGGCATATATTAGAGGACAACAAGACAGTGTGAGGAAAAAGCAACATCAGTTCTGCGAAGGTATCTTTCATTAGGATTTCCAGCTCTACCCCAGTCAATGTGCCTAGGTCGTTGCCACTAAAGGGCACAATCATGAGGTGAGGAGTTTGGGAATCCACAATGGATTTAACCAAAGCCAGCAACTGATGAAACTTTAACCCTCTCTGGCCAAACCAAGTAAGCCTCACATTTGGCAAACCCAAGTCCCTGTCAATACTCTCTTTTTTTCTGCCTCTTTAGCCCAATAGATATAGCTAGGCCCACAATCCATACTCTAAGCGTTTTGATGTGAAGGAGCAATAGTAGTCAGGAGAAGGCTGGAGCTGAATGAGATAGTTTCCCAGAGCAAAAGAAGTTAAAATCGAGGTGTTTAAAAAAAACCCAGCAAACAAAAAAAAAAAATATATATATATATATATATATATCCACACAAACCTCCTCCAGACAGAAGAAGCAGAGGCCACACAGGGGAATCCTTCAGAAGCTCTTTAATGGACCATCAGGGCATAATGCATTTCGGCGTAGAGTGTGCCTTCCTCAGACTCCCTTCTCACTAGGAAATCACCGGCACCCTCCTCTTGTACTGCTAAGATCCTCCCCCTGGGTGGGGAAGTCAGCTGGCTCCTCCTTACATATATATATATTCACTTAAAAAACCATAGGTTTCAGGCACGTTATAGTTAGAAATTAGCATTTAAAAAACCTTTGACATTCACTAAAAAAACCATAGGTGTCAGGCACGTTATAGTTAGAATTTAATTCCGTAATTTACAATGTGCCAGGGGGTGCATTTGCACACTTGGTATGTCAGGCCCCTCCCCCTCCCTGCACCACTGTCCTAAAGCACCCCCTGGCGCGTTGTAAATTGGGGGATTAATTCCCCTTGAATTCTGAGGGTCCCTGAGGGCCAACTAGCCCACCAGGTACCTCCAGTAAGCGCCACAGAGCTGCGTTGCAGAGAGGTGTAAAAAGGGGCGTAGCCTCTGAACACCTCTCTGCAACGCAGCTCCCTGGCACATACTGGAGGTACCTGGTGGGCTAGTTTGCCCCCAGGGACCCTCAGGATTGAAGGGGACTTAATCCCCAATTTACAATGTGCCAGGGGGTGCGTTTGCACACTTGCTATGTCTGGCCCCGCCCCCTCCCTGCACCACTGTGCAAACGCGCCCCCTGGTGCGTTGTAAATGGGGGATTAATTCCCCTTAAGTCCTGAGGGTCCCTGAGGGTCCCTGAGGGCCAACTAGTCCACCAGGTACCTCCAGTAAGCGCCACAGAGCTGCGTTGCAGAGAGGTGTAAAAAGGGGCGTGGCCTCTGAACACCTCTCTGCAACGCAGCTCCCTGGCGCATACTGGAGGTTCCTGGTGGGCTAGTTGGCCCCCAGGGAACCTCAGTATTCAAAGGGAATTAATTCCCCAACTTACAACGCGCCAGGGGGCGAGTTTGCTGAGTGCTGCAGGGAGGGGGCGGGGCCTAGCCGCGATGCCGGTTTTAAAAAAACATTTTTTTAAGAAGGGTTACAAAGGTTGATTGATCACTTTTCTGTTGCTTATTGCTGTATTTGAGTGTCAAACTGGTACTGAGGTGAGCCCTTTGCCCAGATAGTCTTAACATGTATAAAAATTACAAAATAATGGGGTAATATTCACACAAAATGTGTCACATTGCACCATATAATTTGCCTTTTTGCCGCATAATTTAGACAATAATGTTGCATAATTTTACCCTTCCCTGTTGCATAATTTCAGTGGCTTGGTCTTTGAATAATCAAACACTATGGCTAACTAAATCTCTGACACATGCCTGGTACTTATTTACATAGTGCGGGCTGTGTAGTTCTCTCACTCAGTTCCCACAATATGCAGGTTTCCTTCCCCCCCAACCCCCACTGTGAATTATATATCTGTGTGGTGTGCAGCCTGCTCACCCAGTGTGATGGCATTACATTCAAAGCCCGCTTTGTACATTTTCACATAAAAAAGACTTGGTGGGATTGGTTGTGTGGCCCAGCTTCAGTGCATCCCATACCCATAAAAGGAGTTTTGCCTTTGTGCAGTGTGCATCCCTGGTTCTCTTGTGACAACTTCAAGCTTTCCCCAATGAATTGTGTCAGTCCTGGCCACTGTGTGCTGTGGTGATCCACCGAGCTGCTGCCTTTACAACCCAGAGTAGGACAATAATCATATTTTTATGTAAAGGTCTGGGAAAGGACTCATGGTAAATACTGAAATATGAAATAGCAGTTGAATTATTTAAAGCCCGTTTTCACGCTTTCTGTCACAGCATCACAGAAATGAAGGCCTGCTCTTTCCAGGTGTCACATGCGGTGGGTAAGGCCGCAAACTGCTATTTAAAATAATGGGGATTTTAGTGTTGTAGGTACACCTGCGCACACTTACAAAAATATGAAACACCCTCTTGTGTATAAGGGACTAGTGCATCACGGTTTTGCACAAGTTTGTAAATTCACCCTCTCTTCTTCTCAAAAAGGGAAACGGACAAACAAAAATAATATTTAAAGTGCCTGACCGAACTATTATTTTGCGCTGTCAATACAGTTGTGTGTGTTTTTAGCATGGTAAATAATAGGTGCTTCTGTTACCTAACTAGCCCTCTTTCCTAAATACACTGCTCATCAAGTCCGATTCGGGGTCCACCGGAAACGGAATTACAACTATTTACTATCACAATGACTGTGCAGTTTCCATATACAAATCTTGCCATCTCAAATGTGGGTGAAATATGTGCGATAAATATCCTCAGATTTATCAACTTAGTAAGGGGAAAATCATGCAGCATTAGAGCATGTTGTCGCACCGTAGAAGGGCCTTTTTAAAGTTCACTGGTCACCTTTCAATTGCTTATTGCTGTATTTAGGTGTTAAACTGGTACTAATGAGGAGAAACATTTGCCCATACACTATTAACATGTAAAAATCACAAAATAATAAAGTAATAGTTTCATAAAATATTCCATATTGCGTTTCTTACTTTGGTTTTTCTGCCTCATAATTTAGTCAACAGTGCCGCATAATTTGGCCCTCTCCCATCACATAATTCTAAGGGACTGGTTACCTCCCATCTGAAATGTTTAACTGGTAATGATGTTGTGGTATTACACCCAGGAAATACTGAAGCTTGGTTTGAGACGCTAGGCCGTATCTCTCCCCTACTGACTGTAAAGGTAATTAAAAACGTGGAATGGTGTTGGCATTTGTTCATGAACTCCCTACACCATTATTGACAGGACAGAATTCCAGGTGGTTAGCTCAGTTAGTCAATGTCCCTACTGCAGAGAACTGTGTGCAGCCTGCAGGTTACAAGCTTGGACCTCGGCCTTTCATCTTGTTGAGATTGATAAAATGAGTACCATTGTGTAACAGTAACTCTTGTAATGTACGTAGCCGTAAAGTTGGGAGAATGGCCGCGACTACTGCATGGTAACATTATTCAAATTGAAACAGTTACAAAAAATGTTCCGATTGCGTTCAGTTTTAGTTATCAGTTTGCCGGCTTTTCGGATAATTCATCTTGTTGCAAAACTAATGAGAGCTTGAGCTCTGCTTTATAGATTTATGTTCCTTCCCTTCTGTTCATTTTTTATCTCTTGCTGTTTGGAATGAGTTATTCATTTCGGTACACACCTGTGAATGTTTTACAGTTTGTTTCCGGTAAGGGATTCGAACAGTGAGTTTATGGTGTCTACGTTTTACATGTTGCAATTAAAAGACGCATGTTAATGCCTTGCCTGACATGCTACCAATGTTGTCCCGGCGGCCCTGCTGTATTTTCTGAGCCACTGCCCAGCAAGGAACAGGTTCGCCATTTTCTGTGTCCTGCACGCAAGACATTTTTTAATAATCACCTTGCGAACTTCTTTCCAAATTGAGTTCGCCATGGTCTGCTTGTTCAAAACAAAGGTGCAATATAATGATTCAAATACGATGCCAATAGATGTTGCGGGGGGCCGTGTGCCCCCGCAAATATTTATGGAAAGCCCCGGGGGGTGGCGGTCCCCGGGGCTGCGGGGGCCTCCCTGGGCCCCCGTAATTACATTATCGCATGCCCCCGGGACTTGGCCCACCTGGGGGCTAAATAATAACGAAGCGCGGGAGACCGTGCTTCGTTTTTGTAAAATTTTCGGCCGAAATTCGCGCTGGGTGCGCTAATCTCACCGATTTAAAAATAAATTTAAAAAAATGCTTTTTTGGGCCCTGGGGGTCCTTGTGGGACCCCCTGAGCAGGCCTAGGGGGTCAGGGTGTTTCTACCCTGCCCCCTTTTCTTGTTTTTTGCGCTTGTTTCCCTGTTTTTTAGTGCCTCGGTTACCGAGGCACAAGATGGCTGCCAACACTTCCTGGTTTGGAGTGTTGACAGCCAATTAGAATAAAGCTCGTGATCTGGAGGGTGCACGGATCCACCGTGCCTCTAAATATCGAAACTTTTATTTTTTTATTTTCTCAGCAACTACTGAACGGATTTACACCATTTAAAAAAAAGGTCTCTTTCTGAACCAAGGGCTACCTTTTTGCCAAATTTGGTGTAATTCCGTTCAGCAGTTCGAGCTGTAACCGTCTCTAAAGTTTCCTATGGGAAATTGATTTTCTGACCTCTATTTTTTTAATTTCTCAGGAACTACTGAACGGATTTACACCATTTAACAAAAAGGTCTCTTTCTGAACCAAGGGCTACCTTTTGCCAAATTTGGTGTAATTCCGTTCAGCAGTTCGGGCTGTAGCCGTGTCTAAAGCTTCCTATGGGAATTAACATGGAGAAAACACGTTTTGGGACCCCCCTTTTTTCTCGGCCTCCGCTTGCCGAATCACCCCGAAACTTTCAAGATAGGAGCTGACCGGAGCGGGCTACGAGTTTTGAAAATTTCGCGAAGATTCGTCAACCGGCGCCAAAGTTAGTGGGAAAACAAAAAATGAGTTTCCTATGGAAACTAGGTCTTAACTATAACTATCTACTGGCGACCGCCAGTAGATAATATATATATATATATCCGCGACATTCTATTTGCAATAACGTTGGCGCCGGTTGACGAATCTTCGCGAAAGCTTCCAACTTGTTGGGGCGCTCCGGTCCGCTCCTACCCTGAAAGTCTCGGGGTGATACGTGAAGCGGGGGCCGAGAAAAAAGGGGGGTCCTAAAACGCGTTTTCCCCATTCATTTTTCCATAGGAACCTTTAGTCGCAGCTACAGCCCGAACGGCTGAACGGAATTACCCCAAATTTGGCAAAGAGGTAGCCCTTGGTTCAGACTGGTGCCTTTTGCTAAAATGGTGTAAATCCGTTCAGTAGTTCCTGAGAAATTCACAATTAAAATCACATATATATCTATGGGCGCGTCGGATCCGCGTACCCTCCCGATCACGAGCTGCATGCTAATTGGCTGTCAACACTCCAAATAAAGAAGTGTTGGCAGCCATTTTGTCCCTCGGTAGAACCGAGGGACAGAAACAAGTGCGCAAAGCGCAAAAAGGGGGCAGGGTAGAAACACCCTGACCCCCTAGGTCTGCTCAGGTGGTCCCACAAGGACCCCCGGGCAGAAAAAGATTTTTTTTTAAATCGGCGGGATGCGCTTAGGGTGCGCGGATCCCGCCGAGAAAAAAAAAGAAACAAGTGCGCAAAACGCACAAAGGGGGCAGGGTAGAAACACCCTAACCCCCTAGGCCTGCTCAGGGGTCCCACAAGGACCCCTGGGCAAAAAGCATTTTTTTTTTTTTAAATCGGCAGGATGCGCTCAGGGTGCGCGAATCCTGCCGAAAAAAAAATCGAAGCGCGGTCTCCCGCGCTTCGATAGTTAATTGGCCCCGGGTGGCCCAAGTCCCGGGGGCATGGTGGGGGGGATAATTTAATGTGTGGGGGGCCTCAAAGGGCTCCCAAGCCCCGAGGACCGCCACCCCCGGGGCTTTTAAAGAATTGTGCGGGAGGGCTCTGAGCCCTCCCGCAGCCTCGGGGACCACCACCTCCCGGGGCTTTTTTAAATTAATTTAACAACCTGTGTGGGGGGCTCCAGCCCCCACATGCCCCGGGACCGCCACCTCCCCTGGGCACTAACAAATTAAAATGGGGGTCCGCTTTGGACCCCCGAAGCCCCGGGGACCACCACCTCCCCGGGGCTGTGCTGATGTAGGGAGGGGGGCCGTGTGGCCCCCCTCCTGGAGCCCTTGATGGCCCTGGGGACCGCCACCCCCCAGGGCCGGCTCCTGCATTGTCCCGGGGTGCCTACCCCCGGGACACTGTAGTTTGCTATGGCAGGACGGGAGCCTCGCGCCTCCCGTCCTGCCATAGCAAACTGCTTTGGATATTGGAAGAGAGAGCAGGAAACCTGCTCTCTCTTCCAATATCCAAAGCACATGCTTTCCACATGGGGAGCAGCATGTCAGCTGCTCCCCATGTGGAAAGCAATGCCGGCTCCCAAGGGACGTGGGGAGCCGGCGGGACTGTGGGGGGATTGGGGACCCCCCCACAGTCCCCAAGGGATGGGGTCCCCGGGGCAAGTAGTGGCCCAGGAGGGGGGCCACGCGGCCCCCCTCCCCAAAAAAGAAAAATTAAAAAAATTTAAAAAAATGGAAAGGCCGGCCCCGGGGGATGGGGTCCCCGGGGCCTTAAATAGCCAGAGGAGGGGGGCCACGCAGCCCCCTCCAAAGAATAAAAATAAAGGCCATGCCCCGGGGGATGGGGTCCCCGGGGCCAATACAGGCCCAGGGAAGGGGGCCACGCGGCCCCTTTCCCGTTTTTTTTTAATTAAAAATTTAAAAAAAGGGGTAAGGCCCTGGGGGATGGGGTCCCCAGGGCATAAAAACAGGAAAAAGGAAGGGGGCCACACAGCCCCCTTCAGGGGACAACATTTTTTTTTTTTTTTTAAACGATCGGGCCCGCAGGCCCCGCCCCTTCCTTCACCACTCTGCAAACGCGCCCCTGGCGCGTTTGCAGAGGGGGAACAATTCCCCTTGAATACTGGGGGTCCCTGGGGCCAACTAGCCCACCAGGAACCTCCAATATGCGCCAGGGGGCTGCGTTGCAGAGACGTGTAGAGAGGCCACACCCCTTTTACACCTCTCTGCAACGCAGCTCTGTGGCGCTTTTGGAGGTATATGGTGGGCTAGTTGGACTCCGGGGACCCTCAGGATTCAAGGGACTTAATCCCCAACTTAAAACGCGCCACGGGGCGCGTTTCACAGTGGTGAAGGGAGGGGCGGGGCTTCAGGTGACATGTGTGCAAACAGGCCCCGTGGCGCGTTTTAAGATGGGGAATTACATCCCCTTCAATCCTGAGGGTCCCTGGGGGCCAACTAGCCCAACAGGTACATCCAGAAAGCGCCACAGAGCTGCGTTGCAGAGAGGTGTAAAAAGGGTGTGGCCTCTCTACACGTCTCTGCAACGCAGCCCCTGGCGCATATTGGAGGTTCCTGGTGGGCTAGTTGGCCCCTAGGGACCCTCAGGATTCAAGGGGACTTAATCCCCCAACTTAAAACGCGCCACGGGGCGCGTTTGCACAGATGTCACCTCAGGCCCCGCCCCTCCCTTCACCATTGTGCAAATATTCCTCTAAAATCAGCCGAAATACGAATTCCGATTTACTCACCTGTTATCAGGAGAGACCTCAGTGCTGTATCTTTCAGCCCAGTACTGGTCCTGAAAAGTAATTCTAACCATACTTACCAGTAACTTGAATTTCCTTCCATAGGCTAACATTGACTGGTTTCACTTGGAAATTCTTCTAAGTGTGGAGTTTTGGAACTTTAAAATATTCCTCTAAAATCAGCCGAAATACGAATTCCGATTTACTCACCTGTTATCAGGAGAGACCTCAGTGCTGCATCTTTCAGCCCAGTACTGGTCCTGAAAAGTAATTTTAACCGTACTTACCGGTAACTTGAATTTCCTTCATAGGCTAACATTGACTGGTTTCACTTGGAAATTCTTCTAAGTGTGGAGTTTTGGAACTTTTAAATATTCCTCTAAAATCAGCCAAAATACGAATTCCGATTTACTCACCTGTTATCAGGAGAGACCTCAGCGCTGCATCTTTCAGCCCAGTACTGATCCTCAAAAGTAATTTTAACCGTACTTACCAGTAACTTGAATTTCCTTCCATAGGATATCATTGCCTGCTTTTTGCTGAAAAAGTTTCTAAGTGTTGATTTTTGAAACATACAAATATTCCTGTAAAATCAGCCGAAATACGAATTCCGATTTACTCACCTGTTATAAGGAGAGACCTCAGTGCTGTATCTTTCAGCCCAGTACTGGTCCTGAAAAGTAATTTTAACCGTACTTACCAGTAACTTGAATTTCCTTCCATAGGCTAACATTGACTGGTTTCACTTGGAAATTCTTCTAAGTGTGGAGTTTTGGAACTTTAAAATATTCCTCTAAAATCAGCCGAAATACGAATTCCGATTTACTCACCTGTTATCAGGAGAGACCTCAGTGCTGCATCTTTCAGCCCAGTACTGGTCCTGAAAAGTAATTTTAACCGTACTTACCGGTAACTTGAATTTCCTTCATAGGCTAAGATTGACTGGTTTTCAGCAAAAAAGTTTCAAAGTGTTGATTTTCACAAACTACAAATATTCCTTAAAAATCGCCTGTATGACTTAAACGCATTCTTTCAACTGTTTACAGGAGATGCACCAGTGCTGGATCCAGGATCCAACACTGAGTAAGAAAAAGTAACGATAACAGTTTTTACCTGCTAAGTGAATTTCCTTCCATAGGATAACATTGGTGATTCTATGAGAAAAAGTTTCTAAGTGTCAACTTTTAAAATACAATAATATTCCTTAAAAATCACGACTGTAACCAAAACGCTTTTACTCAACTGTTTACAGGAGATGTACAAGGACTGAATCTAGGATCCAGTCCTGTGGTTACAAAAGTAATCCATAAAGTAACTAATTGCATTTAACTAGAAATTCACATTGAGCTGAATGTTGCATTGTGTTTGAAAATGTGTTGCCCATTGCAACAACTGTAACTACTGTACTTAAAAGTCTATTGCCTATCTGCAAAGTATTTAAACTAAAGTAATTCATTCTGAGAAAGTATTTTTGTAATGTAATGTATAATGTAATTACAATGTAATTTAAAAAATAAAATATGTAAAAAATAATTGTTTCTAAAAATGTAGTAAATCAGTATGAAAAAAATTAATATAACAATTAATACATTTAAAAATTGTCATTTACAAAACCTTTGAAATTCACTGAAAAAAACCGTAGGTTTCAGGCACGTTATAGTTAGAAATTAGCATTTAAAAAACCTTTGAAATTCACTGAAAAAACCATAGGTTTCAGACACGTTATAGTTACAAATTAGCATTTAAAAAACCTTTGAAATTCACTGAAAAAACCATAGGTTTCAGACACGTTATAGTTACAAATTAGCATTTAAAAACCTTTGAAATTCACTGAAAAAACCATAGGTTTTAGGGACAGTTATAGTTACTTGGACATTGCACTCGTACAAAACCCGTGAAATTCCCCCGTTATAGTTAGTTCAGCTAACTATAACTCGCGCCCCCGCAATGCACTGCTGATGACGTCACATATTACATCACTCATGACATGGTCAGTGACATCACTGATGACATCACTGATGACATCTCAAATGACATCACTGATGACATCATCCACGTGATAATCTGATGCACCTCCTCACACCCTAATATAACCTTTGATACACCCACTCTAAATTACAGACTGCCATTCGCAAAACCATAGACACTCCAACACCAATAACTACATACCCACTCACTGATTCTTAGGTCTACACACACACATCCACTCACTCACCCGTACAGTCACTCATACTTACGGTCACTCAGTACAGGACTATCATATGCACTCTTACTCCTATATAGACACTCAAACAACGCCACTCATCCATAGAGATACTCACACACCTAGTCAGTCATGCAAATAATTAAACACACTGCCATTTACTCACCTATACAGTTATACACACACCCGCTCACTTACTCATACAAATAGTAGCACATTGTTACGCTCTTATACAATCACTGATACAAGCACACACTCATCCATATAGCCACTATCACAATCACTCATTCTTGCTTATAGCTATTTATATACTCCAACACACATATATACTGCCTTTCACATATGTAGTTACTCACACATGTACCACTGGGACATACATTCACTCACTAACACACTCTTACACACACTTACCCACCCATACAGTCTATCACAGATGCACTCTTGAAACCATCCACCCAGTGAATCACCCACTCACACATCTATGCACAGAGTTGCACACACCCCTCCCACACAAACACTCAGGCACCCATACAGATACTCAGACAAGCATTCAATAACTCATATAGACACTCATGTAGCTATTCACAAACACATGCAGCCACTTACACAGCAACAGACAGACGGATACAGACATTCATCCAGTTTAGTCACTAACCCATGCATTCAGTAAGATACGTTAAATCACTCACTTATAGAGTCAGTCACGCACCTACTAAATCATCCATACAGACACTTACACACCCACTCATTCTTCAATACGTCTTTTCCTATATATATTAAAAATATTTAAACTTTACAGAAACACACAGTCACTGGATGATGTCATCAGTGATGTCATCAGTGATGTCATTTGAGATGCCATCAGTGATGTCATCAGTGATGTCACTGACCATGTCATGAGTGATGTAATATGTAACGTCATCAGCAGTGCATTGTGGGCGCGAGTTATAGTTAGCTGAACTAACTATAACGGGGAATTTCACGGGTTTTGTACGAGTGCAATGTCCAAGTAACTATAACTGTCCCTAAAACCTATGGTTTTTTCAGTGAATATATATATATATATATATATATATATATATATATATATATATATATATATATATATATATATATATATCATTGGATGCTGTCAGTATAAAAATGAATAAAATTTGGTAGTGTGTTGGATGGCTCAAGAAGAAGTCTTATTATTGGCTGTTGTTTAAAAATAGAAATGTAAAACAGACATTGAATCTGTGGAGTAACCCACACCTGCTGTATCTCATTTAGAAGTAGCATGTTCCTTCTAGATTGTGCTGTGAACTTGTGACCTACTGTTTCCACTGGGTTGCTAGGTACACTGAGCTAAGACTGTATTGGGGGAAGGGTGTGAAAGAGACAGAACATTTTTTTGAAACAATTAGGAGGAAGAGGAGTGATGACACAATGTAAGTTATGTCAAGTTTTAATTTCCATCTCAGGACTATGTAACAAACTGGTGTGTAGTATTTAAATTTCAGAAAAATGAAGCTAGATATAGGTTTGAACTCCCGTTTTTATCGCGATTATTCCGCGATGATCGAGAAAACATCACGAAAATGCGCCGACAGGAACCTTGTTTTGAAAGAGAGGGAAAGGGTTAACAGAAGCTAACCATTCACAAGTGGAGATGCAGTAGTCTAAAATGAAAGATATGATTTAATTTGCTGCCTTTCTCATAATGATAGAGTGGAAAGTTGAAGAGGTTGCCATTTTAGACTTGCTTTGAATGAGAGTGGTGTACCATTCTTGCTTAGCTATTACAAATCTTAACAGTGCCCAAACTATGCAGAAAGAGCTAAAACAACAATATAATCTACAAACTGAATTTAGTGGTATGTATATAACTTTGTAATTATTTTAAGAATGTACATTAGAAATGAAGATGCATATGGGAGTTTGATTAAAAGGAGTATCACAGTGATGAGAAAAAATATATGAGTTGAACTGTATCTATTAGAGGGTATGTGTTTAAGAGGTTAGTGGTGAATGTTTTGGGAAGTAGGAGAAAAATGAATTAGTGACTGTTTATTACATTGTGCATTTTATTGAAAAATAACAGTATCGTTTTGTGGAAATTTGCAATGAGGAACTAAGAATGTTTTAAATGTCTGAACATCATGTGCAGAATAGATACATCTGTCATTTGCATTCTGGGAGTTGTAGTACTTTTAGTAACATTATTAAACAGGAATAGTATAATGAGAAATAAAAGATGAGCACATGTCTGCACGTATATGAATTAGAAAGAAGTAATACTTGTTAGGTATATAATGGGAAGTGTTTGTCAATGTGGTTTTTAATCTTATATGAACACTTTGCATATGCTTAGATGGTGAGATATAGTATTTATGCTTGCATATAGCTATATATACGGTGGGACTTTTGAGTTTGCTTAAAGATGCAGAGAGGTATATATTTTGGGAAAGATGGCTTGAAAGTGTACATCTATTAAGAAATCGCATATATGTTTACATGGTGATCTATGTTCTGTAAGGCTGATGAAAATTTCATGTATATGGTGAGGGTTGTGTTTTTCTTTAAACATGCTTTGTTTAAAATTGAGAAGAATTAATAGTGCAGAATGCCACCAGAGTTCTTGTTCTAGCTTCATTTTGAGGGCAGCTTTTGTTTGAGATGTGCTGAATAAATGTTCTAGAAGCAGAAGAAGCATTTGAGAAATGATGTAGGTATGCCATTCACAAAAAGTTTTGTGCTTTGAAATATTTCAAAATGTTGTTTTCCATTTCAGAAACTTACTGCTGCATGTGCACGCTCAGTAGCAAAGCAATGTATGTTTCTAGAGGGCCATGTTTGAAATAATATATCAAGTTTGATACCCAGATTTCACTAACACATACCTCAGAAGAAAAGCATGTATACAGTAAAAGAAGTAGTTTGATACTGACAGAAGGAGATAACCAATGATTTAGACATATAGTGACAATTGTTATGTATCTAACAGGAATGAAGGTACTTTCTCAGTCACTCAGGCAGTGTTCAGGCACTCGTGGAATCACCCAGCCACTACTCAGGCAGTCATCAAATCAGTGATTCACTATCCATGGAGTTATTCAATAATCCAGAAAAATCTGCAGGCACTACATATACATTCATATAATCACCTAGGTACTATCTATTGTCTTTTTAACAAGGCTGTAACTATGCCAGAGTGTTTCATTAGTGCACATGTGTGCCTCAGTATTTCAATGACTGCATGGGTTGTAAGTTGGTGTTTATATGGCTGCATAGGTTCTGTGCAAATGTTTTAATGATTACATAGTTACAGTCTTGTAAATTTAGTGTTACATTTAAAAAAGTATAGAAGAAGGAGAGATGATAAGGCCTTTGCTTTGAAGAGGAAGATTTTCATTTTGATTCTAAATAGAATGAAGACTCTTGACAAAATAGTGTTTTGCATGAGGAGACAAAACCAGAAGAAAAGATTAGTGAATAAAAGCAACTGTTGTACAGTTTTTAGTGGACAATGGATACATACTTCTTGTACAGAGGCTTTCTTTAATGAAGACAGCTATATCCAGGATAACAAATTAGTTCATGCTCTTGATTAAAGAGGACGATGTTATGAAACGAAGAATGGTAGTCCTATAGCAAAAGAGGTGATGGTACCTAGAAATGTAGAAGACGTTATTGCAGAAGAGGTACAAGGAAGGCGTAGTCAGGGCACTGTATACAAATGGAATTGTAGTAGTGTTTCTAGTATTAGACAGCAATCCATTGATATATTAAGAAAATTCCTACGTATCTTTCCAAGGTGAAGTTTAAAACACAAAATAAGTTATACCACTCAACAATGCAAACTTTAGGTAGGAGGCTGTATTATGTGAAAACTCCTGCTTTATGTTTAGTAGAAATTAGTAGAGTACTTTTGCATGGTAGTGTGGCAGACGTAGAAAAGCTTTGTGGTGATGTGTAGGCCTGGGCAGTAAAATCCGCTCCGCTCGCGGAATTTGCGGAATTTTGGCAATTCCACGTTCCGCGGAGAATGCGGAATTGCCGAAAATTCTGCGATCCGCGGCGTAGCGGAATTTTTTCCTTGTTCGCGCTTTCAAAATGCGTGTTCGCCTATCCGGCGCCCGATCCCGCGAGAGTGTGCGATTGCAAACACGTCATTCGGACGCGCCATCGGACATCCACGTTCGCGAACAGGAAACACGCATCGCGAACGGGCGGGACAAGTGAAACAAGATGGCCGGGCCAATTGGCGACCGCATGGGCAAGTTCGCGAGATATTTCCCCCTGAGCACCCAAATAGCGTCCCCGAAAAGGAAAAACGCATCTCGAACGGGCGGAACAAGCAATTCCGCGTGCTCGCAGAATTGCGCGTAGCTCGCGGAGATTTTTTACATCTTCACAGAACTTTGCGTAACGCGACTACGCAAATTCCGCCCACCCCTAGTGATGTGTAGTTTCGTTTCTTCGGTCCTTGAGCAGGATTCTAGGGAAAATGAAGCGTTGTTTAGAGGAGGAGTTGCAGAATAAGACACATATATTGCAGTTGATAGTTTTAAAAAAGGAGATTACAAAATTTAACAAAGTGTTCTGTAAAAAAAACAGAGAATGTTTGTATATGTAGTTGATGCACTTACTAGAAGATTTAAACACAGACTGTTGACTTATATTTAAAAAGTGAAAGATTAAATTATGATAAATGGCAAACGTTACCTGTGTATTTATTTGTAGAGGGATGGTTTGACTTGTCTATATGGCAAGTTATATGTAAGTAGTGTTACAATAAATTGGAAGATAATAAAATGAGATACCCATTTTGTAAGATAATGTAGAAAATTCTGATGTAGAAAACTATGAAGGTCAAAAATAAAAAAATCATCAACAGTTATTATTTTTTCCAGAATTGTGCAGGGCTGTTATGGGGCTGTTATGAACTGCTCTCCAGCACTAACTGCAACTCCACAATCCATGCTGTATGATGCCATTGAGGAAAACTGTTGAGGCAAATCTTGAAGTTGAGATTGGACTTTTGAATGGACTCTGCTTCGGTGTTGTTGTGCTGCTATTGAAGTAGAGGATCCTTCAGCTTTGCGTTGCCTTCTTGCTGCTCACTATGAACTCCTCTTATGAAATGTGCAAAAAATATAAAAGGGGAAAAATATCATGCATGATTTTTGGCAGCATTGTGAGTAGCTGTAACATATTGCTCACCAGTTGTTATAACAACACTACAGTCCATGCAATACGTGGCCATTCTTGAAAACTGTGGAGCCATATCAGTTGTAGTAGTTTGCACCTTTAGAGGGACTTTCTGGCCGGGTATTGTTTGCTGCTGCCATTGATGTAGATGGTCCTCCAGCTTCCCTCTTGTAGATTGCTAGTTGGAGACGTTTTCTACGATAGGTTTTAAGATAATATTAGATGGATGTCATCAGACATGAGTATTTTTTGTTTGTCCCTCGAGAGAGGGTCTTGTCAGACATTGTGCATTGCACTAGTGTTGCAGCAGTTTTTGTATTCCCCATAAGTTTGGGTAACAAAGAATAATTTGACGTTTGTTTGGAAGTTATGTTGTGTTCGTGTGTTTAAATGTTGAAAGTTATTTTTTTTAAATGTTGTTTTATTACAAATATGTTGTTAAAATAATGTTAAACCAATATGTCACAAACAGCTAGACTCATACTTTGTGTAAAATATGTCTATATATCTGTTTTACACTTTTTCAATTGTATTCATGACTACTGATGTCATTGTGACCTCAAGTAGTGCTGTGAAGAATGTATTTTTGATATAGTTATTTCAATAAATGAATACAAAGGGGAAAGTTATATTAGTATCTTACTAAATAGCTACATTGAAAATTATGTCAAATTTGTCTATATATGTGTTTTACACTTTGTCAAAAACACCCGGTATTCGCAGTCTGTCCTTGGCAATGGCACTCATAGAATCTAGAATGATACAGGCACTACCTGTGCAATCATCAAGGACGTCCTTTCTGCATTACTCTGCAAATCTGCCTCCTGGCATAGTACTAGTTGGGGGATGAAGCCCCCTTTGCAATTGAGGGTATTTGGGGGCCAAGTATCCCTCTTGTTAACTCCAGAAAGTTCCACACAGTCAGTTTTCTAAGAGGTGTTCTGAGGCCACACCCCCTTTCTGCACCACTCTTCAAACACGTCTCCTGGCACACTAATGGTTGGGGAATAAAGTTGTCTTGGATGCTAAAGGATCTTGGAGACCAAGAAGCCCTCATGGTACTTTCTATAATTCCTACTCAGCGCGATTTCTGAGAGCTGGTCAGAGGCCCCTTCTCCTTTCCACACCATTCAGCAAAGACCATTGCTACTTAAAAACCATGGAAATTCACTGAAAAATCAAAGGTCACAGGTAAGCTATAGTTAGGAATTAGCAATTAAAAAACCTTATAATTTCACTGAAAAAAATCAAAGGTTACAGGGACGTTATAGTTAGGCTCAAGTTTTACTTGTACAGCACCAGAGAAATTCAGCAGTTATACTTAACTGAGCTAACTATAACTAACACCCCTGCAATGCACTGCTTATGACCTCACATATTACATCACTCATGACATGGTCAGAGACATCACTGATTATATCACTGATGACATCTCAAATGGCATCACTGATGACATCATCCACAGAATCTCTGACACAGCCACTCACACCCCCATGTAACCATTCAAAACCCACTCTAACTTTCACACTACCATTCTCGAAACCATTGACACACCCATACCCACTCACTGATACATAGGTCTACACACACATCCGCTCAGCCACCCATACAGCCACTCATACACCCACTCACTCACTAATACAGCCACTGATGTATCCACTCATACAGCCATACAGCCACTCACACTGTCAGTCACTCATAGAGCTACTCACACACCTACTCACTCACCTATAGAGTCAATCAGACAGCCATTTACTCATCATTAAAGTTATACACACACCCACTCACTTATTCATACAGATGCTAACATATAATCACTGACCCATACAGACCCTCACACACCCACTCACTGACCCATACAGCTACTATCACAATCCTTCACTCACATATACAAATCACTGATATACTCCAACACTTATGTATACTGCCTTTCACATATCCACTTACTCACTCATATACCACTGACACATCCATTCACTCATTGACACTGCCATAGACAACCTCAGTCACTTATACAACCCTTCTCTTACACTCACTAACACATACACCCACTGACTCACACAGTCAACTCATCCATGCAGGCAGTCACACACCCTCTCACCCACCCGCACAGACACTCATACACCCATACAGATACTCAGACAACCAATCAATAAACCATACAGCCACTCATGTACCTACTCACCAACCCATGCAGCTACTCACACACCAAACTACAGGCTGATAAAGATATTCAGACAACGTTGTTAGTGAGATACCTAATCTCTCACTTATACAGTCAGTCACGCACCTACTGAATCATCGATACAGGCACTCATACACCCACTGATTCATCAATATACCTTGATATATATTTTTAACACTCATAAACTTTTTAGAAACACTCACAGTCACTGGATGATGTCATCAGTGATGTCATTTGAGATGTCATCAGTGATGTCATCAGTGATGATACTGACCATCTCATGAGTGATGTAATATGTAAGGTCATAAGTAGTGCATTGCTGGGGCGCGAGTTATAGTTAGCTCAGCTAACTATAACTGCTGAATTTCTCTGGTTTTGTTCAATTGAAAGTTGAACCTAACTATAACGTCCCTGTAAAAAAAAGAAGAAAAAATATATATATATATATATATATATATATGTGTGTGTGTGTGTGTGTGTGTGTGCGTGTGTGTGTGTGTGTGTGTATGTAAAATATTAGACCATGGTGATTGCTGTATGTAGTTATGGATCGGACTGGGATTACATAGGAAATTGAATTTTTGGTTTGCTGATTACTTTGTCACTGTTTGACTAATCACTTTCACTGAAAAAGGTTATGCCACCTCAGCTCCTTCTTGGAAAGTTTTGGGGGATTCATCAAGAGAGGAAAGAGGGCCCAAAACACATTTTCCCCATGCAGTTTTCAATAGGAAAATTGAACAACGATAAAGTCAAAATGGCTGAACGTAATAACTCCAAAATTGGCAGAAAGCTAGATCTTGATCCGGAAACCGGGCTTTTTGTGATTTGGTGTAACTCAGTTTGGTAGTTTTCAAGAAATTACTGTTCAACATTTATGTTGATATAGTGACAGAGTACTACCATGGAACTACCACTTAGTACAGTGGTACTGCAAATTCAAAACATGCGATCTTATTGGCTTTCTGCAACCTGAAGAAGGTATTGCAGCTGCCATTTTATGACTCAGAGATTCAGTCTACGTGCCATAGGAAATAAAAAAGTATGAAATAAGGGGGCAGGGTAAGGATACTCTGACATCCTTGAGCCATAAAACAATGTATTTTTTCCGGCATTGCGGTACTGCAGCACTACCGCAATGCCTAGCGCAGCCCCCTTGTGAAAAATCACAGAAGTACTGTGGTATCACGTCCCTGCGGAAAGAAATAGTGGGGGTCATGGAGCATTGAACAAACAGAAGGGTTGGCCAGAAATGGAAGGTTAGGACACCCATGGGGGACTGTGCACTCATGGGGGTTGGGCACAATTCCTGGTGGCAGGCCACGACCTGCACTCAACCCCACACAATTCAAGGCTTTTGGCCATGTGCAGAGCAGTTTTGGTATAGTAAGGTATGGTGATAAAATATTAATTATTTAAAAAACTCTAGAAATTCACTGACAAAACAAAGGTTAAAGTGACATTATATTTAAGTGTGTCAATAATTTCTTACTTTACATTAAAGAAAAATCTTAGCAGTTTACTGAAAAAACCAAAGGTTAAAGTGACGTTATAGTAGATGAAAATGTCAGTTAAAACATAACATTGTAAAGGTTTAAGAACCTCTGAAATGCACCACTTATAGTTAACTGAAGAAACTAGAAATCATGCCCTCACCATTCACTGCTTATGACCTCATATATTACAATACTCTGGAAATGTTCTATGACATCATTCATAGCATCACTAATGACATCTGAAATGGCAACAATGATGACAACACTGTGCATGGCAAGGGAGCAAGTTATAGTTTGTTCAGTTAACTATAACTGGTACATTTTAGTGTTTTTTAAAGCCTAAAAAGGTATGGTTTAACTGACATTTTCACCGAACTGTTACTTTTGTGTGAAGTGTTTAAATTTGACTTTATATGATGTGAGCATGTACTTTACAGTCTGTCAAAGATAGATGGACAAATTAATGTGTGCGGCAAGGTGCAGTGTCTGTGCTTTTTTGGTGTTACCTCTTGGCACATTCATCAGCTACAGTCGTGGAACCTAAGGGGTTGGGGGCCCATCAGGACCAATATATCTCTGGCCTTCTTCTAGTAAAGTTACTGTTCTCTGTCTAAAGTATTTTAACTTGTGGTCTGTGTTAAGTTTGAAATTGTCAGTGTTGAACTGTCCAGTGGTTGCCATTAGCACTAGGGCTGGGCGGAACTCGCAGAGTTGTAGTCCCAGAATTCAAGAGAGTTAGATAAAAACTCTGCTAGATTCCTCTGAGTTCTGCCTAGCTCTCCTAGTACCAAAACTAGCAGCTCCCGCCATTATGCAACATCTTCTCGTTTAGGACAACTTCTCTCAATGTGGCCACAATCCTCCTCACAAGCCTCAGGTTCTGTGCTGCTCCTGAAGCTGCTTCCTCCAAGTTACCATTTGAAAAAATTCTGGCCCCTCACGGCCACTGCTGCACAACTAACATTCACTGTGTACAACTCTGTGCGAGGGACATCCCACTTGGGCCTGGTATGCACCCTGGTGGTATCAGATGGTACCCTTGAACAGAATATTTTTAACCTTTGGGTTACATCGTCACTTGACTTTTTAGCTCCTATGAAAACTATGAAAGTAGCTAGAAATAAGCCTACGGCCCCTTGGTTCACTCCTGAACTCCGTACAGAGAAGAGTCTCTGTAAAAAACTTGAACGAACTTGGCGCAGATCCTATAATAGTGAGTTGAAAATAGCCTATAAAACTTCCTTAACATTTTTTCACAGACTTAAACGCTAAGCCATAAGGGATTACACCGCCATACAAATCAAATCTGCTAGTAATTCTGCTAAAGCTATCTTTAAGATTGTACAAGATTTCACTAAACCAGATTCTATGCAAAGTAATATAGTACCCTCGGCCTCCCTTTGCGAAGACCTTTCAATTTTTTTTCAAAAGAAAATCCAAACCATCTATTCTTCATTTCCTCAGAGAGACCTATCTATTGCGTCTCCGCCTCCCCCATGTTCTTCTCATACTTGGTCGAAGTTCAGACCTTTAAGTTTAGAGGCCTCTCTGAACTTGATGGATAAAACAAAATCTGGTTCTCCTTTAGACCCTTGCCCAGCTAGGTTTTTCAAACTTCTGGCCCCATTACTCAATCCTAATTTAAATTGGCTCTGGAATTCGTCTTTGGAAACAGGGATTTACCCTTCGGCTTGGAAGACTGCACTTGTTCAGACGATCTTAAAAAAAGAGGATGCAGATCCGACTGATTTGAAAAATTTCAGGCCTATCTCCCTCCTGCCAGCACCTGCCAAAATTTTAGAGAAGGAAGTGCAGAAGCAGCTTTCTGAATTCCTGGAAATTAATATTCTCCTCCATGATTCCCAGTCTGGTTTTAGATCTGGGTTTAGTACTGAAACAGCGCTGCTGGAGGTAGCTGAAACTATCCGGGAGACCTTGGACACTGGTCACTGTGCAATGCTGGTGCTGTTATATTTATCTGCAGCATTTGACACAGTGTCACACAAGATTCTCCTGGATAGACTTAAACATCTGGGAGTGACAAGGACCGTACTGTCTTGGTTTGGCTCTGTTTTAGAAGACCGGTCCCAGAAAATCATATTGCATCCCCATATCTCCTCTTCTCGTCCCATAATTTGTGGAGTCCCTCAGGGCTCGGCCTTGAGCCCGGCCCTTTTTAATGTTTATCTCGCTCCCCTGGCTCCTTTGATTCAACAGCATGGGGTGAGTGTCATCTCATATGCTGATGACACTCAGCTCGTGTTTTCCTTTAGGGATAACTCGGAAGCAGCATTCATAAATTTGAAACAATGCTTGATTGACATCTCAACTTGGATGACTGACAATTGTCTCAGGCTTAATGCTGACAAAACTGAGGTGTTGTTTTTTAACCAACCATCTCCACCTCCAGCCAACCTTTGGTGGCCACCTGAGCTTAATCCTCCCCCTCAGCCGGTGTCCTCCGCTAGAAATCTGGGATTCAAGTTTGATTCGTCTCTATCTTGCAAAACCCAGATTAGCCAGGTGTCGTCCTTATGTTTTTGGAAAATGAGGTCCATACGCAGATTTCTCCATCTTCTACCTATGGACTGCAGAAAGACAGTGGTCCATGCACTGATTACTTCCCAGCTGGACTACGCAAATAGCCTTTATTTTGGTCAGCCCGACTACCTGATTAAGAAGCTGCAGACCATACAGAACGCGGCAGCCAGGCTTATTAGAAATGTCCCAATACGTCATCACATATCGCCTCATCTGCGGAGTTTGCACTGGCTGCCAGTAAAAAGGAGGTTGGAATTTAAGGCTCTGACTCTCGCGTACAGAGCAACCAGAGAAACGGGCCCTCTCTACCTAAGGAAAAGACTCCGTAATTACCATCAGACTAGAAACCTGAGATCTAATCATCAAAGTCTTCTAGTCATTCCTCGCTTTGGTAAAGCAAGGTTCGGTGGCCAGTCATTTACAGTTAGAACAACACAGCTATGGAATTCCCTGCCAGAATATATCAGGAAGGCAAAATCCGAACCTGTCTTCCGTGGATTTCTGAAAACCTGGCTCTTCAATTTCCCCTAGTCTCGGTAGCTGGTGGCTTTCTACTCCTTCTCTTGTCTCCGTTAGCGCCGGGACACCTCCGTTGGAGGTAGCTGTGCGCTCTATAAGCTTTAAATTAAATTAAATTAAATTAATCAAAGCTAACTTGTGGATCACATGCACTTGCTGAACCAATCAGCGCAAATTGAAATGTAGTTCATTCATGAGTCACATGCACACACTGGCCATTGGTCCTGTGCATGCATGTGACTCATGTACGAACTTCAATTTCAATTCAAGCTAAGTGATTCAGGAAGTGCATGTCATCCATATACACCTACAGTTTTGTTCGATGAGACTGAGAGCCTCACGCTTGCTCTCCCGGCTGCGTCTCTTCTATTTTTAGATGTCAGAGGACTGCATTTGCACCGTAACGGAGGAACATGAATTTGTGATTCTCAGAGTTAGCCACTCTTAATGAGATAGCAACACAGACAACTCAGTTGTTTTAATTAAAACATATGGGGCCATATGTAGGTGGGCTAATACCGGTCGGTAACGGCCAAAAATTGGTAAATTCCCCGTTACCGACCGGTATTTAGCCCTTTGCGATGTAGGAGGCCGGATTTAAGGAGTCAGTAATTTACTGATTCGTTATTTTAAGGAATCGGTAAATTACCGATTCCTTAAATCCTATGTAGGGAGCACTCAAGTGAGTGCATTTTTGGTTTAAGGATTCGTTATTTACCACCAACTACAAGTTGGTGGTAAATACCGAATACCTTTTAAAAAGCAATTTTGTGCTTTTTTAAAAGTGCCATGTGGCAGACATACATGCCCTAAGGGCATGTATGTGCACCACATGTGCACACATGCACGATTCAGGGTGCAACAGGGTGTCAATTTGACACCCTGCCACCCTTGAATATGTACCCCCTATTACCGATTCAGTATTTACCGAATCGGTAATAGTGAATGGCTTCCCATTCATTCCTATGGGCCTCCAGGCCCATAGGAATGAATGGGAAGGTATTCCTTATTACCGATTCGGTAAATACCGAATCGGTAAGAACGAATATTACCGAATCGGTAAAATTTACCGAATGTTTACCTACATTCTATTTACCGATTCTTAAATACCGAATCGGTAAAATTCGGTATTTAGGAATCGGTAAATAGAAATTACCTACATATGGCCCATGGTGCGCCTCACCCCATGGATAGTTTGCACTGCTGCCTCCATTACACGGCCGGTGCAGCAGGCATGTGTTGGCATAATTCACTCATTTGTCACAGAGCTGGATAGAGACGATAATGTCTTTGCATAAACCTTCTCGCTGCTCGCAACCCAGTCTGACACCTTGCTATCAGGGTGGGATGGAAAAAGCTCAGTTGCCGAGCTGCAGAGAAGGGCGAATGCCTTTCCAAATGTCTTGCAGAGTGCTAAATGTCTGTGGACTGATTCATCTGGATCTCTAATCTGCATACATCTTCTAAGGTATACAACAATGCAAATTGGTAGCAGGTTGGAGGATGTTGGGAAATAGTGGTGGAGGGGGAAGGCTTCAACTCGATGGTTAGGGTGGGCGGTAAACACCGCCAAAAGGCGGTTGCGGGGTTTATGCCAAACTCCATGCTCCAAGCGGAGTGCAGAGTAGGCAATACTCCGGGAACTCCGATGAGTTTACCACCCACCCCTTAGTTAGCACCCTGTTGCACAATGTAATGTTTTTTTATTGATGCCAGTCGTGTTTCAGTAAGCAGTGTTTTCTTTACTCATGAGCTAAATGTGCTGTTTTTGGATATAGCGTATTTCAGCAGGTTGTTACAATGCCCTAGTTTTAGATGTGGTATAGAGATAGCTGTCTCACCAGCCTCATGTTAGAAAATAATATTAGAAATAAATGTGTATATATATTTAGAGGTGCGTTTAGTCAGCTCCCTTCATCCATTGGTCTGTTCAAGTGCCTTACGCCCACCAAAGCATACAGCATGGGGCAATGGATCAGCCCACTTTAGCCACTGGCTCTTTCACTGTGTGTGATGACATTTTGCTTGCGCTCATGTGCATATCAATAGTCAACTTTAGTGCCATGGCTGATGGGTCAGTCACTATTTCATTCTGTGTTTTAATTTATTTTTGCAGAGAGTCATTATTTGCTTACTTTGTTTGCAAATAAAACAAGCAAAAAACATGCCACTTTTAGATGACAGTATTCTTACTATTTATCACTATTTATTAGGTCACAAGAGATATCTTGTTAACTTCTGCCATTTAACAACTAGAAAAGGCACAATTCACACCTCATGCAACTGCTTACACAATTGAAAAAAATAATTTTTACGTAATTTCCCCGACCTCCTCTTTTTACTCTCCTCATTCATATAAGCCAATTAATCAAGTGATTTTCAATTCTGAGCAAAGCTGTAATTATATCCTTGTTATGTATGGCTCTCATAGAGAGCCTCTATCATTTAATTCAATTTCTGAAAGTCATAACTCCTTGCTGTGACATCAATACAGTTGATAAAACTGTTTATCAGCTGTTGTGATGTCATAAAAGCCTTCCTGGCCATTCGACAGGGCTCTCTGAGAGCCTGTCAGCGCAGCTCTGCTTGTCTACTCTTGACTTAAAGCAGAAAGCACAGCTGCAGGGTGGAAGGAAGGCAACGAAGGTTGTTGGTTTTGGTTAAGTATAGCAGGAAAGAAGTGTATTTTTAACATTTGCCTCAGAGAGGAGAGGGCATGTTATGTATAGCTCTCCTATTATTCTCTGCCCGTGCAGTAGTTGAAGACAGGGACAGGTTGTTTTGGAGCCATGCATAACATCAATTATAGATGGGTAAAAAGTGAATTATGGGGATGTTTTTCACCTTGGGGTTCTGAGTGACATCATAGACAATTTGACCAACTTGAGCTTAGCTCTTGTTGTCTATTTGATGTCACTCAGAACCCCAGGGTGAAAAACATCTGTTCCCATCTATATTTCTATATGTTATGCATGACTTTTATAGGAAGCCTCCACCAGATTCTAAATCTGGAAATTCACTTATGACTTAGCAACAGTTGATACCAAAACTCATTACCTGCTGTTGCTATGTCATGAAGGCCTTCCAGGCTAAGCTGACAGGCCTCTCTAAGAACCTGGCAGAGCAGCGCTGCTTGTCTGCTTTGTCTGAAAAAAGTTTCTATAAAAAATGTTGAACATACGCCCTGGCTCCCAGAATTTGAAAGGTCCATTGCATTGTTTTAATCCTCATCTCCTTTGCTTAGCAAAGTGAAGCATCTCTAACTTAACCAAAAAAGAGAACTAAGAACTTGATCTACATCTGACGTCCTTGGTGATTTCAAATGCTATACCTGCATTAGTCCTTACACCGCTCCATACCCACTCCTAGTGGTGCAGAGGGGCCCTTAATCCTCCAGGCGGCCCTTAAAGGGAACCACATTTACCCCAAGGTCAATGAATGTCTGTGAGATATGGGAAACTGAGGGGACCCTCATGCAGGCGTGGCCCATGCAGGTAAGAGCTGTGGGGCCGGGTGGGGGGGGGGGTATTTTGATGGATGATGACGAGGGAAAATTAATTACTGCTCTTACCTGCACGGGCAGCGGCTGCCCTCATGACCTTTTGCAGGAGGGGCCCCCATCATTTTGCAGTACGCCACTGCCCACTCATGTCATCCGGTTTAAACAAGGCTCAGATTTGGTTGCAAACTCCCCTCTGTGCTGTGCCCTTTCTTCTACAGGCTGAGTAGGTTATGTCAGTGGCCAAAGGGCTGGTGTATATTAACCTTGCATTTCGGAGAACTTTAGTCATTTGATGTTTCATCCCTCGAATACTACGCAGCCCAATGGAATCAAATATAGTGATTAAGTTCAGACTTCAAACAAGGTAGAGAAATAATATAATCTTGCTTCTTTGCCTTGCTTTTCAAGTTTTTAATGGCTAAACAAATTGTACCTGACTTCTCCTTATTGGGTCAACATGAAAATGTGTTTGCTTTTCAGTGTCCTAGTAATTTATGCTCTTAGTAACATACAGTATTTTGGTGGAGGGAACATTCTGTTCTGAACTGCTGCATTTAAAGGAAAATTGAATTAGTGACTTCAGTTCCTTGAAATTGCATAAAAAAGAAGGAGCATTGACTGGTTAAATGAGTTCTGATTTAATAACAAAAATAGATTCGCAGAAATATTCTCGTCTATGTTTTGCAATGGAACCATTTTACAGAAATATATTCTTAGCTGTGATTATTTAACTAATAAAGCAAAACATAAACGTTATCTGATTTCAAATCGAGTCCTTTCATAGGATGGGGTTTCTACAGTAAGTATATGAGGGTTCGTGACTGGCTTACTAAAATAAACAGCCACATCTGTAGAGCTGGAACAGTGTGTATGACAAATACAGCAAAAGGATACAGCTTATTGTATCGACCAGCTCAGCAGCAAATTGCTGTAGTGATAAGCCCATTACTGTTGTTATGAGCATTTCGAGCAAAGATGATCCCGTTTTTATTAACAATATTATTAGCAATATCAATTTTATTCAATTGTTTTATAACTATGATATTGCATCAATAAATCAGACCGCATCAGGTCACATCTAAGCAATGACCTGCTTATACAGGCGAGGAATAAGTTATTTGACATTTCTTTTGTAGTACGGCAATACTCAAATTATTTTCTGTACTTGCTATAATCACACATTGGGTTCAATTTAAAAAGTAAATATATGGGCGTAGATCTCAGCGTATGTATATTTATGCCTCCACCTGGGAGCAAATCTTCAACAAGATGCAAATCAACAACTCCGGGTGGTGAATAATGCATATTCATTTCAGTATGTATCCGTTCCCACTTACTTGAGGGGATGGGGAATGTACAGCTGAAAGTACCACTGCAAAGTTAGTACTAGTAACTTTGCAGATGCATTGTAAGTGTACATTTGCCAAATGTAGTACTACATAGCGTATCCAGGGAGCTCAGCCTATGATATGTAGAACTACAAATTGCAAAACATAGGGAAAACAGGCATCGCCTGAGGGAAATAATATATATTTGACAGACATTACTAATGGAAGCACATAAATGGATCCTGCACTCTGTCCTCGTCCCCTTCTACTGCGAGATGTTGTGGTCTCAGACATTTGCTACAGTTATGTTGTGTGTCATCCTGTTTATGTAGTGTTGTATAGTTTTGGGACATTGAATGTGTTATGATGTGTGTGTGTGTGTAAAGTGATGATAGATGTGAGACGAGTCATGAGTCTGTTTTTTATCATTGTAAATTTACATATTTGTAATTTTCTTGAGCACGTGTATCTGTATATTTATATCGTGTATATCATATATGATATATAGTATATATATTGATTTATATCAATGCAAGAAATGCCTAAACTGATACCATATGTTTTTCTTATATATTTCTATAATTATTTTTTTATCGTTTGGCTTTGTGATGGTAGTGTTATTCCCTCACCCAATTGAGTTCCATGTGATTCCCTTGCAGTGTGTGTCAGTGGACATGTGTGTTGTGTGGCTTACTTCAAGGCTTGACTGGAGTAGATGTGAGTCAATTTGGGCTGTAGTACGATTGGAGTAGATGTGAGGTTAACTTTTGTGAACTGCAACAGACTTACCCTTTTGTGGGTGTGCTTTTGTATTTATTTATCCCTCCCTATGCTCCTAAAATGTATCTTTCTTCCTTCCACTTGAAAGTTCATATCCCCTATTTTCTAGCTACTTCCCTTGCACATTTGGGACAGATTGGGATGAAGTCTCAAGTATGAAGTAATGGACATGAGTGCATGGCGTACAATTAAGATACTGGGAATTTTAGGAAGGTGGATGTCCTCTTTTTCTTTCCCTTTGTCTATATTTACTGATTGCCCTGGGGCATTTTACTTTTTGGAGCCTGGTGTACTACTTTTATGTAGGCCACTGATGCTTTTTTCAATTCTAATCGATTTTTCACATTTGAATTGCTGCTGAGCAGAGGGTGTTTGGAGCTTGGGGATGGGCCTATATTTCATGCCAAATAATTGTGCTCTTTTTACCTTACTTGTTTGATGATGGCTGGTGGCCAGGAGTGGGTAGCCATTTCCCTTCGTTCTATACCTTCTTCTTCCTTGTCATTAACTCATCCTCCTTTTCAACAAATCTGAGAGTGTGTTTGAGTTTGTGTGTGAATGTGTGTATGGGTGTGCGTGTGTGATAGATGAGTAAGCTAACCCCATTTTCTACTTCTTTTAACAGCCTACTGATGGAGGCATGGAGAACTCATGAGGTTATCAGAGACTTTTTAATTTTCATTATTTGTTTTATTTCTATGCTGTTTGATGGCATTCATGGGGCCACTGTATATTTTATTATTCTCAATTTTAATAGTTATATTGTTCTCACTTCGGCTGTTCTGTGGGTATAAAGGTATAAAGGATAGGCCCAGACAAATTTGGGGTACCTTTGTACAATAATTGCCCTGCAATGCAGTATGGTTTATTGGGGGGACCTCCAGGGTAACCAACCAATGTTCTCAGGCCTCCATCTACTATGGTATGTGTTTGCCTGTTATTTTGTCAAACCTGTGTGTGTGTGTGTGAGTGTGTGTCTATCTCTGTGTATATGACTCTGTGTATATGAATGATGAATAACTAATGTCCATTTTCTGTCACGCTTGAAAGCCTTCTGTTGGAGTTGTTATTAGGCTGTTATGGACCAACTTTTTGTGGAGCACAGATATTGTTTCTGATTTTTTTGTCTAAACTTACTATTAGGTTTGGAACCTTCTGGTAGTCTCAGGGCCATGGGGATTATTTTTTCATTTTAGTACATTTTTGCCAGCCTACTGGAGCTCTACTAGCAGCCCCATGGAGTTTGTCTGTCTCCCAATTATTATTGCTGATTTTCTCTATGCTCTCAAAAAACCTACTGCACATTGCCTTTTTGTGTGAGGGCCCTTGTGTTTCGTAGATTCCACAGATGCTATTTCTGCAGAATTTTGTGTCATTTTTCAATCTTCCTGTGGTTCTCAAGTTACATTACTGAACCTGGCTGCCCCCGTTTTATTATTGCTTATTTTTTAAATTTGTGTTGTCTACATTTTCTGCTGCAGTGGTTGGGCCCTGGTAATAATCTATATGTGTCAGGTTGCAATATCCCTCTATGGAAGATTTATAATGTATAATTTAACGTAAGTTTGCTGTGATTTCGTGTAATTACACAAAAGCAAATTACGCAAATTTCACACACCCCTAATAAACATTGCGCAAAGGCTTTCCCCTATATTTGATATATACACTGCAAGCTTCAGCAATATATGCTGTCTTGTGGAAGATGAGTTTTGTTTTCAACTTGAATTATGTAGAATTGTAAAATAACCATTAGTATTACTATTACGTCAAGCAATTGTATGTGCATGCTAGAACCTTGATACCTTGTGCATGACATTCATGTATACATATAAAATATAGTCCAAACTAAGGGGGTCATTACGATGGCGGAAGGACCGCCATCGCCAGCCATGCGGTGGCGGTCCTTCCGCCATCGGACCGTGAATTTCCCCCGCCACATTACGATGGCGGGGGGATCCAGACTGCGACCGTGGTGGATTGAAAGACCGTCCGCCACGGAACCGCCACAGGCAATCGGACCGATTGCCTGGCGGAGCGGTCTGAATGTATAAATGGTGGCGGTGCCTAGCAGGCACTGTCCACCATATTATGACGCAGGCTGTGAGCCAGCCTTTCCATGACGGTGACACCGTCATGAAAAGGCTGGTGGAGATCCTGTTCGGGGGCCCGTTGCAGGCCCCCAATGGGGGGGGGGTGAATGTGCACTGGGGGGTACCCATGGTACCCCCTACATTTCAGTGCACTAAGTGCCAAGCACCGTGTGGTGCCTGCCACGCAGTGCACTGTAATGCACAACATGCATTTTCAACATTGCGGTGGCGGTCGCATCCTAATGTGGTGTGCGGAACCACCGCATGTATTCCGGACGGTCCCGGTCACCACCACGATGATGGACGGACTCCAGTCTGTCTGCCATTGTAAACAGCCCCTAAGTATCCTTCTTGTTTCTTCACAGCTAACCATTAGTGGAACATCACAAACCCTGTCTAAAGAGTTCAGATAAATGTTCAAGTAATAGTTAGGTTTCATACAAAAAGTTCTTGTCTGAATTCCCACTATCTATTAAACAATCCTTTTGGAAGCAGTAGGTTGTGGCAAGGAGATCAATGTATCAAGTTCCTGGCTCTGGCAACATTGCAACACCATTACCTGGCAAAGAACTTAGTGAATGGGGAGGACGCAAGAGAGCCAGGAAGATGGCCATAATGTAGAGGTGTTCTGTCTCCTGCAGTAGAATTAATCAAATACCTGTTTTTAGGAATGCTGAAAATGACATAATGCAATTGATAAGTTGCTGTTCCTTTTACCTTTTGCCACTGTGAGCATGGTACGTGCAAAACTTCAGAGTATGCCCATCAATAATTGGTAGCTTCTTCCAGGATGCTTTAACGCAGGATGTAAATGTCAGAGGGACACCCTCTTTAGAAAATCCTTCATGGGGATGCCGATCGCCAGCTCGTGTTCCCGCCACGTTCAGTGGCTTGCTATGCATTAAAGCATCCTAGACGATACTACCACTTATTGATGGGCATACTCTGAAGTTTTACACTTACCAATCTACTTCAGAGGACATTTGAATCCAGCATCTTACAGCTACTTGGAAGCATAGCCATCGCACATTTGAGCGACGTGTCATGAGACGAGAGCGATGTGGCCATAACAATTTGATAGAGACAGATTACCCCACATTGGCCAACAACAGTATATGGAGCTTATTGTGTGGTCCTGAACAAGGTGCATTGCCAATATCTTTCCCCACTGAAACGTATGTGAACTGCTGTTTGAGAGATCTCAGTCCAAAAAACAACACCAGAAATTGGAGACCGTTCCCTTTTGCAACCTGTGGTGTATGTCATATGTGTCTGGGTTAGGAGTGAGTGGTGCATATAAGAGGATGAGTCTGTATTGTGTATAAATGAGAGAGTGGAGTACAATATGGGGGTGTGTAGACAATACAATATAGTATGCAATTGACATGCACATTTAAAAAAAGTATAAAAGCTTTTATTTAAAATGTATGTAGCAATTCTTTCTTTGTGTACAGATGCATTGCATTTTTTGATGATTAAAAAATTAAAATGTATATGTTCAAAGCAACTGTAAATAATGTTTAGAATATACCAATTGCAAAGTATGGTAGGTCATCCACTGTGGCTAAAATTAATGAAAAATAAAAAATATATAAAATTATTACATGTTTTGAAGTTGTTTTCCATCAGGGCATCAGGTACTTAGAGCCAAAATTGAAGGAATGAAGGTCACGTGGGATATTGCATTTCCATTGAAGCACTCTGGGAGGACAGCCAGACCTTCCTTTGCTGAAAAGAACCTAGGGTAAGAGAATTTGGACTATGGCATTTTTGTGAATGAGACAAACTAAGTTGCAAGCAGCAACTTCCAACGCTGCTTTCTGACAGTAGTCTATGGTTATTATTTTTAAATTGGTTGATTTTTGCTAATCACCCTGAAGCTCCCCTAGATGTTCAGGGGTCCTGGCTAGACCATAGATATTTTAATATATTTGTCCCATTATCCCAATATGTATGTGAGTCCTTGTGTTGTGAATAGGCCACAGGTGCTATTTTTTAAAATGTTGGGTTATTTTCTCAGATTCTCTGTTGCCTTTCTGAGGCCCCAAGATGTTGGCTGGCCTCCAGATTCTATTGCTAATTTTCTTGATTTTTCTGCAATTGTGTTTGGTACTGGCTGTAGTCTTAAAGCCATGGCTATTATTTCAATTTTCTGCAATGTTCCCAGTCTTCCAACATTCTCCAGGCTAGCTCCAGATATTAATATGATTTTTTCCATTTTACGACAAAATGCTGCACATTACCTTGGTGTCTGTGGTCCCTATGTCATGTGGAGGTCACAGATCATATTTTTTTCAAAATTCTGTATACTTTTCCCTGTCTCCCTGTTGCTTTCATGGATGCCAAGTAGAGTGATCAACACACTCCAGACCATTACAGACAGTGTCTCCAGCCCTGACCTTGTCACCTACAAATCATTGTTCAAAGGTGTTTTGGGTTAATTAGTTCAATGGAAGCAAAGCAAGACTCCAACCTCAAGAATACATTAGGTGATCACATGAACGTTCAAGATGGGAGCGTTTGTAATCACCTGAAAGGAGGTGATCATCCTAGCCATGGGGACTCTAGCTGAACCCCATATATTCTTGCTGATTTTACTGTTTTTATCTAAATTTTGTACTCTTGTACTTGGCAGGCCATGTTGTAAGGAAAAATAACATAAAAAGAAATTCTATATTAGTCACATGCATTCACTTCTAAATGATTAACATGTGTCACCTAAAAGGGAATACCTAGAAGAAAAAATTTGTGATAATCATAACAGCTTAAAGTTTGCGGCCCATGGCTATCACTTTTAACTTTACTCAAGTTTTGTCCTCTTGTTTCTCTCCTTTGGAACACAAGTCGTTATCTCAATTTTGCCAAAATTTGTGGATGTTTTTGTTTAATAGGATATACATGCCCTGTAATGTGTGTACCATGCTGTGATACAGAAAGTTCCTCCACTTAGTCAATGCTCACAGGTTTCAGTCTAATATGCACAATAATGCGTTCCTATTTATTAATTATCAGGCTATCTCTTCTCTCTCTGACATATGCCTCTTTGGGTGAGGTGTGAGATGTCATCAGAGTTGTTGGTCAGTTTTAAGTATTTTAAAAAATGGAATGCTTCTAGAATATTGACTTTTCGTTAAGTGCTCCTATCTAATAACTATTCTAAATTATGTTATTGTTTTTGTTATTTCATGTATTGAATTCACTACAGTGGCCAAGACTGACATGTTGTCTTTATACTTTTTTGCCTGCAGGTGGATGAGAGTGAGTTCAAAAAGAGTTCAGCCCTTCACTCTTGTATGTTTCCTAACTCCAGACTTCTCTTGTAGCACAGATTAAGTCAAGTTGAGACCTAATGAAGTAGCCTGTGAGATGTCTGACATCTCTGAGAACAGCACCAGGACTGCAAACTCTTGCATAAAGCATCTTCATACTTTTGCCAAATTGTGCAATATGGTGTACCTGTTGCACACTATTCTGGGAAGCAAAACATTGGCAGTATGCCCAGATCCAATATCCCATCACCAAAATCATTGGTCATTGAGTGGGAGAAAATCCTGTTACTCTTTGTTGCTGTGACAGCATACATGGCAGCGAGTGAGTCAAAATCATCCCAGCAAGCATAGCAGGGACAAGAATTGACCGCATCTGAGGTAGGACCAGAGCAGGATGTTGTTATTGCTTCATCATCATAATCTTCTTTTTCAACATCTTCTCCTTCAAAAAAGGCCTATTAACCAGCTTCTCCAAGCCCCTTAATTTCTCCCTGCCAGATGTAGTCAACAAGAAGTGGACAACTGATGGCTGCCAAGGAAGACAAGGAAGAAAAAAGCTTTTAGAAAGCACAGTTGGCATTCATTACAGTGCACAACATGAACCTATGGTTCATTTGAGAATATTACTGAGGAAGTGCAAATCATATTTATTCAGACTGCTTCAGTACAACCTCATGTCTCCATCTTTTCCAAGTCAAAAGAACTAGCAACAACAACACCCTTTTTTGTCCCAGTCAGCCCTAAATTAACCAGCCCTTGATCCAAAACAACATTTGCTTTTGTTACTGTAAAAGAGACCGAAATCCTGGAATGGAATTTCTTCAGAGTTAGAAGAATGAGAACAAATTACAGATAGCACAATTTGCTATGCTGAACTGCATCATGGGAGGTCGATAGGCATCCTGCAAATGGGTGCCCATTGGTCCTTTTGGGAAACAAACATTTAATAAAGGGTCAAAAACCTAACAAAGACAGGCACTGTGAATACATTTACAGAGCTTGAAGTGGCTGAAGGAGATGATTATGCTGATAAAGATGGTGATGCCCAAGTTTGCCCAGCTTCTGATGTCACGAGTAAACAAAGTCTTGCCATTCATAACCTTCATTGAACTGTATGTAACTTCATTATGCACAAGGAAAAGGATCTTATAACACTATCCAAAATAGTTGGACATCAACCTTTCATAAAAATCAGTTTATTTGGGCCATCATGAAAAATCTTGACCTCTCCCCATTTTCATGCCAGAAAATAAAGAGTTTTTTGGGCTTTGTAGCAGCCATTGATCTTAAATGTAAGGATCAATTCTGAGGATATCTTTCAACTGTTGCTGTGCCGCAGCTGCACAGGCAAATGCTAGGATTGGTTGGTGAACCATGAAATGAAGCCATAGTCTATTTGTTCATCTCACAACAGTCATGTGGAGCTGTCGTCAAAGTACAGGATATATATGCTTCTGTGCACACCGAGTCACTGTTAAGGGGCTTTATAAGAAAGTGCCTGCCAAATTATTATTTTTCAAGGCTTTCACGAGCATACACTGATTCCCTGGAGAAAGCAACCACTGTAAACAGCATCTTTTGAGAATTCATTACCAAGGTCTATGAATGGCTTCAACCACAGGTCTCAGGATTATATTTGTTGCCCTCAACAGTGTCAGTACCATTGTCAAAGCCATGTCAGATTGTGGATATTTCAGTTCTTTTTGTTGTTTATTGTATCCAACTGGCTATATAGGACCTCCTCAAAACGTCAATGACAAACTGCTCATCTATCACAAGATGTGTTCACATTTTAGGCATTCCTTTAAAACTCTAAAGCAGTTCAGGGCCTTTCCATGAGCTTATAAAGTATCAAAACATGTCCTCATAAGGATGCTCTGACCTGTTGGAACTCCACCTTCTATATACTGCAGTGCCAGTTTGAGCAGTAGAAGTCTCTCATTGGCTATGTGTTGGAAAAGTAAGGTGATGCACCCAAAGTCATGTCATTATCTTCTGTATATTGAGGTCTAATAGAGTGCATCATCACAATGCTTGCACCCTTTGGTGTTTTGACATGTGAAGTCACCAGGGAAGATTGTAATATGAGGCATAAGGTGGATCAATCACTTTTAAAAGATAAACCAGAAAATGATGAAGTTGCTGGTTTTGTTAACAGGTTACTCCTTTATCTGAAGGCAAATAACTGGCTGCAACAAGAGTATGTTTGAGCCACTGTACTGAATCAATGGTAAACAAATGGTCTGTTTACAGTCAGGGATTTCCGTTCCCTATCATTGCAAGTTGCGAATCTACTCCCTAGTCTTTCCTTGGTGCCGGATTCCCCAGTATTACATATGGCAAACTCTTTGTGATCCATTCTCAGTCATGTTTTTCTCCTCTAAACTCCACTAAGAGTGTGAGTACTGTTGAGAGGAAGGCCCTGGTTTGTGGCATAGCTTGCCCAGTGCTGCTACTGACACCCATTGGTTCTTCTTTAGTGAGATCTCATGGGATTTTAATATTCTGAGGTCTTACAAGACTTCTAAATCTTGGCGGCCATTTTGAGTGCAATTTCACTAATTAAACTGTGCCTAAAGGGGTTCTGTTTTGCCTTGAGCATTTCAGCTGGAGCTTACCTTCACTCCTTTTTTTCCTGATCAGCACATTTTCGAATCTTCCTGGCTCCTGGATCATTTACATTCCAAGTATTGTGCATCTTGCCATCACCCTAGAAATGCAACCTTAAAAAAAAACATGCCTGGTTGGCAGAGAGAGGGAGAGAGAGAGTACCAAGTTGACCCTTGGTAAGCCAAAGCAACCTAAGGCAGAGTTTCTTTGGGCGGATCAGGGGTCCATGTCGCTCATTCAAGAAACTTTGTGCATTACGATAGGTCAATGATCAAGCTGTTCTGCACCTTGAAACCTACCTTTATCCCTACTCTTCAGAGGAGGTCACTAAATATAGGAGCTGAATTGCCAGGTGTCTGAAAGAATATGAAGATGAAAGACTGAAACATCTAGGTCACAAAGAAGAACTTAAGTGCAGTGTTCACTGACCTATTCAGAGCGCAGTGGGAGCTCCAGCAACATGACAGCTACAACACAAAAATACTCATCACTAATGAATCCAGCTAAGAGTAGATCATCTTTTGAAATTCCATCGTCCACTATAAAATCAACCGCAACTCATCTTTTCTTAGTTGGCATTTACAAGTTTCAGGCCTACAGGTGCCTACAGGTAGTTCAGAACTCTGCCCTCAGCTCCTGTACTTGCTTCCTAAAAAAATTCCTTTGCATCTGGCCTCCTTCATGATCTCCACTGGCTCACTGTGGAGAAGTGTATTTAGTTTAAGTCTCTCTGCTATATGTATAAAATGTACTCATGCTCCGGACTTCAATACTTACAAAACCTAGCTTCTCCCCACACCCCCATCCCCCCACCCCCCCCACACTCTGCATTCTAGCAACCAATCTCTCTTTAGCATTCCTAGAACCGTGGTGGGCGGCTGCTCCTTTGCATTTCTGGGACCCAAGCTGTGGGACACTCTTCCAGAGACTTTGAGATGCAGTATATCTTCACCTATCCTTCGGCAAGGTGTTAAAACAAACCTGGTTATTCTGAGCTCCCTCTCTATGCTGTCTAGCCTGCCTCAAGTGCCGGGAAACCCACTGGGTAGCCAAGCGTTTTACAAGAGCTCAATAATAATAATAATAATACATTAAACTCTCAGTTGCAGGAAACTCAAAAGGAGCAATTGCCAGCCATGAGAATAGAGAAAATGTGACAGGAATTCTTTCATATTTTAACAAGATTCCCAGTAGATCAACTGCCATTGATGTATTATCATGAGACCTGATTCAGTGACCTGATCTCAGCTCCTACATCTAAATTAGCTAGTGAAAATGTTTGCAGTACACCTGGGCCAATTGTCACTGTCTGACTTACCAGAGTCACTTAGGCTACAGACACTCCCTCCAAACATAGCAGCAGACTTTGTTGACTGTGTTGTTCCTAATGAGGGAAGAAAAAAAGACTTGCAAGTTTACATCCCTGAAACCAGGAGGTGGAGACATCTAAGACTGAATTTACGACTGTAACGGTATTACTAGTCACTTTTTACATAAAGGTGGAGGGTTCCCTCTGGTAAAGTATAGGGAAAAATAGTAAACAATATTAATTCTTAAAAAATAAATAAAAAATGTAAATGCAAAATAAAAATGTAAAATAATTATTATTAATAATAAGCAAATACACCAAAATGTTGCAGCACAAAATGCTAATTAAATAATTTAATAATTTAAATTGGTTAATGTTATTTATAAATATTATTTTTAAACAAAAGTCAACCACACTAGCATTTTAACATTTAGTTATTAATTAGTAAATTTAGGTAAATGGTATGTTTTATTAGTTTAAAATAATGTTACATTTTTATTCAAAGAAATAAGTACATTATTTTTTAACTCATCATTATTTTCTCTGGGAGTGTGCTGCAGTGCCTGTGAGTGACTGCACATGGCTTACTTCAGTGCTTGGTTGGAGTACATTCACAACTGTTTTGTAGTTTGTGAATAAGAATATGCTTACTTTTTGTTTGTGGGTGGGGGTTTGTATTTGCATGTCCCTACCTGAGCCACAATTTAACCCTCTCCAAGCTCCTCCTTAACCCTTCCTAAATCCCTCCTATTTTGTAGTATGTATTGCTCATTTTCCAGATCCTCTCCTGGTCCCTCACACATTTACTAAAAAAATGTGTACTTGGGTGCGTCTAGATTGCCGACATGTTGGTGGAAATTTCCATAACAAAAAGATAATATCGTCAGAGGTGGAGATTTCTGTCTGAAGGTTGGTGAATAGCCTTTTGGAGTATGTGAGTAGTACTTCTGTAGTACTGTTTAAGTACTACAAAATGCAGTTTGTGAATAGGCCTCTAAGATAGGAAAGCCTTCAGAAAATTGGCTGGCAATCAGTCAATCACCATGCCACAGAAAGCATCAATTCAGGGAGTGGCCATTATGATTTTCAATCCACAGAGCCTGGATCGTTCATTCAAAAGCAATTACCAAGGGAAGTGAGTTAAAGCCACCCTGCAGCATCAGTAATCTCCTTTTACCTTTGTATCTCATAATAAACCAGCTAAAGGCCCTTAGGTCTATTGTGGCTTAATACTTGAATAAACCCAGATACCTGGTCATTTAATGAATGCCATGACTGATAGGAACTACTTAACTCAAAATACCATTGTAACGTCCTTTTTACAACTGGTGTATGTATGGCAAATGAAGCATCTGAGTAACCACTTGCACACTAATCTACATCAGCAGTATACTTGTATTGATTTATTTCTGTTCTTGTGAGATCAACTCCCTCTTGAATACATTGAAATTGGAGTCATTACTATTTCTGATTCTGCCACGCTTGTAATCCAATGGACCTTTTTCTCTGGGCTGCATCCTCTTTGGCCCTGTCACTGTTGATTCATATTCAATTAAGTAATCATGGTCCTCAGAATTGCTTTAGTTCGTTTTTGTGAATGATAGAACCAGCTTCCACATTATTATATTGGATGTGACTACAACATTTTACAGAGGTGTTAGAAATTGGGGGGCAGATTTACAAGGCCCTTGCGCCACTTTTGCGTCATTTTTAACATGGGAAAAGTGACGCAAAAGTGGCGCAAGGGGCTTGTAAATCTGCCCCTGGGTCTCTAGTTGGCAGAGGTTTACACCCTGTCCAAGTAGGGATCACAATCCTAGTCAGGGTAAACTAGACACACACTTTAAGTTAACCTGTGCTCACCCTCTGGCAGTTTGGCACAGAGCAGACAGACTTAACATAAGAGGCAATGTGTAAAGCATTTGCGCAACACACAGTAGCAATGAAAATACCACCACAAGACTCCACACAGGTTTAGAAAAACAGAGAATATTTATCTAAATAAATCAAGACCAAAACAACAAAAATCCAATCAGTAGAAGTCGAGATACACATTTTTAAAGAATAAATACAAAAACAGTGCTTTAAAGTCATTAGTGCTAAAAGATTACTTCCGGTAGCGAGGGACCGGAGTGAATCCAAAATTCAGGCCAACTGCAATGGAGGGCAGGCCAGTTACAAGACTCACGCAGGGCCCACTGAAAAAGTACCTTGGATGGAGAAATGTTTCGATGCTAAGGGTACAATGCATTGATCTTTTCCATGCAGTCGGATTGCTGTGTCATCATCAAGCTCTGTTGAGATGCAGGTAATGTGTTGTCATCAAGCCACGCAGAGTGTCGTCGTCGGGCCGTGCAGACTGTAGAACCACTGTTGTCAAATAGCCTCTGCATCGGCGTCAAAGGGCGATGCGTCGGTTCGGATAAGCACAAAGGTGATGATGCATCAATTATGTAGCAAATCAGCTGCAGACCCCACTTCTGAGGCCCAGGACTGGAGGGGGCACCTAAGACAAGGGTAGGACACACAGATGGCAGAGTCCAGCAGCACCAGAAGAATTACAGAAAGTATTTTGTGTCTCTGAGACTTCAGAAAACATGAGGCAAGCTAGCAAGCCCTTGGATTCGCTCTGGGTTCAAGTGAGATGGGTCCTGTCCTTGGTCTCAGCATGGCAAAGATCAGCAGGCAGCAGGGAAGCTCAGCAAAGCAGGGAAGCAGTTCGTCAGAAAAGTCAGTCTAGGCAAATTGGCAATCCTTAAAGCACAGATGTCTCTACTTCAACAAAGTTCTTCCCAGGCCCAGCAGTGTACTATCTTGGCCCACTAGCAGCATTTAGATTACAGGCCCTGGGTATATGGTATGCAACTTTACAAGGGACTTGCAGGTAAACTAAATATGCCAATCGGGTACACACCAATGTCACCATGTTTAGGGGAGAAGTACATGCACTTTAGCACTGGTTAGCAGTGATAAAGTGCTCAGAGTTCTAAAGTCAACAAAAAGATACAGCAAAAAGTGGAGGTAAGCAGGCAACATGTTGAGTGAAGACCACCACAAGGATGACAGGTCTAACACGAGGCATTGCACAGTTGTTTGTGATGCAGTAACCAGAGAAAAATGTATGTTGAAAATTAACCTTGGACATCCCCGACTTGCCTGCAAACATCACAAGTCAGTGAATTAAGGACTTATGAGTGCTCACAATGAATTGAGGCTGAACTTGTTGCACTATGCCCGCAGAAACTGCTAGAAAAGAAACTTAATGTCAAGTATAAAATATTTGAATTTAGAGAACAAGTGAACAGTGAGCTCAGTTAAGGAACTTTCAGAGGAGCAGGTAGCAAAATATTTAGCAATACTGACAATAATTTTAAACTTTTCTTCTTAAAGTACTATACACTTGTGAACTAATTTCCAAGATTAGGTCCAAGAATTATTGTGCAGGGTCCATTATCCCCAATTAGCAAAAGCTTGTGCCGTTCTTCTTCTCAGGGTAGGTTTCTTTCCTCAATGTGCTTGCGTTGAAATTCCTGCATTCTTGTTTGCCACCAAAATGCCTCAACTTCTAAAGCTACAGGAGTCAAGGCCCTTCATGCTGAAAAGTATCAGCACTTTGACAGTACTTCCACATTCAAGCTATTTAATCTGGTTTCTAAAATTTTGGAAGAGGAACAGCCAGCTTGTTGGCACATTTCTAAAATCATGGTAATTCCTAAAGAGGGTATATCAAAGCACCTTTTTTGATCATATCAATGACTGTGCGATAGGCAAAATGTATGCTATTACCTACGCCACTTGCCAGGACCATATTATCAGCACCCTGTTTTTCACTAATCATCTTGGCTTTGTTAATGTCTGGTACCATGGATCAGTCTTATGCACCCTTTTCTCTACTATATGTTACCCCACTATGCTGGTTTCATGCGATGCCTAAAGGCATTCAACCATGTCATTGCTTTGTGCATTAATGCAGGTTAGAGCCATACCAGTTGAATTTATTGAATGGGTCACAGTTTTACATCAGAAACGGCAGGACCATTGTGCATTACTGTAACATCTTCAGAAACAGTTAGCATTATGAGTAATACAGGTCAAGGATACCAACTCTCCACTGCATTATTTGCATTAGGTATGGAGCCTTTCATTCAATTAGTGGTCACATTTCCTCTGTACTACAATGAAGCGTAGCAAACCAATCTTATATACTTGCAGCCTGATGTCCTGTGATGAGACGTTGCTCGGTAAAGAACTGTTTTTGTCATTGCCATTCTGGGTGGGACAGAAAGAAAACGGATTTGCCAACACAATTGCCTATAAAATTAAGCAGCAAGTATAAAGAGGATTTATCACCACCATTTCTTGAGAGTATGATTGCAGTGCCTTCTCCCGGATCAGTGGGCATTGGTAATCCTAAAAATATGGAAGGAAAAATGGTACTGATTAATGATACTAATTGCAGGAAAAACAAGTGAAAATGTCACACATATCTGCAGATTCAGTTACCTTACCATACCACACCACTTCATCCCTACTTTTGGTTCCTTGTCTTAAAATGTTATTCTTCTTCGCCCACTTTCAAACATTCCCAGTATTGCAATAATGACGTCCATGGAAGTTGGAGTCATAGTCAAGCAATACCTCATTCTTCCATTTCTCCAGAACTCTTTACCTTTAACTGGCTGCCTATCACCTTCAGCCACAGCCCGCAGAAATATATCCAAATTCTAACAAACAATACCTGCCATCCTGGTACCTTTCCTATTCCACCACCCTAGAAAACCCTGTGCTGTCCATTCAAAAATTTAGAAAAATAGATTCATGGTGTATAACTGCCGCCAACCCCTTAAAACCTCAAAACAATGCCCTTCCTTCACCACACAGATATTTAAAAATACACCTTAATGTTTCACATCCTCTGAAAATATATTTTTAATACGTACCTTATTTCCTCACCAACCTCAGAACCATTCCTGCCCACCCAGCAGCTATGCTCTCCACTCTCGATTGGAGAGTGAAGAGCGGGCATCTGTGATGGCATCAGCTGGCAGCGAATGACATCAAGATGAATTGACCTTGCCTTAACATTGGCAGATTGGCGTAAGTTGATCATTGGCTGAAAGGCAAACTGGGGGATATTGCAAAAGAGCACCAATCTCATTACACTGCCTTCTTCAGGTCTGCAGAGACATTAGAGAGGTGGGCAGAGGGTGACTATTAATCTGCCCTGCCACCACTCCACTTGATCCTCTGAAGACCAAAGGCTGGAGAAGTGAGGCTTCTGTTGGTAATAACACAAGAGTGAAAAACTATTTTTACTTTTCACTGATGTGACATATTAACTAGATTTACAATGCTGTACTCACAATATTTGATTTCAATGGAAACCATTTATAACAATTACATGAATTCCTAATTAAAATTAAGAAACATAAAACATGATTTACCAGCAGTATCCTCTGCCTCCATTCCGAGGTGGTTTAGGTAGACCTCATCCGATCAACAACACCTGTCAAGCATTGTTGTACTAGGCACTCAAAGTGTGGCTGGGTTGTTAATCTCTCGATTTTCCAGCATGCACATCACCAAGGGAAATGCGATAGAGTTACTACTAGTAACTATACTGGTGTATTTTAGGCATACATCGTACCAGTGTGGCTCTATGTAGCTTTATTGGAAAACTCCAACTACATAGTGCAGATCTACACATTAAAAAGAATATGAAAATAAACATCACCTGAGTAAAATGAGGCACACCTTCCAAACAGTACTGCTGGAAGAACATAAATACAGAACACACCATGGGCTCTGCCATCTTGCCTTTGTGTTGTGAAACAACATAGAGCCAGATGCCTGCTACAGTTATGGTGTGTGTGTGTGCGTGCATGTTTGTTTGTGTGCGTAAGAGAGAGAGAGAAAGAGAGAGAGGGCAAGAGAGAGAGAGATTAGGAACACAATATGTTATCATGTGCCATTGAGTGTATATAGTACAGTGTAAGATGTGAGATGAGTCTCAGCAGGTTGGGGATTCATTAACAATATACACAGTTAGAAGTAAGTCTGCATCTGTTATGTTTACATTTTTAAAACGTGATATGTTTAGGTATCTACAATGTTACATTTATGTGACCATTTTGTTATCATTTTTTTGGGGGCTGAGCTGTGTGTTGGTATTGTTCATTCTTGCTTCATGGTTTTGTATGTGATTTCTATGCCATATCCATGAGTGCCCCTGTGAGGTGTGTGAGATGTCTCTTATTCTAAGGCTTGGTTGGAACATATGTGATCCAGTTTGGGCTGTAGTGCCACTGGAGTAGATTTAGGCATACCATAGTACTACTGGAGTAGATGTAGGCGTAACGTTGGTGAACTGGAACTGACTTATACTTTTGTAGGATCAGTTTAGTAATTGTATGTCCTACTTCTGCCCCTACTAGATTTTCCCTATCCTCCTCTCACATTATAGTAGACATTTAACATTTTCTAGCCACTCCCCCTTGCCGCTCCAACATTTTCAGCACAATAGAGATAGGACTAGCATAGGTGGAGATTTCTGTCCATACCTTAATGGATTGCATTTATGAGCACATTGAGGTTGATTCATGTACTCATAATTGACTAAGGATTGCACCCTATATGTATAGCCACAGGGAAATGGAGTGATCCTTAAGTCAGCTGTGTGTTACTTTAGCCAGCTAGAGAAACTGAATGCAACTTTTGACATTTCTATTCCAGGAGGTGTAAATAAGAAAATGTTGCAGGGAAGACTGATGCAGCTGAAGAGAGTTCCTGAGAAGATGCTAGTGAGCATAAAATGTGCCAGCAGCATAAAATGTGCCAGCAGCAGACAGGGATTTTAAGAATACCTTATTTTACTTCAGACTTACATCATTGGGATGAGGCCACATGTGGCAGTTGGATAAGGGTCAATAGGGTCTGAGATGGCGTCATTTGTTGCTTCAGCACTGCAGCTTCTTACATTTGCAAACTTTATATGAATCCACATTCCTTTGTAATGTGACATCAGGCCTCATCGCGTTATCTGGGAGAATATCGGAGGACGGTGTTCCCTTTGTAACTCTTAACCTTGAAGAACCGAGAGCACTACTTTCCATGAACCCTTCCACACCTTGATGAGGAGGGGATGTGAGGCGCTTTTGTTCTATTAAGCTAATGAAAGAACATCAGCAGGAAACAAACACATATTAGCAAACTATTAACTAATTAATTAAATGTGTTGGTGTAATATTTGAAAGCAGTTAAGGCTACGATTGCCAATTTCAACAATCTGTTTAAAGGGATATCATTTTGAGTGATTGCTAAGCTAAATTACACATTTGTATGTGAAAAACAGACATGATTTTAAAAAGTAAAATAGAAATCAAATGTATTCTAGTCCTATTTCTGTTTGATTACATTTTTGTTTGATTTGTAAAGTGCACAGCGAGCCACATAGGAGCTGTCATAAAATTCTGCACTGGGCCCATTTAGTTTGTCTCATTTTCTCCTAGCACTACACCTCAGGTTCATTTACTTGTTCCTCCAATGGTACTGGAATTGTGCAGAGATGGGTTGGGTCGGATATAGGGGATCCAATCCAGTTATCCAATGAGGATCAGTAATTGGGTAACTGACCTACAATCTTGTAATTAGATTCATATATATGACTCTAAAGACTAAACTATACAAGTACAGTATTATAACAGCTACACCAAATCTCCAGAAGAAATTCAGCCAAACTAGAATCATGCCAACCAATAATTCAGTAAGCAATATGCAGAATAATAGCATTAGAATCTGCTGTCCAGAGATCTCTCTATTTAGATTACCATCCCTCATTAATTCTCAATTTGGAATGCACAATCAATAAATTTGAGCCAAATCATGGAGAGACAGAAACAGGACTTAGTTAAAGTTAGATTTTATCAGTAATTTAAGAAGAGTAAATACATCAATACCAGGCATTAAATTTAGGAGTGCAGAATAATCAAATTAATCTCTTGAGGGCCATCAATTACCAAAGCTCCAGAAGAGTTCAGGAATGGACATATCATCATATCAGCTCAAAAGTTCTCTTCCATAAGGAAAGATGTCCAGAAAAAGCGAACACAGTATATGCGTCAGCCAAAGGAAAGCCAATAGAGTCTGCAAGAAAATGAATAATGTCTTTCAGTCTGCAAAGAGCAAGATTTTCATGGAATGAGTTGTCCTTTCCGTCACTCCAATGTATAATATAATTTCTCAAGTTCTGGGGTGACACCTCCTGGGTCACCTCATCTGGTCAGACCACTCAGTCCATTGGTCAGTTCGTATAGGTTGATTGCCATGCAAAAGAAGACTCATATTATAGCAACAAAAGTGGTGATCATCACGTAAGCTGTTGAACCATCCAGTATGTATAAATTCTGAACAATAGTCTTTTAGGAAAAGCACATGAGTTAGTTCAAGGAGTCAGTTTCTCATGGCAGATGTTTCCAAAGTAACAATAATGTTGCAAGCAGTCCTAGTATGCACATGGGAACTCTCCCTCTGAGACATGGGGGCATATTTACAACGAAGGGCTGCAGCATATTTACAAGAATATGGCACAGACCTACATTTCCCCCTGCGCTGGCGCTAAACTTAGCAGCCTAGCGCCAACGAAGGCACCCTTGCACCATAGTGCAAGGGTGTCTGCGTTGAGGGGAAGATTGTTAATGTGCAGGAAGGTCTCCCTTCCTTTTGTAAAGTTTTTGTAAAGTGAGATGGTGGCTTCAGCTCTAAAGGCTGAGGAGGGCGCAACTAACAATCTAAGACCATGAGGAGTTTTATGGGAAGTGGAGATCTTGAGGAGAGAGTAAATGGCCTTCCGCCATTGAGCATGTCATTTAGTGTATAAGATGAGATCATTTATGGTAGCACCTTTATTAATGGAGAAGAAGGGGTCTGAGATCAGGGTTTCCGGATGGGTTTTGAGTAGTCTATGTTTAAAGTTTTTTGCAGCATTTTTTGAGAGGTTCGGGGGATATATGATTCTGAACGCGTTCTGGCCAGCCAGCTCTAGGTTGGGAGAGATGCGATTAGGAGGTCTCGGCACCATAACCGCACCTGCCATGTCTCCACACCAAGGAAGACTAGATAAGCAAATCGACTGGACAGAGGTGTGCGCCGACCATAGGAGGCACAGGGAGGCCACTAGACTGGGCAGAGGTCGTGGTCATATCAAGGTGGTTAGCTGAGTATGCCACTGGAGAGTGTCATGGGATTATGTTGGGATGAGCAATTGCATGATATTACTAGCCACGCATCCTTGGGTTCATTCAGGTGTACTAACACCTATGAGAGCCAGCTAACCAGGGCTGAAAGATAGGAAGCTGGTGTGCAATTGCATCCCACTTGCTCACTACGCATAAGAGACCCACTTGTAGGCTACACACACTGAGGTACCTTTGGGTAGGCCAATATGGGAGGTCAGATTATCCAAGCAAAGACATTAGACTGGACGGTAGTGGCTAGAAGGCAATCCTGGAGTTTACATCTTCAGCAAGTAGGCAGTACAGGCTGGCCGTTTCATAAAAGCCCTTAGAGGAGATAACCATCTCCCACTCTGCGGTGATGGGGCAAACTAAGCCAGCCCCTGTGTGGGATACATGAGGAAGAACCCACTCCAAGATGGCCGCCAAATGCTGGGAATGGATCAGTCCCATTTCTCATTCCATGGCAGGCCGTACCTAGTGCTCATGGAAGGGGGCGCTCTTCTTCAACTCCCGAGGGAGGGGGCCAAAATGGGTACCTAACCTCACCAAGACACTAATAGAGGTGAACAAAATTGGCGCCCATCCTGTAATTAACTGAGCTCAGGGCAACCAAGCGAGCTAGGGCAGGAATGTGGGTAGATCTGTACCCACATGCCAGTCTTTCTTTCACCACACTTGACACTAGCAGGAGGCAAAGGCAGCAGGGGGAGTCACATGGACTACAGGCGCAAAGTCCCCACGCACTCATCACTCCACAGCAATCACCTGATCTCAACGAGTTGTTCAGATCCATCCAGCGCGTCACTCAGGCTCCGCAAGACGCTCTGGATGTTTCATCGAGCACGGGACTGTTACGCCGCACCTCAGCGGGACTGCTTCCCCTCAAGCGAGACGCTCTGGACCTTCGAGCGCCGTGCTCATTGTAACCTGACAGAGCTGTGCTCCGCAGCTCCCCGGGGATAAACACACAACCCCTCCGGCGGCCAGCATCAGCAATGTGTTCTGAGATCTTCAGCAGTTTGGCAGTATCTCAGGGCGGATCGGCCCTAGAGCATAGAGATGTGCGCGGTGCTCCAGCCGGCAGTGCTCATTCCAGTGCAGTGGCAGTCATTTTCATCCTTGGGGCAGGACAAAACGGGCGGATTGGACCCTCAGGTCAACGGCGTTACAGGATCTCGGCAGCGGGCGGGGGAGGTGGGATGTGCTCCTTACTTCTCCTGGATGCGGAGCTCGGACGTTCGGCAGGCAGACTCCGCTTCGGAGGCCAAGCGCTTCACGACGAGCCACCAGCCCCGGGGGCTTATCCAAGCTTCTGACCGCAATCTTATGTTCTTTGACAACCTTTTCCCCACCATCTTGAAGACAGTCACCAACTTCAGTGCCGCCCCCTTGGAGTTGATGGCCCCTGACTGTGTAAATTCTATCTCCCGCCTCTCCACCACCAGCCGTGAACCCTACATCTGTTCCGAAGGGCCCCCTGCTAGCTACCTCCACTCAGATTAACAATTCCACTGCTAACGAGCTGCGACAGCACAGTCTTCATGAGAGTCCACATGCTCCCACCCCCTCACGGTTAGATGGTCCACCAGCCGCGAACACTACATCTGTTCCGAAGGGCCCCCCGCTAGCTACCTCCACTCAGATTAACAATTCCACTGCTAACGAGCTGCGACAGCACAGTCTTCACAAGAGTCCACATGCTCCCACCCCCTCCTGGTTAGATGGTCCTAAATATCCTAGCTCCACTGTACACAACGCTGCTAGGATTCTCCCCTGGATCCCCTCCCCCAGCCCAACCCGCAATCCCATCACGGTTCGACAGGCTGACAAGGGTCCCCTGCTGTCCGTCCCCTCCTCCCATATCCTACACATTCCCCCAAGCACACAGTTCCATTTCCATGAATCCCCCTGCCCCGGGGCCCACTCAGTCGCCACCTGCCCCACTTTCCCCTTCCCTCACTAGCTATCCTCTGCCGCAGGGTTGCCGGGACCTAGCCTCACATCCCCATTCACACACTTCATTGGAAGCCCGACTTAACGAGATTGCACTCTCCCTACAACAACTTAAGGCAGATGTTCGTAGCCTATCACACATTACTGAGGATCTGTTAGTTAACTCCTGACTAAGCGGCTCCTTTTTGACTAATCTCCATCTACGCTCGCTCCCAGACTGTGGCTGTTCTTGGCGCCCTTCCCCCCACTATCCTAGGTGAACTGCATCCAACTCCACCTACTCACCCCCTAGTTGGCCCTCCACTCCGCACCCTAATGACTCCTCTCGACCCTCCATGTGTAGAGCCTCCCTGTCTGATAGTGTTATTCATTCTCTACTACTTTCATACGATCTGGCACTTCCCTCCCCCCTTCAAACTTGCATGCAATTGAATCAATCCCTACGGATCCCTTCAGGGTACCTAGGCCAAACTAAAGAACTTTAAATGAGAACAACCTCATGATAGTCACCCCCACTTTACCTCCACCAAAAGACACCCCCGTCAGTCTCAAATGCGCGCTCCTAAACTGCAGATCGGCTGTTAAACATGCTGCGGATATTGCCGATCTCATTCTGGTCCAGGATCTTGACCTTGTAATGCTGACGGAAACCTGGCTAAATGACTCAGCAGCTCCCATCCTTGACCTTCGAAAGCCTCCCAACTTTGATATCATTGGGTTGGACAGAACTAGTGGTCACGGGGGAGGCATTGCATGCCTACATCATAGTAATCTACTAGTGAAAGTCATTCATGCTGACCTCCTGCCCTCTTGTGAATACCTATGCATTGAAGTGACTGGGGGCAACAATCACTCTTGCAAACTGCACGCGTTCTACTACCCCCCTCGCGACAACCTTCCCTTCACAGAACAGATCATGGACGTTATTTCGGCCAACGAGGATTTCCAGGGCACTCAGATCTTCCTGGGTGATTTCTACCTCCACTGGAATGATGTAAACGATGTGCTGGTCAATAGCTTTAAATCCTTCCTACTTGACCTTAACCTTATCCAAATATGTGACAGCCCTACACATATCAAAGGAGCCACGTTAGATCTTGTCATTGGTAAGCCCAACTCCTTCAGCCTGGAGGCGATCCTCCCTTGTGACTGGACAGACCACTATTGCATCACCTTCCTTGTCCTTGAATCAGTAAGAGCAAGCAGGTCCCAACCTAAGAACCCAAAACAGTTAAAAAGATGTTTACAGAACATCAACTTGCAAGACCTGACGGAGCTCTGTGATAACATCTTGCCCCCCCCTTTGAACATGTATGATGTCCATGACCTGACGGCCCACTATAACCATGTAATGCTTAATGTACTTGACTCATTGGCACCACTTCAGCTTAAAAGAGTGTCTGCTAAGCTCTCCAAACCATGGTTCAATGATAGTCTTAATGCCGAAAAAAGGAATTTAAGACTTGCAGAAAGGAAGTGGCGATCGTATCCCTCTCTTGAACATCTTTGTCACCTGAGATCCTTGCAAAGCATATACAACAAACGCATCAGATGCTCGAAGGCTGCCTTCTTCAGAACTCAACTAGAACAAGCAAAAAACCGTCTGAAAAAACTGTTCAAAATCATCAAGTCCCAATCTAATAATCATCCTAACCTCTCAGCCCTGGGTCAAGGGACACTGCCGAACTGTGAAGAATTCGCTGTTTTCTTCACAGGAGAAGACTATTAAGATCGAGTCTGAACTACGCTCGGCCCATGATCACATCTCGAGCGGGCCGCTGATCACCCTTTGCCCCTCAGAGTCGAATATCACTGTACCCTCACAGCCCTGCCGCCTCAAAAATAATGCATCCTGGAGTTTGTTCCAAACCGTGGATGAATACACTATACACAAAATGATGTTGACCTTGAAACCTTCCAATCACTACAACGACCCCCTGCCATCGAACCTGTTCCCGGAAGTGAGATCCGCCTTACTAAAACTCTGGACGACAATCGTCAATGCTTCTCTTATGCAAGGGGCTATTCCGGATTGCCTTAAAGCAGGTCAAGTTACCCCGATCCTAAAGAAACCAAATGCGGATCCCACGGCCCTTCTTAACTTTCGCCCAATCACTAAGATCCCCACCTTGGCAAAACTCTTGGAGAAATGTGTGCTTGCCCAACTTTGCCATCACATTGACCATTTCCAACTCCTGGATCAATGCCAATCTGGTTTCCGCCCAGGTCATAGTACAGAGTCGGCGCTAACGCACATCGTGGATGATGCGCTTAGAATGCTGGATCACAATGAGTTGTGCTTACTGGACCTTTCGTCAGCATTTGATACTGTCAAACATGATCACTTAATTGACCTCCTAGAACACAGGATGGGGCTGTCTGGGCCGGTATCAAGCTGGTTCTCTTCCTTCCTTCAGAGCAGATCCCAAAGCTTCAAGGTGAACCAATCCTTGTCCCACCCTGCACCAGTCACCTTGGGGGTGCCACAAGGGTCAGCATTGTCCCCCACGCTCTTTAACCTGTTTATGGAGCCTCTGACAGAAATCCTAAAACCATCCAGCATTCTCTATCATATGTATGTGGACGATACCCAACTATACCTGAAGATCGCCTCCCCCGAAGACATCCAGTCCCTCAATTCAGTCCTGCTGGAAACACAAAGCTGCCTGACCTGCAATCACCTGAAGCTAAATGCTCTTAAAACGGAATTCCTACTGATATCATCCCACAACCAATCCCTCGTCATGGAGCAATGGTTGAATCAGCTGACTGCCCTTAACTGCAGACCGCACCTTGTAGACTCGGCATCATCTCGATCACCTTCAAGCTCCTCACCCACGCCCACAAAGCACTACACAACGCCGGACCAGCATACCTCAACAAGCATCTCACCTTCTACACCCCGAACCGCCAGCTTTGCTCTGCCGACCTCGCCCTCGCCACCATCCCACGCATCCACAGGACCTCCCCCGGCGGCAAATCCTTCTCCTACCTCGCTGCCAAGACATGGAACACCCTCCCCACACAGCTGCGACAGACCCAGGACCTGCTGACCTTCAGGAGACTTCTCAAGACCTGGCTGTTCGAGCAGTAGCTGCACCCCCACCCCCTACTCAGCGCCTTGAAACCCTCACGGGTGATTAGCGCGCTCTACAAATAAGTGATTTATTGATTGATTGATCTCTGGGCATCATTCTAGACAAAAGCTTGAACATGCAGAAGCACATCAGTTCCCTCACCAAAGGAGCGAACTTCCAACTCAGCTTACTTAGGAAGCTCAAACCCTTCCTCCCTGCTCATGACCTAAAGGTTGCAGTTCAAGCATTAGTGATCTCAAAGCTGGACTATGGTAGTGCAACACTTTGTGGCCTGCCCAGAGTGAGGACGGCTCCTCTTAGGGCTACCCTCAACTCCGCTGCGAGACTCTTAACTGGCACAAAAAAATACCACCACATCTCCCCGGACTTGCGGGAACTGAATTGGCTGCCATATGAAGCTCGGATACAGCTAAAAATTGCATGCATGGCTCACAGAGCCATCCACTTCAAGACGCCGTTGTACCTTGCGCAGAAACTGGAACTCTCCTGTGGTTCTAGAGCCTCCAGAAGCGCCAGCTCCCTTTTGCTTAAACCTCAAAATTTTTTTAAAAAAAGACCTATAACCGAGCCTTCTCAGGGATGGCTCTGAGGATCTGGAACTCCCTTCCCCCCGAAGTCAGGGTGAACCCGTCTACTGTCTTCTTCAAAAAAGAAGTCAAAGGGCTCCTGATGAAGAAATTTCTGCCTTAGCCTGATTCTGGGCCATACCCGTTGACTCTTGCCCAGCCACCTTATTCATGAGTCTGTCGGACAATTCTAGACTGTGATCTTTTTTCTCCCTCTGTTGTTTATGATGTGCTTTGCTGTGCCTTCACAAGAATGCTGGACAATTTTGACTTTGAATTTTGGTTATTCTGTTTTGTATGCTTATTACCTTGTGATGCATAATCTGTAAAGCGCTCTGATACCTTCGGTGGTCATGTTCGCGCTGTATACAACTTTCAAAATAAATAAATAAATAAACTGTGATACAAGACAAATCCCACAGAGCAGTTCTAAGGATGTTAATGGAATAATATAAAGTTTGGTGGTAACGTGGGGAGTCCGACCACTAGACACATTTCATGGTGATAGGAGGCCCCTCCTAGAGAACTATGGGCCACAAATACGACCATTTCATTTTGCGAGTCTCTAATTGTGTTTTTAGTGACTCACAATTAGGGACTCACAAAATGTTATGTACTAATGTGTCTCAAACATATTGTTGTATTCCTCTTAGGGTATCCATAAACAGGCTTTCCAGTATCATGTCCTTATAAAGGCACAATTCGCCCTGCCCTTATATAGGCATTAAATCCCAGCCCTTATTTAGGCATTAAACTGTGCACTCCAAATACAGGCATGGTCTCTGACATCCGTCCACCCTAACGTCACAACGAGTTCATGAAGAACAGACCCTTAGGCTGCGGGAGTTTCCCTAGTCCAGGACTATTGATTTCTTCAAGGACTCATATATTATGCATGAACCATTATTCCTTAGGGGGTTCATTCATGACGTCTTTCGCTGTCCAACTCACGTCAATGCTAACATTCTTAGGTGCTCTCAGGTATAAATATACCTTCCCTAGCCCCTGTAAACCAGAGGAGACCTCGACTTCAGAGGAGCCCGTTTCCCGGCCTGACGCACTGAGAAGACGCTGCCTTCCCTGCACGCAGAGAGCCCAGCTTCCAGTGATCTGACTTCCCTTGCGGGGTGTTGGAGTTCGAGGCTGGCAAAGAGATTCCTACCTCTCTCATTCTTCAGGTATGGAGTTGACTAGAACCTAGAGGGACTCTTGGCATACTAGGCATACTAGATTTAACATACTCTTAGTATACCATAGTAAGGAATACTTCACCTACTTCTTCCCTCTTCCTACACCTAGGTTAGGTTAGGTACATTGGGGTAGAACTAGCTTAGCAACGCATCGTATGAGTACTCGCATTTTTAGTCTGTGTTATTTATGTAACAGCATATGTACTAAAAGATAATGCTATCGCAGTATTATTTATTTCTACTGCTCACCCTGTACATTATTTATCTCGCATACTGTCTTGTGATCGTAACAGCACATTTTACTTACACCAGAAACAAGACTGTTCAATAAATCCTTTATTGAAACGCCCGTCTATTTCTTTCTGTGTAACTTGGAGAAAACTAAGCATGCACGACTGAGCTGAGTGAAATAGTTATCTATTGTTTCCACGACTCTGGGACACGTTCTGATTCTAAAGGGAAACACAGTGGTCATGTTTTGCGGCTGCCAGAAACTATTCCCTTCTTGTTGTCAAGGAGTTTCTAGTGGCCTCTGAGCTAGCTGGCACAAGTAATTAAGTTTAATATACTCGATAGGAACATACTGACCTTAGTCCTATGTCAAACCTATAGGATATATTATTCCAATGCGCAGAGCCTATTAGGGAAATAGGAGCTACACTACATGGCGCCCAACGGTTTGGTAAGGCAGTAATTCAACGTTAGATACTGAGTAACTCAGCCGTGCTTTTTCTCTCAAGACCCCTACCCATATACTCCAAAAGACATCTGGAGTGGGCAGGGTTAGGTATCCACCACGGCTACATAGGGCAGTACCCTATATATTAGCTGTTTGGTTTGCTCAACGTTGAAGGATACAGTGTTCCACAATATTGTGCACCTTATCTTTGTTTCCTTGAAACGTGTTCTACATTTTTCAAACAACAAAATGCCTGGCTCCGACAATGAAACCGAAGACGGTGTAGCTGTGGCTGATCCAGCCCTAGCAGCAGTTTTTAACTTTACCGGTTTAAATGAAACCGAGGAGGGTGATATACATCCATCAAAACTTAAGAAGAGCCATCACTCTAAAACTTATGAAACATGGCCTACCACCAAGAGGCGGTAGAGCAGTTTTCGTGATAGAGGCACATGAATCCTTTCAGACAGAGGTATTCTATTCATGGGTAATATTTCCTGAATCCAATTCAGTAACACACATGTTTCACTTCTACAAAGAAGATGAACCACCAGAGGAATACAGTCCTTTCGAGGATATAGAAATTCCATTAACATACCAAGAGCATCAGCTCTGGTTTAAAGGCGCCCTAAAACATCACAAAAACATTACCAGGCTCTGTCTACTAGGTAGACCAGGAGCAACATGGCCGATTTTAGCCGGCTACACACCTCATCCAGACATTGAAGAGATGTCAGATGAGGAGTTACGTACTCAACTCACAGAGTTAATAAAAATTTACAGACAATTGGTCCAATATGTCATGCGGACTTTTACAGTCCGACCACCATTGACATATCCAAATCCAACTCCCCAACAGGGGAATACACAAATAATTACACCACAGACTCTATACGCAGTCATGGGTAAAATGCCCACAAAACGTGAGCAAATTCCATTTTGGATAGCTCAAAAAATTACTCAAATCGAAGCAGTATTTCCAAATACTAGCCCGCATGAGAAACAATGAATCCTAACAATCAGTTTACCGATGGGGATCACACCACAACTGGAAGACTGCACCACTTGGGGCTCAGTCTTTGCTGCCATCTATACTAAAACACATGGTATTCCATCAATTGCGGTAATACCTGATGTCCTAAAACAAATTCAAAACGAATACGGGGCAGAGCCTGCTCTAAATTTAGGTATGAAATTACTGAAAAATTTCGACCAGGTCTCAACAATAATATTATCTAATATTAAAGGGGAGGCAGCAGCAGTGGCGATCCGCCAAAAATTGAGGGAATTCGATGTTACAGAACATCAAACTGAGCTACCCAGAATTATAGAACAATCTTATGCAGAATTAGGCAGAGATAGTTTGGGTGGAAGACCACTGAAACCAAAACTATCTGAAAGTCCTGAGAAGGACTCAATAAAACAAACTCCTACATCTTCTAAAAAGAAGTGGGAGTCTACTAAACAAAAATCAAACGAGAAACGTCCTCAATCCCGAGGTAGGTCTCCTCAAAAGGAGCCCTCTGAAAGGAGGTATAACCTCAGGAATAGGGATAATTTGAGAAAACCTGATAGGTATCAAGATACTGATACACGTTCCTCTCGTCCCTTTCAGATCTCATCACAGACTTCGGAAAGAAGAGGACGATCAGAACATAAAGAAGAACGCGTGAAATCGAAAGACGACAAACACGCTTCAAAAACCAAAATAAAACCTCAATTCTCCAAAAAGAAAGTAGCAGGTCTGAAGATCAGACATGCCGAGAATACTGAGAACACAACTCAAGAACGGAGAATGGGCTCAGACAATGCTGGACAGTGCAGCAGAAGTCACAATAGTTCGCCAGACCGTGAAGGAACTTCTGGAGATAGTGGACTTGAATGAGTACATCACAGTAGAGACTGTAGACACCAGGGTTAGTACTCCACAAAAGTTATATGACATAACACTCCGGATGGAGGGAGACAAACCTAGACAGGTGAAAGCACTTTGTTGGGAAAGACTATCAAGGGGCTATGACATACTTCTAGCAGAAAAGGACTGGCCACCAAAATTTGTCAGGGAGTGCCCACACGGCGAGGACATTATTATGCCTGCCTTCTCCAACCAAATTCCAATTCACCTAAAATATACATATGCCAGGAAATGGGCAGTGGCCCAGGCCCCAGCATTATATAAAAATCATGTAGGATGGAATGAGGACTCACCTCACCATAAAATACATCTGAAACATGAACCAACTGCACAACGGCAGTACCCAATAAAGCAAGAAGCTAAAAAACAGGTCAGGGAGATCTTAGATCAACTTGAATACCAAGGGGTGATTGAAACATGCACCTCCTCAATGAACAATCCTTTGTTTCCTGTCTCCAAACCAGACAATACATATCGTCTAGTTTTGGATTACAGACACCTAAACACATGTTCTAAAACTTTTGCAGTGCAAAATGCACATAGCACAGCATTAATGAATAACATTGTGTGTAAAAAATATAAAACCACATTAGATATCTCAAATGGTTTCTTTTGTCAAAACATAGCACCTGAAAGCAGGTACTTAACTGCATTCTCCATAATGGGGACCCAGCGTCACTTTTGTCGACTCCCACAAGGGTTCAAGAACAGCCCTGGTTTATTCTCAGCGAGGGTAACGGAGTTACTACAAATTTATGACAATGAGGCATTGTCCTATGTCGATGACATATATCTGACAGACGATGACCTGGAAAAACACTTGAACAGGGTGAGCACCATTATACTGGGTTTCGCCTCTGAGGGCTACAAGTTCAACTTTAAAAAGTCCAGAATTGCCCATCTCAATGTCCTATTTCTAGGATATGAGCTTTCAAGTGAAGGCAAGAGCTTGGCAGCAAACTTTTTAGAAAAGTGTGCGCTGCTCCAACCTCCAAAAACGCAAAAAAACTTACAATCCATCCTGGGTTTCCTAAATTTTGGAAGAACATACATTCTAAATTATGCAGAAAGGGTTAAACCTCTCTACGCATTAATCAAACCTGATTTTTCAATCAAAAACTGGACACAGGAACACACAGAAATTTTGCGTTCACTCCAGGCTAACATGTTAGCAACAAATCACTTACAAACACGTGTAAGTCAACGTAATTTGGTGATCCGAATAATTTCGGGTCAATGTGGATTCACCTACTTAACCTTCAATGAGGGTGAGAAAATCCCAATTGCATACAAATCCCATTTGTACACACAAGCGGAAATGCGCTTCAGTTCTACTGAAAAAATTCTGACAGTAGTTCAAACCGCTGTAGCAAAAGAAAGAGCCTTAGCCCAAGGGAAACGCATTATTGTCGTAACCCCAGTACCGGCTTTAGAAGCGGTCACAAAAGCGAGCATTCCAAATGCTAAAGCATTACATCCGAGATGGATACAATGGGTTAATTCTCTTGCTGCAACAGATGTTGAATATGTTTTTGATCCAGATTTAAAAACACAAGCATTCCTACAATATGAACAAGAATGTCCTCTGCCTACTGAAATTCTGCCTCTTGATCAGTACGAATTTATAATTTACACTGACGGATCCGCACAACCCGCAATAGGGGGTAAGCAAGCTTACAGTGCAGCGTGTGCAATCGTTAAAGGTCGCATGCGAGATGGCATCTTCAGACCTATGGTCACAAAAACACAATCTCTAGGGGATTGTACAGCTCAGCGAGCTGAACTACAAGCATTCAAACTGGCACTTGAAAGTACAGATCGAGAATTCCCCACACTAATAGTGTGTGACTCCTTTTACTGTGTTCAGTCGTATAATGAATATATACAAAACTGGCTTGAAAATGGTTTCAAAGATGCGAAAGGTGGCACAATAAAGCATAAATTGCTTTGGGAACAAGTAGTTCAGTTGAAAAACGAACTACCAAAGGCTCACGTGATCCACGCACTGAGTCATCAACGTGATGGCGTTCACGTTGCAGGGAATTCATTGGCTGATGAAGCCGCAAAAGGGGGCTGTGCAAACAGCTTCCGTAGCTGCGATCACTCGTTCAAAAACAAAAATAGACGGTGAGATAATGTTGGCTGTCAATGCATCAAGCAAAGGCAGCAGTGCAGCGTTACCAAAAAAGTTTCCACTCAAGTACTCTTATGTAATTGATGCGAACAACGTTCCTTTTGCTCGAATCCCTGGAGTGGGGGATAGGGTAATTCCAAACATGGAACGTAGAGCAGCCTTGATTTATGAAACACATTTGGGGGAGGGTCTGTCACATCAAGGGATCTCTAAAACAATTTTGACATTAAAAGAGATGTACTGGTGGCCTGGAATGAATACAGAAATTCACATATTCATCAACAACTGCTTAGACTGTAAATTACAGCAAGAGAGCCACCAGACACCATGCTGTGAATGCGGCAGCCCAGTACAGACACCACTGTTAGACAGCATTCGACTATCTATGCGCCTGCGTCCTACTGGACATAGGCATTCCCGCAAATACTGAATCTAGGTTCCTATGGTTATGGCCTCAGCGCTCGGCTGACGCTCGAACTGTTATAAAAGATTTGCGAGTCTTTATCGGCACATACGCAATAGGCACGCTACATTCTGACCAGGGTCCTGCGTTTAGCTCTAGGGCTTACAAAGAAGCCATGGCCAGTCTGGGCGTTGCATTGCGGTACTCCTCTCCATTCCATCCTGAGGGAAATTCGGTTGTGGAAAGGAAAAACCAGGACATAAAGCAGTCTATAACAGCTAGGGTATTAGGTTCGGGTGATGGGTGGGTCAAACACCTTAGTGGGGTTCAACGTGCATTGAACAATCTGCCAAGAAGTTCTCTAGGGGGGGTCACTCCATATGAGATCCTATTTGGGACAAGAATGTGGGTACCAGACATTGAACACGTAGGCACAGTGGTGGAAAATAAACCCTTTGATATCAAAGATCGTTTGGCTGTTTTACAGGACTTAAACAAATTAAGAACGAAACAAAGCAACGTATTCCTACAGTCAACCACCACTGGGGATCAAACGGCTGTCCCAGCAAGGCCTGTCTGGATTCCAAAAGTTGGGGATCTAGTCAGAGAAAAGATTGCGGACAAGAAGGAATTTGGCCCTTCTTACAGACAACCAGTACCTGTCCTAGCAGTTCAAGGAACAAGAACAGTACTTCTGCCGCCCCTTGCTGGAAGAAAGGAGAAAAGATTTGTGTCCATCGACCTCATCAAACCACAGTATGTGGCCAATACTAAATAGTAGGCCTCGTGGACTCCGACCTAGTAGCAGACACACTCCTCTCGCTACTATCCAAGAGGTTCAGACTGAAAGACTGATAACTATCGAGAATTCAGCTGTAACAGACGGAGGACTATGCAACAACGCTATGGAACTCATCCCTCTTGAACACCAAGTAACAGTTCGTCCAAATACACCTGTCTACACCAACGTAACAAGTGATGAACTGGTTCCAGTGATTTCTACAAATCCTGATGCAATTCCAACAATTGACAGAACTGCTTCTGGCTATTTCATTAACTTTGATACGTTCTCAGAAGATCCGAGTGAACCTGAAAAGACGCCAGTGTCATTGAAATTCAAGCAGCAAGTACAAGACTTTCTTCACTTTCTGAAAAAAACTTATTTGGTTTCTCCATGGATTGAACTCTGGATTACATCTGGACTTTTTGTTTTTCTGCTCTGGCTAGCTTTGGTAACAACTGTAAGCGTGCTTATAAGTGGCAGATACATCCATGTGAACACTGAAGGAAAAGACGTAAACGTACTTTTGAAACCTCATAAATCTTCCCATCGTGAAGCAAGAGACTTATCATCAGTGAACATCACAGCTGTTCCTATACAGGATGGTATAGTGTGGGACAAAACAGATTATGATATCTTCGGCCCGAATGAACAATTGAACATTCCACATTTGTTTAAAATTTCACTAAGTGATCTAATTACGTCCAGTACCTATTCAGATGATTGGGACTTTGAGACTGCAAGCGATATAATGTTTGACCTAGAAAAATCTGCTGCATTTTCTAAACATGAATATTTAGAGGGTTCATCAGACTATGAACAAATGTATTGTTTTAATCACTATGGTCATCATTATTTGCATAAATCTGCATATCCAAGAAATGTGTTTATGTTTAACCAATGGGAACATTGTCCTACACCACCTAAAGGTAGTTCAAAAACATTTGCTAGTAAATTTCCATATTTTTCAGGTTACAATACATCTGATCCAGAAATGTTTTACTATAAAAATGTAAACAAGACAGGACTGAAACTTATGTTAACAAATACAAAACAGATTTATTCTGCGTTTTTTAATGCCCAACTGTCTAGACAGGGTTTCGACTTTTGGAAAGACACAATTGACACAAAAACTGTGTGGGGTACTAAAGATTGGCAAGTGCAGGGGATAGAAGCTTTATTTAGAGCCCGCATCATCCCAGAACAAATAATGTTTTTGAATGAAACTATCCAACAAACATCTTGTCTTGGATTAGCCAAGATAAAAGAGATGAACACACCTTCTGTACCAACACCTGCCAGAGAAAATAATACAAAGGCAGTGGTGACAATTGACAATATACTACAACTCAACAGATCTAATCCTACTTGGAAAAAATGGTTGATCTGGCCCACAGACACGAATAACTGTCAGGAAAGATTCCTGAATAAAACTCAGGGCTTTACTATTCATAGGCCAGACCCAAGATACGTCCAAAGACAACATCCGGGGGTAGTAACAACATACAGTGTAGGTAAATTATGCCTCGATTGGCTGCATAAGTCTACACTACAGGATGTGAAACAACACTTAACCTTACTTAAAAAGGACGCAGACCTTAGGGAATTCTTGCTTGGACCAAGAAAACCGCGTCAAAAACGTTTCATATATGCCGGCATTTATGCTGCTTATAATGAAGCTTGGAAGGTATCACAGATAGAGGCCGCAGAACGAATACGTGAACTTGATCGTATTAATTTAGAGAAAACACTCTCTGTGGTCGACAATGGGTTAACAACTTTGTCCTCCAGAATATATTCATTGCATGGCATTGTATCCTCTGCTATCGACATTCTAGAACAAGATTTGGCGATGTTACAACAAGGCCAATCTCAATTACGTTCTATTATGTTATTAAGCTGGACGCTGCAATCTTTGCGAGAGGGCTAAATGCCTTGGCGTTTCATCAACACAATGGCTCTGTTTGCAGAATACAATCTCACTGATAAACAGATCAAACTGGCACAAAGAGGAGCAAAGTATACAGTGCTGAGCATTGAAAAACTGGAAAAATTACCATTCACTGTGGCAGAAAAACCAGCTACAGAATGGCTTATTCATGGCAAAATAACATTACCTGTGAGTACTTTTCAGTTTCAGTATTGCCTCAGACAAATGCAAGCAGGCAAATATGAAAGGTTGGGTAAGGAATACATTAAGACATCTTGGGATTTACCGTATACATATAGATGTTGGAGTGGGGATCGTGAAGTGTTTTTGAGCGGTTCAAACTGTAAACTTGCACTGAGTGGTTCACTTATATGTCAAGACATTTCCTTGCACGGGGCTTGTAATGGTTCAGTGGAAAATTTGTCTTGCCATCAGCAGGGTACTCCAGCTGCTGTGATTAATCCAACGTTTGGACAACTTTCTAATGGGAGTTACCTCATGTTGAATGATCAGAGCTGCTGCGGAATGCTGCCAGGCATCCCATATCTAGTAACGGTCAACTCCAGGGTCACTTGCTGTATGCAAGTATTGTTTCCCCCAATAGACACAGTCAGGGAGTCGCCTCTATGGCCTTCGCTGAACGTCTCTTTTATAAGATTTGATACTCTAAGCAGAATGAAAGCCATGCTTTTACAGCAAACAGTACCTTTGACCTCAGCCAAAGAAACCTATGATCTACAAGTTGCAAGGACTTTGGCTGAGATACAGACTTTAATACGTACAAACTGCCCTATACATTTCGTGGAAATGATATCACGTATCTTTAACATGTCTGATACAACTGGCATTATACATGTATTTAAGAGCATCTGCTCAGGTCTGTTAGCACCTTTCCAGGCAATACTCGGAATCATCCCGAACTTTGCACATTCAGTGTTTGGTGGCATACCATTAATTCTAGCACTTGTTGCCGGAATTCTATTTCTCTTTCTACTATTGCGCTATGGCCAGCCTATTCGCAGACATCACTCCGAGCAAACTGGAGAAAGCTCTCCTTGAACGAAAGTGCCGTGAGCAAATAGTAAAGCTTTTGGGCATGACTCGTCTACGGGACCTTAATACAACCTGGTTCCTGTCATTCAGACCAATCTGGCAAGATTGCATCTTACCTGTTCTTCGATGCCTACTATGCGGTGAAGAATGCGTGTTGGACACCTGTCTAGCATTTCCATCAGCAACGCCAACGGATGTCGATACTCTGCTGGACCCGATAACGGCCCATGCTCTGTGTTGTCCCCAGAGGCTTCCTATCCTGATGTCAGCATTCATTGAGATCTCACAGACGCTTCCGGCTGCTGCTGAGGTACGAGAAAGAACTCCAGGCACACAGGTAACAACGGACGCGAACATTGCTGAGGCAACCTATGCTGGAAGCAATGCTTCCCATCTCTGTGCAATTAATCTACTACACGAGGTGTTCCAACTGACACCGACAACAGTGGATGATGTTTTGTCTATTGAAATAGATGATCTCATATTTACACCAGACCCGTGAACTAACTCTGATTCGGCATACAGTGTTCCAGAGATGCAGTGACAATTTGGCCTTCATTTTTTAAACAACTTGGAACTCTACCAAAATTGAACATTTTCCCCATTTTTTTTTAACGAAAATGGCACTTCGATCTGCTTAAAGTAGAACTAGCCTTATAATACAGACTTCTAGGAACTTCCACGGACACTTAGTCATCTTGTGTGTCTAAAACAGTTAATTAATTTTTATGACATGAAATGACTTTGATTTTTGAGAAACTTATCGATCATTTTTTGTCAAATGTAAATATTACTGCTTATTTCATTCCAATTGCATTTATTTTCGAACTTTATGCCTGTAATGAAAAGCAATGCTTCAAATGTACAGTACCTTTTGCATTCTAATAGGTTTTTTAAATGCCTTTTTTAAATGGTTTTATGAACAATTTTAGAAATATGCGGTACTCCATTTTAATGTTTAGCATTTTAAATGTTTAGCATTTTAGTATTATCGTACACACGAAAGAGGAGTGGGTGTTGTATTCCTCTTAGGGTATCCATAAACGGGCTTTCCAGTATCATGTCCTTATATAGGCACAATTCGCCCTGCCCTTATATTGGCATTAAATCCCAGCCCTTATTTAGGCATTAAACCGTGCACTCCAAATACAGGCATGGTCTCTGACATCCGTCCACCCTAACGTCACAACGAGTTCATGAAGAACAGACCCTTAGGCTGCGGGAGTTTCCTAGTCCAGGACTATTGATTTCTTCAAGGACTCATATATTATGCATGAACCATTATTCCTTAGGGGGTTCATTCATGACGTCTTTCGCTGTCCAACTCACGTCAATGCTAACATTCTTAGGTGCTCTCAGGTATAAATATACCTTCCATAGCCCCTGTAAACCAGAGGAGACCTCGACTTCAGAGGAGCCTGTTTCCCGGCCTGACGCACTGAGAAGACGCTGCCTTCCCTGCACGCAGAGAGCCCAGCTTCCAGTGATCTGACTTCCCGTGCGGGGTGTTGGAGTTCGAGTCTGGCAAAGAGATTCCTACCTCTCTCATTCTTCAGGTATGGAGTTGACTAGAACCTAGAGGGACTCTTGGCATACTAGGCATACTAGACTTAACATACTCTTAGTATACCATAGTAAGGAATACTTCACCTACTTCTTCCCTCTTCCTACACCTAGGTTAGGTTAGGTACATTGGGGTAGAACTAGCTTAGCAACGCATCGTATGAGTACTCGCATTTTTAGTCTGTGTTATTTATGTAACAGCATATGTACTAAAAGATAATGCTATCGCAGTATTATTTATTTCTACTGCTCACCCTGTACATTATTTATCTCGCATACTGTCTTGTGATCGTAACAGCACATTTTACTTACACCAGAAACAAGACTGTTCAATAAATCCTTTATTGAAACGCCCGTCTATTTCTTTCTGTGTAACTTGGAGAAAACTAAGCATCCACGACTGAGCTGAGTGAAATAGTTATCTATTGTTTCCACGACTCTGGGACACGTTCTGATTCTAAAGGGAAACACAGTGGTCATGTTTTGCGGCTGCCAGAAACTATTCCCTTCTTGTTGTCAAGGAGTTTCTAGTGGCCTCTGAGCTAGCTGGCACAAGTAATTAAGTTTAATATACTCGATAGGGACATACTGACCTTAGTCCTATGTCAAACCTATAGGATATATTATTCCAATGCGCAGAGCCTATTAGGGAAATAGGAGCTACACTACAATATTTAGCTAATCCAAATGGGGTTGCAATTGACCTGCCTCATCAATATTCATGAGGCAGGACGCAGTTTGCGACCAATTGAGAACGGCCTGTAATCACAGGGATGGTGGACTGCTGGAGTCCACCATGTCTGTGATTGCTTTTTAAATAAAGTAATTAAAAAAAAAAATACAGCTCGTTTCCCTAAAGGAAAATGGAATGCATTTAAAAAAGAAAAATGAAAGTTTTCATTTTATAAGAGTAGGCAGTGGTCCATGCGACCACTGCCTGCTCTTGAAAAATGTTGGCTCCCACATACACAAAGGGGAAGGTGACTCTAGGGGGCCCCTTCCCATTTGAGAATGGGTTACCGCCTCCTTCACGGAGTTGGTAAATTATGAATTTTTTGCGACCGCGCTCCAGTCGCAAAACATTCATACATGCCCCTGCGACTCGCTATTAGGAAGGGATGCCCTTTAAATGGCCATTCCTAATATCGACTCGCAAACCCTATTTTGCATGTCAGTAATAGTTTACTGACTTGCAAAATAGGGTTAGTACATTGCAAAAGGCTCTTTAGCAGTCGCAAACGGCCCAATTCTCTGTTTGCGACCGCTAAAAGCCATCGTACATGTGGCCCCATATCATTAGCACGTCTGTGCTTGTGTTGTGTCTGTTGCACAAGTCTTCCTATTCAAATTCCTTGCCATTTCAATTTCTGTTCCCACTTACCTTGTTATTTTTGTTTCCCAGCCTTGGTGGCAAAGGGGAGTTCCAAACGCTGGATATCTAGTGTTTAGCCAATAATATCGACAAATCAATAAATATACATTCCACTTTTCCCCTTCTAGGTATCAGCATGTCCTCTATTAAAGAGATTACTTAACCATATAGATTGATCCTGCCTTTCAGATAGGCTAAAGTTGGCATATTAGCTTTCAAACATATTTAATTCTGGAGCATCAACACATCATATGGAAGAAGAATTGTGATGTGAGGAGTAGGTCCTAGGTAAATTGAGGTCAATGTGGTGATGTCTCATGGAGGGTAAGATATGTCTGGTGGAAGATATTAAACTGTATATTTAAACCTAGTGTTTCTAGAGACTGATTTAGAATCTTATACCACTCCTCCTCTGTAAACAATTTCCCAAGTGTTCTTCCCATTTTACTTTGGAACGACCAATATTTATTGCCTTTCTTATTTAAACTAGCTTATATATTTAGGACACACTTTTTTGATCCATGCCCATTGTGAACAGAAATTGCTGTGCCCTGTTCATGGGCGAGGGGCCGGGGGTTGGTTTCGGTTGTCAGATTCAGTCTCCCATGTCCTGAGCATTGCATGAGTTAAAATATTATAGACTATGAACTGTCCCACCGGTAAAGTCATGATACCTCCAAAGGTTGCACATTTGGAAGATTCCTGTTGCCATCCGCACCACCATCCTTGCTGCTTAGCATAGGTTTACCATCCATCCTACATGCTGCCAGGAGTTCAGGAGCATAGGCCTCACTTTGTCACTCTCCTAATGTATAAAGACCAACAATCAGTCACCAGACTGGCCAATTTAAGTAGATTCTCCCTATATTAGGGTGCTCTCCATAGGGCCATGGCCAGTAGGTTCAGACCTTGTGCCCTGGTAATCGACACAATCAACAATAGTTTAGGCTCACACATCCACCTGGTCACCCACTAAAGCTATGCTGCCAATAATAATGCTCCAGTTGAGACATTCCAATTTGTACTTTTACCATTGGGTGTGTGATCATGTTTAGGGGCACTCTTTCCTTCCAGAACCCCAGATTATCTCAGAAAGCAGCAAGTTCAGTTCCCTGACGAATTTGCGGGCAAGCAGAAGGGATATGTTGACAAAGTAGTCTCAGGAGGACCACCATTTTGGTCAAGGAGATTTGATCAGGAGTTGGTACCAAAACACTCATTGCCTGTATGAGGAAAAGGCAGCATAATGCTCTATTAGTGGGAGGCCTGAAGCACATCCAGATTGGTCAAACACTGCTTTCTCTTTTATTTTTTCTCGACGGTCTGAGATATACAAAAGCATGTTGGCATCTTACAGGGATATTTTGTCCATTTACCAGTCCACTGTAACCTGTCTGCATCTTTCTTCCCCCAATTTCAGCACTCCAGCTATTCCATTGCAGGTGCAAATATCAAGGGAGGCAGAGGATGCCGGTACTGGGTGCCCCTACGAACAGACCAGCTATCAGAGATGGTTGCATTCATCAGCACTCTGGGCATAGAGTCAGTGTACAACAACCTGAACCACTGTAAAAATCTTACTGAGGAGGGGGCATAAATGAATTGCCAGTTGATGGTATTGAATGCCCTTTCCATATCTATTGTAGCTACCATGGAAAGGGGATTGGCTTCACACCATCTATCTATGATGTGGAATAATTGTCTTAAATTGTAAGACCTACTTCATCTGGGTAACAACCCCAATTGATAAGTGTAGTCTAGGGCTGGCAATACACTCAATAAGTAGTTAGACATTATATTTCTTAGAATTGTATTGTCATTATTGAGTAAGGACAGGGAATGGAATGATTAGGTGTCCAAAGTGTCAGGATCTGGTCTTGGAAATGCTACTGTTAACAACTCTATTATTTACTTGGGCAATCTTCTCACCTTTCTGGCATTTATTGACATGAAAATAATACCCTAAGCCCTTCCTAATCATATTCTTAAATGGGGGTCAAGGAGGGTGGGCAGTTGTAATTTCAGGTCGATTACTAGCCAAAGCTAGTCAAAGTGTTGTCCCAGCACAATGCGTATAATAAAGGAGAGGGATTGGATAATGGCAGTATTCAATGGCAATAGTTAACAGTGTCATGTTTATAATAGAAATGTCCAGCCTAATGTGAAGGTTGTTTACAGGAAATAAATATAATAGTCCCTATCAGCTGGATGTGCACTTCTCCAGGAGTCTCTCAAATTCCAGTCACCCAACCAGGCCTTGAAATCTCTAGATGTTCTCAGACCAACAGTCCCTTGAAGGGCCCGTCCCACTCTGCATCAGCAACACAGTTAAACTCTTGCCCACATATAATCAGAGTCTAAATCTTCTGAGGGAATACTAACTATGTCTGAGTCATCGTTACAGACACTGCACAGGAAGGGAGTTGCAGACTAATCCACATGTGTACTCTCCTTACAAATTTTAAGAAGTCCACATAATAGTGTAATATACTTGTCTGATCCATCATGTCTTGATCGTCCTCCAGTTGATGGGATCATGAACTGCATCTGGGGTAACCAGTCTATAATCTATTGGCATTAGAGCTTGTGGTATCCTTTTTTTGAACTGTGTGTGTTTTGCAAACATATATATCCAAAGGCATGAGACACTATCCCTCCACATGGTTAGATAAAACAAAACCCTACACAGCACAACACACCATAACAAAATATAATGCATTCACTTTCTATATTTTAAAGCATAACAGCAAACAGGTTAAACATTCTCAAGACTGAGATGATGAAATAAAATAGGAGAAGAGACTACACTAACCACTCCCAGCTGATTACCTGGACTCTCATTAGAGTATTAGGATCAATGTCCCTATCTGTCCACGTTTCTTTCTTTGTATTACCTTACAGAAGCCAAGATTTACAAAGTCTCACACTTTGGGCACTCTTCTGGCCCGTCTGAGATGCCACCAACTGACACCTTCGATCAAGAGTCTGTGTCTTCCAAGGAACCTTTTGGTTTACTGGTGTCATCCATATTGGGTCCTGCCTCTCTTATGTTATAGTTTCCAGTACTGTTGCTCTATCTGCAACTACTTGGCCACATCAATCTTCTGGGACTCGCAGAACAGGTTCTGTTTCTGTGGGTCATTCAATGGTCTTTTTCAACACAATCTTTCATTATGTAAAGGTTTCATCCAACCATTTCCACTGCTACGTAAGTAAAAACATGAGACCCTCCTCCAGCCAGTACCTTGAAGTTTGCCAAAAAGAAGAGCATGCATTTCATTACTGATGCCCTTAGCCTTTTCTTCAATGTCAGAAATTTGTTGCGGGCATTTGGGACAGAGCAAGTGTAGTCCAGGAATAAATTAACAGAGGCATTGTCATATGTAAAGTGTACCAAATGCCTGGCACTCTGTAGAATGAGTCACTGCCCCTATTGGTCAGGAGCTTTGCGATAATTAGGTGCGGTCTGGTTCTGTTGACTGATATGCCCTTCCAATTGCAAAGAATTTTGACAAGCCTCTTGGTTCCATTATCTTCAGGAGCCTGTCTTCCAGAAATTGTTTGACAAAGACACCTTCAGTTTTCTGAGGCACCTGATATTGTTCCTCCTTCAACATCCTTCAACATCTTCTGCCCTAAATTCCAAAAACCTTTTCCTCTCCTCTGAGGCCTCTTGAGTTGACGTAGTTCAGCCAACACAGGGGTTACCTCAGACACCCTGGTTTCAATGTCTGTGACTATGTCTGCCAGGTTCTGCTGATCTGCCCACAGCAAGTTGATCTCAATCACAATGGTGTTGATACTCTGCTGTATAGCTGACCTGGAGTCCTGTTTGGCCAACAGGATGCAGTCAAATTAGTCATGTGTGGCGTGGTAACAATAGAAACCAGAACATTTTTCTGGATTTTTGGCAGGTGCATTCAATTGAAGAACCAGAATGGGTTGCCTGGTGCACTTTAGTGTCCTATTTTGTTATATTCCATATAGGTACCCTATATAGGCGCAGGTAATCTTGTAACCTTTCACCTATATTCTTCCCTACATTACACACATAACGGTTCTTGGGTACTGACCTTTTACCTAGATATGACACTGCATTCAGAACGCAGGTTTTTCCCTGGTTCGATTCTCATACATTATGCATGAGGCTTCTTGGAAGCACAGCAGGACTAACAATAGGATTACCATCTCCTGTATAATATCTCTGTATAAAGTTCAGGCCCAACATCATCCTTTAGGCCGACACAGTAACAAAGCAAGGTAGGACCCCTGGAGAGACCTATGGGTATATACACAGCACATCTTGCTTAGGAAGATAGAGGAGACCAAGACTTCCCGGCTGACACACTGACCAGAGACGCTGAGGTTCCTGCATGCAGACGCTCCAGCTCGCAGTGGTCTAACATCCCTCGCGGGGTGTCCAACTCGAGACCAGGATGGGGTCCCATATTCTCTCATTCTAAGGTAATGGGGTTGACTAGATCCTAGAGAGATTCTTGACATATCACCTACACAGATGCTAGGTACATTTAGGTACGTCTAGTTAGGGAGGTATCCTAGGAGTACGCACTTTTTATCATGTGTTTTATATACTTGCATATAATGATGATTTCTGCAAGATGGTAGAACTCTAACATCCCTTTACTTTCGTAGTACTGCTAATCATATATCTCTGCTACTGTCTAATGGTTGTTGCAGCTCATCTATTCTACACTAGAATAACAACTGTTCATAAATACTTATTGAAAACGCCCAGCCTGTTTATTCTGTGTAACTCTCTGAGACAAACTAAGTGAGCACGAATGACTGAGCGAAAGGTAGTATATTGTTTCCACGATTCTGAGGGATCAGGGTTGTCATGCTCTGAGGTTGCCAGAATCTATTCTCTCCTTGGTAAGAGGAGATTATAGTGGCACTGTGAGCTAGCTAATACAGACAGGCTAACGTATCCGGTGGGGGTGCACGGAATCAGTCTGCCACCAATGCCACATTTTATGTTATCCAAATGCGCAGATCCTGTATAGGTTATATAGGAACTACACAACATGGCGCCGCCAACGTTGGTTGGGTACTAATTTAACAGTAGAATCTGAGTAGTTCAGTCGTGCTATTCTCAGAGACCCCTACTCACAAAACACCAGAGACGTCTGGAGTGGGTGGGCACAAACTCCGCCACAGCTGAGTAGGCTAAAAAATCCTATTTATTGGCTGATGGTTAATCAAGCTTGAAGGACACAGTGTTCCTAATATTGTGCATAACACCTTATCTTGGTTCCCTTGAAAAACTATTTTCAGTGTTCTAAGAACAATGACTAATCAGGTCTTAGACCCACTGCAAAAAGCACTACTCCTCACAGACGAGGAGGAAGATGCGGACGCAATACACATTGCACCAAATTTTAGAAATACAGTCACCCTGAAACTGCTAGAGCATGGGTTAACACCTAGGGGTGGCATAGTTGTATTCATGATTGAGGCACCCGAATCAAACAGAACAGAGGTATTTTATTCGTGGGTTACATTCCCAGCAGCAAATGCAAGAACAAAAACATTTCACCCCTACACAGAAGGAGATGCACCAGCGGAATATTGTCCGTTTGAGGACATTGAGGTTCCGCTCACGTACCAGGAACACTTATACTGGTTTAAAGGCGCCCTACCCCATATAAGAATAAGAGTAAGACTCTGCCCGCTTGAAAGAGAAGGGGCAACATGGCCGATATTAGCAGCCTACACACCACATCCTGACATTGAAACAATGCCACCAGGAGACTTACTCACACAACACAAAGATTTAATTAAAATATACAGAAACTTGACGCAATTCATCATGAGGACACTTACAGTCCAACTAGCGATAGTTGCAACTAATGGAACTCAAATTCAGGGTACAGCAACTCAAATTACACCACAAACATTACATGCGGTAATGGGTAAAATGCCCACAAAACGTGAACAAATGCCATTCTGGGTAGCTCAGAAAATAACACAGCTAGAGGCAGTATTCCCGAATACTACCCCGTATGAGAAACACAGAATGCTAACAATCTCTTTGCCCATGGGGATAACACCACAAGTAGAGGATTGTACCACTTGGGGTACAGTCTTTGCTGCCATTTATACCAGAACACATGGTATCCCGTCATTAGCAGTAGTACCAGATGTATTGAGACAAATACAAAATGAGTACGGAGCAGAGCCTGCCCTAAACTTAGGGATGAAGTTACTCTGTAACTATGTCCAGGTATCAGCCATAATATTAGCTAATATTAAAGGGGAAGCAGCTTCAGTGTCTATCCGCCAACGCCTAAGGGAGTTCAGTCCTTTAGAACAACAACACGAACTACCAAAAATAATTGAAACTGCATATGCAGAATTAGGCAGAGACAGTTTGGGTGGGAAAGCTTTAAAACCACAACTGATGGGCAGTCCTGAAAAGGACACTTCCAAGCAGATACCTACTTCAACAAAGAAGAAGTGGGACAATAAAAAACAACAAAACTTTAAAGGAAACAGATCTCAATCCAGAGAGAGATCTCCTCCACAGGAGCCCTCCAAAAAGAGGTATAACCTAAGGAATAGGGATAACATTAGGAAGCCTGACAGGTATCAGGATACTGATACACGTTTCTCTCGTTCCTTTCAGGGTTCATCGAAAAACTCCGAGCGGGAAGGACGGTCAGAAAGACAAGAAGAGCTTACAAAGTCCAGAGACAAGCATCACACTCAAGATTACACTTCTAAAAATGAACAAAAAACCAAAGCAAAAGCCACAGTTCAAAAAGAAGAAGGTTGCAGGTCTAAAAATCAGACATGCCCAGAATTCTGAGGACTCGACTACTGAACGGGAATGGGCTCTGACAATGCTAGACAGTGCGGCAGAAGTAACAATAGCTCGCCAGAACCTGATGGAGTTTCTGGTGACAGCGGACTTGAATGATTATATCACGGTAGAAACACTGGATACTAGAGTAAGCGTCCCACATAAAGTATATGAAATGACACTCCAAATGGAGGGGGACAAATGTAGAACAGTAAGAGGTCTCTTTTGGGAAAACCTGACGTTTGGCTATGATATTTTATTAGCTGAACAAGATTGGCCACCAGCATTCGTGCTGGATTGCCCTAAAGGAGAAACAGTAATTCTTCCGGCATTCTCAGACCATATTCCCAAGCACCTACAACACACATATGCGCAGGAGTGGGCGGTAGCCCAGGCTCCGGCATTATACAAAAACCATGTTGGATGGGATGAGGATTCAACCCACCACATAATTCCTTTAAAAAATACTCCAACTGCACAGAGGCAGTATCCAATAAAGCAAGAAGCTAAAAAACAGGTCAGGGAGATCTTAGATCAACTTGAATACCAAGGGGTGATCGAAAATTGCACCTCATCGATGAACAATCCTTTGTTCCCGTTCATGAAACCCGACAATTCATATCGTTTAGTTTTAGATTATAGACATTTAGGGCCATATGTATCAAGCTAAATTGCGATCGCAATTTAGCTGTGTGCAATGTATGAAAGTAAAACCCACTCGCAAAATAAGGAATCGCAAATTCCCTATTTTGCGAATGCATTTAAGGAATCGCAAATTGCGATTCCTTAAATGCAATGTAGGAAGCACCCAAGTCGTGCGATTTTGGCTTAAGGAATCGCAAATTTCCACCAACTTCAGGTTGGTGGCAATTTGCGATTTCTTTGAAAAATGCACTTTTTGCATTTTTCAAAGTGCCATGTGGCGCACATACATGCCCTTAGGGCATGTATGTGCGCCACATATGCACCCATGCTTATTTCAGGGTGCAACAGGGTGTCCTTTTGACACCCTTGCATCCTGAAATTGCATTCGCAATTTGCGAGTACCTAATGGGTACTCTCAAATTGCGAATGTCTCCCATTCATTCCTTTGGGCCTCTAGGCCCATAGGCATGAATGGGGAGGTATTCTTAATTGCGAATCGCAATTTGCGATTCGCAATTAAGGAATATGTAGGATTCGCAAAAGTTTTTGCAAATCCTACATACATCGCGTGTTATGCGATTCTCAAATAGCGATTTGCAAAAGTCGCTATTTGAGAATCGCAAAACAACATTTTGATACATATGGCCCTTAAACACTTGCACTAAGACGTTTGCAGTCCAAAATGCACATAATGCCACATTAATGACTAACATTGTGCGGAAAAATTATAAAAAAACACTTGATATCTCAAATGGATTTTTCTGCCAAAATATAGCGCCTGAAAGCAGGTATTTAACAGCATTCACAGCGCTAGGGTCCCAGTGGCAGTTTTGTCGAGTCCCCCAAGGGTATAAGAACAGCCCGGGGTTGTTTTCGGCCAGAGTAACTGAGTTACTTCAAAATTTGGATGAAGAGGCATTGTCCTATGTGGATGATATTTATCTATCGGACGATGACCTAGAGGAACACTTGAACAGAGTGAATACCATAATTTTGGGATTTGCATCTGAGGGCTACAAATTCAACTTTAAAAAATCAAAAATTGCCCATCTCAGTGTCCTGTTTTTAGGATATGAGCTTTCAAGTGAAGGAAAAGCCTGGCAGCCAATTTTTTAGAAAAATGTGTGCTGCTCCAACCTCCAAAATCATTAAAAAATTTACATAATTCCTGGGATTCCTAAATTTTGGTATAACATACATTTTGGATTACGCAGAAAGAGTAAAACCTTTCTACGATTTAATAAAACCTGATTTTTCAGTAAAACAATGGACACAGGAACATACAGATACACTTCGTTCCTTACAAGCTGACATGATAGCTTCCGAACACTTACAGACACGCGTAAACGTACGCAACCTGGTGATCCGTATAGTTGCGGGTCAATCTGGGTACACCTATCTAACATATAATGAAGGTGAGACAGTACCAATTGCATACAAATTACATTTGTACACAAATGCTGAGAAGCGCTTCGCATCTACAGAAAAGATTCTGACAGCAGTACAGACTGCTGTAGTGAGCGAAAGAGCACTGGCTCAGGGGAAACGAATAATAGTAGTGACTCCGGTTCCAGCCTTAGAGGCTGCGACAAAGTCAAGCGTTCCTAATTCTAAAGCTTTACGTCCGAGATGGATACAATGGGCTAATTCACTCACTGCATCAGATGTAGAATACAGGTACAACCCAAATTTAAAGACACAAGCATTTCTGCAATACGAACAAGAATATCCTCTACCAAATGAAATAATGCCTCTAGATCAGTATGAATATATAATTTACACTGACGGATCAGCTCAACCGGCCATAGGAAGTAAGCAACAATATAGCGCAGCATGCGCAATCGTTAAAGGTCACATGCGGGATGGAAAGTTCCACCCAAGTTGCACAAAAACGTACTCTCTAGGAGACTGCACAGCTGACAGAGTTAAAAGCCTTGATACTGGCACTGGTACATACGGATCGAGAATTCCCCACACTAATCATGTGCGATTCCTTCTACTGTGTGCAGTCATATAATGAATATTTGCAACATGCAAAAGGTGGCACAATTAAGCATAAAATACTATGGGAACAGGTAGTGGAGTTGAAAACCGAACTACCGAGGGCTCACGTGATACATACACTGAGTCATCAGCGTGATGGCGTTCACGTTGAAGGGAATTCATTGGCTGATGAAGCCGTAAAGGGGGCTGTACGCACGGCTTCCATAGCTGCAATCACTCGTTCTAAAACGAGAATAGACGGTGAGATTATGGTAGCTATCAATGCTTGTCGCAAAAACAGCGGAGCACTACCGAAACGGTTTCCACTCAAGTACTCCTACAAGTTAGATGCCAATAACATTCCATTTGCTCAAATTCCTGGAGTGGGGGATAGAGTAATTCCAAACATGGATCGTAGGTTAGGTTTAATTCTAGCAGCACACGAAGGGATAGGTTCTGCCCATGCAGGAGTTACGGCGGCTGTTTCTTTATTGAAACAACGCTATTGGTGGCCTGGGTTAACGAAGCAGACTAAAGACTATGTCTTGAAATGCGACATCTGCCAGCAGATGAAAGGTTCCACCGTAACACGTCCAGCACAGACACCTTTGTTAATATCTGATAAACCACTAGCGTGTGTTTACTTGGATCACTGCGGCCCCTTACAAAGAGATGGGGCTTACAGGTATATCATGGTTGCAGTGGATTCCTGCTCAAGATTCCTATGGGTGTGGCCCCAACGTTCAGCTGACGCTCGAACTGTTATAAAAGATTTGCGAGTCTTTATAGGGACATACGCAATTGGCACATTACATTCTGACCAGGGCCCTGCGTTTAGCTCTTGGGCTTACAAGGAAGCCATGCAAGGATTGGGTGTAGCATTGTGGTACTCATCTCCATAACATCCCGAGGGAAATTCGGTTGTAGAGAGAAAAAAACGGGACTTAAAGCAATCTTTAACAGCTAGAATATTAGGCACGGGTGAAAGTTGGGTAAAACATCTGTATGGAGTCCAGCGAGCTTTGAACAACATGCCAAGATGTTCTCTAGGGGGGTCACTTCATATGAGGTCCTATTTGGGACAAGAATGTGGGTACCTGATCTTGATTGTGAAGGCGCAGTGGCGGATGAAAAGCCTTTTGACATCCATGATCGTTTGGCTGTTTTACAGGATCTAAATGAATCCAGGACACAACAAAGTAATGTCCACCTGAAGAAGACCGCCACTGAGGAAGTCAAATCAGTCACGGCAAGGCCTGTCTAGATCCCAAAAGTCGGGGATCTCGTCAGAGAGAAGTTAGCAGATAAGAAAGAATTTGGGCCATCATACAGAAAGCCTGTACCGGTCCTAGCAATTGAAGGAACAAGAACTGTACTTCTACCGTCTCTTGCCGGAAAAAAGGAGAAAAGATTTGTCTCAATCGACCTTATACAAACCACACTATGTGGCCGATACTGAGTAGTAGGCCACGTGGACTCCAAAGTAGCCGATGCCCTCCTCTCGCTACAATCCAAGAAGTTCAAACGGAGAGACTCATCACGTTCGAAGAGTCCCCGACATGGAATGAAGTACTATGCAACAATGCTATGGAACTCGTTCCTCTTGAACCTGAAGTTCAAATTCAGACTCAAAATGAAAGACAACTCGCTATTCGACCAAATACAGATGTCTACATCAACATGCCTCAACAAGAGCAAACTACGATTTCCACAAATCCTGAGGCAATACCAACAATTGATCAAACTGCTTCTGGCTACTTAAAAAACTTTGATACGTTTTCTTTGGATCCAAGCGAACCGGAAACGACGCCAGCCAAAAAATCACGAAAGCAGCAAGTAAAAGACTTTCTGAACTTTCTTAAAAAGACTTACCTGGTGTCACCTTGGGTAGAACTATGGGTAATCACTGGGATACTTTTCTGGGTAGGCTTAGTAATAGTTTTTAGCATGCTTGTTAATGGAAGATACCTTCAACAAAGCTCTTCAGCCCAAAAGGTGAACTTACTTTTGAAACCACACCTATCATCTCATCGAGAACAAAGAGACTTGTCATCAGTGAACATTACAGCAGTTACTATACCTGATGGTATAGTTTGGGACAAGGTTGATTTCGATATATTTGGTCCGACCGAAATTTTAAGAATTCCTCATTTATTTAAAATATCGTTGAATGTTATCATTACCTCAAGTACATTTTCCGATGATTGGGATTTCGAAACTGTTAATAACATGTTGTCTGATTTGGAAAAATCTGCTGCATTTTCTAATAGTGAAACATTGGAAAGCACATCAGATTTCAAAACTATGTATTGTTATCAACACTATGGTCATCACTTATTGCATAAATCTGCTAATCCTAGAAATGTGTTCACATACCACCAGTGGGAACATTGTCCAACGCCACCGAAAGGCAGTTCAAAAACATTTGCACAGAAGTTTCCATATTTTTCGGGGTTTAATATGTCTGACCCAGCCTCATATTATTATAAGGTTGCACCAACATCAGCACAGAAAAATATGTTAACAAACACTAAACAGATTTACTCTGCTTCCTTTATTGCCCAGTTGTCTGAACAAGGTTTCGACTTATGGAAAGACACCATAGACTTAAAATCAGTCTGGGGTACTAGAGAATGGCAAGTTCAGAGAACAGAAGCTTTGTTTAGAGCATGCCTCATTCCTCAACAAATCATGTTTTTGAACGAGACAGTGCAACAGACATCTTGCCTTGGACTAGCCAAGAACAAAGACTTGAACACACCTCGGTTGCCAACTCCATCACACACCGATGGTAACGAAACATCACAGAAGGAGATTACAGTAGATGACATCATACAATACAACAGATCAGACCCCGATTGGAAAAAATGGTTGATTTGGCCCACAGACACTAATGGTTGTCAGGCAAGATTCATGGGTAAAACCGAAGGGTTTAGTATCCATAGGCCACATCCACATTATGTACAGAGACAACATCCAGGGGTAGTGACATCCTACAGTGTTGGGAAGTTGTGCCTTGATTGGCTAAAAACCTAAACACTCAAAAAGATGAAACAACACTTATCCTTACTATCACAGGATGTGGATCGCAGGGATTTTTTTGGGGGTCCCAGGCAACCACGTCAGAAACGTTTCTATTATGCTGTCTACAATGAAATATGGAAAATATCACAACAAGAGCCGCAGAGAGGTTACGTGAAATAGATCGTATAAATCTAGAAAAATCTCTAGCAGTGGTAGACAATGGGTTAACTACATTGACCTCCAGGATATATTCCTTAGGCAACATTGTATCTTCTGCGATAGACATACTAGAACAAGATTTGGCCATATTACAACACGGGACAATCTCAATTGCATTCTATTATGTTATTAAGCTGGACGCTGCAATCTTTGCGTGCAGGCTATGTGCCTTGGCGTTATATCAACAGTACGTCTCTGTTTGCTGAATACAATCTAACAGATAGAAATGGCACAAAGGGGAGCAAAATATACAATGCTGCGTATCGAAAAACTGGATAGATTAGCATTTACAGTGGCAGAATCACCGTCCACAGAATGGCTGATCCATGGCCACATAACTCTACCGGTCACTACTTTTCAGTTTCAGTATTGCCTTGAACAAAAGCAAGTAGGCAGATATGACAAAATGGGTAAGGAATACATTAAGGACTCATGGGTATTTACCATACAGATTTCGATGCCGGAGTGGGGATCGAGAATGTTTCTGAGTGGTACAAACTGTGAGAACGCTTTGAGTGGATCACTCATATGCCAGGATATAATGCTGCACGGGGCTTGTAATGGTTCTGTGGCAAACCTGTCCTGCCACTTGAGGGGTGCCCCAGCTCCTGTGATTACTCCAGCATTCAGGCTACTTTCGAATGGGAGGTACTTGATGCTGAACAGTCAAGGCTGCTGCGGCATGCTCCCGGGCATTGCATATCTGGTAACCGTGAGCTCCAGGGTTACTTGTTGTATGCAAGTATTGTTTCCACCGACATATACAGTCGGGGAGGCGCCGTTATGGCCTTCACTGAATGTTTCTTTAATACGGCTTGATACTCTAAGCAGAATGAAAGCCATGCTTCTACAGAAGTCTGTGCCCTTAACCTCCGCTCGAGAGACTTTTGATCTCCAGATCGCAAGGTCTTCGGTAGAGATACAGGTGCTAATTCATACAAACTGCCCTTTCTATTTCACAGAAATGGTTAATCGTATCTTTAACAGGTCTGATACGACAGGCATAGTTCACCTATTTAAGACCATATGTTCTGGACTTCTGAGCACCTTTCAGACGGTACTTGGAGTTATACCAAACTTCATACACTCCGTATTCGGAAGCATCTTTGGAGGACTTCCGCCAATCCTGTTTCTAATATCAGGTATCCTGATTGTTTTCTATCTGCTACGCAATGGACGTCCCAGTCACCAAGGAGATGGAAAAAGCTCTCCTGGAGCGTAAATACCGTGATCGCATGGTACAACATCTAGGCACGCCTCGCCTAAGAGAACTAAGTGCATCTTGGTTCTTGTCATTTCGACCAGTCTGGATGGATTGCATCTTACCTGTCCTCCGATGCCTGTTTTGCGGAGAAGAATGCGTGTTAGACCTGTGTTTGACACTCCCATCATGTGTGCAACCGGACGTGAATGTGTTACTGGACCCGATAACGGCCCATGTTCTGCAGTGTCCTCAGCATATTCCAATGTTGATGGCGGCATTCCTTGAGCCACCGCAGGTCGTAACTGCACCTGTTGCTATGAACACTGGCTCCTCCACTGACACCCAGGCTTTGGACGGCGCACAGGCTGCCCCAGCACCGGCTGCGGACAGCGTGGAACATCATCTGTGCTCAATTGACATACTCTGCGAGGTGTTACAGGGGCCGTCTACAGTGGAAGCAAGCAACTGAAATATTGCGTCTACCAGCCAGGACACATAAACATTTGACTCATTTGCCTCGTCGTGTGCAGGGAAGAAATTCGCACTTTTTTAAATAAGCTCAAATTTGGAACTCAAAAACAAAAATTTACATTCCTTTCATTTTTTGGGCATACATGGCTTTTTTAATGCTTTTAGTGCTTCGGACTATAGTTATGGACACTTTAGAGCTATGGCTTGCATTATTTTTTAACATTTTTTTAAAAAGTTTTTAGAAATTTGAGAGGATTTTAAACATTTTTTAGCATAATCAATGTTTTTATAAATCTATACTAATATGCGTTAGCCTAGTAGTATGGTGATAAGTTACATATGTCGTCCAGTCGGAAGAGGAGTGGGTGTTATATTCCATATAGGTACCCTATATAGGCGCAGGTAACCTTGTGACCTTTCATCTATATTCTTCCCTACATTACACACATAATGGTTCTTGGGTACTGACCTTTTACCTAGATATGACACTGTATTCAAAACGCGGGTTTTTCCCTGGTTCGATTCTCATACATTATGCATGAGGCTTCTTGGAAGCACAGCAGGACTAGCAGTAGGATTACCATCTCCTGTATAATATCTCTGTATAAAGTTCAGGCCCAACGTCATCCTTTAGGCCGACACAGTAGCACAGCAAGGTAGGACCCCTGGGGAGACCTATGGGTATGTATACTGCACATCTTGCTTAGGAAGATAAAGGAGACCGAGACTTCCCGGCTGACACACTGACCAGAGACGCTGAGGTTCCAGCATGCAGACGCTCCAGCTCGCAGTGCTCTAACATCCCTCGCGGGGTGTCCAACTCGAGACCAGGACGGGGTCCCATATTCTCTCATTCTAAGGTAATGGGGCTGACTAGATCCTAGAGGGATTCTTGGCATATCACCTACACAGATGCTAGGTACATTTAGGTACGTCTATTTAGGGAGGTATCGTAGGAGTACGCACTTTTTATCATGTGTTTTATGTACTTGTATATATTCATGATTTCTGCAAGATGGTAGAACTCTACCATCCCTTTACTTTTGTAGTACTGCTAATCATAGATCTCTGCCACTGTCTAATGGTTGTTGCAGCTCATGTATTCTACACTAGAATAACAACTGTTCAATAAATACTTATTGAAAATGCCCAGCCTGTTTATTCTGTGTAACTCTCTGAGACAAACTAAGTGAGCACGAATGACTGAGCAAAATGTAGGACTTTGTTTCCACGATTCTGAGGGATCAGGGTTGTCATGTTCTGAGGTTGCCAGAATCTATTCTCTCCTTGGTAAGAGGAGATTATAGTGGCACTGTGAGCTAGCTAATACAGACAGGCTAACGTATCCAGTGGGGGTGCATGAAATCTGTCTGCCACCAATCCCACAGTTTATGTTATCCAAAAGCTCAGATCCTGTATAGGTTATATAGGAACTACACAACACTTTCACATTTCTTGGTTTACCCATAGCAGGGAAGAAGCACAGTTTGCGATCCAAACTCCCACTATACTAGCCTGAGAGAAACAATTAAATGTGCTCTGATTCTGTGTATTGTTTGAGATGCAAAATTTTCCCAAATGCATTACAATGCAAGCGCTCTATACGAGGAGCAATGATGTACAAAACATCTAAAACCATGAAGTGAGAGAGAACTACTTCTTTGGGCAAAGCCAAAGCCCACTCTCTATTTTTTAGGAACTGGTAGCAATAGTGCATGCAGACAGCTACACTGTCAAGTCAGACCTAAAAAGCAGGGAAAATACTTATTTATAAAAAGGCTCACCTTCTGTTTTGTGCAGAGCATCAACGATGTCAGTTAGAGGTCAACAAGATTAGCAAAATCCACAGCTGTGCTCTTGCTTGCAACCCCTGACTTGCTTTTTGAAACTCCTTGCTCTGAATTAATATTTCACTCTAATGTTCAAAACTTTACAAGCTGCAAAAGTGACATAAACAAGGCAAAAAGTGGGGTAAAACCTAATATGAGCAGAAGTTTATTGCTTTATTAATTATTTGCAGCTCTTCATTGTTTTAATGCACATATAAATAGCAGTATGTTGTAGGCACTGTGAAGTGCAAAAGAATTGACCATGTGAGGTATCACACAGTTGAAATTGCCTGTGGTCATTGGGCACTGTTGTAAATAGGGACTTGTATTGTTTTTATTAAACTTTTTTATTGATTTTAAAATTGATCAGAGAAACATTGGAAATCAGTACATCAATAGACATCTCAGATAACAAACAGCAAATGTTGGCAAATGTTGGCTATGTATCAGTGTTAAGTCATCTCCAAATTGATTTATGGGTACTTGTGTAAGAAACCCCAAAGATCCCAGTTCTCTTAGTTGTGCTAGTTGTGCTTGTAGTGGGTCACTTTTGGTCAGTTTGAGTTTAATTCAGTGAGTTCAGCAGAGTTCATTCCACCACTGTGAATAAGATGGGAGTTCAGAGGATTTCCATTTCGTGGAGATTTGTTGGAGTGCTTTTAATATCAGCAGATCAAGCAACTTGAATTTGTTTTTGTCTAGGGTTTTGAAATAAACGGAGAACAAAAGAAGGAGATCCTTTCATGGCAAGCCACTGTTTGGTGATTTGATGCTTATTATGTCCTTAGGGATTTTGTTCTAGAAAGATTCCAACTTTGGACAGAAAAAGAGCATGCGCCCAATATTAGTGTAGACTCCCGTACAGCAAAGATCTTTCATTAGGAAGCCTACTTTAAACAGTTTGCTAGGGGACTGCAATGCTCTATGTATGACAATGAAGATTGTTTGGGTGATAAATTCTGACTTGGAGCAGTTACTGGCTCTTTCCCATACTAGTTCAAGGGTAGGTTTTGTTAGAAAAATGTTATGTGAGGTCAACCATGGATCGAGAATTTTAGAAGCTGGGAGACCAATATAACTGTTTTTGATATCCTTGCAGATGGTATAAACCAATGCTGGAGGCTCAGGTTGAAGGTGAATGATTGAAAGGTATTTTCATGCAGAGGTTATAGCTTTGAGGATGTAGTGTGTGATCTTCTGGTAGTTTTTCATAAACTTTGCCTCAAAATTACAGCATTGTTGGAGGGTATGGAAGGGAATTAGGTATTCTTGTCCATATAGCTGTCAAATGGTACAAATACCACTTTCCATCAAGGATCTCCAAAATGGCAGAGGGTTGGTATTTCATAAGTCAATGTTGTGCCAAAGGAAGCTGTGCAACCATTCAAGAGATTATGGTGTTTTCCAAATTTGGTGATGGCTTTCTTTGTAGAAACAGGAATATCGATGGAAGATTTGAGTTTTTTGTTGATAGTCAAAGGGAAAATATCAAGGGAAATCTGGTTCATGAGTGAGGCCTCGAGTCTAACCCAGGGAGGCATTGTTGGCTTGTTGGGGGACAATGACCAATGTTAGGCTTGAGCTAGTCTTTCTTCATCTTGATAAGTAGTGACGTTGGGAAAATTGATACTTCTGAGACATTTGGGCAAATGGGGTTTATTTAGTGAGATTTTCAACTGCCTACATTACCTCAAAAATGTTTTAACAACTCTGTTGACCTCACTGAAGAAATATAGTGGGAAGTTGAGGGAAAACATCGGCAGGGTTTATAGAATGATGTGAGCATCATCTTGATGCTATCTAGTTAACCCTAAAATTAGATATTAAAAGTGCACCAAGCAGATGTTTTCTTCTTAATTTCTTCTTGTACTTTCTTTTGGTTTAGACTGGAGGAAGCATTTATTTGTTTTGAGAGTGTAATTCATAGATAGGTTGTGTGATGGGGCAGCGTGTGAAAGTGAAGCCAAGAAAGAGGTGTTTAGATTTTTTGAGGAGTAACTTTGAAAGGAGAATAATTTCATATTTGTCCTCATTTGGCTAACTGAGCTTAAGGTCTACACCACTAGTTTGATTATGAGGTTGGAAATCAAATGTAGTGGATTGCTATTGAGCAGGAGTATGTCATCAGCATATGCTGAGTGTTAATTTAATTCCGTCTATAGATTTGCTATACATGTTTGTTTAGTAATGGTTTGGATGCTAAGATAAAGCTAAGGGGGCTAGAGGGCAGCCTTGTCTGGTACCTCTAGTAAGGTTGAACCGACTGGAGAATACACCATTGGTGAGACCTGATGCTTTGGGATTGGCATACAGGAATTTAATGTAGTCTATGAATTCTTGGGAATGGCCATGCAATTTGAGTGCTTTAAAGAGGTAAGGACAATCAACTTTAGCAAAGGCCTTTTTGGCATCCAATGCAATGGTGCACCAAGAGTTACGATCATTTCCTTGGGAGATATTATTGGTGAGTAATCTTCTTTTGAATAACTGACACCTGCCTTTCACAAACCCCAGTTGGTCAGGGTGTACTAATAGATGAGATCATTGCATTCAAGCATGTGGCTAAAGTTCAGCCCAAGATTTTGCATTCTGTATTAATCAACGAGTTGGGTCGATACTTTTTTGTTTGTGTGGTTCTTTATCCTTGCGGATCAAGATGATTATGGCCTTTCTAGAAGAGTTGCTAGTTTCTTTAAAGTGGCTGAATATTTAAAGGATTTTTGGAGTTAATATGTTAATTGTTTTCTAATGTGATGTTTGCTTCTAGGGCTGAAACATTTAAGTAGCTCTTATTCAATTGTGATTTTTTTAAAGTAGGAAAAAGAAGTTGTTAAAACCTTCTTTGGAGGTTTGTTTTTCATTGATGTAAAGTGTTCAGTAGACATTTGTAAAGATCTGTCAGAATCTTTAGATTTGAGCAGCCCTTGTTTATTCCTAATCATAGTTATTTTGGACTGCTTCTTTTCAGCTTCAATGTAATTAACAATATTCTTACCACCTCTGTTTTCTATGATGTAGTATTTGAATGTAATGCTGAGCAGAATGTTATCCATGGCATAGGTGCATCTTCTGTTAAATTCAATTTTCAGTTTCAAGAGGTCTTTGCCGGTAGGTCCATGATTGTCTTTGATAGGTTTTTGATCTATTCTAGAATCCCTTATACTTATTTTATTGCATCTGTCTTCTTTTAAATGGTGAGGTCATTATCTCACCTTGTAGAATTGCTTTGTTGGGCTTTTAAACAATTTCCTTGGAGATGTTTTCAGAGTTGTGAGTGTGTTGGTAAAAATCTTATTGTGCACGATTTGAGGTGGTGAACAATATTTGGATCATTCAGGTCTGTATTCAACCACCATCTGGGGGTGTTGTTCTTACTGTTGTGTTCTCAAACATAAGTAAGAACGGCACGTTGTTGGAGAGAAGAACTTATCTGACGGCTGTCTTTGTTATGGGATTGAATAGAGGTTTGGAAGTAAAGAGAAAGTTGATACTCATGTTTGTGTTATGCAGGTTAGAACAGAATGCAAAAAATGTTTGGCAGAGTTGACAGTGACCAAACATCTGCTGGCTTCTCAACTTTAGTTAGTTTCCTTAATGCCTTTTAAAATGTGTTGGGGTATATCTGCTGGATGATTTGTCCATCCATGATGACTTCTGTGTAAGTATTACAGTCAAACATAAGGATCAGGTTTTTTTGAGGGGGGCTATATTTGATGACTTGTACCTCATTCCAAAAGTTGGCACAACCAGAGATGTTCATCAGGTTGTAGGTGGCATCATCAATGATGACTGAGTCTCAGACTCACCTGCCTTACTTGTACTATTTCATGGCAGTACAGTGGCATTCGGATAGTCATGGATTAAGAGTGCAACCCCATTCGTTTCCTTTTCACCGTGAGAAGTCAATTTCTACCACCCATTTTTTTTTAAGCTTTGCAATTTCTACATAGTTTAGAGGAATTTCCTGAATGAAAGCAATGTTTGAACCCGACATATGTATGTTTATAAGGATTTTCTTGACTTGATAGAATTGTTCATACCCTTAACATTGCATGAAACACATTTGAGATACATTCTAGTGAATATGAAGAGGTGCTGAAAATGAACTGTGGGTGTCAATGGGCTACCTTAAAGGCATGTCAGAGAACTCACATCAGAGTGCTCCTCTGGGTAATTTTTTTTTTTTAAACTAATTGTAATTGTTTATTTATTTGCATAATTAATAGAAGACGTTGCAATAATTTACATGAAATAGAGGACAAATATTAAAAATTTCTAATATTGCAACTGAGGATGTTTGTTGGCAAGGACTATGTTATTAAACTTTGGGGAAACACTTTTATCTTCTTTGTTTGGAATTGTTGGTATTAGGTGTCAGTTTATTTGCTTGCTGATTTGTGAGAGAATTGAGGAAGTTTTGTAATTTTTGTGGCTCATTGAAGATTCTTGCTCTGTTATTGTAAGTGATTTTAAATCTTCTTTGGTAGATTGTGCATTGTGGCTTTGTCATTCAGGTCTCATCCAGTGGCGGCTGCTCCTGGGAAGCAGCAGTGCGGCAGGGAATGGGAAGAGAGGGGGTTAAAAAAATCACTTACCTGCTGGCCGGCTAGCTGGCCAGCTGTCGTCTCTCCTCCGTCCTCTTCCTGGCTTCTTCTGTGCAAACAGGAAGCACCCAGGGTCCCCATAGCCAAAGTTGTGATTGGTCTGAGCGCCATAGATTGGCGCTCAGCCAGGGAATGGGAGCCTGGGCATGTTCTCCACCCAGGCTGTAATGCAGCCTGGGTGGAGCACATGCAAAGTACGCATGACTGTTTGGTCAGCTCGAAAGGGACGGTCAATCATGCATTGAGCGCTCACAGAGTGCCCACCACTCCTCCTCCCTGCTCTGAGAGCAGCGCAGATCCACCCCGCCCCTACAAGATGCCGCAGCAGGAACAAAAAAAATGACAATAACGTCAAGCTATTAGCATTTTATTTTTCCTTTTTTTTACATGAAAAGCAGTGGGGCGACGCTCCTCCGCCTTAGGGGAGGAGCTGCCACTGGTCTCATCTACAAGCACTTTTTGTGGCTGTTGTTTTATCTAGGTCTTGTGATAGGTATACTTGTTGACTGTAGCAAACACAAAGAGATAATAGACGGAGCGCTGAAACCTTTCAGACACTCACCCCCAGTAACAGATCTGAATTGATTCCATCATCGTTCTTTAGCTCACTTCGCCACCCCAGTTCAGACCCAGCCATATACATATCAGTCTTGACCCTGTGCCTAATGGGAACAGTCCAGCCCAAATTGCCAAGCCAGGTCTTCCCTCAACCGGAAACAAGCATCCTGGAACCGGTTTTGGGGTATCACTCCTCATCAGCCAGGCTAGCGTGAATCCAGTGGCAAAGTGAGCAAGGGACCCACGTCTGGGCATACCCTGCCAATTTAGGGCGAACAAAGCAAACACAAAGAGATGATGGACGGAGCGTTGAAACTTTTCAGACACTCACCCCCAGTCACAGATCTGGGTTGAATCCATCATCGTTCTTTAGCTCACTTCGCCACCCCAGTTCAGACCCAGCCACTTGTTGACTGTACCATGTTATTCTTTTCTGCTTCCTGGTAGCTTCCAGAAATGTTTAAGCTTCAGTATATTCTAGTAAGTACATAATTATGCCTCCGGATTTCGACTTACTTATGGATGCTGTAGATGTGACTAGCAAATGGACACACTTGACGTTTCAAGGATGTCGAAGTGTTTGGGTAGGAGGCTTGTTACAAAGGATATTAAGTCACTTTTTCCTTTCCCTTCTGGAATACCATATACTCTGACAATATTCTTCCTGCCCCAGTTTTACATGTCATCTTGGGATCTGTAGAGTTTGTGAACATTAAACTCTGATTCTTGGAATCTTGATGAGAAGCATTCAAGCTGCTCACATCTGCTGACATTTCCAGCTATTTTCTTCTCCATACTGCCAAGCTTTTCATCAATATGCTGCAGTTTGTCTAAGGTTGGTGCTAGTAATGGAGGCGAAAAGGGTCACATTTCACTTTTGCATTTAATTAGTTAAGTCATTCTTAGCTGTAGTTCATCTATTTTGCCTATGATGAGGTATTTGATCCAATCCATCCTCAGATTTAATCTCTTCATGAGGTTTGGTGTTTGTCATTGTAATGAATTTGTTATAGCGGGTTGAGGTGGAGCAGCTTGGTGGTTAAGGTTAAGGGCATTTGAACCTTATTTGTTTGCTTGATAATTGGTAATAGGTACTTGCATGATTGGTGTTTGTAATTTTGTTGGTTATGGCTTCAGCTGGAGAAGCTTGGTGGTTAAGGTTAGGAGCACTTGTAGTTTACTATGCTATTCACCATGATATGTATGTTAAATTGTATTAAGCTAGCCTGATCATTTAAAAATAGCTTGCACTTCACTTGTATTTCATTCAGCTTTAGTTCCGTTTCAACTTGCTTCAGCTTCAGTTTCAGTTCTATGTTTGCAGATATGCTGATGACCTATTCTTGAAGAGAAAGTATAGATAACTCCTGATATACACTACACTAGGCTTTAACTTCATTTTTTTCCAGTTCAGTTTTGTTATAGCCTCAGTTGCATTCCAGCTATGTTCAGTTTGCTTCACTTTAGCACTGTCTTATTTTTAGTTTCACTTCATCTCAGTACTTAGGAGTTGCTTTCATTGCACTTTAACTTTGATTTTATTTGCCTCAGTTCTGTTTCACAATGTACCCCTTGATTTATTGTCTGTTTCAGTTCTGCTTGATTATGTTGTTTCATCTCAGTTTATATGCTTTTGTTTGCATTTACTTTTACATGCACTTTTATTAGCCCGTCATTTAGCACTTTACTTCCTTTGTTGCAGTTTGGTCATGTTTAGCTTATTTGTTGCAACTTGTTCGTGCTGAGTTTATTTAAGTTTATAAAATAAACTGAGGTTGTGTTATTTAAGAAATGAAGGCTGTGTGGTATGGTAGAGGGTTCATGTAGTGTGCTGATGATCAGATAAAATGGTTATAAAACACTTAAACTATTTAAAGCATTTTTTCCAGACACTTTTCTGTCCACTGCACATCCTCAGTCACGATGTGAAATAAAGACACATGCTAATCAGTCACCAAGAATATTGAAAGGATTTGTGCACTCAATGCAAATAGCATTTTGACATTTGAACACTCCCAGTGGCCTAATAAAATGGCAATTTATTACACCTTAACTGAAATACAGTCCCAACTAGTGGTTATATCTTATGGCTTCTGCCTTACCTCTGGCATACAATGAGTAATTTTGCTGCAGATACCACCTTTTATCTTGCTGATCATTACTCACTTTCTCAAAACTAGTGCATTTTCATGTGTTTATGTGCAAAAGAAGAGATTCAAAATATTAGGATGTCAGTGGCAAACTCTGCCTCCCACCCGCCACCCCTCAATTTGGGCACAACTTTGATGATTTCAAATATATGATCAGGCTACAATAAATTCCTACTGTTATATGAAAATTCACCCAAAATAATTGCAAGAGAAGACTAAAAGTGCCCTCCTTGCCATACAAAATCACTTTTCTGTTATTTCATGGTGGTGAAAGGTCACATGATATCATACTATTTGACCCGGCTGGAGAGACTCCACACTGACAGCTGTGATGTCGAGTGGATGGGTTGAGAGTAGGGGTAGGAATTTTGATTATTTTTAGACCCATATATTTATGTGAATGAGGGAAAGACTATGACATGAACATTTTGGCAGCTAGACTAATTGTGCACTGAAAATAGATGTGGATCATCACTATAGACCTGACTCCCTCCCAAACCCCAATTGCATATTGTATCCGGCAACCGCCTTGCATTGTTTAGTCAATGCATTTATATTTCTACAAGATACTAGTAAACTCCCAAAATGCATTTTTGGCTTATCTTAAGACATAATGTAAGACAGAGCAAGTCGACTACTGAAATATACTTAATCATAAAGTGCGAAAAGAATTAACAACAGCATTCAAACATTACACACAAACAGATTTGAGCTACTAAACATATATGAAACAGAAGTGGTAACCAACCTTTGAAATAGAGGTATTATCAATTCAAATCAGAACGTTCATTAAATCTCCTGATCACCATCAAAACAACAGTTTCAAAGAAGCCTGCTCGGTGCAGACCTGCACCAAACACCAATTAATCACCTTAAATAAATAGAACTACCCAAAAACCAACAGCACAAAGAAACCAAAAGCAATCACAGAGGGACATAACTAACAAAATAAGTTATGCGAAGGCCTATTTAAAGAGTTCCTTCTGGCAACGTCAAATCAACAAAGACCAACATTCTTTGTCTTGTGACTAAGTTATTACTTCAAGCCTTGTGAATTCATGCCTTCATCTTGGTTGAAATTTAAATTAAACATCATCATTAAAGCAGGTGACAACACATCATCAAAAAAGCTTTTGATAAACCTAGAGCAGTAGTTATATGGGAAGAAAATTCCAGCTAACCATTCCAGCCCATCAACTGAATCCGTAAGACTAAGCCTTGATCTTGCAATGACTTTGTCATGCGGTCACATTAGGCCTGGGAAGGAATACCACCCTTTCACATGCTCATGTTTAAACTTGACATCTTATCTTGAATGCTGACACTTAACACACTTTTGCTTGGGTGATTGTATGGATAATTTCCCGTAAAATAAGCTTTGCTTACATTTGCACATCTTCATAGGCACATTATCACAGCCCTGACCATTCTGCATGAAAGCTAAAGTTCACTGCACAAAATGATGTTTTTTATTATTGTTCCCTCTGTGACAGTTTTGTCAAGATTAAATCAATAACAGCAGCCTGACTGGGACTTCGGCATGGCAACATAGGTGTATTATATAAACAACATCACTCCTTTGTTTAGTTAGAGGTTGCTTTTTGTTGGCATTAATGAGGTCACCCAATGCCGGAATTCTAGCCCAGTTGATTCCTGTTTACCTCCTGCGAGGGATGAAGCCCAGGTCTCCACCAAGATGAGCTAGGATAGGCAGCACTAGGCAGGAGTACAAAATATGACTGTACTTATATGCAAGCATACATTCTCTATAACAGCACAATGGTTACATTATTTATCTTCTTCACCATTCTTGTAATGCTGATCACGCTATTCTGTTTCCTTCTATTGATTATTGCAGCACACGTATTTTACACAGGAATGACTATGCTTTAATAAATATGGAAACACCACGTTGTGTCTTTCTTGTGTATCTCTTCGGGTATGCATGTGTAACCAAACAAAAAGGTTCTAGACCTGTTTCCAAGATTTTCATGGAAAGTCAGGGTTGTCATGTTCTGAGGTTTGCATATTCCACATGCAACTTTACCTGTTTAGGGGTACAGATGGTGATCTGTGAGGTAGCAGGACTAAGGCCAACATATCCTGATGATGTGCACATAATCAGTCTTGCATAGTTTTGACGTTTATGTTGTCCAACAAATGCACAGATTTACTGAGAAAGTATTAGGTGTACGACACTTGGACCAACTGAAAAAAGAGAAATAAAAAAAGAACAAATACTAAAAGTGATCCAACTGGGAAACAGCAGGCTTTTTTGCATTCTCCATCTGAGGACCTATTAGAAGCCAACCAACATAGTCAGTCAACTGAGCATTGGGAAAATAGTGATTTATACAACAGTACAGGGCTGGTTAAAGCTAATAAGTCCATCATGTGATATGAGGTGGCAACAGCAGTGATATCAGCTATATCGAAACAAACTTTCACTGTGGATAAACAGTTAAACATCATGAATAAAACAGAGAGTTTGTTTGCAGTGATTGATTATACAATGAGCGAACTGAGGACCCAGATAAATTGGGGTCAGGAGCCACCAAAAAGTACCTAATCTGTCACTTCACTATTCTTGACCAATAATCACATCTAGTAATATTACTGCAATTTATAGTAGATGATTTGAAAAGGTCAGCTTGGGACAAACAAGAAGTGAGTATCAAGTTAGTAACAGTGTGACACTGATGCCAGAATTTCAAACACAATCAATTCAAACAAATAAAATCACAACAATTGCTGAAGTCCATAAATAAGCTAATAATACTATTGAGTCATTACAATCACCTAAAGTTATTGCAAAGATCAATAATGAAATGAATGCACAAACTATGAATACTTAAGCCAATTCCAATGAGAGCAATTGAGAAACAGAAGCCACGGGGGTAAAGACTCTGGAGCAAATTATGATTCAAGTCGATCAAGCAGGATAAGTAGTGTATGTTTCTTAAAATAATCTGAAAAGATTTAAGAAAATCAGCAAACAAATTCTCAAAAGCCACTGAAAGAGAAATACCATCGAAGACAGAGGAACTAGCTCAGAAGATGTAGACTATACTTGCATTACAAAATAGGATGTCTAAAGCATCCTCAAACATTGCAAATTAAAACAAAATGCGAAACAAAATCATTCCTTGAATAGGAAAATAGATAATGTTGAGGAACAAAGTAAAAGTACTCTAATGTTACCATCAACACAAATCAAGAAGGTTGATATGACATCAATTTTCTGGGAATCACTAAAAATGGACGTAGATGCACCAAAACATATCTGTCAATCTTATACTGCAAAAGTCGCAATAAATATAGCGAAATTAAATCTTAATGTTCACTCCAAATTACACACAATTTATATTATAAATATATATAAATTAAAAAATCCTTAAATGCATAATTAAAGGATCCTCCAATGGAAGGTATGTCCGACTATATCGAAGACAAACTACCCAGCCTGGGCAAAATTTAAATTACACTAGTGTATTCATGTACTTTCGGAAATTTGTTGTGACAGTTTTGTGCAAAACTCCTGAAATGATACCACATTGTGTAATTATGTGCCATTTGCCTAACATCCCTTGCTGCAACAAAATTACGACTATCAACAGAAAAAGTGGATACAGGGATTCCATGACCATCATCAAGCAAATTAAAACTACCAAGGAAATTAATCAAATTTTCAGAATAGCATATTCTAAAAATATATCTTCATCTTGGAGCAGGACACCAACAGTCAAATTCCACTAAGTTAATCAACTATTTAACAATATATATATCCTACCAAGACATCTATCGCATTATATTAATGTGAGATTTTATTTTAAATATAATTCTTTCCAACACGCATTGTTACAAGAAGAAGACAAAATTTAGTGTACCCCAGAGCAAGCAATTTTTCCTCAGGGAAGAGATGTATTTTGCACACTTTTGCTCAATTTACTTTATCACATATGTTTGTGGGTACTCAATGCTTATTTCCAACAGACAATCCGTAATGCTGAACTCACATTACACGATTGTGAGAGGCTATTTTAGATTATAGTATCACCTCAATCGAAATGGTGAATCTTTTCCAAACACTTATGATTGACTATCATCTAGAGAGTGACCACCATCAATTACTCTAATATTAAACAAATATTTGATTTCACACTCAATGACCATTGGAAAAAAGGAAAGACTGCAAAAAGCCAAGGTAATAAAATTGAGCACCTCTATCATTACAAAATTTGAAAATTGGATCAAAAATATTGCGCCCAACCTTTCTAATTTCTCAAAGACACATCAATAAACGTGGTGCCACATGAGTCAAAAATATGGAGTATGCAGATAAAGCATGTTATTCTGAAGGCTTACTGTGGGCTTCATAACCCATGATTTACCAAGGAGGTAAGGCAGGAAAAAAGAAAAACAGCAAGACAAATTAGACTTTCTAATTTTACGGACAACACTAAAGATCTTATAAAAAACCTAAAACACTACAGCGGTACTACAAGACATTATTAAGAGAAGCTAAAAGAGCTAGAAAATACAAACAGTGGCTAACCTTATACAAAGCCAGCTTTTCGCGAAATTCGACTTGCTGTGAACAAAATCAACAGCATTAATACTCTACTATGCAGTATACAAAAAAGGTTGCACACTTTGTCGCTCATATTACAGACTTATAGCTCTTCTGTATGTTGATATCATGTAGCTACTTCCATTGTTTCAAACCGGCCTTTGGGCGATTGTGGAACCTCTGATAATATTGTAGTCTTGTATTTAATGATAAACAAATCTCTGCAAAAGTGAGGTCACCCATATATTTATTTTATCAATATCAGGAAAGCATTCAATAATGTAGACAGGCTTGCTATGGGCAATATTAACCAAATAGGCAATTTCTAGCTAACTACTGAAACATTAATCACACTGTATTGCAACAACTAGTTCAAGTTAAATTGGGCGACAACCTGTCACTAAGCAATAGAGTACATATAAACAAAGGCCTCAATCAACGAAGCGTTTTGGCACCCCTTTTATTTAATTTATTTGTGGCAGACATTGTACAAACTGTAAGTAATCCTAGAGCCTACCCAACAAAAAACATGGGTGCCAAATGTTTATAATGCAATTTCCTGATGAGACAGTACTTTTAGTTCTCACCAGCGTCAGGCTGCAAAACATGCTAAACAAACTCAGTATGCACTGTGGTTCGAATAAACTTGAGGCTAATTATGAAAGATCAAAGTACTGGAATTCACCCGTCACCACAGCAGAAGGCATATTTGGAATTCAGATTCAAATGCTATCCAGACTGCCCAGTCCTCCAAATACATAAGGGTTAAGTTGCAAGTAGGAGGAACATCCTAATTGCATCTTCAAGACATGCTTAAGAAGCAGCATCGTTAAAGTTTGTATCATACAAATATACATGAAACTTGATAGTCCATCCATATCATCACTTCTCAACATAATAAAGACAAAAATTCTTCCATCAATAACATGCGGATTGGAATCATTTCTATGGAAAATTAAGCCAGATCAAGTCATATAGAAACGGTCTTTAGAGTACCTCGCCCTGCACGTCACAAACAAATTTGCCCATTTCAGTTCTTGGCACTAAATGCATCTATATTCAGATTCTAGTTTAAACTAAAACATGCTGACAAAAAGTAATTTATTAGTTTATGGGTGTTCCCACGCAAATCCCATGTTTTTGGCGCATTCCCAGATTTACCAAATCTGGTAAACATGGGAATGCACCAAAAGATATGCCTCCCCAGGTAAGGCGTAACGAGGAGAAATATCTTTAATTCTCCTCATTTATTCCTCTTTCTATGTGTGCTGCATTCTGCAGCATGCATAGAAACAGGAGAACGCCTCTATGGATTGTTTTTGCGCAGGAAGGTACCCCTTCCTGCAACAAAAACAATCCTGCCTATAACACAGGCACCCTTGCACCATGGTGTGTAGATAGAGGCTGTACGGCCTCACAAGCATGCTTCCTTGAGGGAGCAGCCATTTTCTTTACCTTCATTAGTTTGCTGTAATGCCATTGGGTTATGCAGCTCCATTCTCCCAAATTCATATGCTATGAACAAGTGGATAGAGCTAACAATTGGGTAATTGATTGTGCCACTGTGCATTTATCAGGAATGTTATTTTTGGCCAAAATGTAAAGGGTTGCCAATACGAAATTGAGAGATTCAGGACTGCAGCATTGGATATAAGTGACCCATAAGTGTTTTGAAATCTGGTGCCCTCCTTACCCTGTACTTGATGCTCTTAATTTTATGTCAAAGTGTTCTGATATCTTCATTGGAGTTTTGAAGAGTTCCAAAAATAGTGAATTAGTCACAGCACCCAACTAGAATTGTAATGGGTAAAAAAGATATCAGACTTTGATTGGAGGCTGGATGCTTGCCATTCTAGTTGACGATAACCAAGACCAATGAGATTGGCCTAGTTAGCTTGCTCCCCAATTGTGGCTCTGGGTGCCTATTTGGTGTCCAAGCTATCTAATGTTGTGAGCAACTTTTTGATTCAGATTAATTGCTCTCCACTGTCAAAGCTCCAAATTTGAAGGTTTGAGGGCATATTTACGAGGAAATAGCGAAGTGTGAAGCTGCACCAAATTTGGTAGCACCGCGCTCCGCCATTTCCAAAACTCAGGGATGCGCCTTATTTACAGCAATATGGCGCACCCCTGTGTTTTCCTTAGCGCTGGCACTAAAAATAGCTGCCTAGCACCAAAGCAGGCACCATAGTGCAAGGGTGAAAGTGTCCCTTCCTGCACATAAACAATTAATAATGGCGATTTGTTAATTCTATGTATTCTGCATTCTGCAGCACACATAGAAGTAGCAAATCGTCATCATTTAATGATTGTTCATTTGCAGGAAGGGGCATAAACAATCATTAATGGCGTTTTGCTCTTTCTATGTGTGCTGCAGAATGCAGCACACATATAAAAAGCAAAAACGAGGAGAAATAAAAGTATTTCTCCTCATTGAGCCATTCTAATACCTGCAATTGAATGGTGTTTGTTTTTGGCTCTGCCTCAGATTTACACACCCTTGTAAATCTGGGGCAGCGCCAAAAAGCAATGGGTGTTACGGTGGAAGGCTCACAGAAACATCCATTGCATGCCCCTTTCAAGCAAAGTGATGTGTGTAAAGGGGTAATATTTATAAGGCGGTGTTAAGCCACATAAAGTGGCTAATGCCACTTTGTAAATATGGAGAAGGGATAGCGCCACCAGAACGTCACTAAAGGTGTCATTCTGGTGGCGCTATCCCCTTGTAAATATACCCCATTGTGCTTTCACTATGCTTGACTTAGATTTTGACACCGATGACTTCACTTCTCTTTAATTTTGAATTCATTTAACAGTTACTGCTAAACAGATAGATTTTAGCACTGAGTATAAGCAAATTATGCAGTGACAGACCTCAGATTATTTTGAAAATTATATCCATAAACCTATTGTAAAAAAATCTAGTTTTGGTTGGGGCCTGTCATAGTTGTGGGCACTATTTAGCAGAAAAAGTGCGAAGACACCTTAGAGTTTCTGAGTCCAACTGAAACTTGTCTTAGAAGGGCTCTCATAAGGGCTTCATTGCCATTGATGTGGTGAACTCAAATTATATCAGCTGCAGCCTGTGGTCTTAGGAGCCCTATAATCAAAGTCCATCTATTCGAAGCTAGGTAACTCAGCATATCAGAAGTCAGGCAACTTGACATAAAAGGACCCATCCTAATCGGGAGTAAGTGATGATGGACATAATGGTGATACCTGCAGGACAGAAGGCCTCGATTGGCCAAGGGAGGAGGATGACGAGCCAAATCAACAAACAGAGGAAAGTAAAAGGAAACCATACATTTGAACGTCAGAGTAGGCACTGAATAGATTAGCCACCAGAAGTAGCAGAGTAGATGTTGACTACTGTAGTTGACTAAAGGAATCAACCAGAAAGGCGAGAACCTATGAAAATGACAGGAGAATAGCCAGAGTGGCAGACACCAGGAAGAACCATTTGTGGTCCAAAGGATGGACCACATAGTACCGTAGGCATCAGAACATTGGTAAAGGCAGCATGGTGGGGATATACAAATAGATTTGGAGAGGAGATAAAGTTACGCTGTTTTCACAGTGCTATACCAAAGGGGATGATGGACGGAGCGTTTGAGCTAATCAAACACTCACCCCCAGTCAACTGATCTGGGTTTAATCCATCATCATTCTTTAGCTCACTCCACCACCCCAGTTCAGACATGGCCATATGCAAATCAGTCTGACCCTGTGCCTCATGGGAACAGTCCAGCCCGAACTGCCAAGCCATGTCTTCCCTGGACCGGAAACAAGCATCCTGAGACCGGTTTCTGGCTATTCAGCCGTCATCAGCCAGGCTAGCTTGAATCCAGTGGCAAAGTGAGCAAGGGACCCACATCTGGGCATACCCTGCCAACTTAGGGCGAACAAAGCGATACCAAAGTGGATGATGGACGGAGCGTTTGAGCTAATCAAACACTCCCCCAGTCAACTGATCTGGGTTTAATCCATCATCATTCTTTAGCTCACTCCCACCACCCCAGTTCAGACATGGCCATATGCAAATCAGTCTGACCCTGTGCCTCATGGGAACAGTCCAGCCCGAACTGCCAAGCCATGTCTTCCCTGGACCGGAAACAAGCATCCTGAGACCGGTTTCTGGCTATTCAGCCGTATCGCTTTGGTCGCCCTAAGTTGGCGGGGGTATGCCCAGAAGTGGGTCCCTTGCTCACTTTGCCACTGGATTCAAGCAAGCCTGGCTGATGACGGCTGAAATGCCAGAAACCGGTCCTAGGATGCTTGTTTCCGGTCCAGGGAAGACATGGCTTGGCAGTTCGGGCTGGACTGTTCGCATGAGGCACAGGGTCAGACTGATTTGCATATGGCCATGTCTGAACTGGGGTGGTGGAGTGAGCTAAAGAATGATGATGGATTAAACCCAGATCAGTTGACTGGGGGTGAGTGTTTGATTGGCTCAAGCGTTCCGTCCATCATCCCCTTTTGTATCGTTTTCACAGTGCTGGCAAAGGGTAAGAAAGTTGAGTAAGTGCGTGGGAGGAAAAGTTATGCTATGCACAACCGCCTATTCTGCAGCACTGCATTTTGAGAATTAGGGGAATGGGCATTCTTGAAAATAAAAGGAGAGTTCCAACCAGAAACCCTGAGACATGGGCAGTAGCCCCACATATCCTGTCTGACTTGAGAAGTAAACTGCCACACTGTAAATTAGAGGGAGACAATAAGGTTTGGTTGAGGTTTGCTTCAGAGATATATATTTAACTTCTCTCTTTCGTGAGCACCTTTCCCAGGCCTTCCGTGGGTAAATATTTTAAAAATTATACCCCATAAAGGCAACCCAGATTAGATGGAGGAACAGAGAAAGGAATCCTGCTGCTTGAACCCTTATGCACTGTTTTCCCACCTCATATGGTAAACCCAGAAACAATTTTAAAAATCTACGTTAATTATCTTGCCTTTACCTTCTTAGGCTACGTCAGTACCAACAAGGAACTCCGTTCTGTTGGGCTGTACCGCATCTCCAAATATGTAAATTAATCATTTTCCTTATGACGCATTAGTTTCAAGCATTCCTTTCCTCACTTTGTGTTCTACCGCTCTCCCTTTTGGATTCTTTGCATCTACAAACTCTGACTTCAGCAGAAATCCGGGTGAAATTATTTCCACTGCGACCGAACAATTTTGCACTATGTGGTATTCCTTTCATTGTTTTCCATGTTTGCTTGCTCGTGCTCTGTTTCTCTTTGAAATTGTTATGCATTCTGTCTTTCCTTTGTGACTCCGACTGCGGGCCCTCTCAGTCCGTTTGATTCTTCCGATGGGCAGTTGCCTGCTGGACTTGGACTGAGAGGGAGCTCGCTGTCGAGGGTTCCTGTATGTTTCAGGAATAAAGCCTATTCTGTGCTACCAACTTCACAGCGTTTGGAGCCTTATTGTCATCTCCACCACACTTGGTACCAGGAGTGGGGTTTGCTAGTACTTTGACCCACCGACCGCGGAGCCACACCCTTCCACCTCTCCGTTCTTTGGATCACCGCTTCCCTGCTGAAAACCTCTCAACTCCTTCTTGCAGCGTTCTGTGTTTCCATCCCGCTTCAAATGGGTGAGCTGCCTTTGTTTGCTTTGGGCCTAGCGGTGAGTTTCGGGATCATAGCAAGCCGTGCACGAGAATTCCGTGTGGCTCGCATCTGGAGCAGGGGTGGGCAGAATTTGCGTAGTCGTGTTACGCAAATCCTCGCGAAATTGCTAACAAATTCCGCGAGCTCGCGGAACTTCCGCGAAATCGCGGAATTGCTTGTGCCGTCCGTTCGCGATGTGTTTTTGCGTGCTCGCGGGGAAATATATCGCTAACTTGCCCATGCGGTCGCTAATGGGCGCGGCCATCTTGTTTTCACTTGTCCCGCCCGCTCGCGATGGTATTTCCTGTTCCGGGTCGCGTATTGCATGCTCCCGCCCGTTCGCGATAAGGGTTTCCTGTTCGGGAACGCGTATTACGTGTTCGCGACGCTTTTGCGTGCTCGGGGGGAAATATCGCGCGAACTTGCCCATGCGGTCGCAATGGGCGCGGCCATCTTGTTTTTCACTCTATTTCTATGGTTCTGGGCCTGCTTTTCAATCCTCCCTCTATCTTTTCAATCCTTTGTTTCTGTAAACTTATTTTGGGTCTTTTTTGTTTATTATCTATCTCTCTATTTTCCTGATTCTATATTTTGAGTTTTTCTCTACTTTGTGTGTGTTTTTAACTACTTTTTCACACTTTTTCTATTACCTGCTTTTTCATTTCTTTTACTTACTTTATTTAATTCCTACCTTTTCTTTTCCGTCCCCCGCCTACCCAGAACCATGGCAAAGGGCCACAGGGCTCGAAGTCGGAGCCAGAGCCGCGACCGCCTTCCTTGCGGAAGACGGCGCCAAAGAGGGGTGCAGGCACAGGCCTTATTTAATGAGGCGGAGGTGGCCGCACTGGTTTTTTTCGTTCAGCGCCACCTCCCCTTAACCCTGGCAGCAGGCGGCAGGCCTGGGTCTGGGTACGGGCTCCGGGAGCGTCGGCAGCGGTGGGGCAAGGTGCGGCGGGCAGTGTTTCGCTGCTCTGGTGTCCGGCGCACCCAGAATCAGCTGACGCACCGGTGGTCCGATATTCTGGACCGGGAGCAGGACCTGCTGGACCTGCTAGGAGTGGAGGTCCCGGGGCTTGGTGAGTAGCTATTTAATATTACTACTTTGTGTTCTTCTGCTCTGTGTTATATATTGCGAATATTTTTTTTCTCCGACCAGCAAGAATGCTGCTGCTTACATTGCAGGTAAATGACGTTTAAAAATCTGTGATTGTTATGACACAGGCGCTCGACGCTACTAATCTTACTTGTTTGCAACTTTGCGCTCGCTTGGCCTGATGATTATGTAAGAGTTTACTTTAGAGAACTTAAGTGATGTAATGCTAGAGAGAGTAGTCCTTCCTTTGTCCTCGTGCCACTAAGAAGGGATAGTGGTGGATTGATAGGTTTAGTTACTTATTAGTTGGTAATTTCTAAGTTGTGTGCGTGACGCATCCTCTGTCACGTCACGGGCTGCTGAGTGATGCTTACCCCAGTCCTTAGCAGAACCTTTTGTAGTTTGTTTACTGAGTGTTAATAGGCTTATATCATCACTAGCAGAACATTAGCAGCAACCAGCCAACAATTTGGTGTATGCAAAAATGTATGCATGTGTCCTCCATCTATGCATTTTTGAGGACTAAAATAAATGGAAATGCAGACTTACTGAACAATTGGCCCGTCTGGATTGGAATCGGTGGGCTAGGTCAGGTGGTAGTTAGGCTTGCTAGACGGTCCGTGAATCTCGCAATACTACCAGTCGATCAGATAGGTCAATTTTATTGCAATTTTTGTAACCAAAAATGTTTTTGGTGCCTATTTTAAAATATTTTATTTATTTCACACCAAACTTTAATTTTTGTCTCTTTCTTTATGAAATCTTACATGATCAGCAGCACCCAGGGGCAAGAAGACGGGGTCGCAGGCGGTGGGCCCACAAGATCTGGACGATGCCTCCCAGGGACAGGACCGCTCCTCTATCGAGGGCTCTGCTGCTGGCCCCAGTAAGTCCACCAGTGGTTAATATTAATAATTATATTTCCTAAACTTTTCCTGCACCTTATTTTTTCCGAACTATTATTTCGGTATCCTGATTCGCATTTTTACAAAATCTTCTTTGCTCTATACTATCTGTTTCTAAATTCTTGTTATCCCTGCCTCTAACTGCGTCTGCTATGACTCTCTGTACTACTACTATTAGTCTGTCTGTAGCCAAGCTTGCCCAGTTGCCCACTCTTTATTTCAAATATTTTAAATTAAACTCATTCACCAATAGCTATAGCCATTGAGTTTTGGTTGTCCTCTTCTACTACTTCTAGTCTTCTTATTCTTGAGGCTTTTTGACAATTCCCACCAAGAAAATGCCCAACCAAATTTTAGAATTTTAGATAGGATAGGACATACTACTACTGTTGTAGGGATTCTGCACATACAGAACTTTGCACAAGAAAATAGGTCGTTGGTGATGGGAGGTTGGACCTTCCTCACACCTCAATCGGAAGCCACCACAATCCCCTGACCGACTTGTTATAGTGTCTCATTACTCCGAAAGGCCCCCCCACCCCCAAAATACCCAATGAGTAGACAACCCAGACAACATAACACTCCCAACCTGTGTCGCGGAAGCAATGCACACCCTTTTGCTCACTCTTGTGTAAGTCCACACCAAATACCACCGAGTCTATGTAAGTTCAAAAGGTTTCTTTTTATTTCCAACTGACAAGCTCTGTATGTTGTATAATGCAGCAGCAACAGCAAAATGTATAAGATTAAAACAATAAACATTGTTACAGTTAGACTTACAAGTTACTTACAACTAAAAGTCCATAGAAGCCAAAAGGCGAGATCATGATAACTGAACAGTGGTGGGCGAACCACCCTCCCCTTGGTAGGAATCTAGTTTATATAAAATTCTAAATGGAGATGTGAGAATTCTGGGGTGCCCTCACCTTAGAAGAACCTAGTAGTGGTGACATCATAAGCTCTGCAAAGCTCTGGTTCTTCTTATAAGTGAATCTTCCGTCTGTAATGAGAAAAATGGTGCGCGTTAGTATAGTGCAAGCATTTCTCAGTCGTGCCAAAAACTGTTTTTTTTTTATATGGATAAGCAATATGGACTAACACCATAACTCCATAACAAAGTCGCTTGTTTCTCGACCTTGTACGCAGTGCTCAGACAATAGCAGTATGAGCTCATGTGGCCTCAAAGGCGTATTTCACAACAAGCTGCGAGGTAACTTGCGCAAAAATAAAAGACAGAGCTAAAATGGTTGCATGGCTCGGGGTAATTTAGCAAAGACTAAAATGACCCTAGGGACCATATAACACTACTAGTGTCTAGTCTACTACCTGATTTATACTAGTGATGTATGTTGTATATGTATTAACTTTTTTTTCATTCATGCTAGTGAAAAATAGGGGGAGGTGTATATGGCATCTGAAAAATGTGTAATGTTTTTTCTAGGCGTACTACCGACCACCAGTACCGGGGCCAGCGGTGAAGGTGACGCGGCCGCTGAGGGTGCAGGCGATGCGGCAGTTGGAGTAGCTGCAGGGGGTGAGCCAGCAGCAGTGGCGGGCGGTGGTAAGTTATATTCCTAATCCTTACTTATTGACATTACACTCGCTGCAAGGGTGTAATGTATACTGTACTGTTGAGACTTAAGTAAGAAGTAGTTGTGAACGCCGTTTGAAGAAGACACCCTTTACTTAGCAGCATTAGCAATAGCATTAGCGACAGGAGTCTGAGAGTAACCAATGGCCTCTATCGGACTTCAACTCAGCTGTGAAATTTTTATGGAGAAGAATAAAAGTCTGATCAGATGACCTTGATGGATGGGTTGAACGAAAAGGGAAAGAAGGGTGGAAGGAGGCAGGACGGGCGAGATTTTATGTTTATGACTGGCAGAGAAGGATACGTGGCATGCATGCATAGGTGTGTGATATGAATCAGATGCATGGGTGGCGGAATGCCTGAAACTCCCCCAAATGTTCGAGGCCGAGGTAGTGGGAGGATAGATACATACCACAAATGTTACGTACTGTGCTTGCTAGTGCTACTGTGCCACTATGTGTAGAATGTATTTGTCTGACTGCTTTGCTAAGAGTATATTTTACAATAGTCTTGTTTTTTCTTCTTGATATAGCTACTCCTAAAGTCAACAGGAAGGAGTTGGCAGCCAAGGCCCGGCGCCGTAAGCTGGAGGCCATACAGGCCGAATACCGGCGCCTGGTTGTTCTAGAGGAGGAGGAGGAGGAGGCGGCAGCAGCTGCAGCCTCCTCCAATGCCCCGGGCCCCAGACACCCCCCCAGTCTTACGGCGTCACCGCCTGTCAGCCACCCTCCGCCACACAGGAAGAAGCACTGCTGCCCACCCCCACTGTGGATGCAACTGCCGCGCGCTGAAGCACCGCGTGGCCCGCCTGGAGGAGCGCATCCGTGTCCTGGAGAGGCGAGCCCGCTGAGACCCCGTTTATTTATTGCCCCTTTTTTAGTTCTTATTTGGGTGGGTGGGAATCGGGCGTTGGGTTTTGGACTTTTGGACATTTGTTGGACTTTTTCGTTGCGGGACATGAACATTGGTTGGGGTTAGGGAGGGGGTGGGTCAGGTGTTGTGGGATTTTTTTACATAGTTTATTTTTGTTAGGGTATTAAATTACATATTTAGACTTAATATACGATGTGGTTAATGTTTTGTGGGTGGGGTTACTGTTTTACGTCACACGGTTTCCTTGCTGGTGCAGTGCCACAGCCAGTGTTTGATTTTAATAATTGGCTGAGTTACTAAGACACAAACAGACAGATGCGGTACCCGTCACTGAGGGACTTGTCCTACTAGTACTGTCAGTCTCCCCTGATAATCTATGCATTCTGCAACTGGACTCAAAGGGGTGTGTGAAATAGAATTAATGAAAAAAAATCCGTTATTAATTATGCCTCACCCAAACCTCTTCTCTTACCTGTGCTTGATGTTTAACTTGGGCACGGCGATGGCTGCATGGTGGTGATGGTTTTCTTTCCCAACATGCCATGGTTGTGGTGGTAGTAGTAGTAGACCCTGGCAGTAGCACTTGCAAATAAAAGAAAATGAGACAGTCAGTCGCCTGAGAGAGACTGTGGGAGGAGTAGTAGAACAAAGTACAGTACGGAACTTACTGCCAAACAATAATATGCCAAGATACAAGGAAACATAATGGTTGCGGGGATAGCCTAGTACATAGAGTTACAAACTCTAGCTGTGTCGAGTCACTCGACTAGGCCTTCAGTACACCGTGGTCCGTGACTCGACACAAGCGTAACCGTTAGTGCTGTTTCGGATGATGACAAATCCAATCTATGATGGCATTTAATGCTGATGGATTCGGTTCCTTTGGTACAAAAACCCAAATATACTGCTCATAGGAGGGTGGGCAAGCAGAAGAAGATCTGCGCCCTGCCTTGAAAATGCATTTATGTTGCTTTAGCCACATCCGCCCCAGCAAGCGTGTGATAAATTATTGGTGTACATTTAATTTAGTCACACCTCAATAAGCCACACAGCCCGGGGGAAGAGGATTAGGGTTTGAAGAATGGTTGGGAAGGGGGGGTTTTGGGAAAGGTTTGAGAAAGAAAAACAGTACGCATGGACAACAACAAAACACAATATTGGCAGACAACCATATCCATAAATCAGTTAAGGGAGAAAAAGGAAATGCATGCATGATGATGGTAACTTGATGGTTAATGATATTACTAACTACTACTACTAGACAATTAGACAGTACAGGGCAGCAGTATATTATGCTATTTGCCTTGCCTGTCTGCCCTCAGAGAGACCCGAATTACATACAGTTTCTGTTCTTTTGTACCCGCCCGGGCTTAAAGATAGCAAAGAAAAGTCCAAAAATGCTGTAGGGATGAATTGAATTATATAAGCAGAGAGCAAACATAAAAACAACAACACACAGTAGTAATGATTGAAGACAAAAAAAGAATCGAAATTTAAAAGATGATGAAAGTTGATACTGTTACTGTATGTTATCCTGGTCAAAATGGGGAGTTGCATCTCGGCGTTCGTCTTGGTCCTCCATTCCATGGACGCTCCGGCCATCAATCTTGCGTGACGCCACTGCCTGCCTGGCACATGTAGATTCATTGGTAAGGTAAGTGAGAGTTGTTTTTCCCAGTGTAGCACAGGGTAAGGGCCGGCCTGTAATTGCAGATGGGAAAACCAAAGGGATATTGAAAAATCAAGTAGAAAAAAAATGCCTAAATTACGGTGGAGTGCAACAAGAACACTTTCAGAGGCGGCATGGATTTGGATACATCATGTCTAACTTAGTCTGTTTCCAACATTAACCTCCAACAAAAACAGGACTAGGCAGGCCCACGGCACCCGTGACACATCCTCCATTTAGCGTACCTTTTTTGACAGAGGCAGACAAAGCAGATATACAGCAACATAGCATTTTACAAATTAAGTGACTAAATCAATGCCCCGCTGTCAGTCATACCATACCACCACACTCGACTCCACCACTACACAGACATGTAGGTCTGCAGTGGTTGTTGTTGACTTGGTTACCTTGTAATGCACTCATGAAACGCACTGAGTTATTCCATCAATCATCTCGGATCGTACTGAGTGACTGGAGTGCGAAGAGATAATGTCACTGTGGTCATCATCATGGTGTGTTGTCCAACTCAGTGTGCAGTAGTGTACAGCTTGAGTCCCCTTTCCATATTCAAAATGCAATGGATCGGCCTGCAGTAGAAGTAGAAAATTGTTATTGAAAAACCAGATTGGAAAGAAACATTGCATTGGGTTACTTTTAGTGTGTAGATTAGATAATAGTACACAATGAATTACCTTCATGCACTACAAACAACAACAACACAAATCACTCAGTCAGCGTCCAATGCATGTCATCATTCATTACCTGTTCCTTCTCATCTTCAGTTAATGGGCAGTCTGTATCGGCTCTGAAAGGGTGATAGCTATAGTAGTCATCATCATGTTCCACTTCTTTTGGAGAGACTCAACGAGGCAAGATTAGGTTTTCTTCGATTATGCTACATCCAATCATCATCTGGCTTGAGGGCAATAGATTTAGGTCGATTCAGGAGGATGGAGGAGCAGGACTCGGAGGAGTGGACTGAAATGCAGAGAGCTGAAACTCATAAGGCAATAAAATAAGAAGACGGTGGTGATGGATTTGTTGTGATTTGAAGTTTCCAAACAGAAAGACAGACACAGAAATAGAAGTAAATAAGGGAGAACCACAGTAAGAACTGGAAGCCTAGTTGTCACCGTCAGGGAAGTATAGCTCGTCCTCAAACTCTGGAGGTTCAACCAGAAGTAGGTAATCAGCATCCAACACGCTACTTCCATCACCTGAGACGCTGTCCTCATCTTCCTGCGGTGATTCATGTATTGTATAATTCGGTGGTATAAATTGCTGATTCATTTTGATCATGGTTAACCTCTCCACGTTTATGGGTGAGAGACTGGTCCTTTTCACTGTTACAATGGAACCAGCAGCACTGAAAACACGTTCAGAAGAGACACTTGCGATAGGGCAAGCCAGATAGTTGATCGCCAGCCTGCTGAGCACTGGCCATTGGCCCCTTTTGCCATACCAATACCGCAATGGGTTTTGATCAATGAAGACCTCTGTTGGGTCATCCAGGTAGGCCTGGACCATTCGGTCAATGTTCAGGGGTGCGCCCTCTTTTGTCTTTGCATCAAAACTTAGTGCGCCCTCTTTTGTCTTTGCATCAGCACTGGACCTAGCAAGTCCTTGCTGTAAATACCAATTCTGTGCCGTTTGTACTGGGGCTGATGATGATCCGGTTCTTGCTGTTGTCGATAGTGTTGGTGACAGCTGTGAACCAAATGCACTGCCCACAGGCTCTGAAGTTGAACTTGACGCAGGATGCCCTGCTGCAGTACTTGATGTGGGTTTGAGGCCTTTAATTACCAGCCGTTCATTTTCCAATGTACTGGCTGCCTCAGCTATCCAAGTTTTGTACCGGGCAACATCCACTTCTGAAAAAGGGAGTAATGTCTTACTGTGCAGTGCCGCTTTGTACCGTGGATCCAGAATTGTGGCACAAATGTAATGTTGTTGTGACAGAATCTTATTTTGCACCCTTGCATTTTCACTTAAGCGACATGATAAGCTCTCCGCCAACTGGTATGCTTCTTTTTTTTCCTCCACACCTATGTACGCTTCACACACCCTCTTCAGCTCTTGCTCTAGCATGTGCAACAATGGGATAGCTTGGCCCATAGTACAGTCCTCCTTCCTGACTTCACGTGTGAAGACCTCGAAAGGAAGAAGCATCTCTGTAAGAGATTTAACTAGGCACCATTGGTCCACCTGAAGGGTCATGCCTTTCACAGCAGCATCCGCCCTTTGCATGACATATTCATTGATTGGTCTGTACTGCTCAAACAGACGGTCAAGCATGTAATACGTTGAGTTCCAACGTGTTGCCACCTCCTGGATCAGTGCTTTGACTGGCATTCTATAGTCACGTTGAATGATCCTCAGCTGCTTCCGGGCTTTAAAAGAATGGCTGAAATGCGTGCATATTCTGCGGCAGGTGGTCAGTAAGTTGCTGACTATGGGTTCTTTTTTCAGAAAGTCTTGAACTATAATGTTAATGCAGTGCGCCAAACACGGGACCCTGAAATACTTACCAAGCGTCATGGCCTTAAGTATATTACTGCCATTATCCGTGGCAACAAAACCAATGTGAAGCCCTCTGGGGCGCAGCCATTCAAAGACCTTGTTGTTAAACTCTTCCAAAAGGTTTTCAGCAGTATGAGATTTCTCCATGGCGAACATGGCTATAGTTGCATGTTTCCGAGAAGCATTAAAAATTGCAGCTGTGTCAACAGCACCTACTTCAGATAGCTTGTCTCTAACCCCCACAAAAGAGACCCAGTGTGCAGTGATGCACATGTAATCAGTGGCTTGGCAACTGGTCCACATGTCTGTTGTCAGGTGGATTTTGTGAACAGCACTCTGCTGCAAAGCTTGTCCAACCAATTCAAGCACATCGTGATGTAGTGCTGGAACAGCAACTCGGGCAAAATAGTAACGGCTGGGAACCTTCCATTTAGGGCAGATGGCTGACACAAATTCAAGGAAACCCACCCCTTCCACAAATGAAAAAGGGAGAAGGTCCAGCGCTAACATTTTAGCGAGCTTCGCATTGTACAACCGTGCCGTTGGGTGGTTGCGTTGGTACTGCCCCTCCGACCAAAGCATGCTGTCAATGGTAGGCTGGAATATTTTCCTTACTGCTGCACCTTTCTTCTTGAACCCAGCTAGGCTCAACGACGCTGCACTTTTGCTCATTGCAGTGCCCGGTTGCCTTGCTGTCTCATGTTGACTCTTACTACTGTGCCACTGAGATGTTGCTGAGGATGCAGGCGTTACCAGTACACTGCTGGGGGTAGGGCTATAAATGTCTCCCTCTTGTTGACCTTCCTCCGCGATCATATCTTCCCCTACTTCTTCATCCACAACAACAGCAATGGGTCCATTTTTACTTTTTTGTAAGTGAAGTAGGTGAGCCTCCCACCTGATAGTATGGTGTTTTTTGAGATGACTTGTTTGTCCTCCGGTACCATAGTTTGTACCAAGCTTACCCCGCCTAACAGCCTGCCAACAAATTGAGCATATAGCAATGTTCTCCTCCTTACTGCTAACCGAAAAGAAGTCCCAAACTGGGGAGGAGAACTTTATGGCACTGCTGGAGGTGCCACTTTCAATACCAGATGAAATGGAGGGTGTGCATGGAATTTGACTCTGTGCACTTACATTACCACCACCTACTGAGGTGGTGGTTGAGCTTGATGTAGGTCCCTGCCGGGCCTTTTCAAAGGCAAATATGGAAGCTGGAGGTCGTGTTGGCGTTACCTGTGTTGGTGGTATCCGTGCTACATCCCTCGCAGCGATTTGGGATAGTCTAATAATGTTGGTCTCCATCTCCGCAGGCCCAGGAGTGATGTTCGTGATGACTGGCTCTTCATCATCATCACCCCCTCGTCTAAATCTACCTCCATAACTGTAAGGCTTTCGGGAACCTTCCTTTTCACTAGCCTTGTCTTGTGGTGTGCATCACTCTCAGGCTGAGCTGGTGGCTTCCAAGTGGCATCTAGATCATCAGAAGCGGGGCTTGAAGAAGAAGTTGATGTACTAAGCCTCCTTTTCCTTGCTGGGGGTATGGAAGACACTGGATCTTCTGGAACAGTGGCTTGCTCCTCTCCGTCTGCAAAAAGCTCGATTTCCTGAACTGCCCCTACTTCAGGTGGAACAGCTACTATTGTGGGCTGTGGTTCCGGCTGTGGTTGCGGTTCCGGCTGTGGTTGCGGTTCCGGCTGTGGTTGCGGTTCCGGCTGGGGTTGCGGCTGTGGTTCCGGCTGTGGTTGCAGTTCCAGCTGCGGTTCGGGTTGCGGCTGGGGTTGCCCACTTATCTTCTGAGTTTGCGCCTGCGAGTGCGTGGATTGGGTACTACTTTGCGATAATGACATTTCAACATCACTGGTCGTTAGTAGACTGGCTACCTCTGCCACAGTCATGGGCTTGGGCCTAGGTTGCTGGGGTGGGGCCACTGATGCAGAGGTGCTGCTCCCAGCTTGGTCCCCGCTGGACACCGCTGCTGCAGGCGTAAGTTTTTTTCCCAAAAACACATCGGCCGGCACCCCAGTCTTGGCAAGTGCCACTTCCTTCTTCGCTCCCTTCTTCTCACTGGCAACTTTATTGCTACTGGAGGACCTTGTACCTTTCTTTGGGGCCATCTTCTTCAGATGTCAGCAGTTGCAGAGATGTCTGTGGTCACACGTGGACGTGACGCGCAGCAGGACTTCAGCCTGGCAGTACAACGGGTGATGTTGATGATGACACCTCCTCCTCTGTCTTTTTGTGCACCTAAAAGCAAAGAAGCCAGGAGAAGAACATCAGTGAAATGTTGCATTTGTTGTTGTGGTTCAATTACTAGTAGTACAAACAAACAAATAAAAGATATAAATTAGTGTAGCCATTTGTGAGACTGTCAACAAGGGCTTTCCTGGTATACTGTGTACACTGTCAGGACAACCAAAATACAAATGTAATAGAAGTGGACCCTGTTTGGCAATAAATTATTTGCTCATCACATCATTCAGGGAGCTGCAGCTGGCAAAGGGGATGGATGCAAGCAGTAAGCCAAGAGGAAAACCATGCAGGCCTAAATGGCAAAAGCAGCACACTTATAACTCCCACCAGAAATGGCCACCAGCCACATGGACACTCACAAATCACAAGCAACAAGCATGAGGCCTGGAAAACAATGTACTGAAACAGGCCTACGATAGCCAGGCAAAGGCTGCATGGTAAACCACACTGCTTTGCCTGTAATGTAATGCAATAAAATGCAAAAACGAAAATACACAGGGCTAAACAAGGCCTGCAACACACCACACACAACTAAGGCATGTAACACACCCCAAAAAACAGAAATACAGCCAAAAAAATAAATACACATTTTGCAATTCAATGCCATCCATGTGCCCTAAATGATGTTTGAATTCAACTGAACACACAAACAGTTCTTTTATGCACCCCTGACTATCTCTGGGCCCACTGGATGGAAGGCCTGTTGGCAGATTAGGCTACAAGCTTGCAGGCCTATGACAAAAAGCACACTGCCTGGCTTCAAAATGGCCGCCAGCCTCATGGCCAGGCCCACAACAACAAGAAACTGAAGACAGACAATGCAGGCCTATGGCAAAAACACACTGCCTGGCTTCAAAATGGCCGCCAGCCTCATGGCCAGGCCCACAACAACAAGAAGCCTAGGCCACAAAGGAAACACATTCAGGCCTATATGGCAAAAGCAGCACACTTATAACTCCCACCAGAAATGGCCACCAGCCACATGGACACTCACAAATCACAAGCCACAAGCATCAGCCCTGGAAAACAATGTACTGAAAACAGGCCTACGATAGCCAGGCAAAGGCTGCATGCTAAACCACACTGCTTTGCCTGTAATGCAATACAATGCAAAAACGAAAATACACAGGGCTAAACAAGGCCTGCAACACACCACACACAACTAAGGCATGTAACACCCCCAAAAACTGAAATACACCCCAAAAATAAATCCACTTTTTGCAATTCAATCCAATGCCATGCATGTGCCCTAAATGATGTTTATATTCAACAGAACACACAGAAACAGTTGTTTCATGCACCCCTGACTACCTCTGGGCCCACTGGATGAAAGGCCTGTTGGCAGACTAGGCTACAAGCTTGCAGGCCTATGGCAAAAAGCACACTACCTGGCTTCAAAATGGCCGCCAGCCTCATGGCCAGGCCCACAACAACAAGAAACTGAAGACAGACAATGCAGGCCTATGGCAAAAAGCACAATGCCTGGCTTCAAAATGGCCGCCAGCCTCATGGCCAGGCCCACAACAACAAGAAACTGAAGACAGACAATGCAGGCCTATGGCAAAAAGCACAATGCCTGGCTTCAAAATGGCCGCCAGCCTCATGGCCAGGCCCACAACAACAAGAAACTGAAGACAGACAATGCAGGCCTATGGCAAAAAGCACACTGCCTGGCTTCAAAATGGCCGCCAGCCTCATGGCCAGGCCCACAACAACAAGAAACTGAAGACAGACAATGCAGGCCTATGGCAAAAAGCACACTGCCTGGCTTCAAAATGGCCACCAGCCTCATGGCCAGGCCCACAACAACAAGAAGCCTAGGTCACAAAGGAAACACATGCAGGCCTATATGGCAAAAAAAGCAGCACACTTATAACTCCCACCAGAAATGGCTACCAGCCACATGGACACTCACAAATCAGAAGCAACAAGCAGGAGGCCTGGAAAACAATGTACTGAAAACAGACCTATAATAGCCATGCAAAGGATGCATGGTAAACAACACTGCTTTGCCTGTAATGCAATAAAATGCAAAAACGAAAATCCACAGGGCTAAACAAGGCCTGCAGCACACCACACACAACTAAGGCATGTATTTAGCACACAGCACAAAAACGGAAATACACCCAAAAATACACATTTTGCAATTCAATCCAACGCCATCCATGCCCCCTAAATGATGTTTGAAATTAAAAAATACATCACACAGCAAAGGAACAGTTGTTTCATCATGTTTCATCATGCACTAACCCATGACTAGCTCTGGGCCTACTGGCTACAGTGGCTACCCACCACTATATTTATTTTTAAAAATGATGAAAATTAAAAAAATTGTAATTGCAGCAACTGCAATGACCCAATCAAACAACACCAACTTACTTGTAAAATCTCAAATCCAAAAATCCTCAAATCAAATGATAATGATGCAGCAGACACAAACAGTGATCCTTCCAGCTCAAATCCAAGTGAAAAATGAACAAGAGATGGAGAAAGCACTGGGAGGAGCCTGCTGGAAAGGAACAGGAAGTAGTAGACTCTGTGGCACTTCCTCCCTCTCCCCCGCCCAAAAAATGAAAAAAAAGGACACCCAAATATCAATCTGAGGTTTTTTTTCCATGGAAATCATCAGTTTATAGAAGGTTTTATGCTGCTCGCGATATTATTCTTCTCCAGATTGAAAATTTTGCGTGTTCGGGATCGCAGGTTTACAAAGATTCCGCCGGAAATCCGATGGCGCGCCCGAATGACGTGTTCGCGACCGCAATCTCTCTCGTGGTGCACGATGGCGCGACGAATGACGTGTTCGCGATCGCACACTCTCGCGTTGTCCGATGGCGCATCGAATGACGTGTTCGCGATCGCAAACTCTCGCAGGATCGCGCTGCCGGCTACCGAAATCTCGTGGCGCCCGCGAACGAATAGGAAAACCCGTCGGCGAACGCAGGAATCCCGGTAAGTCATAATCGCGCACGCTAGAATGCATTTTTAAAGCGCGAACAAGAAAATAATTCCGCTTCGCCGTGGATCGCGGAATTGATGGCAATTCCGCGTTCTCCGCGGAACGCGAAATTGTCCAAATTCCGCAAATTCCGCGAGCGGAGCGGAATTCAATGCCCAGGCCTAATCTGGAGTTCCTCACCGCTGTGCTCGTGACATGCCCGACTTCCTGGTTCTCGCGTCACAGTGGGATGTCGTCCTGTGACGGAGTTCCTTCGGGGGTTATTAGGTTGTGGTAGGGTTAGTGGCACCACATGTAGCCGGCTGGCATTGAACAGGGTTAGTGGCACCACGTGTAGCCGGCTGGCGTTGAACAGGTTTAGTGGCACCACGAGTAGCCGGCTAGCGTTGAACAGGGTTAGTGGCACCACGTGTAGCCGGCTGGCGTTGAACAGGGTTAGTGGCACCACGTGTAGCCGGCTGACGTTGAACAGGGTTAGTGGCACCACGTGTAGCCAGCTGACATTGAACAGGGTTAGTGGCACCACGTGTCGCAAGATGCCCATATGGAACTATGCCTCACTGATCGGGGGGTCTGGTGTTGTGGCCGCTGGCCCGGATTTGGGGTCACTGCCATTCATGACTCATGACACAGTTTCACAAATGGGACCTACTGGTCCGAAGAGTAGGCCGAAGGCGGCAGTAGAGTACGTTAACGAGAAAGGACTAAAGCGGGCCTGTGTCGTGGAGGCCGTGATGGTCTGAGGTGGCTGCCAAGGTCGCAGGCCTTGGGCTTGGAGCTTGCGCCTGCATGTGGTGGGCCCTCCTTGACACACGCCGGTGTCGTCAGGTGAACAGTGTGGCCTGGCTGCGCAGGGGTGGGCCTGACGGGTTCGTGGTCCAGCGTGCCGGGGTCCGGCAGGTGCACAGCATCGCAGGCAACTCCGCTCACGAGGATGGCGTCGGCCTCGTGGCGGGGTGGAAGGCGCCGCCCTGGCAGAGACGTGGGGCTTTCTGGGAGAGCAAAACCAAAGGGGATGATGGACGGAGTGTTGAAATTACAAGCACTCACCCCCAGTCAACTGATCTGGGTTTAATCCATCATCATTCTTTAGCTCACTCCGCCACCCCAGTTCAGGCATGGCCATATGCAAATTAGTCTGACCCTGTGCCTCATGGGAACAGTCCAGTCCGAACTGCCAAGCCATGTCTTCCCTGGACTGGAAACAAGCATCCTGGGACCGGTTTCGGGCTCACAGCCCTCATCAGCCAGGCTATCTTGAATCCAGTGGCAAAGTGAGCAAGGGACCCACGTCTGGGCATACCCTGCCAACTTAGGGCGAACAAAGCAAAACCAAAGGGGATGATGGACGGAGTGTTGACATTACAAGCACTCACCCCCAGTCAACTGATCTGGGTTTAATCCATCATCATTCTTTAGCTCACTCCGCCACCCCAGTTCAGACATGGCCATATGCAAATCAGTCTGACCCTGTGCCTCATGGGAATAGTCCAGCCCAAACTGCCAAGCCATGTCTTCCCTGGACCGGAAACAAGCATCCTGGGACCGGTTTTGGGGTCACAGCCCTCATCTGCCAGGCTATCTTGAATCCAGTGGCAAAGTGAGCAAGGGACACACGTCTGGGCATACCCTGCCAACTTAGGGCGAACAAAGCAAAACCAAAGGGGATGATGGACGGAGTGTTGACATTACAAGCACTCACCCCCAGTCAACTGATCTGGGTTTAATCCATCATCATTCTTTAGCTCACTCCGCCACCCCAGTTCAGACATGGCCATATGCAAATCAGTCTGACCCTGTGCCTCATGGGAGCAGTCCAGCCTGAACTGCCAAGCCATGTCTTCCCTGGACCGGAAACAAGCATCCTGGGACCGGTTTCGGGGTCACAGCCCTCATGAGCCAGGCTATCTTGAATCCAGTGGCAAAGTGAGCAAGGGACCCACGTCTGGGCAAACCCTGCCAACTTAGGGCGAACAAAGCAAACCCAGGGAGAGGACCACGCCCGGGCCTACATGCTTTTTATTCACACCCCTACGCTGGCATGGCCTACGCTGGGCCATCCTACTCCGGTGACGCTTAGGGGGTGGCGTCACAGGCAACAATTTCGCGAGATCCCCCACTGGCTGGGGTTACATGGTTGCATCCACTTTCCACTGCACTCCATACGCCAGAGGTGTATGTCGCCATGGATATGGGTGTGTTCTGCATACTGCTGTCAGTCCAGCAAATCTCCGCCACTCTTGGCATTGTGTGCTTTCCCGATCATGGTTCTACTGCATCCTTCACACATGCCTGGTTGCCACCTCTCCCCACATTCGGCTATTATGTGGCTGAGGTGCCATGCCGTTGATGGCTCATGTTCAGGGCTTGCCCAGGTTACCATTGTAAGTTGTTCTGTCGTGTCTGGTGGGTGGTCATGTTGTTGTGCATGTCGGTTGTGATTTTGTGACGTGTGCATTGCCAGAGTTGTGAGTTGCATGGTTGTGGAGTTGAGGTGTGTGGGGTGTTCATTTCGGCCTTGCCAAGGGGGTGTACATTTCCCTTGTTGCCATCCTGGGAACGCTGGTTGATGATGGACTGTCGGAGGATGAAGGTATCATGCACCTTGGCTGTGTATTTGAAGGCGGCATTGTTGGAGGTTCCACGGTGTTCTGTTGTTGCCTGCACATTGATGTGAGATGTGTGCTTCCTGATGAGGTGATTGTGTGCTGTGTCACCAGGGGCACAGGTAGTACATGTGCACTGTGGATTGCCCCCAACACGTGCGTCCATCCTGCTATGGCGTATGGTCCTTGCTTGGTCTCCAGCGGATCCTGCGCATTGTTTTGGACGTATGGGGACTGGGGTACCAGGGTGATGGTGATGTCCAGGACAGGTGTGGGGGACTTGGATGTGGCTGGCTGTGTGACTCCTCCGACTCTGGCGGGTGTTGTTTGGGGGGTACCAGGGGCCAACAGGTGCAGCCAAGCCAGCAGCTTTGTGTGGGGTGGGATGTTGGTTGTCCGCTGTGTTGGTGCCGTAGGCCTGTTAGGCGATGATGGTCAGAATGCGTAGGATGGTTGTCCCTTTTAGCCTGTAGTGGATGGTGACATTGTCAGATGTTGGGTCTGTGCGGCTGGTACGTTTCCTGGGGGTCTGCTGTCTTTGTCTGCGCTGCGTCTGTGGTGGTCCGGGGGGGGGGGGGTGTTCCGGGTGTGGGTTGGGGTCCTGGGGTGGTGGCGGTGGGTGTTGTGGCCCTCTTGGGTGTCTGGGCCGCATGATGAGTGGCTCCATGGCATCTGTTACCCTTCGGATGTGGCCCTGGGCTGTGCTCCCTTTTGTGGTGCTGGCTGCCATCCGACTTTACACCAGGTCAGAGCAGGTGTAAATTTCCTGGTGCTAACGCGCCTTATCGCCTGTTTTGTGTTCTTATCGCCGATGTGGCTGGTCATTGTGAATGTTGAGGTGTGATGTTGTCTCGGCTTTTGTCACGGGAACGCCTACTCTGCATCTCATTAGCGATATTTGCTGGGGTCCTCTGTGGCGATGTTTTTTGCGGCTGCTATCGCGGGTAAACTGGTGCTGTGGGCTGTTAACACTGGCTTGTGAATGGGGAGGTACATTTATCATGACTTTGGCTGCGATAAAGTGCCGTTAATTCGGCGATAGCTCCTTGTGAATATGCCCCTCAATTCCTTACTATTAAACCAAGCCCGAGCCGTGAGGATTTTCTTGACAATGTACAGCCGCACCTAGCAAGAACTCTATACCTAAAGTTAAGATATAATATCTTACAGATCAAGAGTCACACAGCAAACTGGGGGGGAAAGGAAGATCGCTCTTGTACTCTATGCACTACACACTCTTTAGGGTCCACAGAGAACATAGCACATATTTTGTTTTTCTGTCAGGCGTATGATAGACCAAGGAGGAAATGGATCCGACCGCTATGTAATACAATGGGTTTTAGAAAGCATCAAGAAGCACTAAGGGTACTGACAACTAGCACAGCACCACATGTTATATTTGCCTTAACCAGATATTTGTTCATAGTGGGACTGATAAGGAAAAAAGCGGGACTAAGGCTGTGATGCACCAAAGACTAATGTACCTTCTGATGTAAAAAAATACTTTTGAATCGTTTAAAATACCCGGTCACTTCACCTTCTTATTGAATTGTAAAAATGTTTTTATCCAGTTTTAAAATGTGAATCTACTGGGGTGGTAACAATGGAAAGACTCAGAGATACACTTACAATATTTTAAATTATCTTAACTGAAATTCCCGATTTTTTTTTTAACCACATAATATATGTCTGGATGTATTTTAGATTGTATTACGAATGATTGTATTTCTATGAAACTTTTAATGCCCTTGGTCGAAATAAAGTATTTAAATGAAATGAAAGCATTTTTAAATACTCTTTCAGAAGCATATAATACAGCATTAGTCTCGATCAGGTTGGGTTACAAATTCACTTTAATTATGCCCGTTAGAATAAAAAAAATGGTAGCATCTAGTGTGAACTTTTCTAAAAGCTTTAGAACAGGATGTATCAAGCATGGGCAAACATACAATATTTTCCTTTCCATATATCATGACATATTGCATTACCCTAGATTGGAATGATCAAGTGGTAATCAATTTGAAAGTGTACTTTTAGCTGGGGAACTGAAAAGTATCTGCATGTTTATTCAATCACATCACTCGTAAAGTTGCGTTCTGATTCTAATCCATTTTGCCAAAGTTACCGTGCCTTTGCCTTATTACACTCTGCAGCAGTTAAAGGATCTAAAACTACCATTCTAAAGTAAAAAATAAATATTTTTATAAGGAATGCTTGTCATAAATCAATTTCCGACTACAAAAAACGTCCCCAAGATGGAATTGTGTGAAATTTATAATATAATTAAATAAAAAAACGCTGCCAACGTTTGTAAAGTACATAAACAGCATGTAAATACTCACGTACTGTACTGACAGAAGGCACAATACAGTTGCAAACATGGCTTTACATCAATTCAATGGCTAATGCATTAAAAAACATTTGAAATAATTGGCCTTCCTTGAAGAAAAAGGAAATGAAGGATACAGTGCAATGCAAATAAAGATAAATGTTCAATGTATAACTGCCCACCATGGTACCATAAATCTGATCCTCAGTGTTTAGCTAAAGCAAATGAGAAGACATGAAGTTGGAGGCTCAAGCAGCCCTGTCATTGAACTGTTAAATCAGCCACTCTGGCAGCGGCAGTTCCTCCGCTGTGGTGGAAGATAATTGCCCCACCTGCCAGCAGAAAAAAACATGAAAAATAAAACGATAATAAACTCTAGTTTATTATCGTTTTATTTTTTCTCTCAGAGTCGAGGCTTGGGGGTGGAGCCAGGGTAATGACAGGCCGGTGGAAGAGTGTTTTGCACTGCTATTCAGTGCTCATAACTATCTGGCCGGCCGTCTCAGGCTGGCCAAACCGTCATGCACACTGAAGCTCTCTCCAACCTCAGCTGCGTTGCCGGGTTGGAGAGAGCAGGTACAGGCTCCCAGTCTAACTGGGAGCACAAATCATTGGTCTCAGGCCAATCATGATGCTGCTTTCAGTATTGTCCACAGTGCATTCTGAGAGCCTGTGCCTGAAGAAGAGAGGTGTGCGATGTGGCGACGCAGATAAGTGTTTTTTCATTGATTTTATGTCCGGCCTTCCACCACCCCGATCCCCCCGCCCCTCCACTCAATCTGCACACCAGCTGCTAGTGCACTCCTGTGCAACCAGGGGCAAGCCCTTTTACAAAGCTTTCAAAGGCTATGTACACCAAGGGCCGTGTGATATATATGGTGCACTTTCCCTATTTGCTCCATGGCACACCTTTCAAAAGGTGCACCGGTTCAAGTAGGGAAAGTACGCCCTAAAATGCAGAATGCGCTGCCCCCAGAGCAGGCCCAAACTTGCGCTGGCCTGGGGGCAGTCCATTCAACTGAAGTAGAGAGCGGTTGCATCAAAGTCGCTTTGTGTTAAACACTTTCGAAAGGGGATGTCTGGGGGGTCCATGGGACCCCCTGTCTCCCCTCAGAGGGATGCCTTTAGAAGGTGCACTGTAAGTGTGGCACTGTTGCGATGGAAAGATGCACCGACAGACCAAAGTATTAGTTCAAATGCATAGTTTTAATGGAGACATAACTTGGCGTCAGTCCACACCAAGATGCCAGGCACAACTGACATTCTTGGAATCCCCTCCACCTTACAATCTAATGGTAGAACACATGTAAATACAGTGACATAATAACAGGCACCTTTTTGGTGCATACTTTCAGAGCCCCTCCTATAGGCATGTTTGCCTCTGCACCCAAGTCGGTAATATGGCACGGGTACGGAGGCAAAGTGAGTCCCTCATTTGCATGGATCCACACCCCCATGAAAATGAGGGAATGCCCTCTCATGATAGCACCGACAGTACATGTGCGCCAGCACTATCAGTATTACAGAAGGGGCAGCACATGCATCTGCGGCCCCTTCAGTAATACAATTGTTCCCCAGAGGCATACAAAGTGGGGGCACATGCCTGTTGCACCCCAGAGCACAATGTATACTACGGCCCCAGATGTACACCTATGGACACCAGTTACCATTCACCCTTGTCTGTGGTATTGTTTGGATAGTCAGAGAACTAAAATTCCATAGTGCATCTTCTCCTTCTCACTTTTGACTCTTTCCCCTTCATTCATCTAGGAAAGGGGCCTTCTGTTACAAATAATGGAGGTCTATATGCATCATGTATGCCTCTTTGGTTATGAGGACTACCATCCCTATTTGTGGAGGAGCCACAACCTATCTTCTAATGGAGTTCAAACTCGCCTCAACCCAGCTAAGATCGGGTCTTTTTGCTATAATGGTGAAAATAGTGTGTGAATTTAGATGAAGTACTCATCAGCTCTTGCCTCTCTGTGGAGTTGTTGATATAACTGTTAAACTATAAAATCTGAAATACATCTTCTCCCACCTTTCTATTCTTGCCTTGTATTCAGCAAGGGGTTCATCCTTTTCCTGTCAAGCCCGGGAAAGCTGCATGGTGAACAGGTGCTCAGAGGCACATGTAGGCACACAGAGCCACAGCCCGGGCCCCTCAGCATTCTGTAACAACCAGGAACCTGCACACCTATGAGTTATTTGCAGTATTAATCCTCTAAAGGAATTAACTGTTTTTTTAGTCACAGCAGTGCACAAAATCTTCTTGTTGGGATTATGTGTGATGACAGAAAGAAAGACATCAATGTTTATTATGAGCTCATTGTCTCCGTTTGCTCTGTTTTTAAGTTACCTTTGTAAAATGTAGCTTCCTGCCCAAACTTTACTCTTGATGGATTGGCGTACAGCAAAATAATGGCATCTGAGAAATGGGCAAAATAAAAAGGATTACTTAATGCAAGTGGTGGGAAAAAGAAATGCGCAAATTGAGCAAACATTGGGGCTTATTTACAAGCCCATTGCGCCATCAGTGATTCACTTTTTTTGACGCACCAGCGACGCAATGGGCTTGCTCATATTTACATGGCCACGTAAAGTCACCCTTTGTGACTTTTCATGGACTTGTAAATATGGCCCCCTTTCACGCATTACTCTTCGTGAAAGGGGCGTTCCATGGGTGTTGCTGTGGGTGATTCCACGCAACATCCATGGAACTTGATGTATTCCCAGATTTTCAACATTTTGTAAAACTCGAAATGCGTCAGTATCCTATGCCTCTCCAGGGGAGGCATAGGAATGGCGCACCGAGAAGAAATACGTTTTTTTCTCCCCATATTTTCCTCTTTCTATGCATGCTGCATTCTGCAGCATGCATAAAAAGAGGAAAATGCCATTAATGATTGTTTTTGTGCAGGAAGGTGTCCCTTCCTGCACACAAACAATCATTCCCACAGCGCAGGCACCCTTGCAAAATGACACAAGGGTGCATGTACTGGCACATGGCAGCTAATTGTGCACCAGGGCAGGGGAAAGCACAGGGTGCATCATATTGTTGTTAATACGATGCATCCCTGTGCTTTGAAAATGACGCAGCATGGCACAGCTAAATAGTTTGCGGCACGCGTTGCATCATTTCCTTGTAGATGAGGCCCATAGTTTTCTTTGAGAGCAGGATTCCTTTGAACTTCAAGCCTATTCTAGGAATCTAGAAAGCACTTTAATGTTGCAATTTACATATGCCGTTGTAGAAAAGCTGGAGTGACTGAAGCATAAAAGCATTAATTCAACCATATATTTGAGAATCATATGGACTTTTAAAAAAATGCTGCTTGCGCAAGAATGGGTTTGTATAAAAAAAGAAAAAGCAGGCAATATATTTTGAAGGATAGGAACAAAATGAGATACACTTTGCTGGAACAAACAAAAGGTTATGGGAGGAATGTTCGCAAATAGTCTAAATCACTGGCACTTGTGCTGGGTAGCATTCCAAACCATCAGGTGCCCCCCACTGTGCCACTCCAGACAGAAGCCCACTTATGCAAATCAGTCCCAATCCTTTTCATGGGAACAGTCCATTCCAAACTGCTAGTTGAGACCCAATCCAGAAGGGAACTTACGCAACCGCAGACCATTATCACCCTTTTTAGGTCTTGTCAGTGTGGTTTAGCTTGCATCCTATGACACTTTGCTGTTAACGACCTTCTCCTTGAAAGTTCTGCAATCACTACCCATGTCATAAACTGGTGGCCATAGAGCAAACACCTTAAGAGTGCCTGCTGTTATGTTATGCAGATCTGTAGAGTGTACTATCATCCAGGAGTTTACCCTGGTGCTAAATAGGTGAGAGAATAGCCAAACCAAGACCCCTGTGGGTCTACTTGAAAAGCCAGGTGTTCAGCTTCTTGTGGGACTCAAGAAGTGAGGATTAGCCAGGTCATTACCACTTTAAGAGCGAGGTAGGAAGAGGCTTGGCTGCCTGATCTGGATTTCCTTATGAGTGGGATGTGTGCAAGTAGGAGTGCAGACAAACAGAGGTGTCTGCAAGTTTTTTGAAAGCCGATACGATTGTTGAGGTATACTGGGCCAGTGTTATGTAGTGCCTTGATAGTAGTAGGGGCACAACATTTCCGGCAGACAAATAACAACAACCATTCCCATCTGGTGTCAGATGAGTAATGGAAACATATTGATGAGGAAGACTTACCCATAAGGGTCAGGCTCATACATATTCTGTGACATTTTGTGCTCTCCATCATTCCCCACAAGTAACACCTCTAGTAATTTTATTTGAAGTGGGACCTGCTTTACAGAGAGGCGAAATTGAAGACTCCAGAGCCACTATAAATACATTTGTTTAATTGAAAAGTAAAAGAAATGCCCACCACTTTTCTGTTGTTTTAATAATTAAGAGGGCTTCTTGGCTAGTTTCCCACCAAAAACATCCATAAAGAGACTGTATGAAAATACCCTTCTTGGATTCAATGATTGTGGTAAGAAGTTTCTTTGAGAGGAAAAGCTACTCCTTGAGGAAATCTTCTGGTAATGTTTATGGATAATATGAAAGGACGCTGGATCCTCTATATAGCGCCTCCTTTTAAAGACAGATTGTGTACACCAATGTAAAGCAATCTGTGGTGCTACTGGTTAAGGGTGATGAGTTACCACATAGAATTAATGACACAAGGATATCACCATCACATCCTCTACTGTGCCCCTAATGGGGAGTGTGGCATCTTTGAAACAACAATCTCTCTGTCAAAAATGTGCCTTTTGCAGAGCAAAGTTAACAATAATGATTCAATAGACTAAGCATCAATTTGGTATTTTCCAGAAAACTTGGGCAGTTGCCCAAGTCTTTCTTGACAGCTGCCATAGATTTGTATTAGATCCTGTATACTCAAAGAGACATAGGTATGACGGTGGGCTTGTCACCAAGATATCCTCTGCTTCTCAGTATGGCCCCCAAGATTGTATAAACACATTGTTACAGCAGCCAAAGTGCTAGAATTTGGGTTTCTGGTTGGCAGAGGTCTAAGCAGGAACCACAATCTTAGTCAGGGTAGGCCACAAACACACCATAAATTAACATGTGCTCCCCATCCAACAGCGTGTCACAGAGCAGTCAGGCTTAACTCAGAATGAAATGTGTAAAGTATTTGTGCAACACCTCAAAAAGTAACACAGTGAAAACACCAAAAAAGACTCCACACAAGTTTAGAAAAATAGAGAATAATTTTATAAATAAAATAAGACCAAATTGACAAAAATCCAATCAGTTGAAGTCAAGATATGAAGAAACAGAGTTCAGGCCAACCTCCATGGAGCACAGGCTGGATAGAGGACCTACGCAGGGCCCACTGTGCAAAAGTATCTTGACCCTGGTCGCAAACAACGAGATCTGTGGTGCAGCCGAGCAATGCGTTGGTAATCCCCATGCAGTTGGGTTGATGCTCCAGATTTCTCCACACAATGGCAGTGATGTGTCGGTTCCATAAGCGATGCGCCAGTGCTGTGGTGCAGCAGCTCTGAATGAGATGTGCCGTGTTTCTCCACGCTGTAGAGGCGATGCATTAATCTTCTCCACGCAGTGGTAGAATTGCATTGGTTCCGAAGGTAATGTGGCAGTTCCAAGTGCGATGCGTCAATCTCAATCCCATAACGGTGGCAATGCATCTGTTCCAATCAGCACAATGGTGTCGATGCTAGGTTCTGGCAAATGTAGCATTTTATGTTCACTTCCAAGGGCCCACGACTGGGTTGACACCACTTGGCAGAGGAAGACGTGCAGCAAGCAAAGTCCAGGTGCTGTTTTTAAGTTGAAGAGAAGTCTTTGACATCCCTGAGACTTCAGAGTAGGAGGCAAGCCAGCAAGCGCTTGGAGATACTTAGGTCCTGGGATGTAGAGATGCTGGTTCAGTCCTTTTCACTACCACTCAAGAGGCCAGCAGGCAGCAGGCCAGAACAACAAAGCAGTCCAGCAAAGTGGCAGTCCCTCTAGCAGCACAGCAGTCCTTCTTCCTGGTAGAATGTTCTCAGTACCAGAAGTGTTCCGAGTTGGTGGTGTCTGAAGTCCAATACTTATTCCCAGGTGGGCCTTTGAAGTCGGGGAGACTTCAAAGAGATGCCTTTGATGGCACAATCCCTGCCTTTCCTGCCCTGGCTCCAGACTCACTACAGGGGGTATGCAGCCCTTTGTGTGGGGACTGGACACAGATCTTTCAGTTGCAAGTGTCAGCTCCTCTCTTCAATCCTGCCTAGGATGGCCTATCAGGATGTGGATGGCCCATCCGTCACACCTAAGCTCCCTTTGTGTGTAGCTGTCTACAAGGGAATGCACAAAGCTCATCTGTCACCCACCCCAGACATGTATTCAGAAACAGGCAGAAGGCACCAAATGGCTAAAGTAAGCAAATGCCAACTTTCTAAAAGTGGCATTTCAGAATTACAATTTAAAATCTTACTTCACCATAAGTTGGGATTTTAAATTGTGATTCCAGAGACACCAAACTTGGGGGTCCCATCTCTTTCCAATTGGAAATTATACTTAGAAATTGTAATAAGGTAATCCCAATGTTAACCTATGGAAGAGATAGGCCTTATAGTAGCAAAAAACAAATTTTAAGGGGCAGATTTACAATAAACTAACGCAGCACAGTGCAGCAAGTCATTTTGCTGCGCCGTGCTGCGTTAGTTTGGAAAGCACAGCGATGCAACATATTTACAACAATATGTCGCACCTCTGTGCTTCCCCCTGTGCTGGCGCACAAACTGATGCCATGCGCCGACACAGGCACCCTTGCACCATGGTGCAAGGATGTCTGCGTCGTGGGGAGATTGTTTTTGTTCAGGAAGGGTTCCCTTCCTGAACAAAAACAATCTGAAATGCCGTTTTTCAACTTCTATGTGTGCTGCATTAGCACACATAGAAGTTGAAAAACAGCATTCTTTCAATGATTGTTTATGTGCAGGAAGGGAACCCTTCCTGAACAAAAACAATCATTCGAGGTGATTTCCTCTTTCAATGTGTGCTGCAGAATGCAGCACGCATAGAAACAGGAAACAAAAACGAGGAGAAATTAATACATTTCTCCTCATTGCGCTCCCTACGCCTCCCCTAGGGAGGCGTAGCATTCACACGCATTTCCAGATTTACGATTCCTCGTTATTCTGGAAATGTGTCTCGTTCCATGGGTGTTGCGTGGGAACACTCACAGCAACACCCATGGAACGCCCCTTTCACGCAAAGTGCTGCGTGTTAAGGGGCCATATTTAAAAGGACAGGAAAAGCCATGCAGGGTGGCTTTTCCTGTCCTTGTAAATATGGGGCAGTGTATTGCGCTGCCAGTGCGTCACAAAAATGTACTGGCAGCGCAAGGGGCTTGTAAATCTGCCCCTAAGAGTTTTTCATTACCAGAAAATGTAAAACTTAAAAGTACATGTCCTTCTTTTTACATACACTCCACCTTGCCCTTGGGCTGTCCCGGCCCTAACTTGGGGGTAACTTTTATGTATTAAAATGGAAGGTTTGGGCCTGGCAAGAGGGTTAACCTGCCAGGTCGACATGGCAGTTTAAAACTGAAGACAGGCTACGCAATGGAAGGCTTGAGACATGTTTAAAGGGCTACTTAAGTGGGTGACACAATCAGTGCTACAGGCCCACTAGTAGCATTTAATTTAGAGGCCATAGACACATGTAGTGCACATTACTAGGGACTTATAAGTACATTAAATATGCCAATTGTGGATAAACCAATGTTGCCATGTGTTAGGTAGAAAGCACATGCACTTTAGCACTGCTTAGCAGTGGTAAAGTGCCAAGAGCCCCAAGGCCAACAAAAATGAATTCAGAAAAAAGAGAAGGAGGAAGGCAAAAAGTTTGGGGGCGACCCTTCAGAAAGGGCCATTTCCAACAAAAATAGTGAAACATACGTTCAAAATTGGAGTTACAATGTGTACTGTTCATTTCAATAATATCCACCTCCCTTAAAAAGGTGAGTGACTTCTTTGATAATATTATTATTTATATCTACATTTTTTGTTCTAACCATGCACAGTACTGCTAGTTTTGTAAAACTGGGCAAGACCTAGCAGAGCATATCCTACATTTACATAAGAATAATGAATGGTATATATCCCAGATACACGTCTTTAATTGTAAATACAATAAATCGGGTTACTTCTGATGGATATTATAGCAGTCCCACATGCCTAAAGTGTATGACATTGTCATATTATCCAGCAGACCACATTCACATAGTGACAACAGTAACATTCTTTACAGCTGGAAACCCTTTGCAGTACAAGAAACCAATAGATGAATACATAACCAATTAGATGCTCACTGCTTGATTCAAGCAGTTTACTGTTTTTACTCCCTTGACCAATTTTCAGATGTTGAATGTAAGGATTGATCCCATGTTAGGCAGGGGCTCATTTTACTCTTTACTTTTCAGTTTTGCTAGTTCAATATGGTGCCCTTTTAACACAGAGGTAGGCCAAGGGTATGACCAAACAATCAGGGCCAATCTGTCAGAAGTTTTTGCATAATCTCAAAAACCCATTCAGGTCTTATTTACTTTAATAGTGCAGGTATTTGCACCACATGAGCAAAAATCTGGCAGAGCGTTTAAATCAAAAATGGCACCAAAAGACAAAATTTTGGAGAAAAAGTAAGGCAAATATGTGTACTTCTCACAGTTGCATACTAGCTCTATCTGGAACTCATTTCAAAAGCTTCTTCCTCTGTGAGTAGTTATGTCTAGTCAAAATGATAAAAGTGTAGTTGTCAGAAATGGGAAACATTTCCCATTTCCATCAACTATGCATGCCCTTCCAGTCCTGGCATCATTTTCTGCCCAAGGATGTCATGGACAGACAGGCAGCAGGCAGTGGTGCAGTGGTGTTGGAACAATTTGCAGAGTTGGAGTGCTGTTATCAATTTTACATCACTGAAGTCATAGGGATTGTAAGAAATCCAAGCGTCACACAAAGAACAAGTGTAGAAAATGCATTCAACAGGACAGTACTAGGAATATAGTATGTAGCTGGTGGTGCATTTGTGAGCACACAGCCACAGAAATATTACTAAAGCATCATGCGGTAGCATACTGTGATTTTCAGACAGCACATTTTCCATTGAAATGACCACTACATTTGCACAGACATGGATTTTTATTGATACAAATATATAGTGCACAAATGACAATGTACTGAAATGTTTTCAGGGAATATTTCATTTGTGCATCACCAAGTGTATTGATTTTTTCATCCCATTAAAATCTTTGCTTCCATCACACTTCAGAATTACAAACAAATGTGCTTCATTTACGCTTTCCTAACTGCTGATATAGTTTGAAAATTCATACACTTCACTTACAGGTAATTAATTTTTGTTGTGTGATACAAAAACTACACCCTACAGCCTTTTGTTTCACACTCCCTGCAACCCAGCAAGATTGTCACATAGTTCACTTTACGAAATGTTTTCACTTTGCAGTGAAGGAAAATTAAATGGCAATCTCCATAGCCTGACACTTGAGCTATCTTTGAAGTGCAGCAAAATTTGACGAGACAACAACCAATTTTAAAGTCATCTCTATTGCTCATTCACCTTTTGAACTTCGACATTCCTCTAGCGCCTATGGCAGCAGGAAAAAACATGGAACGGGTTGCACTTCCTTAATGGGAAAACAACTGGGTTAGTCAGAGGATGTCATGGGCCTCGGGCCCACTGAGAGAGGGTTGGTCCAGACACACTTTAGCATCTGGGAATATGAGCATGGATGGGGGAGTGGTTTAGAACAGGAGAATGGGTGAAGGACTGCCGAGTTTCATTATTTCCCCTGCTTTTCTGAGTCACCCCTTATTTTTATAAACTAAAAGTAGGTACACCATTTGTGTAGCTGCATATCTTCAATTTAGAAATATAATCTGGCTTACAATCCAATATTTAGTGTGGCTCTACATGATTACATCAGTGGTCATTCAAAGCACTTTATGTGAGGGAGGAACAATTGTGAAGTGTGTATTGAGAGTGTACAGTTAACACAAGAAGGCAAAGCAAAATATTTAAAGGTTATGCTTATCATTAAGAAACTGCAAAAATAACACATGATTCTTTAAGCACCGCCTGACATTTTTGACAGTATTCAATTAAAGAAGTGCACAGAGCTGTGCTGGTAATTCTGCTGCAAATGTATGATTTTATTTCTGTCAAGAATTTGATAAAAGGTGATTTAAATTTTGATTACAAGTGTAATTGTATTAGAAATGCTTTAGTAAATTAGATAAACAGCTGACATTTGAAAACTAATAAATCCAGACAGCATCTGAAACACAGAGATAAATTCAATGTGAAGTGTGTGGCGTGGAACAGAGCTTGACTTTGTAGCCTCTTTCTGTGAAATACATCACTGTTTTTTGCGTAAAGGTGTCCCACTATTCACTTAATGAACAATCATGAGATGGACGACTTTTTTAGACATATACATCTACCACATTTTCTGCTTTGGTGGCTTGTTTTTCAATGCAGGGGTTGGGAATAACGAAAAAATATAACATCTTTGGAGTTGTTCCATTTTTATGTACTCTAGATTAACATATTTTATCGAACAAAAAGGAAATGAAATGTCAGAAGATGTTTTTGTCACTGTAAAGAAGATGCTATCAATTTTCTGCTTTTTTACCATATATGGAAAAGATTGGATTTGCAATGGTGATTACTGTTTGGCACAACACTAACAAAAGCTGCTGAGATATGTTGCTATTTAGCTAGACCTATGCTTGTACAGTACACTATATTATGTATTTTGACAATTGAACTGCTCACTTTTATGCTGATATTATCACCTTGCTTTCACTGTATTGATTTGGATTGTCTTCCATGGTTTTACTATCACAGTTTTATCCTTGCTGTTTTACTACATTGTTAAATTTTATTTATGAGTTATACTTGACTATGTCGTTGATTAAACTCAAGGTATTAAGCATTTTTTTCTGTGTCACTTGGAGACTGCATAATCTCGTATTTTGGGGCAATTTAGTATTTGTCCAATTGGATCACTTTTGTTCACATAGTACCAATGTATCATCACCTTACCTGTCATTGTATAATTCTGGGATTACATGTATAAGCTAATGTAATGATACTACAGGTAACTAAATGCCATGAGATGCTTTCAATATATTCCATTACCGTGTTAAGCAGAACAAACTGATTTTTTTTAAGTAGCCGTTTTCTTTGTAATTTCCAAATAGCCAAATAAATTGGGTGAAGATTTGATTTTCAAGTATATCTTGTTTTGCACTAAGATGATAAGCCTGTGGTACTTGAAATGTAGGTATGGTTGCCACACCTCCAATATAAATAAACACGTATATCAATTTAAAAACTGATATGGAGTGCAACTGCTTATAAGGAAAGGAGCCCTTTTGTGTGCAGTTGTACTTATTCCTCTTATTAAAATTCACCACAGAGCAAATGTTATCCCCGTGGAGAAACCACTCTTCCTACATCCCAAACAACTTTGGTATGGTCCATTTCCATTCCTATCTAAGAAAGGGATTCAGCATCTCCCTTTTCAGGAGTAAAATCTCTGACCCTTTTTATTTTGAGAGTGGGCTAGAAACCGTTTTGGCATAAAAGGCAAATGTGATGACTTTCTTTTAGTATTTTTTATTAGTTGTGATGCTTTTCTGCCATAAATTTTGCAGATTTGTTTGCTTTTGATATGGTTTTTTCTGCCACTTCGTTTTGGTGCACTAACCACCACTTCGGTACTGATTACAATTGGACCATTAATTCCAATGTGCCTGGTAAGAGAAGTAATTGGGCTCATCAAAACACTGCTGGTGAGTGGTATACCAACTGGAGATGTTACCTACTGCACCCAGGTGAGGTCTATAGGAACCGGGGAAAAACCTACAGGAATGGGTATGGTAAGTTCGATTCCCACTTTTATTCCCCAAAAACAGGGGCTCATTACGATGGCGGAACGATCGCCACCGCCAGGCCGGTGGTGGCGATCCTTCCGCCATCATTTTGAGATTTACCCACCACCATATTAGGATGGCGGTGGGTATCGCAGCGGACGCAAAGTCCGTCCGCCGCTTTTCCACCGGTTGCAATCGCACCGATTGCCTGGCAGGCGGAGCAGGGCCACTAATATGGTGACGGTGCCTAGCAGGCACCGTCCGCCATATTAGGATGTGTGTGGCCAGGCGCCTTTCCATGGCGGCGATGCCGCCATGGAAAGGCTGGCGGGGATTGGGTTTGGGGGCCCGTTGCGAGCCCCCCTTGTGTGGGCGGGGGGTGCCGCAGCACTGGGGGGTACCCATGGTACCCCCCTGCATTTCCATGCACCAAGTGGCAGGCACTGCGTGGTGCCTGCCACGTGGTGCAGGGAAATGCGGTGCAAACACTTTCAACATTGCGGACGGTGCTGCAGCCAGCAGCACCGCCCGCAATGTTGAAAGCCCAGGATGCGCCCGCCAGTATGGCGGGTGCATCCTAATTGCTGTGGTGGGACCACCGCATGTCTGGCGGGTGGTCCCAATCACCTCTACGGTGGCAGGCGGACCAAGTCCACCCGCCATCATAATCAGCCCCTTAATTCCCATTTTTCCCCCCTCTGAAATTACCAGGACCCCTAGTCAATGTTAATTACACATGGGAGGAAATTCCAGACATTATAACTGGTCACTTTTAAAGAGGACCTTACTACACATAAAAGTTGGAGCTGCTGAACTTCTGTTCAGTGAATTTTCAGATGTTTTCTTCAATTTTAAACAGTGAAATGCATTCCTGGTCCAACAAATGAGACCTCCTGTGGTGATGTGTAGGTTAGAAGGTTGACATTGTAGAAGGTGGAATGGGATGAGTTCACTGGAGTTAGATTCTATTGAGTCAGTTACTCCTGTGCCCCCTTGAAGATGGATGTGTACACAATCTGCTAATTAAACTGCAGTTTCCACTTCACCTCTGCCTGGCGTGCTTACTACACCTCCATTTTTTGGAAGATTTTACATTACGATCCATCTATTTCTAGTTTTTGGGCTTAGAATTTAATAGAAACATTTTAGACACTTGTGAATATGCCTTCCACTAACGGGTAACGGACCCCCTCTTGGAGCTCTCCAAGGCCCTGGGGAACGCCACCCCCCAGGGCCGGCTCCTGCAATGTCATGGGGTGCCCACCCCCGGGATATTGCCGTTTGCTATGGCAGGGCGGGAGCACAGCTCCCACCCTGCCATAGCAAACACTGCTTTGCTTCTTGGAAGCGAGAGCAGGAAACCTGCTCTCACTTCCAAGAAGCAAAGCAAAATTGCTTTTGGGCAAGGGGAGCTGCATGTCAGCAGCTACCCTTGTCCAAAAGCAATGCCGGCTCCCGCAGGAGGCGGGGGGCTGGCTGGGACCGCGGGGGCATTGGGGCTACCCCGCGGTCCCCAATGATGTGGCCAGGCTCTGGGTGATGGGGTCCCCGGGGCCAAAAGTGGCCCTGGGAAGGGGGGCCACGCGGCCCCCCTCCCGTACTATTTAAAAAAATATATATATATAAAAAAGAGGCAATGCCCCGGGGATGGGGTCCCCGGGGCCATTATTGGCCTTAGGAGGGGGGTCACATGGCCCCCCCTCCAAAATTGAAAAAAAAATGCTGGCAGGCCCCGGGGGATGGGGCCCCCGTCCCTTATTTTTTAATAATAATAAGAGAGGTAATGCCCCGGGGGATGGGGTCCCCTGGACGAATACCGAATAATGGAAGTGGGGCGTTATTTTTTTCTTTCTATTTTGGAGTCGGGACCCCAACGCGGCTTTCGCAAAAAGAACAATTGATGGACAGAATGCAGAACAATGTCATACATTCACCCCAGTACAGAGATCTGGGCCTAAATCCATCGTTTTTTTGCACACAATGCCATTCCAGTTTGGACCAAGCCATATGCAAATCAGTCTTGACCCTGCGCCCAATGGGAACAGTCCAGCCCCAACTGCCAGGCCAGGTCCTCCCTGGACTGGAAACAAGCATCCTAGGACCGGTTTCGGGCTTTCAGCCCTCATCAGCCAGGATAGCTTCACTCCAGTGGCATGGAGAGCACGGGACCCACATCAGGGCATACCAGTCCCACTCGTGGTGACAGATGCAAAAAGAACAATTGATGGACAGAATGAAGAACAATGTCATACATTCACCCCAGTACAGAGATCTGGGCCTAAATCCATTGTTTTTTTGCTCACAATGCCATTCCAGGTTGGACCCAGCCATATGCAAATCAGTCTTGACCCTGCGCCCAATGGGAACAGTCCAGCCCGAACTGCCAGGCCAGGTCCTCCCTGGACAGGAAACAAGCATCCTAGGTCTTAGGACTCAGCGCGGCCCCCGTGTAATGTTGCGTTGGATTCACGAATTCACCTCAAATAAATAATTTAGTAGTATATAATTTAGAAGGTAGTGTTGTATTTGTGAAGTTGTTTTAAAGAGGTACTGTGATTGAAGTTAATGACAAGATTGCAATTGATAGAGTTGTTAAAAATATATAAAATTAAAAATGAATAGTTAAACCTGAAAAGTGTATTGTGTTGTAGTATATTGAATCCATGCGTTTGCAGATTCGCGTTGGGTGCGCAAATCTACAAAAAAAATGTAAAAAATATGTATGTGTAAAAAAAATTTAGATTCACTATTGTGTTATAGGGTGGCTCTAAAAAGGGCTCTTGTTTTCATTATGAGTTTGTTGTAGCTACATGTATGTGCGGATGCACAGCTTTAGGTTGTTGAGAAAGACTCTGCTTCCTTGATCTGTGAAGTGTACTCCATCACTTCTGTAGATGTCTTCCATATCAAAACGTAGATTGTTGTTATAGATGGAGCCCATCCTATGGTCTCTGAGGTAAGCAGAAATAGCTTTATTGACATTCTTTCTAGCTTTCTCAATCTGTGGACAGAATCGATTTGACCACTTCCATTTCTGTCTTTGGCATATATTAGAGTATACAAAGACGTTTGAAGTAAAAGCAACATCAATTGTGCAAAGGTGTCCTTCATTAGCATTTCCAGACCTACCCCAGTCAATGTGCCTAGGTCATTGCCACCACAGTGCACAATCATGAGGTCAGGGGGTTGGAGATGCAAAAAGGTTTTAACCAAAGGCATCAGTTGGTGCCACTTTAATCCTCTCTGTGCAATCCATTTAATATCCACATTTTGCAAAGCTCGGTCTTTGTCATTACCTCTGCGTTCAGCATACCTTTTGCACCAGAAAACATAGCTGTGTCCAACAATCCATACTGTAAGCATCTTGAAGGGATGTCTGGAAGTAATGAAAAGATGTCTGTAGCTGAGGTAGTCAGTTAGTAGAATGAGAGGTATGTAAAATGGTGGACAAGATGCTGTTTTTTTAAAAAGTAGAGAATTGATTGGCTGTTTAAGAACATTGTACATTTAAAAATAGAGTGCATGTTACTTTCTTTAAAAAGCATGTTTCTTATTGGTTAGTAGAAAATGTTTGAAAGGTACAGTAGATAGGATAAGGTGATATTTTGCAAACGTCAACCACACCTGCTTTTTGCATTTGTAACAGTGTGTGCTGAACTTGAAAATATGGTGAACTTGTGACCTGTTAGTTCAGTTGAATGTTCCATGAACTGTTACTATGGAAACTGGCATTAAGCAGAATGGGGGAAGGGTTGAAACTTAACTGTGGACTTAAAATGTGAAATTGTAATTTATATATAAGTGATATGTTATTAATGTATAATTTCCCATGTCAGTACTATCTTTAGAAGTGGTGTGTTCTTAAAAAATAGTGGTATTTTTATTTGTAATATATTTTTGAACTCCCGTATGGATTTGTGGCTCCATCGCGTTGGTGTACGGTGGAGTCACGACTCCAAAAAATTCCAGAACCAGTTTGGTCACTTTTAGAATCAGTTGGTAAGGGTTAATATGTCTAACCAATAGAAATGTGTTTTACAATTTGAAATTATGTAGGAAGCAATGTGATTTGTTACTTACATTTATTTGTGTGGAGAAAGAGAGGGAAAGTTTGCCATTACTGGTTTTACCTTGTTGAGAGTGGTGCATCACATTGATTGTGTGCATAAGAAAATATTTTTAGAATTTTGTGATATTTCATATTCTACCAATCAATTTGGAAGGTGAGTTATAAATTTGTGAGGTGTATTATGTATAGCTTTATTTTTAATCTTTAAAAATTATTCAAGAACTGTGATGTTTGAAATATTTTATTAAATGTAGAGATGTGTATTGTAGTTTGTTTTATTGTAGTTAAGTGTTGTTTGAAATAGATTCTGTATAGTAATATGTATATATTGGAAGATGGATTAGTGATTATGGTAGTTTGTGTTAGTGTGTGGATATGTACATTTGTAGTATACCGCATAATTTTAGGTGTCGCTTTCAAATTGGAAGTGCAGCCTGTCAAGTTTTAAGGTGTGCATGGACTTGTGTCTGAAGTATGTCTCTACTTGTATATGTATTTTCATATGTCTTATACATTTGAAGGTGCATGATGTATAACAAAGAGGTGTTGTTGCTTTTTATGTGGTAGGCTCAAGACTGTGAGTAGTAGTAGAATGGTGAAGATGCAGTATAAAAGTGTGGTTTAAAAGATGTTGACATAAGGTATTAGTGATTAGGCTTCTTTGTTTAAGTCTCTAGAGAGGAACAGTTGCAATATGCCACATAATTTTTGGAGTTTGCTTGAAATTGGAAGTTTGTTCTGTGAATTTATGAGGTGTGGATAGTGTTGTGGTACAGACATATGCATACATGCTTTTAGGAATATGGTGAGACTTTTAGCAGAGACATGTGAAGGGATCCTGCTTTGTATTTGGCTGGGTGTAACATTATAAGTAGTTGAAGAATGGTAAAGCAGCAGCACAAAAGTGAGGTTTGAGATATGTTTGTAGAGATATTATTTATTAGAGTAATTTGTATGATGTGCGGAAAGCTAAATTTCATATATACCGCATAATTTTCAGTGTCTGTTTGAAATTTGAATTGTAGTCTGTGAAGTTTTGATCTGTGGATGGTGTTGTGACTGAGGTATGTCTCTACTTGCACATGTATTATGGTACGTGTTATGCGTCTGAAGATGATAGATGTATAAAACACAGGTATACATCTATCTGTATATTACTTTTATATATGATGCTGCTAGCAAAAGGTACAGATATATGCATGCATGCTTTTAGGAATATGGTAAGACTTACAGCAGACACTTGTGAAGGGTTGCTAGTTTATATTTGTGTAGGTCCAATAGCATAAGTAGTTCAGTCAGTCAGTCAGTCAGTCATAAAACGTTATTCGGTTTGCTTTTAAACCATAAAAGTTACATCAACATAAAAACAATTTAAATGAAGGTGCATAAGTTAAAATGACAGCAATATCGCAGTTAAAATTGCACAAATTAGATAAGAAAAAAAAACCCTGAGGAAACACTCTTTACACATCCATATACCTCCTAGATTTAACAGTGGCTTTTAAAACCCTACTATAAAAAGTATACAGTCCTCTTTCAATAATTGCAGAAACACAAGTGCCGGGCGAACCTGTCTAAAATTCATTCTTTTTAAAATAGGAACCAGAAAGCGCTTACGAGGAATTTCATATAATTTACATAAAAACAGGAAGTGCAGCGTGTCCTGCGGAGACTGTCCGTCGCAGCCGCAGGGCGCTAGCACTTGACCTCTATTAAAACCCTTGGGTCTGGCGAGCAGAAGGTGAAAAAGGTTCAACCGCAACCTAGTTAACAAAAATTTCTCAGGTGTGGACAAAGACCCCATGAGATAAGGTTCCGTCATGGGGGTTGTCTTAAGCATTATATACGTCCGCACACTAGGTTTCAACACCTCCTTGGCTTCTCTTTCCATATTCCTTAGTGACAAAAAGGCTAATTTGGTCGATTCCACATCCTTCTTTGTAATGACATCAGGGTTAGAAAATAGGTCCCCCCGCCCTAGCCCATCAAAGGTTTTTTTAATATATCTTATCCATGGAATTCGGGCCGAGTTGTCAAGAGACATGCATTCTCTTAGGATCAGGTGGGTTAGAATTAGATCTTTATTCGACCAACATTTTAGCCAGAAGATCAGGGGTCGCAAAGCAAGAGCATCACTTAAATAGGGAACCCCCAGTTCCTCGTGGACCGCTGGATTAGATGTGCCACGGGGAACGCATAATAAGCGTTTCAAAAAGTCATTTTCCGCTATCTGGAGGGATTCTGCAGCAGTGTATCCCCAGATGTCACTGCCATAAGAAGCTATGGCCAGGCTTTTGGCCTGGTACACTTGTAGCATAGCTCCTATTGGTTTCTTCCCAATTGTAGATGCAAAATTAAAAATTGCTGAGTTAACCCTGACCAGATCCCCTTTTTTTTCTGTAATAGGGGGCCCCATTTGAGCTGGTCATCAAAGAGGACCCCTAAATAGGAAAATACATTCGTACAGGGGATCTTGGAGTCACCTACACTAAAATGAAAACTCTTTTTCCCCGATTGTCCCACTTGCATGACATAAGACTTGGAATTATTAATTGCCAAGTCCCGGTCAGTCATGAATCTGGAGAAGGTGCTTAAAAGCGATTGCAGACCCAGTTCAGTCCTGGATATGAGGACGGCGTCGTCCGCATATAACAGGATGGGAATCCCTCGCCGTCCTACACGTGGGTAATCAACTCCCGATGCCCTTAATGCGCTATCCAGTTCATTAATATAAAAATTCAATAAAAATGGGGCCAAAATACAGCCTTGCCGGACTCCCTTCTTGATATCAAAATTCCTTGTGACCTGCAGGTCCTGTGAGAACCTGACATTAGCTTTAGTTGACATATGCAGGTCCTCAAGAAAGTTGACAATACTGTTCTCCACTCCCATTGCCCTCATGGACTGCCATAGCTTGTTCCTGTTGACACAGTCAAACGCAGATGACAAGTCCATGAAGGCAAGGTGAATAGTCCCAGTACGAGCAACAGTATATTTGCTCAGTATCATAAATAAATTAAGACACTGAGCAACGGTGGAACGTCCCGGGCAAAAACCATACTGGACTTCCGACAAGATCTTGTTGTCCTCCGCCCAAGTTGATAATCTCTGTAGGAGGACCCGTCCCACCACTTTTACCACTGAGTCAATAAGCGAAATTGGTCTATAGCAGTGGGTAATATTTCTGTCGCCCTTTTGAAAACAGGAACTATAGTAGAGGTTGCCCAGGACTGGGGACAACCATTCTTTGCCGCAGCATTAAAAACTGCCTCCAGTATCGGCACCCAAAAAGAAGGGTCTGACTTGAATAAGTCTGGGGGATCCCGTCAGGACCAGGCGCTTTACCAATAGATAATCCAATGATACCTTCCAGGATCTCGCCCTTCTCGAATATTATTTCTGGGTCCTTCCTGTCCTGGGGCTTCCTGTAATTAAGCTCAAACGGGCAGTCAAACATAGATTTAAAATGAAGTACCCGCTCCTCCTCAGTGATGTGTGAATCGAGGGACCCCCCCCTTCATGGTCAAACAAGGGCCTATTCACAACACTCCAGAACCTCGAACTGTTTCTAAGAGTGCTGGAATCGATCAGCTCCTTCCAAGCTTCTTCCTTCAATACTCCCTTCCGATTGGCAAGGGCTTCCTTGTATTCCCTACGACAGATAGAGACTTCAGATTGAATTCTAGGTTTTGCTGACAATACCTCCCTCAACCTCTTGGCTGCCTTGGAGCATTGAGAATCAAACCATCTAGGACCAGATAAGAAATAGTTTGTCCTCTGGCTGGAGCATGTAACAGTTCGGCCACTTTTTGTAAAATAGACTCAAATGCACCAAGGATCTCTTTTGGAGGGGACCACTCCATTGTACATAATGACAGTTCATCAGCACAGGCTATTTTAACCTTATTATAAAATACTTCTGGGGATACCTGAGACCATTTTAGTCTGAGCTTCCCATCTGTTGGTCTCAAAACGCCCTTACTTGGAGCATCCCCAAATTTTACTGACAGTGGACCTGTCATATGAAGTGTTAAGGGATTATGGTCACTAAATTCACTTTCTGCAATATTAAAATTATTAATAAAAAATTATAAAGAGGACGAAATTAGAATAAAATCAATAAAAGACCCCCTCCCGTGCCCTTTAAAAGTAGGCACCGGAAAATTAGTGCGCGGGTCAGTTAGGGACATTGTAGCCACCATATCTAGTTCATTTATCATGGAATTCAACAGCTCCCCTTGAACATGATGTTCAAAATGAAAACCCTCCATACGGGGGCAACCCAGCTCAGAATTACACGATGTTGTTGGCTTACCACAAGGATGTATATTAAAATCGCCAGAAACCAAAAGGTTATGAAGACTTGGGCCCAGGGATTGTTTTATGGTTACTCCCAGGGCAATTATGTTACTAGCCTCCTGCGAGGAGGTAAATGAGTTATAGAAATTAACAATTCCCCAGCTAATATCCCCCCTTCTGGTCGACAGTGCCAGAATTCCTGGGTGTGTGGTTGGTATCACCTGCAACTTACAATCAATAGCCACAGAGATACATGTGACTAGTCCACCCTTTGGTCTTCCACTCACAGATGGTACGGCTGGGACGAAAAAAGCCTTGTAGCCATCCAGGAATAGGTCGCAATCCACCGACCACGTTTCCTGGAGGCTGATTACCATAAATTGCTTGACATAACACACCCACCGTGGATCCTGAAGCTTAGTTGCCAGCCCTGCTATATTCCAGGATAGGAAATTGTTCGATCTCAACACTGGGAGCCCTACAACTACCTCCCCTGGAGCCTGAAGAGGTGCGACCGACTCGGACCCTGGGAATACAGGGCCCCGCAGTCAATCGCACTCCTCCATATCTGTTAAGGCAGCAAATCTATTATTTGACACCACTATATTGCCGGTACCAAATTGTCTATCTGGTTCTAGCAGTGGTTGAACCATGGGAATGGACTGGTGTCTCAGAAGTGGTCTTGTTAAGCAGCCCCTCAGTGGGGTACCCCAGGGCCCTCTGCGGTCATATCCCCATAGGGGAATGGTCTGTAGAAATAGCCCAAAGGTAATGCCTTGATAACAGATCCCACTAAGGGGGTGAGGCTACAATCCCTAGAAAAAATACGGCCTGCAGTGAAGGGGTTGTCAAAATGTATAATAACACAGTCACCTGTCCCTTGTTTGCGTGAGCTCCCAATCCAGCTAACCCTGCGTGCCATGAGTATGTTTTTGAATACATGAGCGCCCAGGGTGGTGTTGTATGTGAACCAGTGGTTTATTTTATTTAACAACTGCCCATAATCTTCACTCTTCCCATAGGGGAGGGCGGGAACACTCCCCAAAATCACAACATATGGAGTGGATTCGGGTGGGAGATTAATGGTTGGAAGATTCATCGCCTGGGGGCCCTGCCCTCTGGTCTCCTGTCCCTCTGAGGCACAGGGGGCCCTGTTCTAGAAGATAACTGCTGTGTAGGAACTGGAGTATCTCCACTGGTGGGCCTCGTAATATTAGAGCTATTCTTGTCTAGTGCCTCGCTATTTACTGTTGCCCTAGCACTCGGGACTACCCCTACTCCATTCTGCCCATCTCTTTCCCCTTCCGTTACAATTTGAGCTTTGGGCGTGTTTATACTTGCTGTCTGAATAACCGGCAGAGTATAAACCATCACCCTTTCTAATTTAAGTAGCCTGTCTTCTACTAAGCTTATTTTTTTAAATATGGGGTCTAATAAGGTGGTCAGCATGGTTTCAAGCCTGCCCCAGAAATCTCCCTCCAGCGTGCTGTCAATTGGTGGCCCTGCCCTGATCTGATTCGAGGAGGTCAGATTTCCATCACTACCAACACTAGTGGTTGGAACAACTAACTCTTTTCTCCCAGATGTGCCCTTTACGGATTTATTTGATTTCGTTGTTCCCCGGCTCTTCCTTGTTACAGCGAGGGATTCATTAATACGGTTTGATTTTGTTTTTGCTTTCTGCCCTCTAGTTGTTGCTTTCGATTTGACAGGGCTAGGTTCCTGCTCCAGGGATGTGCAGGAAACAGAATTAGTCAGTGTTACTGGGACATCGAGTGGTGACTGGCTCAGCCGTGATGGAGATACATCCTGATTAGGAACCGACAGAGCATCAGAGAAAGCAGGAGTTAAGGAGAGCCTACCTTGCAGAGGGTGAGGCTCAAGAGATAGCCTGCGTTCTGTCGTTTTAATTTCATTAATGAGGACAGATTCGGCCCTCGTTAAAAAAGCGTCTAGAGTTCCAGCCACACTTTTCCCCAGATTTAATTTCCGCTTATTCATGTTTAGCAGCTATGGGCATACAGGGTTATTTACTCAGGTCCCTTATAAAGTACGATTTTACTTGTGAAGATAAAGTGACTAGTGCAATATGCAGTGTGCAAAATACAAAGGAATGTTAAAACACAAACAGCTCAAATAACAAGTTATAAAAACTCCTCAAGGCTTTAAAAAAGTGCTAAATACTTATGCAATGAATGATTATCATATTAAAAAACAATTAATCACAGTGGGAGCGCTAAGGTACAATGTACAATATGGGATCCTGGCTCGTAGGATAGAGTCTTAGCCAAATTTAATATAAGTACTATAAGTACTCCTTGACCGTCAGGGCAAAATACTTTGAAAATGTACAAATGACAATGCAATCCTTGAGCTTGCGGCCGTCTGAGGAAAAGGAAGCAGTTATATCCCGGGCCCAACAGTACCTGCACACGAGCTCCAGAGCCTGCACAAGGGCCTCAATTGCGGATGAAAGGGGGGTGGCCCTGCCCGGCCTCTTCCTGTCGATGACGGGCGCAGGACGGGCCCGCTCTTGGCCCGGGCTTCGCCCGCGCGCGTCCCGTGCTGCGGTATGCCTGTGTGCCTCTTATCGCCGAGCCTGGCGGCTCCTGGTGCTCGGCGTGACGTCCCCAGCAGGCGCCTTCACCAAAGCCTGCTGGGAAGTGTAGTGCGGGCACCTGGGTTGATTCGAAGAAGCCGTTCCCTTCACGGCTGTTGCAAAGGAGGAACAAGGAAAGTAACTCGTGCCCCTCACGGTGAGTCTCCCCTCTTTCAGCGCGTCCCGCGCTGCGGTATGCCGGTGTGCCTCTTATCGCCGAGCCTGGCGGCTCCTGGCGCTCAGCGTGATGTCCCCAGCAGGCGCCTCCACCAAAGCCTGCTGGGAAGTGTAGTGCGGGCACCTGGGTTGATTCGAAGAAGCCGTTCCCTTCACGGCTGTTGCAAAGGAGGAACAAGGAAAGTAACTCGTGCCCCTCACGGTGAGTCTCCCCTCTTTCAGCATAAGTAGTTGCAGAATGGCGAAGCTGCAGCTCAAAACTGTGGTTTAAAACATGTTGGCAGAGGAATTAGTGATTAGGGTATTTTGTATGAGTCTGTTGAAAGGTATGGTTCAAATATATCACATTATTTTAGGTGTCTATTTGAAATGAGAAGTGCTGCTTCTTAAGTTTTAAGATCTGTATGGTTCTGTGACTGTGGTATGTCTGTACTTGCAGATGTATTTTCATATGTGTTATGCATCTGAAGATGTTAGATTTATAAAATACAGGTATAGATTTATTTGTATGTTTCTTTTATATATGATGATACTAGGAAAAGGTACAGATATATGCATACATGCTTTTAGAAATATGGGGAGACTTTCAAAAAAGATAAGTGAAGGGTTACTTTGCTGTTAGCTGTGCTCAATACCTGATTAGTACTAGAATAGTGAAGCAGCAGTAGTAGAAAAGTGATGTTTAAGATATGTTGGGAGAGGAATTATTGATTATGGTACTTTATAAGAGTCTGTGTAAAAGTTCACTTGAAATATGCCGCATAAATCTAGGTGTGTGTTTGAAATGTTAAGTGTACTTTGTCAAGTTTTAAGGCCTTTATGGTCTTGTGAGTGTGGTTATGTTTCTACTTCACATGTATTCTGATATGTGTTATGCTTTTGGCAATAGGTACAGATAGAAGCATGCATGCTTTTAGGAATATGGTTAGAGTTACGGTAGAGACATGTGATAGGTTGCTGCTTTATGTTTGGCTAGGCCCAATATTCGTACAATGGTGAAGCTGCAGAACAAAAGTGAGTTTTAAGACATGTTGGCAGAGGGATTACTGATTAGGCTACTTTCTATGAGTCTGGGGAAAGGTACACTTGAAATACACTGCAGAAATGTAGGTGTGTCTTTCAAATGTAACGTGCAGTCTATTTGTTTATTTCTTTTATATGTGATGATGATTTCAAAAGGTAGACACATGCATGCATGCTTTCAGCAATAAAGTGAGATTTATAACAGACATATCTGTAAGTTTGATGCTTTACATTTGGGTACACCCAACAGCCTGAGTAGTTACAGAATGGTGAAGCTGCAGTACAAAAGTGTACACCATGTCATAAACCTCCCTTTTGTGCTGCAATTTCACTATTCTGCTACTACTCAGGATGTTGGGCGTAGTCAAATATAAAGCAGCAATCCATTATATGTCTCACCTGTAAGTCTGCAATCACATAGCCACTACTGATGCACTCATCGATGCACTGAGGCACTATGTATGCAGTCCTTCAATCAGCCAGGCACTACCCTTGCACTTGTGCAATCAGTCATGCTTTACGCTTTCAGTCCTTCAATAACCCAGGCACTATCTATGCAGTTATAAAATCACCCAGGCACTACCTATGCACTCCTCCAATCTCCCAGGCTCTACCCCTGCACTCATGCAATCACCCATGCACTACCTATGCAGTCATGCAATAACCCAGGCCCTATCCATGCAGTTATAAAATCACCCAGGCACTACCTATGCACTCCTCCAATCACCCAGGCACTACCTCTGCAGTCATGCAATCATCCGGGCACTACCTATGCAGTCATGCAATAACCCAGGCAGTACCCATGCACTCCTTCAATCACCCAGTCAGTACCCATGCACTTACAAAATCACCCAAGCACTACCTATGCAGTCCTCCAATCACCAAGGTACTATCCCTTCACTCATACAATCACCCAGACATTAGCCATGCACTCCTTCAATCACTCAGGCAGTACTCATGCATTTATAAAATCACCCAGGCTCTACCAATGCACTCCTCTAATCACCCAGACACTCCCCCTGCACTCATGCAATCACCCAGGCATTACTCATACACTCCTCCGATCACCCATCCAGTACCCATTCATTTATAAAATCACCCAGACACTACCTATGTACTCATGGAATCACCCAAGCACTACCTCTGCACTCATGCAGTCACCTAGACACTATCCATTCACTCATGCAATAATCCAGGCAGTACCTATGCACTCCTCTAATCACCCAAATACCACTCATGCAGTCATGCAATCACTTAGGCAGTACCCGTGCACTTTTCCAATCACCCAGGCACTACCCCTGCACTCACACAATTAGCCAGGTATTATCCATGTACTTCTTCAATCACTCAGGTAGTAACCATCCACTTCTTCAATCACCCAGAAATTACCCCTGCATTAATGCAGTCACCCAGGTGTTAGCTGTACACTCCTTCAATGATCTGTGGAAAGGTATCCTTGAAATACACCATATGATTTTAGGTCTTTACTTGAAATGAGAAGTGCTTGAAATACACCAAATGATTTTAGGTCTCTACTTGAAATGAAAAGTGCAGCTTCTTAAGTTTTAATGTGTGCATCATCTTGTGACTGAGGTATGTCTGCACTTGCAGATGTATTTTCATATGTGTTATGTATCTAAAGATGGTAGATGTATAAAATACAGGTGTATATCTATTTGTATGTTTCTTTTATATATGATGGCACTAGGGAAAGGTAGAGACTCATGCATCCATGCTTTTTGAAATATGGGGAGACTTACAACAGAGATATGTGAAGGGTTGTTGCTTTGTATTTTGGTAGGCTGTACATCTGAGTAGCAGTAGTAGGATGGTAAAGCAGCAGGAGCAGTAAAGTGATGTTTAAGATATGTTGGGTGAGGAATTACTGATTATGGTGGTTTAAAAGAGTCTATGTAAAACTTTACTTGAAGTATGCCACATAAATCTAGGTGTCTGTTTGAAATGTTAAGTGTAGTGTGTCAAGTTTTAAGGTCTGCATGGTCGTGTGATTGATGTATTTTCTAGTTGCATATGTATTCTCATATGTGTTATGCATCTGAAGATGCTACATGTATAAAAGAGATATATATCTTTATTTGTATGTTTCTATTATATATGGTAGTGCTAGTAAAAGGTAGAGACACCTGCATACATGCTTTCAGGAATATGATGAGATTTATAATTGAGCTATGTGTAGGTTTGATGTTTTATATTTGGGTATGCCCAATACCCTGAGCAGTTAGAGAATGGTGAAGCTGTACTAGAAAAGTGTACACCATGTCATAAACCACACTTTTGTGTTGCTATTTCACTATTCTTCTACTACTCAGGATGTTGGGTGTAGTCAAATATAAAGCAGAAACATGAAGAGATGTCTCAGCTGTAAGTCTGCAATGACCCAGGCACTACCCATGCACTCATCCATGCACTAAGCCACTATATATACAGTTCTTCAAACAGTCAGGCACTACCCCTCCACTTATCCAATCACTCAGGCACTATCTCTGCACTCCTCCAATCACCCAGGCAGTACAGATGCACTGATGCAATCACTGAGGCACTACCAATGCACTCATGCAATCACCCAAGCACTACCCATGCAGTTCTCCAATCATCCAGGCACAACCTTTGCACTCATGCAATCACCCAGGTACTACCTATGCATTGTTCCAATCAGTCAGGCACTACCCATGCATTCCTCGATGTACCAAGGCAGCACCTGTGTATTGGTCTAATCACGCAGGCATTACCCTTGCACTCATGCAATCAACAAGGCATTACCTATGCAGTTCTTCAATCACTCAGACAGTACCCATGTGCTCCTCTAATCATGCAGGCACTAGCCATGCACTCATGCAATCACCCAGGGATTACCTATGCACTTCTTCAATCACTCAGGTAGTACTCATGCAGTCCTCTAATTTCATAGGCACTAACCCTGCACTCATGTAATCACTCAGGCACTATCCATGCAGTTATCCATGCTCTCAGTCATGACTTGTGCACTCATTCCATTTACCGATGCACTCAACAAATCACTTATGCACTCATGTAATCAGCCAGTTACTATTCTTCCTCTTCTGCAATTACCCAGCTAGTATTCTTGCACTCATGCAAACCCCTAGACACTACTGTTGCACTCATTTATTCATGTAGGCACTACTTATACACTCATCTATGCATTCAGGGTCTATTCATGCCCTTATCCATGCACACAATCTCTACGTCTGCACTTATGCAACCAGTTACTCAGTATCCAATCTCTCCTGCAATTATACAGACATTACCCTTGCAGTCATACAATCATCCATGCACTACCCATGGAGTCATGCAATCATTGAGACACACCCATCATATATCTTAGCTCTAAGTCTTAACGTATTGCGGAAACTATTTATACATATTTCTGTACCTTTTGGTAGCAATATCATATATTAGAGTAATATACAAATAGTGGTTTGAAAGAGTCTATGTAAAACTTTATTTGAAGTATGCCACATAAATCTAGGTGTCTGTTTGAAATGTTAAGTGTAGTCTGTCAAGTTTTAAGGACTGCATGGTCGTGTGATTGATGTTTTTTGTAGTTGCATATGTATTCTCGTATGTGTTATGCATCTGAAGATGCTACATGTATAAAAGAGAGATATATCTTTATTTGTATGTTTCTATTTTTTATGGTAGTACTAGTAAAAGGTAGAGACACATGCATACATGCTTTCAGGAATATGGTGAGATTTATAACAGAGCTATGTGGAGGTTTGATGCCTTATATTTGGGTAGGCCCAATTCCCTGAGCAGTTAGTGAATGGTGAAGCTGTACTAGAAAAGTGTACACCATGTCATAAACCACACTTTTGTGTTGCTATTTCACTATTCTTCTACTACTCTGGATGTTGGGTGTAGTCAAAAATAAAGCAGCAACCTGAACACATGTCTCAGCTGTAAGTCTGCAATGACCCAGGCACTACTCATGCGCTCATCCATGCACTAAGCCACTATATATACAGTTCTTCAATCAGTCAGACACTACCCCTGCACTTATGCAATCACTCATGCACTACATATGCATTCTTTCAATAATGCAGGCACTACCCCTATACTCATGCAATCACCCATGTACTATCTATGCACTCCTCCAATGACCCAGGCACTATCTGTGCACTTATAAAATCACCCAGGAACTACCTATTCACTTCTCTAATCACCCAGGCACTATCTCTGCACTCCTCCAATCACCCAGGCAGTACAGATGCACTGATGCAATCACTGAGGCGCTACCGATGCACTCATAGATGCAATCAGCCACTTCCCCTGAACTCATGCAATCACCGAAGCACTACCCATGCAGTTCTCGAATCATCCAGGCACAACCCTTGCACTCATGCAATCACCCAGGTACTACCTATGCATTGTTCCAATCAGTCAGGCACTACTCATGCATTCCTCCATGTACCAAGGCAGCATCTGTGCATTGCTCTAATCACGCAGACATTATCTTTGCGCTCCTCCAATCACCCAGGCACTAGCCATGCACCCATGCAATTACCCAAGCATTACCTATGCACTTCTTCAATCACTCAGGTAGTACTCATGCAGGCCACTAATTTCATAGGCACTTACCCTGCACTCATCTAATCACTCAGGCACTATCCATGCAGCTATCCATGCTCTCAGTCACGACTTGTGCACTCATTCCATTTACTGATGCACTCATTAAATCACTCAGGCAGTACTTGTGCACTCATGTAATCAGCCAGTTACTATTCATCCTTTTCTGCAATTTCCCAGCTAATATTGTTGCACTCATACAAACACCTAGACACTACTGTTGCACTCATTCATTCATGTAGGCACTACTTATACACTCATCTATGCATTCAGGGTCTATTCATGCCCTTATCCATGCACACAATCTCTACGTCTGCACTTATGCAGCCAGTTAATCAGTATCCAATGTCTCCTGCAATTATACAGACATTACCCTTGCACTCATACAATCATCCAGGCACTACCCATGGAGTCATGCAATCACTGAGACACATCCATCATATATCTTAGCTGTAAGTCTTAACATATTGCAGAAACCATTTATACATATTTCTGTACCTTTCGGTAGCAATCTCATATATTAAAGTAATATATAAATAAATGTATACTTGTGTTTTATATGTCTAGCATCTTCAGATGCATAATATGTATCCAAATGCATGTGCAAGTAGAGATATACTTTAGTTACAACACCATGCAGACCTTAAAACTTGACAGATTGCTGTTCAGATTTGTAGCAGATAATGAAAATGATGTGGCATACTTGAAGTGTAGCTTTCCACAGACTCAGACAAAGTAGCGTTATAACTGATTCTTCTCTTAATATGTCTTAAACCTCACTTTTGTGCTGCTGCTTCATCGTTCTATGACTACATAGGGTGTTGGGCCTAGTGAAAGATATAGCAGCAATCTTTCATATGTTTCTGGTGTAAGTCTCAACATCTTCTTAAAAACATGCATGCATATGTCTGTACCTTTTGTTAGTAGTATCATATATCAAAGAAACATACAAATAGATGTATACCTGTGTTTTATATGTATTGTATTGTATTGTAATTGCATTTATATAGCGCTTACTACCCCTGACAAGGCGTCAAAGCGCTTTTTTAGTGAGTAGCACGCTACTCAGGAACCCATAAAGGATTAGTTTTGAATTAGTATAGTGAAATATGAAAGTAATTTGAGTGGTGGATATTAGTCAGTTATTTGGATTGAGAAGGATAACGGAGGGATAGAAGAGGGAAAAAAGGTTTGCATTTATATAGCGCTTGTTACCCCTAATGGGGTGTTGAAGCACTTTCTTGGCGAGTAGCACGCTACTCCGGTACCCACAAGGATTAGTGTTGAATTAGTATAGTGAAATATGAAAGTAATTTGAGTGGTGGATATTAGACAGTTATTTGGATTCAGAAGGATAGCGGAGGGATAGACGAGGGAAAAAGGTTTGCATTTATATAGTGCTTGTTACCCCTGATGGGGTGTTGAAGCGCTTTTTTGGCGAGTAGCAAGCTACTCCGGAACCCATTAACGGATTAGTGTTGAATTAGTATAGTGAAATATGAAAGTAATTTGAGTGGAGGATATGTTAGTCAGTTATTTGGATTGAGAAGGGTAGCAGAGGGATAGAAGAGGGACAGAGGTTTGCATATATATATAGCGCTTGTTACCCCTGATGGGGTGTTGATGCGCTTTTTCGGCAAGTAGCACGCTACTCCAGAACCCATAAAGGATTAGTGGTGAATTAGTATAGTGAAATATGAAATTTGAGAAGTGGACATGTTAGTCTGTTATTCTGTGATAGTGGAGGGATAGAAGAATGAATGATTTAGACTTTTTCTTTTTTTGGAGGTCATAGCAGTAGTGGGAGGCTTGGGATGAGTAAAAAGGGATGTGGAGGGGAAGAGTCATTTATGAGAAGCGATGGACAATTCACCTCCTATAGGTACCCAAAATTTATCTGAGAACCGCCTATTAAGAAAAACCCGTGGTCTTTCACACTCTCAAACATTGCCTGCCTGTTACACTTCTGAGCGCTAAGAACTGGCACTGTTAGCGCCCTTAAAGACTCAGTGAGGGTGAGCACCCCATGAGATCTGACTCAGGAACGCCCTCAAAGGGCTGAAAAGATGGACACGCCAGAGATATTGCCTGTGAAGGCAGAGTGTGCACACGTCATGAGAGCTGACCCAGTTTAACATCCTCAAAAGGCTGAACGGGAGGCCACGTTAGCAAAGAGACTTGGATAAATATTTGCTGGAATGGCCACCAGCCAAGGCAACCTAATGTTTAACAGCATTCTTTAAACAAACAAGTCCCCGCCTACATACCTCCCAGGGACAAGGACTTCCGCAGCGTCCCATGGAGACCTAGAACCCAGCGCATTCCACACAGTGTGTGATCTGTGGCACGTTTCCACCTAGAGTGCAGGATGCTCACATGTATAAGACATATCACAATACATGTGCAAGTTCATACATATCTTAAACAGAAGACCATGAAGACGTTAAAAGTTGAGAGAGTGCACTTCATATTTCAAAGAGACACTTAGATTTATTTAGTGCACTTCAAGTGAACCTTTCCAGAGAGTTTTACAAAGTATAATAATCACTAATTTGTCACTCAACATATGTTAAACATTACTTTTCTGGTGCTGCTGCTTTACCATTTTACTAGTAGTTAGGTATTGAACATAGTCAAAATAAATAACTAAGAAGCAAGAGAAGTGCAGACAGAAGCAACAGAGGTGCAGAAGGAGGCAAGAGAAGTGCACAAACAGGCAAAAGAAGTGCAGAAAGATCCAAGAGCAGTGCAGAAAGAACCAACAGAGGTGCAGAAGGAGGCAAGAGGGGTGCAGAAGGAGCCAAGAGAGGTATAGAAATTTTCAAGAGAGGTTTAGAAAGAAGCAACAGAGATGCAGAAGGAGATACGGCAACTGCAGAAAGAGGCAAGACAGTTGCTGAAATAGTCAAGAGAGGTGCAGAAAAAGGGAACGGGGTGCAGAAAATTCAAGAGAAGTGCAGAAAGAGGGAAGAAGGATGTAGAAAGAGGTTAGAGGGGTGCAGGAAGTGTATCAGAAGTGCAGAAAGAAGCAAGAGTAGTGGAGAAAGAAGTAAGAGAGGTGCAGAAAGAGGCAAGTGGGGTGGAGAAAGAGGCAAGAAAAGTGTAGAAAGAAGCAAGAGAGGTGCAGAAAGAGACAAGAGAGGTACAGAAAGAGGGAAGAGGGGTGCACAAAGAAGGAAGAAGGTTATAGAAAGAGGCAACAGGGGTACAGAAAGAAGCAAGAGAAGTACACAAACAAGCAACAGAGGTGCAGAAAGTGGCAAGAGGGTTGCAGAAAGAGACAAGAGAGGTTCAGAAAAAGGGAAGAAGGATGTAAAAAGAGGCAAGAGGGGTGCAGAAGGAGTATCAGAAGTGTAGAAAGAAGCAAGAGAAGTGCAGAAAGAAGGAATAGAGGTGCAGAAAGAAGCAAGTGGGGTAGAGAAAGAGGCAGGAGAAGTGCAGAAAGAAGCAAGAGAGGTGCAGAAAGAGACAAGAGAGGTACAGAAAGAGGGAAGAGGGGTGCAGAAAGAAGCAAGAGGGGTGTATAAAGAAGCAAGAGTAGAGTAGAAAGAACCAACAGAGGTGCAGAAGGAGAAACAGGTATGCTGAAAGAAGCAAGAGGAGTATCAAAATTTGTAAGAAAGGTGCACAAAGAAGCAAGACTAGTGCAGAAAGAATCAACAGAGGTGCAGAAACAGACATGAGGGGTGCACAAAGAGGCAAGAGAAGTGCAAAAAGAAGCAACAGAGGTGCAGAAAGAGGCAAAAGGGGTACAGAAATTTGCAAGAGATGTACAGAATGAAGCAACAGAGGTGCAAAAGGAGGGAAGAGAACTACAGAAAGAGGCAAGAGAGTTACAGAAACAGGCAAGAGAGGTGCAGAAAAAGGGAACAGGGGTGCAGAAAGAGGCAAGAGAGGTAGAGAAAGAGAAAAGAAGGGTGCAGAAAGAGGTAATAGGGGTGCAAAAAGAAGCAAGAGAGGTGCAGAAAGGAGTAAGAGAAGTACACAAATAAGCAATAGAGGTGCAGAAAGAGGAAATAGGGATGCAGAAACAAGCAAGAGCATTGTAGAAACAGGCAAAAGAGGTGCATAAAGAAGGAAGACCAGTACAGAAAGAACCAATAGAGGTGTAGAAGTAGGCAAGAGGGGTGTAGGAATTTACACAAGATGTGCTGGAAGACGCAAGAGGATTGTAGAAAGAAACAACAGAAATGCATAAAAAGGCATGAAGGCTGTAATAGGAGGCAAGAGTAGTGCAGAAAGAAGCAAAAGAAGTGTAGTAAGAAGGAAGAGGGGAGCAGAAAGAGGCAACAGAGATGCACAAAGAGGGAAGAAGGGTGCAGAAAGAGGCAACAGGGGTACAGAAAGAAGCAAGAGAGGTGCAGAAAGAAGCAAGAGAAGTGCAGAAGGAAGCAACAGAGGTGTAGAAAGAGGAAAGAGGGGTGAAGAAAGAGGCAACAGAGATGCAAAAAGACGGAAGAAGGGTGCAGAAAGAGGCAACAGGGGTACAGAAAGAAGCAAGAGAGGTACAGAAAGAAGCAAGAGAAGTACAGTAAGGACAAGAGGGGTGCAGAAAGAGGCAAGAGAGGTTCAGAAAGAAGCAACAGAGCTGCAGAAAGAGACAAGAGAAGTACAGAAACATTCAAGAGGGGTGCATAAAGAGTGAAGAAAAGTGTAGAAAGAGAGAACAGGGGTGGAGAAAGTGGGAAGAGAGGTGTAGAAAGAGGGAAGAAGGATATAGATAGGGGCAATAGTTAGGTATTGAGTATAGGCAAAAACAAAGCAGCAACCCTTCACAAGTTTCTGCTGCAAGTTTCACCATCTTTTTGAAACTATGCATGCAGGAGTCTGTACTTTTTGCTAGTGTACTTTATATAATAGATGCATACAAATATATGTATACTTCTGTTTATTTTTCTTTTTTATTTTTTTATTTCAATCCATGATAAAACCAATACACACCATAATTCATTAGCACAGTCTTAGTAAAAGCTAGTAAAAGGCAATACAAAAACCGTAGTTCCTCCGACAGTTAAAAGGTACAAAAAGGTGATACATATACATAAATAAATACACCATAAATAGTTATTAACAATAGGTACTCAGTCTTTCATATGTTCGATCATGGGGCCCCATATCTGCATACCCAACTTCCTCCTACCTGAGCCTTTGAGCGCATATAAACTATATTCAAGATTAAAAATGGTATAAAATCTGGCTCTCCACAGCTCAAAGGTAGGGGCATCCTTCTGAAGCCACATAGAAGCAATACAGAGCCTGGCATCCGCCGTCACCAGGAAAATTATGTAGCAAAACGTATGTGCTGGCTGCCCTGCCCTCACGTTCACTTCCATCCCTAAAAGCATAGCAGAGGCTGAAATATTTATGACCGCCCCAGTTATTTCAAGAGGAACTTCTCAATATCCTCCAGAAGATTGGTCAAGCACCCGCATGTATAAAAGATATGTACAATGTCTGCCCCATCTACTCCACACCGAAAACACTTCCCATCGTTTGCCCCTCCCCATTTTAACATCTTAGCGGGGTGTAATACAGATTAAACACCGTCTCATAGTGCTGCAACCGCAGATTAGCTGACAGTAATATTTTCCCTGCCACATCGATAGATTGCTCAACACGAGTGCCCTGGCACCCTAGCCTCTTATCCCACTTGAGATTTTGGGCCTCTAAATCATCATTCTGAGTATCGAGCAAGGCATTATATAAGGTACTGATGCAGGAGTTATTTTTAATAGCCTCTACAAAGGGATTCGGCCCCAACATCTGTCGCTTTTTACATAAAAAGTCCCAATTTTGTAGAAACTTATAAAATTCAGTCTTAGGCAACTGATATTTATCTGCTAACATAGCATATGATGCCAAACTCCCATTAATATAAAAATCACCTATGTGTAGGATCCCTTTGCTTCTCCATCTGTCCAAAGTTCTATCCCAAAAAAACGACGGGAGTAACCACGAAGCAGATGTGGGAGTGTAATACGAAACCCCCTCAATTTGATAAAGTTTCCGGCTAGCCTTCCAAACCTTATAAGCGGCGCTTAACACCTTGAACCGAGCTTTTTTATAATAGCTGAATTCCAGCATCATGAATAATCGGCTCTTGGCATCAGCACCCAGCAACATTTGATAAATAGATGGTGATTCAGCAATACTACAAACCTCTTCTCCCGTTAATAAAATTTGCATGTTTTGAAGAATACAGGCATAATAATATAGCGTAAAATCCGGAACTGCCCACCCACCTTTCTCCCGGGGTAGCGTCATTAAATGCATTGCTCTCCGGGATTTCCCTTGGGCCCATAAAAACCTAGCACATATCGATTGAAGTAATTGCAACTGAAGGCGGGTGAGTTCTAATGGGACTGATCTGAAGTCATATAAAACCTGGGGTAAAATCATCATTTTAAGAACATTACAACGCCCGACCAGCGACAAGTGTAAGCATTCAAAACGTTCTAGTTGTTGTTTAACTGTCGTTAAAATAGACCCCCAGTTGACCTCCACTAATGCTTTCAGACATGTCCTTAATCTAATACCCAAATATGATACCTCAACCCTGACCCTAGGATCATTGCCGCAGTCTTGATTTATGCACAAAATCTGTGTTTTAGACATATTAAGTTTATAGCCTGAGATCAAACCGTATCTATGAGCTAGCTGCTCTATCTCAGGCATAGCAGTAATGGGGTTAGAAGTTACCACCGCTATATCGTCTGCATATGCAAGAACCCGATATTGCTCTTATCTACAAATAACAGATTCAATCCTCAGACTTTGCTCTAACATAATCAAAAAGGGATTAATATACAAAGAAAACAACAAAGGGGAGCACTGGCATCCCTGTCTTTTCCCTCTGGTGATGTATACAGGTTCAGACTCTAAGCCCATCATACAGACTTTAGCAGTAGGGGTTTGAAATAAAACCTGTGTAGCTTTAACGAAGCCGGGGTGAAAGCCAAACCGTCGTAAAACTACCCATAAAAAGTCCCACGCGACCCGGCCGAACGCCTTTTCCGCGGCTAAAAGGATCAAACTAAATTTATTATCCTGAGTGTTAGCAGCATCTAATAGAGTTATCACCCTATTAATATGATTGACTGTATTCCTCCCGGGTATAAACCTGTGTTGCCGAATTGACACCAGGGGAGAAGTAACTTTAGCCAACCGGGTCGCCAGTATTTTGGCATAAATTTTGCCATCACAATTTAACAATGATATGGGTCGATAAGAACCCGGAAGATCAGGTGGCTTACCTTTTTTTAAAAAAACGATTATGCTTGCTTCGCCCCATGATAGTGGAGCCGCCCCTAACTGTGCTTGCTGAAAAGTAATCAACATATCCCTCTTTATCTCTAGAAAAAAAGTTTTATATACTCCCAATGGAAGTCTATCGGGTCCCGCCGCTTTACCATTAGCTAAACTCTTGATGGCTAACTCAAGCTCCTCCATAATTATTTGTGCCTCCAACATAGCTACATCCTGCTGGCATAACATATCAAAATTAATATTCTGCAGCAAGATCTCACTTGCCTGTGCAGCCAAGCAGTCTCCGGTGTATAGTCCCCTAAACAAATCATGAAAGACCCTAAGGATCCCGTCAGGTGTATCTACCACATTACCATGTTTGTCTGACATACCCTTAATTCTTTGCCCTGCTTCTTTTGAACGTAGCCTTTGCGCCAGGCAGCGCCCTGCTGCTTTACCATATTTATAGCTTTGTTCTTTATTAAGAGTGTGTTTGATGGCTATTGCTTTGCTCCACTGCAGGTTGATTTTAGCTTTACAACGTGCAACCTCAGTTTGCAGTAGTGTAATATCACCCTTTGCTTGTATTCCCTGCAAGAGATTCTCTTCAGCTGTTGTAAGTTTTGAATACAGTTCCTGCATCTCCAATTTCAGCTGCCTCTGCTTGTATAGCCCAAAACTAAGGGTCTCTCCCCTGAACCCAGCTTTTAGAGCATCCCAAATATAACCCCATGTGGTAGAATTACGATTAATAAGTAAAAACTGCCCGATCCACTCTTTCATGTGCACAACGAATGTTTCATCCAGCAGCAGTTTCCTATCAAATGAAAAGGATCTGGCCTTCGGTCCTGTACTAATTGCCTCTATATCAAGTACTAAGGGGGCATGATCCGCCGTGATCCGAGGGAAGACTTGTATTTTGGCTGCTATCAATACCGCTGTTGGAACAAAAAAATAATGTAACCTAACTAATTTCTGATGTGGATGTGAATAAAATGTATAGCCTGGATCAGGATCTCGTAGAGTGGTCCAAGCATCCACCAGCCCATGATCCACCACCAAGTGCTGAAGAGCCTTAAACACTTTGGGTTTCCTACCTTTGTAATTTTTAAGTCTAAATGCAAACCCTGGGGCTCCAAATGTATATTAAAGTCGCCACACAGAATCAGAGGAGTCGGCCATGATGCTAATTCAACATTCAACCCCTCTAGCACTGCTGATTCATCCAGATTGGAACCATATACTGAACATACAGTTCATCTAACATTCCCTATTGTGCATTCAATAATGACCCACCGCCCTTGTTTGTCCGCTGGAGCTCTTCCCTTCCCCTGCACTGTGCTTTTGGCCAGTACCGCTACCCCTCGGTTTGTAGTAGATTGTTGTGTGCTTAAAAACACCAAATATCCAAGCTCAGCTAACAGCTTTCTTTTACACCATGGGATATGAGTTTCTTGTATGCAAACCAAATCCGATTGAGCCGCCCGTAGCTCCGCAGCCACCCGTTGTCTCTTCCCATAATTATTCAGCCCACATATGTTAAAGGAGCAAATCCGTAATCCCGAATGACATTTCCTATCCCCCATCATAAATCAATATTTCTAACTGATCGAAGACCATATGGTTTGACTGTGTACAGTTTTTTTCCCTTGTGGCTCTTAAACTCTCATAGATTGTTTTATTCTGTGGTCCCCCCCACACCCAAGTGCCCCCCCTTCCACCACCCCCACCCCATACCCCCTCCCTCCTCCATCTGTGCAGGGCTTCAGCCGAAGCCCTGCCCCCCCCTTTGCCCTGAAAAGAGGCTTGAGGACCAATGGTCCCTGAGATGGATCAAGTTCCTGCCCCCCCGGATCACCCCGCCCCATCCAGTTAGTGCATCCCTTTTAGTACCATACCCCTATAGCCAAGGCTCGAAAGGGGAACAAATACAGAAAGGAAAAAAAAGGGAGAAGAAAAATTCATACCCCTTGTAAAAAGACAGCATAGGGATGCAAAAATCAAAAAGAAAAAACCCTGTTACGACCACCTAAGACCCAGGTTATTTACGCTATGTCCCGTTTTATAAGGACTGCAAGTATTCTTTAGCTTGAAAATCTGTAGTAAAAAATCAAACTTGCTCGTTGAATATAACTTTGAGTTTGGCTGGATTTAGCAGATATGCTTGAGCCCCCTTGCCTTGAAAGGGGGAAATGAGTTGACGTAGTTGCCATCTTTTCTCCACCGTCAGAGGGCAATAATCAGGACGTACAAAAAATTCCATCCATTTCCCTGTTTTCTTTCGGTCTGGGCGTCCAAGATCATAAACAGCCTCTCGAGCCAAAAAGTTATTAATTGAAATCAGAATTGCTCTGGGAGCTCTCTGACCTGGCCTTGTATGCTGAATAAAGGGAAACCTATGCGCCCTCTGAATCTCCCGATTCCAATCCCATTGTGACAGCCCTGGGAAGGCCACAGAAAAGAGCTCAATAATACATTTTCGCGCGTCTAATCCTTCAACACCCTCTGGGATCTCCAAGACCCGCAAATTATTGCATCGAAAACGATTCTCAAGATCCATCAGTTTCCACAGAGTATCATCTTTCGATGACCGCAGTGCTTCTGTAGCCGCCTTTTGCGCTGCCAGTTCATCCTCCAGGTTGGAGATCGGTGTTTCTGCCTCATTGAATCTTTCCACAAATTCTGTGCATGACTTTGCAATCCTTCGAACTGAGTTCTGGAGTTTCCGGCAAGCCCCTTGCGTGCGCTGACTCTCTATCCGGGTCTCCTCCCTATGGGCCATTATGCTCTGGTATATAACCGCCAATGAAATGTCCTCTGATCTCTCCAGCGGCTTTTCACATGGCTGCACCGCTATAGCCTCACCCCTTGCCCCGGATTCAGACAGAAAGGAATAGTCCCATAGCAAAGCATTGGTGCTTTCAGCGGTTTCAGTAGCTCTAAGTTTGTCAGCTGTTTCACCCCTCTTGCGTGCCGTTCTTGGACTACTTCCTGGTGTGCCCGGTGTATCTGTTCCCAAGTCATCTAAGTGAGAGCTGCTTCTTCCACTGTGGCCACTATCTGGGGAGCCCCTCCTCCGGTTTGAGCGGGTAGTTGGTTCGGTCTCATCCTCAGTCGTATCTGAAGGGTCTGAGAAGGAAAAAAAATTGTCCCCTGAATCAATTTCCTTTACCAGCCTCTGAGTGGTATTATCATGTTGCCCATTCGGCCTATCCACATTGGAGTATTCGCCCTTCTGCCAATTCACTGTGTTAACTACAGCTGGAGTGTCCTTAACAAGATCCTTACCAACCAATGTGCTCTGTTTAACCGCAGGCTCACCTATATCCAAAGTAGCGTAATCACCTTCCCTATTGTCTCTTTCCTTATCCATTTTCCCTTCCTTTGGGATATTGATGTTGTCAGGCGTGTCCCCAGTTTGATAGCCCCCTTCTGCATCCACATCCTTCTGTCCCCAACCAACATTCGGGGTTCCCCCCCTTTGCCAATCTGTCCCTCTGCCTCCTTAACAGGGCCAGTGTGTGGAGGGGTGGGCTGTTTTTTCATTTTTCCCGATAGAAATAAAGAGGGCACAGTCCACTTACCGGTGATGTCCCTGCGTGTGCTTTCTCTTCTCTCGCTTCTTTCGGCTGCCAGGTCTCCCATGTTGCCATTTTTGCCAGTTCGTCCGGTATTCCCCGTTGCTGGACCGCCATTTCCTCCAGCTTCAACAGGGTTTCGGGTTTTTCCGCGTTCCACCTTCGGAGGCATTACCACAGCCAGGTCAGCTAGGTCAGCCAGGTCAGCCCCGCCTTCAGTCCTGAGGCTCTTCGCATGCAGGAACCCGGAAGACCGCCAAACCAGCTCCAGGAGCCACAACACGGAGATGCGAGAAGCCGCTGCACCAGACCAGGCACACCAGAGCATACCGCTGCGCAAGGTAAATATTGCCCTTTACTTTTATTTTCCGTGCTTAATTTCACCACGCATAGTTGTCAATATACCCAGGGGAAGTAAAGCGTGGGGCACGAGGATCCTGGAGCTCGGGCTCACACAACTGTCCGTGCGGTCGCCATCTTGCCTCCTGTTGTATACTTCTGTTTTATATGTAAAGCATCTTCAAATGTATGACACATATGAGAATACATGTGCAAGTAGAGACAAATCTCAATCACAACACCATGCGGGCCTTAAAACTTGACAGACTGCACTTTACATTTGATTTGGGTAGCAGTAGAGAAATCCTTTAGTTGTGCTTCTGTTGTAGAGCTTGTGATGTCTTCTAATTGTAGGAATTGTGCAGTGTCTGACATAGGTTTGCAATGCAATTAAAAATATTTCTTTATTTATAGATGAGAATATTTGTATATAATTATTTTAATAATATAAAATTATTTAACGAAACTATTTAAACTTTTCTTTGTTTTCAGATATTCATCATTATTAGTAGTAAAGATTGAGTATGGCAAGAAAAGATCAAAAGAAAAAAAACAGTACTATTTAAAGGAAAGAGAAAAGCAGAAATTAGATAAGTACAACATGTAACATTGAAGAAAAAGACTTCTGGTAAGAGAACTAAAAAATTTATTAAAAGACTTAAAGAACGTAATTAATTTTCAAAATGTGAAAAAGAGAAAGAAAAGTACTACAACCAATCAGAAGGAAACAAAAAAAGGACAAATTAATGGAAAAACAGGTTATGAAAAAACAATCTATGTTGAAAGAAGGATGAAAGAATATAAAGACATTAGGAAGAGAATGTATAAAAGTAAAGTATTACAAAATGTATTGAAAGAAAAAATATAAAAAGATCAGCATTTTACAAGAAAAAATAACAGATTGAAACTGTAGTCGAAAAGGCTTTTGAATTGAAAAGAAGATTGTTTATATTAGTATTGAAGAGAATGAGAACATTGAATAAAACAATGCACTTTATGAAGGAGAAAAGTAAAAGAAAAAGACTGGTTAATAGAACTAACTTTTGCAAAAACATTTCGGGAGAATGGAAGGAAACACACTTCTAGTACTGAAACTTTTTTTAATGAAGAAAGCTATTTTCAACAAAATACATTAGTTCATGCAGTTGATAACAGTGGTCATTGTTATGAGGTTAAAAATGGTTGTCCAATTGAAAAAGAAAAGATGGTTCCAAGAAATGTGGAAGAAGTAATAGCTGAAGAAGTTCAAGAGAGACGTACACAAGCTCCAGTGTATAAGTGGGATTGTAGTAGTATTTGTAGTGTATGATAGGAATCTATTGATATATTACGAAATGTCTTACGAGATTATGGTAAAAAATGTGTTAAACAGAAGATTAAGATGTTGCAAGGACTAGATCCTTGTAAAGTGAGAAAATATACTAACTTGCAGGGTCAGTCTCTTGCTTGTCTTTCAAGAAAAGTGTGTCGAAGTACTTTTCATCATTTAAGAATGTTAGCAGTACATCACTCAGAAATGCGGAAGTTAGTGAGAAGATTGTACTATGTGAAAAGTACTGCATTATCTTTAAGTGAAATAAACACAGCTCTTTTGCATGGTTCAGTATTAGATGTAAAAAAAGTTTCTGATGATATACAGTTTTGTTTCTTTGGTCCTCAAGAGGAGTGTACAGAAAGTGAGAGTTTGATAAGTGTAGGTGTTGAAGGAGAGGTGGAAGATAGTACTACTGAGAAGTTTGTAGAATAAATTACAAAGTTTAAAGTACTTTCTTGTGAAAAACCAAACTATGTTTGTATTTTTTGTCGACGTACTCACTATAGAAGTGAAACTAGGAATGTTGATGTGTATTTAAAAAGTGAAAAGGAAAACAATGATAAGTGGGAGCAATTTGGTGCTTATTTGTTGGTGGAAGGTCCTTTTGAGTTGGGTAGTGATCAACGTATTTGTAAATATTGTTACAACAAATTAGAAGAGAACAAAATGCCAGCTAGAACTGTACATAACAACCTAGAGTTGGTAGCTATTCCTCCGGAACAGGTAGATTTAAATACGTATCCATTCTTATTCAATCTGTGCACCCGTTTCAGGCTATAGTTCGTATGTAGCCTAAAACAGGTAAGCTGGCTCCAACAGATTTACAAAGAGGTTTAAAAGGGAGAGTTGTGTATTTACCTTTAGATTTTAAGAAAAATATTGAAACTGTTGGTATAGAGAGAGAGGAAAGTGAACCTGTAGTTATTCTAGTTAATGGTGTACCAACAAAGAGTCGGAAAATATGGCAAGAGTTAGTAGATGTCACCAAACTTTAAAAGGCTACATTATATCTTGTACAAAACAATATTTATTATAAAAATGTATATGTGGAAGAACAAGAAATATCTTTAGAAGATGATAGAGAAATTTCAACTGGCCAAATAGAAAAAGTGGACAACTCCAGGAGTGAAGAAATTTATGAACACTACAGTATACATCCTCTACATTCAAAAGAAGTTATAGGAAACACTATTGAATTATTCCAAATGAAGAAAGCAAAGGGAACTCCCATGAGTGTATGGGAAACAAGTTTAGAAGCTCGTTGTTTTCCACAGCTCTTCCCCACTGGAAAAGGTGGACGAAATGATGAACAACCAGTACAGATTCCAGCTTCAGAATATCGTACAACAAGATTTCAACAGTGTATTCCATATTTATTTCATCTTGTGTTTGAAAGTGACTTGTCTGGACTTTCAAATGCAGTGAACCACATATTAAAAATAGGAGTTCATCTTACACATGTTTCTGCAAAGGAATTTTTGGACAAAGTTCAACAAAGAGACGATCATTTAGAATCTCAGTTAATTAATTTGATGGCGTGTCAACGTGGTACTAATGAGTATTGGTATCATCGTCACGGAGAACTGAAATGTATGTTAAGAAACTTAGGAACCCCTACGTGGTTTGTTGCGCTTAGCTGTGCTGAATACGCATGGGACGATTTACTTGAATTTCTACAACATGCAAATTCAAATGTAAAAAACATTGAATTGAAGACAGCTGGAGAACTGTGTTCCTTCGATCCTGTAAATGTGTGCAGATATTTTAATCATAGGTTTCAAGCTATGATGTCTTTTATCTGCAATAAAAATAATCCACCTCTTGGAGAAGTTATTTATTTCTTTTGGCGAAAGGACTACCAAGCCAGAGGTGCTCCTCATATACACATGCTATTATGGATCAAGAATGCACCTAAATTTGGAACCGATTCTGATGAAATCGTTTTGTCTTTCATTGAAGACTATGTTACCTGTGCCATTCCAAAAAAAGGAGGAGAAAACAGCTTAAGACAACAAGTTTTATGGGTCAAAGTCATCGATGTGGAAAATATAGTCAACGAAAATACACGTCAATGGGAAAATGTTATACAAAATGTCGTTTTGGATTCCCACGTCCAGTAATTTCAAAAGGAAGAGTCAATAGTTTCATGTCAGCAGTAAGGCATACTATAACTCGAAAATCTCCAAAGAATACTTGCAACATAAAAAGAACTGTATAATCAAAGATCTTTATATTATACATGATGTAAATGAGAGTGTATATTTTACAAAATATACTTTAGAGAAATAAATGATTTAATGTAGTTGAAGAATGTAATTTAGAAACTGTAGATAGGTAAACAGATAGTTGCACTTGTAAATATTTTCAACGCACATTTGTTTTGTTTTTTACAATCTCATTGATTGTATTTTTTTCCCGCTGTTGTATGATGATCTACATTGAAATCACTGTGTATGGTGAAATTCAGTAGAATCTGAGAAAAGCAAAAAGGGAAACTGAATATGTTATGTAATTCTAAAATTATGTTGTGTTCTTAAAACTATAATATTATATGCAATAACAGTTTTTCTTCTGTTTTTTACAGAAGGTAATACTAAAGTTTGAAAAGATTTTAAATTCAGTTTACAACAAAACTACTGTAAAATAGTTCCACTGAGTTTTGTATCTTCTTTAATAAAAAAGGTAAGATGAAATAATGTAATAAGCATGATAATATGAACTAATGTTTACAGTCGCTTTTACTGCACTCTTCCATTTTTTCAAACACTACCTATGCACTCATCTATACAGTTAGGCACTATTCCCACACTCCTCCAATCACCCATTCACTATCTATGCACTTCTCCAATCACCTAGCCAGTACCCATACACTAATAATATCACACAGACACTACCTATGTACTCCTCCAATCACCCAGGCACTATCTGTACACTCATGCAATCAGCTAGACATTACCCGTACACTCTTCCAATCACCCAGGTATTACCTATACACTTCTCAAATTCCCTAAACATTACCCCCGCACTCATGCAATCACCCAGACACTATCCTTGCACTCTTTCAATCGTCCAGGCAGTATCTATACACACCTCTATTCACTCAGGCAGTACACATGCACTTATAAAATCACCCAGGCACTATTTATGCACTCCTCGAAGCACCCAGGTACCACTCCTGTACTCCTCCAGTCACCCAGCCAGAACCCTTCAAGTTATAAAATCACCCAGGCACTACCTATGCACTCCTCCAATCAGCCAGACACTACCCCTACACTCATGCAATCAGCAAGACATTACCCCTACACTCATGCAATTACCCAGGCATTACCTATGCATTCCTCTAATCTGCAGACATTATGCTTGCACTCATGCAATCACTCAGACATTACCCCTGCAGTCATGCAATCACCCAGACATTACTCATGCACTCCTCCAAACACTTACACATTATCTCTGCACTCATACAATCACCCAGGCATTACCCAAGCACTCCTTCAATCACCCAGGCACTACCCTTGCACTCTTCCAATCACCCAGGCACTACCCCTGTACTCAAGCAACTACCCAGCCAGTATCATGCACTTATAAAATCACCCGGGCACTACCCCTACACGCATGCAATCAGGTAGACATTACCCCTACACTCATGCAATTACCCAGGCATTACCTATGCACTCCTCTAATCCCCCAGACATTACCCCTGCACTCATGCAATCACTTAGGCATTAGCCATGCACTCCTCCAATGACCCAGACATTATCCCTGCACTCATGTAATCACCTAGCTATTACCCATGCAGTCCTTCAATCATTCAGTCAGTACCCATGCACTTATAAAATCATCCAGACACTACCTATGTACTCATGCAATCACACAGGCACTACTGATGCACTCCTCGATGCACCTAGGCATTAGCCATGCACTCCTCCAATCAGCCATGCACTATCCATGTACTCCTTCAATCACCCAGGCACTACTCTTGCACTCCTCCAATAACTGATGCACTACTGCTGTCCTCATATAATTAGCCAGGTAATACCCATGTACTTATAAAATCACCCAGGCACTACCTCTACACTCATGCAATTAGCTAGACATTACCCCTACACTCATGCAATTACCCAGGCATTACCTATGCACTCCTGTAATCCCCCAGACATCATCCCTGCACTCATGCAATCACTTAGGCATTACCCATGCACTCCTCCAATTACCTACACATTACCCCTGCACTCATGCAATCACTTAGGCATTACCTATGCATTCCTCCAATGACCCAGACATTACCCCTGCACTCATGCAATCACCTAGGTATTACCCATGCAGTCCTTCAATCACTCAGGCAGTACCCATGCACTTATAAAATCATCCAGGCACTACCTATGCTCTCATGCAATCACACAGGCACTACTGATGCACTCCTCAATGCACCTAGGCATTACCCACGCACTCTTACCATCACCTAGGCATTACCCATGTACTCACACAATCATTCAGGTAGTACACATGCACTTCTGCAATCACTCAGGCACTACACATGCACTGATGCAATCACACATACACTACCCATACACTTCTCCATATATTCCACTTGCCACAATTCATACAACACTTACAAATTTGTCTATTTTTAACCAAATAGGCGGTTCTGAAGAGAACCATTTTTTTTCTTCTTTTTTGTTTTATATTGTTTTTTTTTAAAACTATTTTTTGAATTTTGTTTGTGTTTTTAAAACAAAAATGAAAAAAAAAACAGAACCAACGGTGAAAACGTTCAAAACATTATGCAATTTGAAAGTCATTGCATAAAAAAAAAATAATAATTAACAGTGGTAGTTCTTAATGGCAACCACGATGGCATCCACTGATTGCTCGCCAAAACATAACATTTTCTTGCATTTAATGCAATGCTGCTTCACTCTGGCAAATTCAGGGATGATATTTGGTGTTGCAGTTGCTGTGGTACCAGATGAAGTGCTAGGTCCAGCAGCGTTGTCCTGAATTGCCTGCTTTGGTTGGTCTCGTTGCAGATGTTCCCTCGCGAGACGTCATGGGTGCATTGTTTGTAAATGCATTAGCATGGATGACGTGCCGCAGGAATACTTTTTCTCTGATTCTCGTAAGAGGATCTTGCCACAAATGGTGCACGTAACTTTACGTGCATTTACCTTTTTCTCCCCAGGTAGTAAGGAGAAAAATGCCCAAACGATACTCTCGTATCTGGGCTTCACTGGTTCTTCCAAGTCTTCTTCCTCTTCAGGTGAAAGCAGCTGAGATGGATTGCAAGCTGCCATTTTCAGATGGAAAAAAACACCCAAAAAAGCCAAAGAAGAAGAGCAAAAGACAACAGGTGTGTCTGCTGAGATGCACTTGAAAGAATGAAAAAAATGGGTGGGGTCCTTCAAGTTCTAGAATTAAAAGCTTCTTAACCAATGAAATTGTTTCTTTTGAAGTCACATGGGATTCGCGCACCGGGCGTGCAAACAGCGGGCACCCGACACACACCTGACGCGATTTCCGAAAACTATATTTAACAATAATATATCTTTATTAAAATTACAAATATATGATATTTACAATTATGTTAAATAATCTCTTGGTATAATATACATATTAAAGTTATATACATATACTTTTAAAACATAAACATTTACGGTGGATTCATGCACCTGGTGCGACCCCCGGAAATACGTACGTGACGTTACGCGGGGCCGAGAACAGTGATGTCATCAGTGTTGTCATTTCAGATGTTATCAGTGATGTCATCAGTGATGTCACTGACCATGCCATGAGTGATGTAATATGTGATGTCATCAGCAGTGCATTGAGGGGGTGCGAGTTATAGTTAGCTCAACTAACTATAACGACCAAATTTCTCTGGTTTTGTATGAGTGAAATGTCCAACTAACTATAACGTCCCTGAAACCTGTGGTTTTTACAGTGAATTTCTATGGTTTTTTAAATGCTAATTTCTAACTATAACGTCTCTGAAACCTATGGTTTTTTCAGTGAATTTCAAAGGTTTTTTAAATGAGAATTTCTAACTATAACGTCCCTGAAACCTATGGATTTTTCAGTGAATATATATATATATATATATATATATATATATATATATATATATATATATATATATATATATATATATACCTATAGTGATTAAAGATTATATATAATAAAAAGAAAATTAAATGCAATAATAAACACCTTATTTTAAAAAAGCATACGCTAGCCATTTAAACTTGAAAAAATACAAATGTTTTAAACTATTCAGCAATTATATATATATAACTTTTAACCACTTTAACTAAATATTAAGTCAAAATAAAATTCAATTGAGCGTGAGCATTTTTCTGTCGTATTATTAAATGAATACATCCAAATGCATGTATTGTTTAATACACATTTAATTTGAAGAGTTATTGTGCTGCAACAATTTATTTTATTAGTTTCGGATTAATAATAAATATATTTTAGATGAATTTATATTTATATTATACATTAAAATAGTGTTATTAATCTTTTTTAAAGAATAATAAACTGATAGAATGTCCTCTTTATTTCCCCATAGGGACCTCTCCACCTATGTGGTGGAGGTCTGCATCTCCATAGCAGATGTGTCAGCTCCTGTGGCAAACATGTCTGCAAAGTAGCCAGAATGTAAAATATGATCATAAAGTTACTAGTAGTAACTTTGAGCTCATAATTATCATTGTCATTATCATCCTCCGTGGTGGGGGTGAAGACATATAAGTTTGTACTTAGGTGTAGCTCTCCACTCAGAAATGGTGAATAACACAAAAGTGGAAAGTTGCATCTTAGAGGCTGATTCTGATCTCGTTCGGAAAGCAAACCGAACGACTCGTGTTCGGAATGCTTTCCATACGACTAGTGTCAGGGGAGTCCGACCGAACAAGTATGATGCATTTGAATGCATCCGGATACGATTCGGTCGGACTCCCATTGACTTCAATTGGAGCCTGTGTGCCGAACGCGTACACAAGCTTTCATTGACAAAAGGGGTGGTTGGGGATAATCGTGCACCCTGTGGCGGGCACCCCTTTGTGCCTGCCACACTGTGCATGGTCTGAAAGGGGGGACCCATGGGTACCCCCATTGGCACGATTCGGAGCGCCCCGGGTGAAGGGGGGCCTGCTACGGGCCCCCAAAGACCGATTCCGGCAGCCTTTTCGATCCGGGCAAAACGAATCGTAAAGGCTGTCCGAATCGTTCATCGTACTTCCTTGCTTTGAAAACCTACTCCATAGAGCTGTACGATTCAGCTCTGGAAGGCTCTATCTCTCCGTATGCTTTCCGGAACTGATACGGTCAGCGCTATGGCTTTCCAGGCATCGTACTTGCTCGTTCGGAACTGGGAACAAATCGGTCAGGGACAAGGGCTCCGGATTGGTTTTGGCAATTACAAATCTGATTCGGAGCCCTTCCGAACGAGATCGGAATTGGCCCCTAAGTGTAGGAATAACAATACACATGAGTGAATATACCTGTGTGTATTCAGATTCGTGAACCGGACCTATAGATAAGAACCACTGTATGTTTGTAATGAACCCTGCAAAATTACTAACATAAAGGATGACACAAAAAGAGGAAAAGGGTTATTATAAGAAGAAGAAGCAACTTGGCAAGCGACATATTATATGCTAACCTAATTGCAAACAAAGCTTATGTTAGAGAGTGAACAGAATATTTTAATGGAATGGCTTTAAGTGAAATAGCTGGGCATATATTTACCTGCCCTGGAAAAGTATAACATTGATTGCTAACCACCAAAGTGGCAATGTACATGACCAGGAAACCACTTTTCACCTATCTGTTTGTTCACCTTTTTTCATTTATTGTCTGATTGTTTTTTGCACAGTGCATTCTATACTCAGTTTGGCAGTGCATTTCGCAACAGGAAACAAGCAAAAAGGAAAGCTGCATATGCTACAACCCAAGGATAATAGTGGAGCAAAGCAAAGTGATATAAACAAGGTACATAGTACAGAGAACCAATTCAAAACCTCAATGAGGACAAAAGTAGACTTCCAAGCATTTAATTTGAGGTCCTGTGTAATACGCATAACTTAAAAGCAGGTCATCTTTTAAGAGTCAGAAAACACCACTTTGTTGAACAAATATGGTATGTGTTCAGGACAAACACATTCAGGTGTTATTGATATGAAGTTTGAAGGTGATTCTGAGTGTACTTTCGAATTCCCTCATTATGGTTGGATTAGGACTGATAGAGAACTGCAGATTCCCTAAGGCCATTCTCAGTGTAAGAACAATTTAGGATGGAATGTTAGCTAAACTTCAGCATTTCTAACCAGGGAAGCACTTTTCCTTGCATTTCTTTGCAAACATGTTGATTTTACATGTAAGGTGTTCAGGAGTGCCTAAGTATAGTGATTTATACGTGACACAGGCTGCCTTACATCTACACTACATGTGTCAATTGATCCCAATTTCTGGTTTTCGAGGACATGTGTAACACAATCAAATTTCTTGGTGCCAAAGATCTGTAGAGCAGCAGAATGTAAAATGTGCCCAAGGGAATAAACCTTTTCTCAGGGAGTCCAGTGAGTAATTCGCATAACTTAAAAGCAGGTAATCTTTTAAGAGTCAGAAAACACCACTTTGTTGAACAAATATCATATGTGTTCAGGACAAATGCATTCAGGTGTTATTGATATGAAGTTTGAAGGTGATTCTGAGTGTACTTTTGAATTCCCTCATTATGGTTGGATTAGGACTGATAGAGACCTGCAGATTCCCTAAGGCCATTCTCAGTGTAAGAACGATTTAGGATGGAATGTTAGCTAAACTTCAGCATTTCTAACCAGGGAAGCACTTTTCCTTGCATTTCTTTGCAAACATGTTGATTTTACATGTAAGGTGTTCAGGAGTGCCTAAGTATAGTGACGTATACGTGACACAGGCTGCCTTACATCTACACTACATGTTTCAATTGATACTAATTTCTGGTTTTCGAGGAAATGTGTAACACAATCAAATTTCTTGGTGCCAAAGATCTGTTGAGCAGCAGAACGTAAAATGTGCCCAAGGGAATAAACCTTTTCCCAGGGAGTCCAGTGAGTAAGTCATTCCCTTATTCAGTAAGCTGAATCACTTTTGTTTGACCCATTGCATTCAAAGCTAATTTGGAAAGAAATGTTTAGTATTTCTAATGATTCACAATTGGTTGGTAGTGTCTTTAGCTATGGCTTTTACTCTCTGCTTCTAAATCGGGTTTGGAGTCAAGAGTGATATGTAGAGATTTGGTTGTGGGATTTTGGGAGAAATGCCTATGTTGTTCAAATTAGCTTGAGCATCTTATTCGGTTGAACGCTAGTCCTCTGCAGCGCCTTGATGCCCTTGGGCTAAGTTAGCGCTTTATAAATTTAATATTCATTCATTCATTCAAACACAAGGAGATGATGGACGGAGCGCTGAAACTTTTCAGTCACTCACCCCCAGTCACAGATCTGGGTTGAATCCATCTTCGTTTTTTAGCTCTTTTCACCAATCCAGTTCAGAACCAGCCATATGCAAATCAGTCTTGACCCTGTTCCTTATGGGAACAGTCAAGCCCGAAATGCCAAGCCTGTTCTTCCCTGGACCGGAAATAAGCATCCTGGGACCGGTTTCGGGGTAACACCCCTCATCAGCCAGGCTAGCTTAAATACAGTGGCAAAGTGAGAAAGGGACCCATGTCTGGGCATGCCCTGCCAACTTAGCTGTCCATTCTGGTGGAAGCTGGTGGTTGGATTACGCTATGAACAGCCATAGCAGTACAGTTAGAATATGCCAACAAGTTCAACTTTGGTGAAGCATATTTGCAATTTCCTTCTTTCATTAACTCCTGTTCATCATTGCTATTCCTCTAATCAGATTACAATAGGTCAAAGTAAATGTGGCTGACATTTTAGCGGCCTACTGTATTTTTGTTTGTCAACTAGATGTGACACCAGTATTCAATTTCTTACATAAGACGGCACTCATTTTTACTTAAACAAAATGACAAGATGGAATGTAGGGTTGGCAGAGATTACATATGAGGTATGGGTTCGAGTGGACTAACAAAACTTGAGCCATGCTCAAAACATAGTGGAAGTGTAGATATAAATGGTTTTAAAGACAAAAATAAATTAATGCTGATATGTGAGATTGTGTGATCCCTTTTAGGGACCCAGTGACACTGTAAGCTATTCTGAAAGCTGCAGGGCGATGACTTGGAGTATGTTTGTCATTATGTTTCTTTCCTTAGACTTCTGTAGGCCTCAGCTCTAGCAGGAATTAGGTCATTTCAGTGTATCCTAATGTGTGAGTCCTATTTTTCAAAATGAGATGCAGGATTATATGTCTTACACATAGAATATTTCGCTAAAAGAGACCATATTTATTTTAGGAACAGGTTTCATATTTTGCCAAATCTTAATAGCAATAATTGTTTCATATTTCACTGCTTTTAAAAATTGTGTAAGAAACACTCTGTTTGAGGGGACTTAACTGTCAAAATCACATGTATCTTTATCTGAGAGCCCTACTGTGTCTACCAAGATGCAGTCTCACGTGGAGACAAGGATTACTATTATTTTAAGAAATGTTGCCTGGGTGCTAACCAAAATGCCCTTAAATGACTTGGTTTCTTTTGTCAAGGGCTTCCAAATGATTCTTACCCTGAAGACGTAGTCAGAAAAGGCGTTGTTTCAAACTTGTTTTAGTCCGGGAACTGAGAGTCCGTCTCCTAGAGCATAAACCTGCAATAAAAAATCACAAGGATAATGCTCCTCTAGTGGACCATTTTAAAAAGGCAGGTCATACATGCACTGATTTTGGATGGTTCATCATTGAAAAAATCAAAGGAAATAAAAGAAGAGGGAACCTCACTGTTAAACGAAAGAACCGAGAACAGTGGTACATCTCCATTTTAGACACAGTAAGAACAGGTCTCAATTCCAAAGAAGATTGGATGAGACTAATCAGTTGAATTATTAGTTAAAGTAACCTGTAAGTAGAACATGACTGAGATATATATTCTGTACTGTAGGTCTTAATTAGAGGATTAGTCCCTGCAATCGGTGAATTAAATACCTATCAATATATTATGTAATATGGATGTCACTTAAACATGTATCATACATAAAAGAATTAATGAGTACCCGGCCTGTCATTTTTGCCATTGATGGAGTACTGCATATTGTGCATTAGGGTCCTGTACCGGCCGGGACCCACTGCACAGTTGGGAGACCCATCAATGGCAATTACCAAGGGAATTTTATAATATTACGTATAAAACGGTAAATAGTTTCTTCCTTCATACATACACATATATAGACAGTAAATAACATAAACAAATACAAATGAGGCATACTTGAATAATATAATAGATACCCCTGTAGGTTCTATTTTTGATATTTCCGATAAAAACATTTTTTTTTTGTCTCAACAATAATTTGTTCTTTTCAATATCATCATTGAAAGCTGCAAGCTTTTTTTCTATGTTTCCTATTCACTAACCCTGGATAGGTCTTGGCCCGAATACGTAAGTAGCGGGCAAAACGTGGTAATCGTTTTACATTAACGCGCTGACGGATGCAACGTCATGCGCACGTTGATGACGTTTTTTGAGGAACACCAGGCGTGCGACTTCATCGACGGGTATTTAAGACCTCAGTAAGGACGGGTTTCCATCTTCCTATTGCGGAGCGGTACCGGACGTTCTTTCACGCTGAGGACTTATCTTTTAAGAGGTAAAACATAGGGAATGTTGGATAGGTCTGACTTCTATGGGGAGACTTAGTATCCCCTCCTTCGGAACAACAAAACGTGGTCATTTTTGGACCTGTTTCTCAAAATAGGTGTATACAATACATTTATCCTTGTGGATTAAGGATAGGAATTGGTGAACGATCGATCCCCTTTTTTAATCCTAAACTATATATATTTCCCCAGAATCCCGTGAAAAGTACCGGGAGACAACTTTAATGACTGAGGGAATCTTGAAACTTCTTTATATCAGGCGGAGGACTGATTAGCCTCTTGCAAGAAAAATGCCATCACTGGAGGTATGTGGCTCCGATTTATTAATAACATGCGTAATTTAACGAAAGTAAGATACATAAGAAATATAGCATTATGATGTATATGATCCTTATCTATATTTTCAATAGGGCTATCATACTCCGGATGACCTTTATTTATATTGGCCCGCTTCCTGAATTATTGATATGAGTACGGAAATATCGGATTTCTAGCGGTTCATTACTTAATAAGCCAGTGAACTCTTAAGTTCAAGGTGGGTGCTATTATTGCTTTTTTATAGTTACAAATTGGAGAATATAAATTTGATGGGATCTTTATGACTATGATTATTACACTATCTCATTTTACTTAATTTAGAATCAACAACTTCAAGTAATAAGAAGATTCTATATACCGAGTATGAAATACGATTGAAAATGTATTTCTTTGTGATGGAATAGCACCATGATAAGGTATATTATATTTGGATTGTGGTCCATAGTAAGGTCAAAGGAGGCATATGAGGACTATCATATACAGACAAAAATATCCCATCGATATTCAAATTACAACAGAATATTGATATCTGTGATGTCATATGGGGTTTATTCCCAGATTAATAATTATGTCTGAGAAGGAAATAGGGATGTATACCTATGCCTGGCAACACCTCCTTAGTCCTCCTTGGGAGGTGGGAAGGGACATTGATTGATCTGAATAAAAGGAGAGTGAATGATTGGGGCAGATGCCCAGGAGTGTGAATTGGTTGGTGTATTAGAACAAGGGCCCTTAAAACAATTATAAACTATATACAGATACTGTATTACTATAAAGAAATTTTTTATCTACTTTTTCTCTATAAATGTTGGTTTTACAAATATGGTTTTTAACCATAAAGATGATTATATGTATTGTCCTGTTTTGTTTATATGTGATACAGGATTGTGATATATTTTTATTGTTTTAATGCAGGTATACATGATATTGTGCTAGAGAGACATTAAGATTTAGAGTCCTGAAGAAGGTGGCTTAAAAACATATAGCTCACCGAAATGCGTCGACGCCTCTTTTTTGATACTGTTCAATTCGAGGAACGTTTGAGCCTAATTATAAAAGGATTAATAGACTCTAAAGGAACTGATTCAATCGAATTAACGTGTTCATGATGATTTTTAATGTGTCACTTGTTTTTGTCTCTCATGTATCGTGAAATTCAATTGTCATATGCATAAATCTGTCGGAATACTTTTTTAACGTTTTTAGAAACAATTGGTTCAAATTATTGTTTTTTACATTATTGATTATTGGTTTTAATAAATGAACTTTTGTGATACTTATGAAAGGTTTTTTTGTTTGTTTATAATTGGTTTATGGGTTCTGAGATGATGTGAATGCCCTCTGTATGGCTGAACTGACCCTTGACGAGTTGGAATCCAAGAGAAAAGTTAATTTTCACATCAAACTTGTTTTACACCAAGAGTCCTTTCCATATCAGGCAGAGCTAATTGTATAGGTTTCTTTTATGTTATATGCTAAAGCTTTTGTTGGCATGTTAGTTCTTTGTATTTGGCAGGCTATTGAAGTAAATTTATATAAAGAGCATTAGTTATTGGTGATAATTTATCACAGCGATTTCTTTGCTGCCTCATGGTTTTTCTGGGTAGCTTCTGTACCACAAGGTCAGGAAAGGTAACAAAATGTACTACTTTTGTATTTGGAGGATACGTCAATGACAAATAAGGTGAGGTATTTCATCTGAGGAGTTAGATACTCTTGTGAACATAACAATAGAAATGCTCAAGTCGGTTACCAGTAATCCAGAATCTGACAAATACCTACCGTTTTGATCATTGTCATGGCCTACCACAATTATTACCCCCCTACATGGCAAGTTTTGCAGTGACTTTCCCACCCAGATGACTTTTCCGCTAGGGATGCATTAGCTTCTGTTTTCCAGGTACAAAGAGAAGCAACTAAGGACAGTACTACTCAACCCAGTTTTTGCAGTCAGTATTTTTAGAGAGATCACATGAGTCACCTTGTTCAATTAGTTTAGAGATCCAGAAAGACAGGAGGAATGAGTCATCTTGGTCAAGGATCTGTACACCATCATTTACTATTTTTATCTTGCAGTACATGTGCTGCATTCAGGCTGGAAACCTGACTGCATCTTAAATGAAGTGCTTGAGTTGGAACTTGACACAGCTCTCTGAATAAATGAATGTATGAATGAAAGTGTTTTGTAAAGAGCGCTGCTTTTACAAGGCGGGTCCCTGTACTAGAGAATGTGAAGTTCAAACATACTCTGCAACAAATTTAGCACGAAGAGCACAGCCATGTCTTGAACTTCTTCAGGAATGACTGTTCGGACCCAAGGGTCATAAATTCAAGTAGCTGATTTCAAGCCTTAGCTGCCAGAAAAGAGAACGAGTGCCCCCCCTTTCCTCGAGCACCTAACCCATGGCCCTACTTCCAAGGAGGTCGTTGTTGACCAAAGTGTTCTAACAGGGTGATAAAGCTGAAATTTGGCAGAGAGAGAGCAGGCCAGAAAAGAGGAGGGCCCATTGAACCAGGACCAAGGACTTAAAAATAATCCCTTTTTTTTAATTGGCTGCCTGTGGAGATGTCTAAGGCGACTAAAGACCGGAGCACACCAACACAGTTTCAACATTAGGTGAGCTGCAGCATTCTGGTCCACTTGCAACTGATTGACCAATCCTTCTGGAAGCCCAAGATAAATAGCATGGGCATGATCCAACCTAGATGTTATCAATGCATGAACCATTGCCATCCTAGAATGCAGTGGAAGAAGTAAGAGAAGCTTCTTAAGGGCATGGAGCAACACAAAAAAGGAACCTACCACAACATACACTTGAGGTTGGAAAGAAAGCTGGCTGTCAAACCTAACTCCAGGTTATTTTTTTGTGTGTTGCAATTGTTTATTAAGTAAAGAAGAAACACACAGTATGGGTGAGCGTCATCCAACAGCTAGATGTGATAACTCCATACAGTAATAAACAGGATGATTTGACACATAGTACTAAGAGGGAAAGGGAGGGAGGTAGGAGGACAGTCGCAAGGGATAAGGTAAGGTATAGTATCAGAGAACTACTGGGAGGTACTAACAATAAACTCTAAGAAATACTAAAGTTCAATAGTGGTAACCCAGGAAGGGATGGGTGAAAGAGGTCTGTTTCCATGATGTTGGTCTGACCCCCATATGCTGCATGCGGCAAGGTCTGTTGAGTCTCGGTCTTTCAGGTGGGGGTGTGTTGGGGTGAGCACCCTGTGTAGAAGGCATAGCCTATATTGATGGGTGCTGGGGCAAGTAAGTAGGATGCCTGGGATCAGGTAGTGCAGGCGGCGGGTGTGGTAGCAGCCAGTGTTGTGGCAGGGAGTAAGGAAAAAGTAGAGAGGCCCTCCGTCCTTGCTGCCAGTGATTCACCCATGTGTTGTTGAGAGGGTGGGTGGTGTCATGATGAAAGAGGTAAGAAATAGGGCTGATGAGGCTGGGGACAACATCTGTGGTCCTTGGCACGGGGGAGGGGTCTTGTCTCTAAGCAGGTCTGCGTGTGTGGGAAGAGGAGAGGGGATCGTATATGAGGGGCTAGTGGGGACAGGGCGGGAGAGACAAAAGGCGAAAAGAGGTGGGGTGGGGCGGAAGGGGAAAAGGGTGTGAGAGTGTTTAGGTGGGTAGAGGTATGGGTACATAAGGGCATGAGGGGGTGGGAATGGGAGAGGGAGGATATGAAAGAAGGGAGGAATTTGGGGTGAAGGGGGAAGGTAAGGTGTGGTAGGAGTGGGGGGTGAGGAGGGGAGGCAGACATCAGCATTTCGCAGGAAGCGAGGATGGGGGTGAGGAATTAGGAGAGAGAATGGAAGTAAGCATTCCATGCTACAGCAATAGTCAGTTATTCAGTTCAGTGTGGTACAGTGCAATTCAAGGGGAGGGGAGCTTGGGGCAGTGTGTCCGTCAGCAGTCTAGTCACGGAGGAAAGGAGCCCACATCTGTAGAAATAACTCAGTGTGGTCCCCCAGATTGCAAATGATGCATTTGTGTGAAGCTGTTTGAATCATTTCCTCCAGCCAGGCCTCCTGGGATGGGGGTACGGGTGACCTCCACTGGCAGAGAATACATATCTTGGCTGTGGCCAAGGCTGTATGGAGGAGGCGATGCTGTGAGCAAGAGACCTCCGGTGAATTTCTTACATTGTGGATGATGATAGCTGAGGAGGTAAGTGGTAGGTGTATTGGCATGGAGGCACTCAGGACCGATCCAATGTGTGTCCAGAAGGATTGGACCAAAGGACATTCGCAGATGATATGTGTTATATCACAGTGGGTGTTTGCGCATCACCAGCAGTTTGCATGGGGGAGAAGTCCTGCTCTGTTCAATTTCGTCAGTGTCCAGTGCCAGTTATGTAGCGTCTTGAAAAGGCAAAACTTCAAGCAGGCTTCCCTTGTGGCTTTGTCCAGAGCTTCTAGGATGTCTTCCCATTCATCATCTTCATAGGTGGCCTTCATAGGGGTGTGAGAAAAGGTGGGATGAGAGCATGACGTATAGTCCTGGCATCACTCCTTTGTGACGTCCCCATACATTCAAATAAGATACTATAGGCGAGGGCTGCAGGGACGGGAGCCCAAGCAGCTGCATAGGCAGTTTTGCAATTGCATGTAGCGCCAAGTTTGTCTTGGTGTAGGCCGAATTCCTCTCTCAGCTGGTCAAATGATTTGAGGTCTACGTTGAGTATGAGCTGGTCCATGGTGTGAATGCCCACTTCCCTCCATTGAGTCCAAGACAAAGTCTGTCCGTCTATGCGTATACCATCGTTGCCCCATAAGGGAGCTTTTTCATGTAGTCGTGGGTCTATACCAAGTAGGCGGTGTGTGCGCAGCCAGGCCTTGTGCATTACGCATAGTACAGGGTGTATGGGCCCTGATTGACGGTGCGGTTCCCATATGTGATAGAGAGTCCTGTGCTGGCAGAGAGTATTTCCCGTTCCATTTCGGTGGGTCTGGGACCATAGGCAGCATGTCAGTTGGGAGAGCTGGAGAGCAATGGTGTAATGTTCTACTGACTGGAGGCCCAGGTCCCTGCAGGAACGGCGCTCCATCAGTCTGGTCGCAGCTAGTCTAGGTTTCGAGGATCCCCATATGAAAGATCGGATTTGGGAATCAATGAGGTGTAGTGTGGAGAGAGGCACTTGGATGGGGAGCATCCCAAGCGTGTATGTGAGGCACGGTAACGTAACCATCCATACTGCCTGTACTCTTCCCCACATGGAAAACCCCCGGTTAGACCACTTCTCAGAGTCCCATTTCATCTGGCCCATTAATGGGTCCATACTGTCCGAGACCATCCCCTCAGTTCCCCTGTTCACCAGTATCCTTAAGTATTTAAGGCAGGAGGATTTGCAGCGGAAGGGGCTTTAGTGGTGATGACAGAGATTGGGGGGGCTTTGCTCTTGTCCCAATTCACTTTGTAGCCAGAGAGCATCGAAAAGTTGTCGATGACACCCAACAAGGCCGGGAGGGATCGTTGAAGATCAGTTTAAGTAAGTAGGATGTCATCTGCATAGAGATATATCTTGGAGTGGCTGGTTAGAAGTGGGACACCTACTATGTTGGCAGAGTTGTGGATGGTAGAAGCCAGGGGTTCCATAGCCAAGAGAAATAGGAGTGGTGATAGGGGACACCTCTGGTGTGTGCCCCTCCAGATCGGAAAAGGATCGGACAGGAATCCCCCACAGTTAACCTGGGCAATGGGGCAGTCATACAGCAATCTCACCTTGGCAATAAATTGATTCTCCCAAGCCAAAGCGTTCCATTGTGGCAAATAGGAAGTCCCGTTCAATGCGATCGAACACTTTTTCAGCATCAAGGGAGAGGGCCAACACATCCATCGGGAGGTCTTTAGCTGTCCAAAGGGTATGTGCCCATGTATGGAGATGATTTCTGGAGGAGCGTTCTAGTACGAAGCCTACCTGCGTGTGATAAATCAGAGAGGGGAGAACCTTACTCAAACGTGCTGCCAGAGCACTGGTCAGGATTTTGACGTCACAGTTTAGTAGGGAGATAGGCATGTAACTGCCACATAGTAGAGGATCTCTCCCAGGTTTGGGCAAGACTGCAATCACCGCCTTATTGGATAGGGGTCCCAGGGAGGATGTCTGTTCTGCCTCTCGGAATGCGGCATATAAGGTATCGACTGTCTCCTCTCCAGACCACTTGTAGAATTCAGCAGGGAAGCCATCTTCTCCGGGAGCTTTGTGAAAGGGCAGCTTGGATATAGCGAGCACTATCTCCTCTTTACTGATTTCCCCCTCTAAGAGCTCTCTGCCTTTGTCTAAGAGACGGGGGAGTTCTATCCCTCTCAGGATGGTGGTCACTCACTCCATGCCGGCTGGATCTCCCAGAGTGTAAAGCGTCTTGTGAAACAAGGCAAACTCGTTCAATATGTCTTGGGGGTGGGTAAGGACCTCGCTGCCTGCTGACCTTATGGCAGGGTAGGTAACTCCAGGTTTTTAAGCAACTGTGGTGGGGGTCAAGGGGTGGTAAAGATGCAGGCCAACCCGATACCAACCAATTCGACACCTGTGAACCAAACAAAAGAATTTCAGTCTTGTCAAAGTTGCACTTCAGCTGACTTGTGCATCCAATTGAAAACTGCATGAAGACAGGCTTTGAAAGATCCCTTAACGTTTGCCAAATTGCTTTTAAAGGAAAGAAGCAGGTGGGTGTCAATGGAATAAGAGATGACTTTAAACCCAAATGACTCAACCACTGGGGCCAGGGGTTCCATGTAAATATTGAATAAAGTAGGACTCAGTGAAGACCCTTGTGGCACCCCTTGCTTAAGTGGTTTAATGACCAAAAACAGAATGAAGCCAGACACACCATCTGCCTCCTGGAGTCCAAACACAAAGGACTCAATCCAGCCTGGTGCTTGGCCTCCAACCCCCAAGTTAGCAAGACGTTGAAGAATAATTGAATGAGAGATGGTATGGAATACTGCTGAAAGATCAAGTAAGATCAAGATGGCCTTCACCCCTGATCAAGTGCTAACTTGATATGATCTGACATGTCTAAGAGGGCTGTCTCTGTGCTATGTTGGGATCAGAACCCAGATTGACTGAGGTGTAAAAGTTGTGCTGTTTCAGAAAAGCCGACAGCTGGCTATTGACAAGCTTTTCAAGAATTTTGAAAAGCGCTGGGTAGAGGGAAATGGACTGGAAGTTAGATAGGAAGTTAGGGTCCAGGAAAGATTTTTTTGAAAGCGGACTATAGGCTGCCTCCAAGATACTGGCACAGTAGCTGTCAAGAGTAAGGTGTTAGAAACCTTATTTATGACTGGGTTGATCACCTTAACTGCAAACACCAAAATAGAGGGAGGACAGGGGTTAGCTGGAGAACCTAATTTGCAGTTTAGTATTGCCATTTCAGACTTTTCAAGAGAGATAGGGCTAAACTGAGAGAGCTAAGAGTGCTTGCTGGTGATCTCCTCCACCAGCTGCTTTCCTTCCATGGGAAAAGGATAGTGCAAGCAAATTCTTCTGAATTCTATTAATCTTGTCCTCAAAGAAATCTCCAAGCCCATTCCAAAGTTCCTGGGTGGAAGTAGTAACCAGGAAGTTATTAACAATCTGAAAAAAAATTCTAGAACTTTTAGCAAGAATGGGAAGTTAGAGACTCTTTGGAAGTTGTTCATATCTGTAACGTCAGCCCTTTTTTTTAAATCAGAGACAAGACCTGTAGGTAATGGTACAGAGAACTAGGAAGAGTGTTGGTGATAACCTCAGCCAGTATATGTGGAGACCTCTTTAAAGTTTTACTAGAAGGTTTAAGCTTTTTATGGGGTGTTGTTGAAAACTTGGATTTTCAAAGTGTGTGTTGGGATAGTTTGATATTTTTCACTTTCTCTATGAAGGCGTTTGAGAACGCCTCAGATTTTTCCTTGGATATTTTTGCACAAGCTTTCTTCTTTAGGAAGGATGGCCGGCATTACAATTTCCAACAATCTTTTCAGTTTTTTTTGCTTAATTTTCTCCTTCTTTTAAATCAATTTCACTTTACTACATTCATTGGATAAGTGAGCCATTGGCGGTGGGTGGTAAACTCTGCTCCTTCGGCAAAGTTCGCAGAGTTTTGAAAAAACTCCACCAACCACCACTTGGTTGTGTTTTCCTCAAGCGCAGCTCGCCAATGGTAAGTAGGCAAGAATGAGCAGGAAAATCAAGTGCTAGACCACCTGCTGGTGAGATTTCTTAATGTGGGCAGTCACAGCAGGTCGCTACCGTTCACGTTGAGAAAGCTGCCACTCGCGGTGAGAAAGCTGCTGCTCGAGTAGGAAATCTACTCAAGCGGCAGAAAGAAGCACCACCCTCTGGGGCACTGCGTGGTGCCGTTCACCACTAAAAATCAGCACAAGCAGTGCAATGTACAACAACTCCTCTGCTTGCGGAACTCCGCTGATACTTGTTGAGTTTTTGGGTAACTCTGTGGAACTCTGCAGAGTAAAACTCTGCGAGTTCCGCCCACCCCTGTTTAGCCATCACTAAGGTTGGTTTAATTTGAATTTCTGAAAGATCTTAAATGAACTAAAAAAATAAGAATGCTACGTGCCAAATGAGGATACACTAGAGAGAAAAGTATAGCACTTTGAGCCCACGTGCTAACTTGAATCTTGAAAGTTCCATGCAATGAACCTTCTCTCCCTGTCTTGACACTCTTAATTTATGGCATTCATTTTCAGGAAGGGAGACAGACAAGGCATTCACCTCACACCATATTACATGCCTAGTTTCCAGTCTTGGGCTTTTCACCTTCAAATAATTGCTATCAGGCGTTAGGATGTGACAAGTAAACAGCCATTTTCAGTTTCATCTCAAGGATGTGTGGGGAATGTATTTATTTTACCCTCTAGATCTGCAGGGGAAAGAATATGCCAACAAACCTTTAGGTTGCATTTCTTTTTATCAGAAAGCTATTGGGCCTTTTTCATTCTTTTCCAACTGCTGAACTAGGTAAAAATCTTGCTTTAGGTTCTATTGATACCTGGTTAATGTAGCCTTCCTGATTCTGGATCTTAATATGTGTAAAAAGGCAGCATGCCTCTTACAGTGAAGTTTTGAAGGGTGTATATAGTCCATGAATAATGTTCGGTAGAAGATTTGCTGAAATATATAAAAGATATAACACTATGATTGAGCAGAAATGAGGGGGTGATTAGGATGGCCATCAGACTTACGTCCGAACGCCACCCTATCGTATACGGGACCACCCGATTGGCTGTGAGCGGCATGCAATATGCATTAGGATGTGACCACCACCACGGCAGTTGCAATGCCTATCTTTTGCATTGCGGCGGGTGCTGCTGGGTGCAGCACCCGCCGCAATGCGAAAATGGGGTGCCTGCCACATGGTGCAGGGATATGTAGGGGGGCACCATAGGTTCCCCCCAAAACCCACAGCTTTGGGTCAAGAGGTAAGGGGGGCCCGCTACGGGCCCCCAAAGTCCCTTCCGCCTGCCTGGTCATGGTTAACCGCCGCTGACAGACAGGTGGAAAGGAATATCATTATCCCTACGGCGGTGCCTGGCAGGCACCGCAGCCATTCTGCAGGATACGGGAGGTCCGATGGGCAGTCAGAATCATTCTGACTGTCGGACCTGTGGTGGTCGGTCTTTCCAACCGCTACACATCTGCCCGCCATCCAAATTTTGCAGGGGGAAAACATGATTGCGATGGCGGTGGGACTGCCACCGACGGGCTGTTGGTGGCTGTCCCACGTCATCTTAATCGGGCCCTGAATTGTTTACAAAGCATGAGAAATTGTCATTCATTGACACACACAGGACCACACTAACTTTTAGATTGTAGGAAGGATGAGTGTGAAACTGTTGTACTGAACCAATCAATTGTTCCCTGAGAAGAACTAAATTGGGAAAATTTGTGATTTTTTTCTAGAAATCACTTGTCAAATTTTCACCAGTGATAGTTGTTTTCCCTGAGTTTCTCACTTGTCTGGGTTGCTTCATAAGATTGTATTACTTGTTGATTTGAGAATAACTCTCTAGAAACAACTCTATGTTTTTTGCTCATTTCATAAGAAAAGAATCTGAGGAGGAATTGTTGTCTTCCAATTTGGAAATAGATTTACTTTAGAAGTTGTTAGTTTGCCTTATTAGCACTTCTTATGTTGAGATCACCCGAGGTATGTTACGCCGAGGATCAGTTACTGATCATCTGTTGATTTAAGGTCCACAGATTTGCACCAAAATGCATTAATTTTGGTGATTTCTGTCACTTCCCCTTAGACACATTTTGATTATTGGTAAGCAGAAAATGGGCTTACTACAGTCCCCTGCCTTCCTGTACCACTCATTACAGAAAGAGGGCGGTAATGGGCTGCCTATGTTACATGTGGGAAATGGGTAAGCCTTTGAGCTCACAGCTCATCAGCTCTCTACTTCGTCACTCTTTCTAACCTCTCTATCTCATTCCTCTCCCTTCTTCACATCTATCTCGCTATCTGAGCTCTCTGTACCCCACCGCTTTTATTTACCATGTTAACAAAGACATAATGTATGTATTCCACAACAATGTAACTGGATGTTCAGCACGTCAATTTATATTTACGCTCAGATATGCAAACTTTCAGTGATTATGCAGATCACAAAATCTAAATTGTAACTAATATATGGCTATGTTCTAAATCTCTGACATTTGAGTGTGATAGAAATATCTCTGGAGTTAACATTATTATGCACTTTTTCCTGATTCCTATACATCCTTTTTCTGTTTACCTAATCAATCTCCTGCATTAACTTGCTCCCCGGAATCATTTCTCTTTTGAATGGAAACTGTGGATTGTCTTTAAATTACTGTTTCAACCTTTCATTTGGGACCAGATGCCTGATATGTAAAGCCTTTTTGCAGACACAAGTCCTGCAGTTCACAATATCACATGGGCTGCAACCACAAGAAGACAAGTTGCAATGTTGCAATGTTGCAATGCAGTTAAACAAATATATATAAATATATTACGTTTCCTGCCCTATACTTTACGATAGGGAAGTCTCAGGCAAATAAAAACAAAAATAATTTTTTTGGTTTACATTCAAAAATAAATTCCCACCCAAAATGTTTGTTATGCATTATTAATTATTAAAAGTGACGCAAAAATAAAGTGAAATTAATGCATCTATTGTTTTTAATAAAAATTATTGTTACATTAATTTTTACGTTTAAAATAGAGTATTATTTTTTTTTAGAATATAACTATTTAAATAATGTAATTTAATTTAACATTATTTCCTATGGGTTCTTTTCTGTGGCAGGAGTTGCAGTGCCAGTGTTTGGCCATGTGTGGTGCTGAAATTATTTGTGTTTTTTTTTAGTAGTAACTTACACTCAGATTTTGTGAACAAACAAAAAGTAATAAACTTACTCAATGAATCACTACTCAATTAATCAATTAATCAATCAGGGATTTGTAGAGCGCACAGCTCCTCAAAGAGTGTGCTGGCGCATGTTAGATGAGTTGACCACAAGCACAAAAGCCAGTTTACACTCAAAAGTGTAAATTACTTTGCGAATCAGGCCCTTAGTGTGCACTTCAATTTTAGGAGGAGGGCGAATGAAAGGAGTATTCTTTTCTTCCTTCGAAAATGCAATACCATGTATCAGAGGTGTGGGCTACAATTGAAGACAATAGAGGAGACAGATGTCCCCCCACCCACTGCCCTACCCGCGATGCATATTTCATGTTTTGATTGCAGATCTTGAGCCTTTGAGGGACAGGAGCTGGTTTAAAACAAGCATTTGAAATGCAATCAGTCTGGCATTTGGGAAAGTTAGACCTATTGGCACTGTAAATGACAATGTTTTTGAAGTTTTTTTTGTTTGCGTTGGAGTGATCATATTTGCATAGTGCTATTGCCATTTGTATGACCTCGCTGCGCTGGAGAACCAGAAAATGGATAATAGGTTACGAGGGAGGGAAGTGGAAATAAGTGACACCAATGGAAAAATGAATAAAAATTAGGGAAGAGGTTTCTGTAAATGGACGTGTATAATGCATGACAGGAGAGAGTGTGATAACGGAGCAGGATATGTGTGTGAGAGACAGACAGTGCGAAAGAGGGTTTAGAGAGAAGTGTGCATGAGTGACAGGGAGAAAGGTTAGAGAAGAATGGGGCAGGGAGAAAGAATACAAGAGGGAGTGGGAAACAGAGGGCGGTTGTGAGTTTGTGAGGAAGAGACTAGAGCAGAATGGACAAAAGAGAGAGAAGGGGGATTTGATTTTGGAGCCTGATTACCCAGCTATGGAGGGTCAATAATGGGAAATGTAGCAGGGTTTAAGCACAGAAGAGTAGGGACACCTCCCGACACTGCTACATTTGAACATAACCCCTCTCCTAAAATAGACTCCCGGGAGACACACAGCGATTCAGTTGAGCGTACACATCATAGGGAACTAAACAGCTCATCCATGCATGTTTATTTTGCAAACATCCAAGGCAGAAGTCGAAGTGCATAAAATAAACTGTTGAAACTGTGATCCAGAATACAATTGAGGGCGAGGTCAAGAACACAATATTCTGTAACTATTTTGTTATTCTTTCTTCTACAGGTAACTACATATAAAATATGATGCACACGCCTTAAATCAAAAATAAATGCAGCTAAAATGAATCTTTGGGAAACACATTTTTCAGTTTAGAAAGGTCGAGGGTTAATGTGATCACTTCAGATGTCTGTGGTTGTAACCCAACTGTCTTAGTTGGTGCACTGGGAAATAGTTACTTGTATTTCCAGTGCCAAGAGTTCCAAACCTGTGACGGAAAGCACTGAGTCTTTAGTTTTAAAAATCTATTACTCACAGTAAAAGATAGGTTGCGCAGAGTATAAATAGACTGTCGGAAAAAGTGCAGAAGGATGTTGTAATGTTAACAGTGCTTTTAAAGGTTATGTTTTCAGTAATACAGTGACTACCTTGTGAAAATCTTTTTATAGCTTTTGATTAAATGGACAAATTCCAGATTCTTTCAGTTAAAGCTTCTATTGGCCCTTTAGCTTTTTTGATGAAACAATTGCCCAGATTTACAATTCTTTAAAAAAATCAGGGATCCTGCGCAGCGCAGGATCCCTGATTTTTTTAGGCTCGACCTAAAAAAACTGCGTCCTGTCAGACTGTGCCTCAGAGGTCGACAAACTATCATGCATATGTGCTCTGGTGCCGCACATGCATGCCTATGCCTGAGTAAGGAAATAACACGTTTGTTGAAATACTGCAGAGAGAAATGAGATAACAAGCGACTTGTTGCAGCCATCTTCTACATGTGTTTATTGCCCTTTCAGCATTTTTCAGTCCTCCTATGTAGTAGCTCTGGCTGTCCAGTTCCTTGCAGTATCCTTATCTGTTCCACTAATCTCAGACTCATTAACCGAGGAATGTACGACATTTACAGTCCATAGTGGCCCGGCTGATTAAACTTACATAAGTGCTAAAGGTGATATTGCCAGATACTGGTTACAAAGCCGTGCAAGGCCAGAAGAGTGAAATGTTGACAGTGAATGCACAAAATACATCGCTATAAGGCCCAAAATGACAGCAATACTGAATGTAATTGTCAAGGTCTCACTGTAACCCACACAGACAGACAAATCAGGAATACTGTGCATAGTGTGCCACTACTGAAGGAATTACTCGTTTCCCTGACACTGTAGGGATCAAACAATATGCATTTAAACGACAAATAGATTGTGCTTACTCCATTCAATTGAGAAGCTGAAAACGAATACGGAAAGACTTTCTGCTGACCGTAGCATAAGAAAAGGCTTTACTTTTTGACTGCTTATAAATTAGGACAACAGATAACCAATACATATTGAAATATAAGGACCTTAATGGAGACATATAAACTGAAATTATTTTGGGACTTGAGCCCAGAAAATGTGAGGCAATTGGACAATGTCTATGACATGTGAACCATTGAGAATTAAGGGTGTACGAAGTCGTATCGTTTTTCTTTCCAGGACTTCAAGCATTTCTCACAGAAACCGAAAAATACACGACTATCAAAAAGGTCTACAAGGAATGGGCTTTTGCATGAAAATCAGGACTTTCGCAATGCGATTCTACCACTAACTCACATAGCTTATCTTCATGACTGGTAGGCCGCCTGTGAAGCAGTACCGAGACATGCACTTACATACAAACACTCACACATTTCTTTCTGTTATGAAATTGAGGAGAGAAGGATCATTCATTTTTTTTAGTATAAAAAAATACTTTTATTAAGCATGAGATACCATACAGTAAAGTAATACAAGACAGCAAAATGAAGGTAGGGGAAAAAAGAAAAAGAAGGAGAGAGGCATGTATTGCATAAACATTGCAGTCTGATTATTTACCCAGCAAAGATATCCAAATAAGTGACAAATAAATAAGTAATATTAAAAAACAAATTGTCCGACTCAGGAAGTCAGGGAGGTTGTAGAACTTCCTGGAGGTTAGGTGGAGGAGCGAAAGTAAGTTGCATTGGCAGAATAGTCTAGAAATTGAATAAGTCTTTTAGTTTTAAAGCAAAAGATAAGGGTTGCATATATGCGGTGTCCAGTCTATGATTGTGACAAACTGCACTAGGTGATAATTGTGTAGAATCTTTCCAAATGCGAGTTATTTGCTGGAAAGCAAGCACCAATAACATGTCAAGAATCCGCATATTAAATAAAGCAGTGGAACAGAGGTCAGCAACACTTCCCAAAAATACATTAGAAATAGAATAGGAAACAGAACTTTGAAAAATTAAGTTAATATGCTGCCAAACTTGAGACCAAAATGTAGAAACATGAGGACAAGTGAAAAGTAAGTGTTTCAAGTCAGTATGTTGTGCAGAGCAAGACCAACAAGTGTCAGGGATGGCTTGGCTTATCTTGTGCAAAGTGTCTGGTGTCATAAAGAGTCTATTGTATATTAAAAAAGGTGTTTGTGTTGCTGGACGGGAAGGAGAAGGATCATTCATATTTGATGCCTCTTATTTTCATGCATAGTTCCTGTCTTTTTAACTGTACAGCCCTTGGTGCTTTTTCCCCTTTTGGAATAAGGGGCTAGCACGACTGAGCAAATTGTTTTGGGTTATAGAGACGGGTGTGTGTGGGTTATGGGTGTAATCTCCTCGGTTTGGCTAGTTGTAGTTTTGGGTGAGGGATTTGTTTGTAAATATAATTAGTATAATCATTTATTACTTTGCATTTTGTCTACAGTTGGTTGAGCTAAATAAGTATTTCTTTTACAATACCAAAACTAGTCAGAGTAATAGGAACAGACAGGTACTAGCTTCAATATAGCCTAAAGATAAATGAAAATGTATTATTCCTGTGTAATGTTTCAGAGAAATCGGAAAAATGTGAGCTTCATGAAGTCGGCCAAGGTTTCCAGACTTTCCCAGATTCACTATGAGGTACTGAAAAAAAGAACAGTCTGTCTATCTCTCACAATTTCCCGCTCCAGGATGTCTCTTGTGTGGGATATTCTGAAGGACGAGATCATCGTTAAAGCCTGCAGTCTTCTTGTGATTGCCAGGTAAGAGGTGCTGGAATGGGCTGCACAGGTGATGGTGCAAGTGAAAGTGGGAAAGATCTTGTGAGTTGAGGGGTGCATCTCAGGGCCAGACCAGAAAATGCACTTTGCCACAGAAGTCATAAGGTACTTAGAAAAGGGCATGTTTAACATCTGACAAACTGAAGTGAGACCCTTTGAAGCTGAAGGAATGGAGTCATGCTTCGGGAAAAGGTCCTTTCTTGCAAGCTTCATTTTTTGTGGGGCTGGCATATTTTTATATTATGACTCACAAATCCATTACACAACTGTGCTGAATAAAGCCACCCATTGAAGCCATTGATGAACTTAGTTTAAGGAATCAATCTTTCGATATCAGGAATTTGTACAATCAATGATTTTAATGTATTTATTCATTTAACCGTATTATATCGTGCAGAGTACCAAAAGGCATTAGAGTGCTTTACAAAGAACAGCAGTGACGTAAATGTCCGCGTGCTTACAAATTCCCCTTTGGTTAAAATATATTATATCCAGCAGCTCTAGAGGAGAGAGCTCTTAGTATTCTAAAAATGTGTTGTTTACATTTAAAATTAGATGTACTGGCAGCTGGTACAGGCAGCTGCAGGCTAGTCTAGATGCTCCCTTCTAGCTAAATATTTTCAGAGAGTAGAGAAGGAAACAGGGTTTAGGGTTATGGTTACACCTACAGAGTGGGAGGAATTTAGTCAATCTAATTATAAGTTATTCAGGGCCGCTAGTTTTAGGAGAATGGAATTCTTTTCGTATTGGCTTCTCTACTTTACTCCCAGTAGCGGCTCGTGGAGGGAGTGCTGTGGGGCGGTGGGCGGGGCGGGGTAGGAGCAGGGTGGGGGGTAGTAAACTACGGCATACGGCCGAACACAGGTACGTAAACAAATAAATATATAAAACGAATTTCATTGCGCGCGCTGCTTTGCCAAATGTGATGCAGCGCGCGCAACGAAATTCGTATTATTTATTTATTTGTTTACATTTTGGAAATGTGCAGAAGATGCTGAATTTAGAAATAGTGGTTAAATTTGTGTTTAGGATACCCATACTATCATGTGATTCAGAGGGCATTTAACAAAATATGTTCTTTTTTATACCTTGGCTTACATTTTGAAGCCAAAAATAGAGAGATTCAATTGATAATAACAAATGTGCTACTATTCTGTGTTCCCACAATTTTACCAATAAAAAAAACACCCTGCTTATGTGGATGAACCTATAGCATTTCACTGTGACTTGCATGGTTCCAACGATGTTTCTTACCCAGAATGCCACGCTTCTCCTGATTAAAACAGCACCCCATATGTATGGCTAGCCCTACCGCCCACAACAGCAACCTCTCAAAAGTTGAACCATGTGTAGTCAATAAGGGATAAATGAAGTTTTCACATGGTAACAGTTTTAGTCCATTCCAATGATGTATGCTACATCCACCAACAAATGGAAGGCAACATTTCAATTTGATAAAGTATGGTGACATGAATTGCTAAGACTTTGGCCAGGAGGGGCAGATTGGGGTTATATACTAATCTGCCGCAAGGAAGAGCAGAAACATTATTATTTCCTTTAAAGTTGGGAGTCAGGGGTGATGGCCGGGCAGGCCACCCCCCCACCTCCATTGTTTTACAATTATTCCATAGTATCTAAGTGAGATTTCTTCCCTCTGTGGGCAGTTTGAGAGTAAACCCCCCATTCTGCCCCCTATTATGCCTGTTTGTGTGGAAGTGGACTTATTGCCCCTCCTAGTGAGGAAGATTGCAGTAAGACCCCCAATCCACCCTCCGGGTGGGAACAAAAGACTATTGCTGCCCCTTAGTTATGTGGGTCAGGCCTGATGCCTGAGTGGGCTGACCCACCCATTCTACTTTAAAGAAAAACATATTCTCCCTGGTTACTAATGGACTTTCTATTCCCTGGGGGAGGCAGATTGGGCATAAACCCCATGGCCAGGGGGAGCACTACCATCTAAAGGCAATACCTGGTGTTATACTGAAATTTCTGCCCCCTGCGGAGAGGGCAGATTGGGGGAAGTAAAACTGTTGAGGCCGTTATGGGGTGGGCCCAATGCCAAGATGGGTGGCCATCACCCTGTTTCTTTAAAAAAAGAAATATTCTGTGGTGTCTAATTGACTTTATTGCCCCCTGAAGGGGACAGGTTGGTATAAGCCCCCAGTTGCCTCCCAGTGGAACAAAAAGACTGTATTTTTAGGGTTACCAATTGCATATGCCTAGGGCACGCCGTTCACCCTAATTTTACCAACAGCTTTCTCTTTCAGTGTGTGACGTCAGCAGACTGATCATCACACAATCAAAAAAGATAAGTAGGGGCGCAAGGGAAGTTCTTCTGTTGTGTCCTAAAGTTATGTTTAAAGAGAAAATCCTTCTGGTGACTGCACCAGATGCGTTTTCTCTCACAATGTGTTGGGAGAGACATTCATGTCTTTTTCATTTATGAGGTCATGCGGAGGACATAAATGTTTCTTCTTCCACAGTTAAAGAGTAAAGTAGCTGGACTGATCCTTGTTACACTGACACTTGCACGTCACAAAGAAAAGACATTCTGAAGCTACACTAGTTGCGGCACACAAAAATATTTTATTGCCAGTCAGCATCATTCAGGTTACTCCCCCATTTTCCCATGCCAATTCATCAATGGAGCTTTATCCAATGGATTTATTTTCTTCCATATACTCCATGCCCATTTTCTCTCTTGCAATGTTTGACAAAAGCTCATGTTAAGTTTCCTCCTACTTTGAGACAGTCACAGTTCATGAAACGTTCGTAAGGTAATAGAGTGTGACATTGCACTGTGGGAAAAGTGATCTGCTGCTTCTGATATTTGTATGTACAGGTGTTGGTTGCTACTATAATGTTAGTGTCCTTCTGCTGGACTTTAAAATGGCTGTGAAGATTCATCTCTTGAGGCTAGAAGGAAAAGAGTGACCATCGATTAAAATGGTCTTCATTCAATCAATCAATCAGGATTTATAAATCGCGAATAATCACCCGATAGGGTATCCAGCTGCTTGCAGGCTTCATTCAATGTAAATATCCATATCGCTTCTGTATATTATAGTAGATCTAGAAATGTCTGTACAGTGTTTTTTTCTTTGCCCTAGAAATAGCAGCACCTTTGCTCATTACTGCTACAGTTCATGTTTATTCTCTTTGGTTTGTAATATGTAAATACATTTAGGTATGCCTTAGTTACAGCATTCGTGATCAGCAATCTCCTACTAATAAAATTAAAAAACTGCAGCTATTTCTCATTTTTGTTGCTGACTATCAGGTTCTTGTGCAGACACTCTCTTTAAAATCCACCTCTATACTTATAGATATCCTACTCTCAAAATGGAATCAAGTAATAAACCCCATAGTGTAATGTGGACACATGGAACTGGCACAGATATTCTCAACGAAGGACCATTTTAGATGTATTCACAATGATTTGTCATCAGATGATCTAGAATGGTGTTGACAAATCTATCAGCTCTGTGATCCTGGTGATCTTGATCTGTTTTGTTCCAGGCCACACAACAGTAACCTTAGAATTTGGAGTGATGTGATGACATTGACAATTGTAGCTGTGTCCCTGCTGACTGCCCTGTCACAACCTCAAAGGATGCATGCAGAATCATGATGCGCTTCATTAGCCCCCGTTGCTGAACCATCAATGACATGGATCAGCTACAAGGCTATGGAAGATTCTTTTGCATCATATATATGAACACAACTTCTATTGTTCAGACAGTTGTTACAGCATTAGGAAGGTGGTATTCCGATGGGTTGAAACCTCTTGTGAGAGGGAAAATACATGGAGGACATTAGCTCATTAAAGGGCCCTCACCTGTTTTTTGGATTTAAAAGAATTTCTAATATATGTGCAAATCCTTTGACCAGTATAGAAATTAGGGGTTGGTGGAACTCGCGGAGTTCTACTCCACAAATTCCGTGAAGTTATGTAAAAACTCCGCAATATTCCACAGAGTTCTGCGATGGACAGAATTCCGGTCCTGTTATAGTAGTCACTCACCTATATGTAGCAGGACTTTTTGAAATCCAATGCAGGTTCGAGATAGAGGTAGTGCGAACAGGAGCGTAATATCCAGGTCTGTGTGACAGAGGCCCGTAGGAGCCCTATGTAATACTGTGCACCCTACAACGGTGGCACAGCGAGGCATGCATTAAGGACATGACCTGAACAGTCAAAAAAAACTGCAGTACCAACACTTAATAATACAAAAATAGAAAGCCAGAATTAATACATTGTTTTTGATAATACACATTTCCGTGGTTATAACCCATGAAGAGTTCCTTAAGAGCTTTGGCAGATGAAAGGCATTTCACATGAAAGTACAGATGTCAGGCCCAGAACATTAGAATATTTTATTGAATCAAAGCGCTGATGCGCCACAGATTTAAGGGCTCACTTTCAGACCCGAGCAGGAGTATCCCACAGCACCAGGAGGGAGGGTGGAGTGGAGATGATGCGCTCACGACGCAAGTACAGACTACCGACGGCGAATTACGCCACTAAAACCGGGGAGGTCCATGTTCCGCCCACAATGATTTTGCATTGGGGGAAGCTCTACAGTACACAGGGCCAATCCAGTGGCAGCAGGTGACTGAATCTTCCGGGTGTGGCAAACTGACTCTTTCACCCAGTAAAGGCTCAGCACCTCTGTGTCTTCTCTCTATTTTCTTCCGTAGTTAACAAAGCATGTGTATGTAACACACATAACAAACTTCAGTCATATAGAAAATGGGAGAAAATGAGGCTAAACACACTGCTGAGAAGAACCTGCCTGTAAAAATGGGACAAGAGAAAACTCCTGTAAGAGAATGAAAACACATAAAACTCAGAGGTTTAGAAAGGAACCAAAGACACAAACTGGAAATAATGGAGTCCATGGGAACAAATGAAAGAAGAGTTCAGCATCAAACAAATATCGAAAAAACGAGATTTAATAGAAAATAAAGAAAGTTAAATTTCATATAATAAAATTCCAACCAATGAGGTAGCAAACGGTGATATAGCCTTCACTGAGCAATTTATGACCCTTTGGAGCAGTCATCCACCTCAACCCTTAACTTCAAAAATATTTATGTTGTCAGAACCCTTTAATGTTGCCTTTCAGTTTCCGTCTCTGTCCATCAGGCGCTGCAATTTTTTTCCCCAATTTTCTTTCCTCTGGGTGTCTCCAACTAGCACCTAGTCCCTTCCTTGCCTGGCTCTCCTGCACCTGCACCTTCACCTTTCTCTGCTGTTTTTTTAAAATATTTGTTTCATGGTGGAAATATCACTGTGCCTCCCCCAGCCTCCAGTAATATGGTGATTCTGGCCCCTGTGTCACACGCACGGCCTGTGTTTTGCAGCCCCACGCACATGTGAGCATGGCTCTATCCCCCACACCAATAATAATAATATTAATAATAATAATAATATTTAAACAGTGGCGTATGTCACTGCACGAGGTAGGAACACAGATTCCTCTCGAGAAGAGTCCACTCGTGCAGTGAGCCTTCGTACAAGGATCCGGAGGCCACCGAGATCTGAGCATCTCTGTAATTACACTCAAAGGCCTTTCCCTCTGGCAGCATTAGAGGGGCTTGGCACCGCAAAGCCTATGCTGGCACTCACCCTACTTCTGACCTGCCAAAAGCTGAAACTAAACCCAGTGTAAGCCCTGGACTTGTGAACATGTGTGCAGGATTAGCAGCCTTTTAATGCTCAGACACCTTAGACATCTGAGCGGGTCACGCGGGATTGGGCTTCAATGTGCAGCTCCAGCTCACAGTGAGTAGGAGTGGGCAGGCACCAGAAAACTCTGCTATGTTGAGAGTGGTGGAGTTTTTGCCGAACTCTGCACTCCAAGTGGAGCGCGGAGTAATAAAACTCTGTGAACTACGCTGGCAGAGCAGAGTTTGCCGCCCACCCTTATTAAAAAGAGTGTCTATTAATTAAGAATTCCTACGCAATGTGGTTAATGCAATGTGTAAAACAGATCACTCTGAAGTATTAGTTATATGACATGGCAACAGTGTTACTGCTCTTGTCAATAGCAACAATTGCAGCCCATCAATTTCTTAGTTGGAACCACCGATACACTTTGGAATGTAAGTGTCCCAGGATGTTGACAGCTATTATCCTTTGATAAAATTGAAATTATTGAATTCTAATAATGCCTTCCATGGTGCTCAATATAGTGACTATTTTCATTTCAGTGCAATGAATATGACACATCCGGCAGTGATGCTAATACAGCATGACATATGAAGTTTTTTTTTTACTTGTTTATTTTGGCATTCGCAATATAAACAGAACAACAACAGCATTGGGAAGGGAGGGGGAAGCAGGAAGTGGGGGAGGTGTTATGTTTCACATAGGTACCCCAATATAGGCTCAGGGAACACCATAACCTTTCACCTATATTCTCCCCTACCATTACACTACATAACGGTTCAAAATCAAGAACATTTACGACAACTTCGGCGAAGACAGCCAACACACTGAACCCTCACCAGAAGCCCCCAACACCCTGAAGCCAACGATTGACAGCTGGACACCCCTCACCACCGAAGACACACTGAAGATGATGAAGTCAATCCACTCCGGGGCCCCCACAGACCCCTGCCCCCACCACATCTTAAACAGAGCAGCCGACACCATCGCACCCATGCTCCGACACATCATCAACCGCTCCCTGGCAAACGCCTCCTTCCCCGACGACTGGAAACACGCCGAGATCAACCCCCTCCTAAAGAAGCCCTCCGCGGACCCCACCGACCTCAAAAACTACTGACCCATCTCCCTGCTCCCGTTCCCAGCGAAAGTCTTCGAGAAAGTCGTCAACAGCCAACTCGCCACCTTCATCGAAGAGCACAACATCCTCGACTCCTCCCAATCCGGCTTGAGAAAAAACCACAGTACAGAAACCGCCCTCCTCGCCGTAACAGACAACATCCGCTCCCTCCTGGACAGAGGAGAGACAGTAGCCCTCATCCTCCTCGACCTTTCAGCCACCTTCGACACAGTCTCTCACCACACCCTAACATGCAGACTTCACGAAGGAGGGATCCGGGACAAAGCCCTCGACCGGATCCGCTCATTCCTCTCCGGCAGAACGCAGCGGGTCAGACTCCCTCCTTTCCTCTCGGACCCTACACTGACCACCTGCGGAGTCCCCCAGGGATCCTCCCTCAGCCCCACGCTCTTCAACATCTACATGGCTCCGCTCGCCCCCATCGTCAGTACCCACGGACTCAACATTGTTTCCTACGCAGACGACACCCAACTCATCCTCTCCCTATCCAACAAACCCAACGCAGCCAAACACAAGTTTCAAAAAGGCATGAAAGCAGTCATCAAATGGATGAAAAACAGCTTCCTACAACTCAACACGGACAAAACAGAAGTACTCGCCATGGGCCCACACCCCAATGCCTGGGACGACACCTGGTGGCCCCCCCCCCTCGGAAGCCCGCCCACCCCCATGGACCACGCACGAACCTTGGAATCATCCTGGACTCCGAGCTCAAAATGGACCGCCAGATCAACTCCGTCTCATCCTCCTGCTTCCACACCCTCCGCCTCCTACGTAAGACCTTCAAATGGATCCCCCTCGAGCACAGAAAGACCGTCACTCACGCCCTCGTCACCAGCAGACTTGACTACGGCAACGCACTCTATGCTGGAATAAACAAAAACCTCACCGCAAGCTACAAAACATCCAGAACGCCGCCGCAAGACTGGTCCTCAACCTGCCAAGACACTGCCGTATCTCCCACCACCTGCGCCCACTCCACTGGCTCCCCATCAAGGCTAGAATCACCTTCAAGATCCTCACCCACACACACAAAGCCCTCCACAATGCTGGACCAGCATACCTGAACAGCCGACTCACTTTCCACTCACCCCAAAGGACCCTACGATCAGCCCAGCTCTCCTACGCCATAGTCCCCCATGCCAGAAAGACCAGATCGGGAGGCCGCTCCTTCTCCTTCCTCGTGGCCAGAGCCTGGAACACCCTACCACTCCACCTCAGACAGATGACATCACTCCCCATCTTCACGAGAAACCTCAAAACTTGGCTCTTCGATAGACCTCCTCCTTGATGGACTGGAACCTGCACCCCCTCTCCTCCCCAGCACCTTGAGACCCTCACGGGTGAGTAGTCGCGCTTAACAAATACCTGATTGATTGGGACTGACCTTTTACCTAGTTACGGTACTGCTTACAAGACATGGGGTTTTCCCTAAAAACTAGCTTCATCCATTATGTATGAGTATTCTTGGAAATGCAGCAGAACTACCATCTCCTGCATAAAAATGATGTATAAGGGTCATTCCTTCCGTCATCCTAAGTCTGACATGACACAGCAAGGTAGAACCCCTGAGGGTACAACTTTGGGTCTGTATACACCATATCTTTGCTGAGGCAGGAAGAGGAGAAAAAGGACTTCCATGCTGACACACTGACACGAGACACTGAGGTTCCTGCACACAGACACTCCATCTCGCAGTGGTCTGACATCCCTTGCGGGGTGTCCATCTCGAGACCAAGAAGGGGTCCCACAGTCTCTCACTTCAGGTTATGGGGTTGACTTTATCTTAGAGGGATTCTTGGCTTTACACAGACATACATGCTAGGTACACTTAGGTACATCTAGTTAGGGTCGCATCGTAGGAGTACGCATTTTATTGTCATGTGTTTTTATACCTGCCTGTATTCATTGTTTTAGCACTATGGTAGAAATCTACCATCTTTTTACTCTGTTGGTGCTTCTAATCATTGATATCTGTTTCTGTCTAATGGCTGATTCAGCACACCTATTTTACACTAGAATGACGCTGGTTCAATAAATGCTTATTGAAAAACACCCCCACCGTTTATTCTGTGTATCTCTCTGAGACAAAGTGAGCATGAGTGACTGAGCGAAAAGTATTGTACTGTTTCCACGGTCCCTGATGGGACAGAGTTGTCATGTTTGATAGTTGCCAAGAACTATTCTCTCCTTGGTAAGAGGGGTTTCTAGTGGCACTGTGATCTAGCTGGTATACAGGCGAACATACTCGGTGGGGGTGTCTAGAGTCAGTCTGGACACCAATCCTACAGTGTATGTTGTCTAAACGCGCAGATCCTATATAGGTTTATAGGAACTACATGACATGGCGCCCAACGTTGGTTTGGTACTTATTTATCGGTCAAATCTGAGTGGTTCAGTCGTGCTATTCTCAGAGACCCCTACTCATATTTTCCCAGAGAAGTCTGGAGTGGGAAGGGAACTATCCGCCACAGCTGAGTAGGCATATCCTATGTATTGGATGTAGGTTTATCAAGCTTGAAGGACAAAGAGTTAAAAATTGTGCATAAAGCCTTATCTCGGTTTCCTTGAAACTTTTTCCTTCTTCAAAATAATGGCTGACGAAGATGCTGCTGCGCAAGCACAACGTGCTGCAGCTGGGGAGGAAGAACAAGAAGGGGAAATAAACATTTTGGAAAATGTTAGAACTGCCCTTACTTTAAGACTAGCAGAATATGGAGTCGCAGCTAGGGGTGGGACATTCACAGTCGTGATTGAGGCACACGAATCATATAGAACAGATGTATTCTATTCATGGGTTAAATTCCCACATGCAGATGCACAATCACATACATTTCGCTCTTACTTTGAAGATGAAACACCAGAGGAATACTGTCCGTATGAGGACATTGAAGTTCCGCTCACCTACCAGGAGCACATAAACTGGTTTAAAGGCACCCTCCCACACACAAAAGAAAAAATGAGAGTTGGTCCGCTCGGAAGAGATGGAGCAACTTGGCCAGTCCTAGCGGCCTATACACCACATCCAGACATTGACACAATGTCAGTAGCAGACTTACGTCCACTTCATAAAGAAATAATAAAACTTTACAGAAACACAGTTCGTGATGAGAATACTCACACCTCAGCCAGCAAGGGCTACACAAGCAGGACAAATTCAGGGATCTACAACTAAAATAACTCCATAAATGCTACACGCAGTTATGGGTAAAAGGCCCACTAGACGTGAGCAAATGCCATTCTGGATAGCTCAGAAAATAACACAGCTAGAGGCAGTATTTCCACACACAAGCCCTCAAGAAAAACACAGAATGCTAACAATCTGTTTGCCAATGGGGATAGCTCCCCAGATAGAGGACTGCCCCACATGGGGTACAGTTTTCGCTGCCATATATACCAGAACTCATGGTATCCCTTCATTAGCAGTAATACCAGATGTATTAAGACAAATACAGAATGAGTATGGAGCAGAACCTGCTCTGAACTTAGGGATGAAATTATTAGGAAATGTTGCCCAGGTATCAGCTATTACATTAGCAAACATAAAAGGGGAGGCAGCAGCAGTGGCAATACGCCAACGCCTGAGGGACTTCACTCCTTTACAACAGGAACGCAAATTACCTAAAATGATTGAAGACACCTATGCTGAATTAGGTAGAGACAATTTGGGAGCTAGAGCAACATAACCTCAACTTATGGGTGATCCTAAAAAGGATAACACCAAGCAAGCACCTAATTCTTTGAAGAAGAAATGGGATAATAACAATAAAAAACAAAATAATAAAGAGAATAGATCACAATCCAGGGGAGGGTTTCCTCACCAGGAGCCCCCGAAAGGAGGTACAACCTTAGGAATCGTGATAACATTCAAAAACCTGACAGGTATCAGGATACTGGTACATGTTCCTCTCATTCCTTTCAGGGTTTTTAAAAAAACTCAGAGAGGGACGGACGGTCAGAGCACAGACAAGAAGAGCGTACATAGTCCAGAAACATGCAGAGCGCTTCAGACCATACTTCCAAAAAAGAAGAAAAGCCAAAATCAAAACCTCATTTTAAAAAGAAGAAAGTAGCAGGTCTTAAAGTTATACATGCCCAGAATTCTGAGCACTCAACTTCTGAATGAGGAATGGGCTCTGACGATGCTAGACAGCGCAGCAGAAGTAACAATAGCTCACCAGAACCTGATGGAATTTCTAGTGACAGCGGAGTTGAATGCGCATATCACGGTGGAAACACCTGATACATGGGTAAGTGTCCCACATAGGTTACATGAGATAACACTCCAAATGTAGGGGGACAAACCCAGAAAAATTAAAGGTCTCTTTTGGGAGAACCTGACGTACGGCTATGACATTCTTTTAGCTGAAAAAGATTGGCCACCTGAAATTGTTATGGGTTGCCCAAAAGGAGAAACGGTTATTTTACCAACCTTCTCCTACCTCGTTCTGATATACTTAAAACTTACATACGCGCATGAGTGGGCGGTAGCACATGCTCCAGCATTATATCTTAACCATGTTGGGTGGGATGCTGAGTCACCTCACCATGTAATCCCAGTAAAAACTACTCCAACTCCACAGAGACAGTACCCAATAAAACAAGTAGCAAAAAAACAGGTCTGGGAGATCTTAGATCAACTTGAATACCATGGTGTAATAGAAACTTGTACCTCTTCAATAAATAATCCTTTGTTTCCTGTAATGAAACCCGATAATTCATACCGTCTAGTTTTAGACTACAGACATCTGAAAACATGCACTAAAACATTTGCAGTACAGAATGCACACAGTAATGCATTGATGGATAACGTTGTGCGGAAAAAAATACAAAACAACACTAGATATCTCAAATGGATTTTTCTGCCAAAATATAGCCCATGAAAGCAGATATTTGACAGCATTCTCAGCGCTAGGTTTCCAGCGTCAATTTTGTCGACTCCCCCAAGGGTATAAGAATAGCCCTGGGTTGTTCTCAGCTAGGGTAACAGAGTTACTTCAAAATTTGGATGAAGAAGCATTGTCCTATGTAGATGATATTTAGCTGACGGATGATGATTTAAAGGAACACTTGACCAGGGTGATCAACATAATTTTGGGGTTCGCCTCCGAGGGCTACAAATTCAACTTTAAAAAATCAAAAATAGCCTATCTCAATGTCCTATTTTTGGGATATGAGCTTTCAAGTGAAGGGAAAAGGCTGGCAGCTGACTTTTTAGAAAAATGTGCGCTGCTCCAACCTCCTAAATCTTTGAAGAACGTACAATCCATATTGGGATTTTAAAATTTTGGCAGAACATACATTTTAGATTACGCAGAAAAAGTAAAACCTTTCTACGGCCTAATAAGACCTGATTTTTCAGTTAGGCATTGGACACAGGAACACACAGATATCCTTCGTTCCCTACAAGCTGACATGATAGCATCAAAACACTTGCAGACATGCATGAATGTCCGCAACCTGGTGATATGGGTCATCCCCGGGTTATCAGGATATACTTGCCAAACCTTCAATGAAGGTGAGGCAGTCCCAATTGTATACAAATCACACTTGTACACAAACGCTAAAATGCGTTTTGCTTCAACAGACAAAATTCTGACAGCAGTACAGACTGCTGTAGCGAGAGAAAGAGCACTGGCTCAGGGGAA